>CM077030.1:110373647-110998647 GCA_039090855.1 Macrothele yani | reverse complement strand
AATTTAATTTCAAGTGCTTGAGCGCGCGCGCACACACACACACACACACACACACACTCAAAGTTATCAAGTTACTGCCCTGTGTAAGTCATAACTGTGTTCACATTCCTAACAGCAAGACAGCTTTCACCATGATATACCAGGGCAAGTCATAAGTTCCTAGCATTTCACAGTACAGATGGGGCATGCGCAGTAAGGTAAGGTGGGATGTGCCCCACGCCTGACTAGGTGATGTTCTCTTGCTGCTCAGACAGGTAAGAATGTGCCGGGCCCAACACGTGTGTGCTGCTATATGAGACGAGAACAGAGGAGGAGAAACTTGTTTGTGTGCTTCTAAGCCATTATTAAATGTGTGTGTGTGTGTGTGGTGGGGGGGTTGAGCATGATAGCTGCCATGAAGAGTTGTAGTGTAAAAGGTGACGTAACACTGCACCCTGCAACAGCAAGAAAATGGTTCCAAAACTTTTAGTAAAGAGACACAGAGGAAGTCCATGCATCACAAACCACCATTGTTTGTCACCTACACCAGCATGGTTTTAACACAACATCTGAGAATGGTTCCACATTAGTTGAGCCCAAAGCAAGCTGAGGAGCATGTCAATATGTGTCGAGAATTGCTGCAAAATACGTGTGATGACCGGTTTTGGGTGGAGAATTGAAATGCACGATGAAAAGCGAGTCTTTCTACGTTATCGTGATACTGGCAAAACCAATGGCTGTGGTCACGGGATGAGGCTCAAGCAGTGGTTCAAAGAGGGCATTCTGAAGTGAAGACAATGTGTGTATGATGGAATTTCGAGGGTTCTGTCCACTGGGAGCTTGTGCCACATGGTCGACCTGTTGATGGGAACCCGTATGTCGACCAGCTGCAACACATATACGACATTCTACGACAGGGCTACCCCACAATGTTGAACAGAAAGAAGGTCCTCCTGCAATTCAACAATGCCCCATGTCATAGGTCACAGATTGTCCACCAGAAGATTCAGGATTTGGATGACGTTGAAACCCTACCACACCCAGTCTATAGCCCGGCTATTGCCCCTTTGGATTTTCACCTGTTTTGTTCTATGGCACACTTCTCAGCCAGCAGACAGTTCCATTTCTTGGAAGCTGTGAAAAGTGGCATCACACAGTTTTTTTGCATTCTAGCCAGCCGCCTGGTATTGCAACAGCATTGCATCTTTGGCTGAACATTGGCGAAGGACCATAGCCTCTGATGGACTGTATTTTGCCAAATAGCCATATGTGGTCAACATGTGGTACCGGACTGAACATTGTACCCCAAAATGCTACGAACTTATGACTCATCCTGGTATATTCAATTCCACAGTCATGGTAAATTTATTAACAGAGAAAGCTACTCACAATAGGATAAAATATATTTTGAATATAAAACACCTCTTGCCTTTTTTGTGCAACCATAAAAGTATATAAAATCTCCAACTAAAATCAAAGCTTCAGGAAACTCATTTGGCTACAGCTGTTCATATTTCCAGATTAACTTTAAACATAAGAAGGAAGGTGTGTGTGTGTGTGTGTGTGTGTGTGTGTGTGTGTGTGTGTGTATGTGTGTGAGTGAGTGAGTGAGTGAGTGAGTGAGAGAGAGAGAGAGAGAGAGAGAGAGAGAGAGAGAGAGAGAGAGAGAGAGAGAGAGAGAGAGAGAGGACAGTAGCATCAAAAATCAAAAACACTTATGGCCACTCATTTATCCAAACATTGTCAATGAAATCAGAAAACTGAAAAGGCATCCTATCTAAACAGTTTTCAAGTTCAGTCACATAGAAGGGGGAGGGGGTATAAGTTTTTTTTTTTTGTCTTTCTGTTTTTGTACTTCTTGAGCAGGGTTTCTAACAGTTCATGATGAAACAAGAAACAAATACAGAATTGCCCACAATTCCTAAGCATTTTTTCAGTTTCACACACTGGCGCATGATTTATACTACTATTTGGTAACACCTTGAAGTTTACAAACTAACAATAATAATAATAATAATAGCAACAACAAAACAAAAACATGCAAAGTGAAAGAATATGCATGCCTGCAATGAAATTTCTACAGTGGATGCACTGTTCAATGAAGTTGAATGTATGAAGTTATTCAGAAGCAAGTGGGAGGACTTAAGAGTTTTTATGGACTAAATTTCACTAGCAGCATATTTAGTTTTGGAAGAAAATTTTTAAGTTCAAAATTCTGTGTTCCCATGATGATTTTCCCTAACAAAATTTGCAGCATAACCTGCAACTGCAAGGTTGATCCAGAACTGCGGTTTCTTACAGAAAAGTTACAATTCCCTGGATTATCAAGAAGTACCCCCACCCCCAAAAGTTTCGTGTCACTGAATTTTAAAGAGCAAAAGCCACAAGTTTTTTAGCACTATTGTGGCTTTGTAGTTAGACCTGAGGCATCCATGAATGTGTGCAATGCTCAGTTTTCACGGCATTTGTTCATCTGCGAAACCAAAGTTAACACTATTTTCACAGCAATTTTATTTTTTGCAAAAATGCTTGTAACAAAAAAAAAAAAAAAAAAAAAAAAAAAGCTCCGCCTTCTAAAGAACTGTTTGCAGAATTCTTTCTTTGTATTGTGTTACGTTTTTCTGTTACTAATGCATTTTCAGTAATTTTGCAAATATACTACCCTCTTCCTGACAATCTCAACACGGATATTTTTTTTAAAACACGAAGTGCTGCAAAACGCTTTTCTAGTTTCAATACCAGCAAAGCTTAGAATTTAAACCTTTTTAACAGACAAACTACAAATATGATGGAAATATAGGTACTGTAGCAATATTCCATAGGTTTTTATTGGTGTACAAAAACAATAGGCTCTCCTCTGTCTGCGGTTTTTGCAGAAGCAGTGCTGCATCCTCTCCAGAATAAAATCCTAAATGACCCTGGACAAATACCTTCAACATGGTGCAGGTATGCAGATGACATTTTTTGTCTGGCCTCGTGGTAGAAATTCACTACTCTTTCCTGAGAAGGATTAACGGAATACATACCTTTATCAACTTCACATTAGAACTTGAAAATGCAAGTAAATTACCGTATCTTGATATGCTTCTTTCTGCACAGATCAGAAAATGAAAATTTACACATATTATAAACCGCGTTTGCAGTTCCAAATTTTCCTGCATCACACACATTTTCACCATGGGAATATAAAACCAGTGTATTTCGAACCCATCTAAGAAGAGCAACCCAGTTTTCTTCAGATAATGAAGCCAAAGAAATAGAAATTAGAAACATCTTTAATCAAGCAGCATCTGCTGGTTTTAGGAGAGAACTCATAACTTTGATCCTTGATAAAGTAAAAAACCGCATTAATGCACCAATCTGAGAGTGCCATCTAGACTTTATAGGATCCATACAATACATACCTGGCTTCACATTTGTTATAAAAAAACGGCTTAAAGAAACTAGGAATGGACATCAGCATTAAAACAAATACCTCAGTTATGAATACGCTCTCACCCTTGAGAGAAGTTTGCCTTGACCAGAAAGCTGGTGTTTACTCCATTCCACTAGAATATCCCGACAAAACGCAAAAGTGCTACATAGGGATGACAAAAAGATCATTTGGTACCCGAGTAACGGAACACAAAAGGAACGTGAGAAGCGCAATACCACAACGGACAAGTTATAAACAGATAGCACCAGACACCACTCATTTTGAGACCGCCTATAGAGAATCAGTTTAAATCCTCACAACGACTTCCGCACGCAAAGATACTGTTTCCTGTGACTTGCACCCTCTGTGGACAGATTTCTTGTAATGCTAAGACTGAATTTTCATTACGTTTTGTTTTTATTTTGTTGACATTTTGTCTTGCGCTTTTCCCATTCTAAATATTGTGAACTTAATTGTAAGTACAGTATATGTATATTTTCAAATGTTAACGATCAATGTTGATTCTCTCCGCATTAGTTAGATATTAATCAGCCTTGACAAAGCCACACGTTTGTGCGCGAAAGCTCGGCCATACCAACTTGTTTTCCTACACCAATAAAAACCTACGGATTTATTCCTAACTTCATCAAATTAAGTTTCAAGTGTCGAAGTCTGCATGGTTGAAGCATATATTTTTGCAACCTTTAACACGTTGACTTCCAGGTCACCTGAATTCGGGTGACGGTTGTATGGCTGGTCACAAATAAGTAGTTATTTGGAAGGATGGTAAACAGGAAACAATAGGACGCATAAATTATTATAACAGCATTATAATAATGTTGAACGATAAACACTTTTATTGAACAAATTACTTTGAATGAACAGTTGGGAAACATGGTATACACAATTGAGGTTGGTTAGGGCATTTTGGACAGTAAGACGTTTTTTATTAATATTTCGTGTGGCAGTCAATGTGTTAGGGCACGTAAGTTGGTATTCTCTAGGACAGGTACAAATTAACAGTCTAGAACTTCTTTGCTGCTGTGCACAGAGAGCATGTTCTCCTTTGCCTCAATAATTTTTCATCTTTTTGCCCTTTGTATGGCGGCCAGCCAATATTTGCAGAATCCAAGTACGGATGTTAACCCCCACACTTCTTTAAAAAAAAAAAAAATTGAAACACCACCCCACCCCTATTTTTTTTTTTTTTAACAAGGACCTTACCAATTACATATGCCCAAATTTTTTTACAAGACTTAAATCTATGTTGATAAAGTTTGCAACATTTTAACATATAATTTAAGTTGGTGCATGTAAATTTGAACTTATGCAAATTAAAAGCCAGTTTTGCTGGTCAAACTAGTTTTTCAATGTGCGATGGGTTACCTCCTTGGGACGCTCCGTGGTAACAATGGCACACACAACAGCAACTAGGGCCTCTGTGAATCTTGGAGAGGTGCAAGCTAGTTCTGTGTGACATTGGCGAAAAGACCCCAATTCACTGGGTTTTGTTCCAGAATCCTTAGGTTGAATGACCAACTGGAACCCTCAGCTGTGCGCTAACCCCCACACTTGAGAAGGACGGTCCACCACGGAACCGACCTGGACTTTCTAAACGGCGTATGAGAAAGCGATCTCGGCTGAGTGAATGTAAGATTGGTGTATAGAATACTAGAGGTATAAATGGCAAGATGGGCGAGGTGATTGAGGAGATGAATAAGTATAGACTAGATGTGCTGTGTGCAAGAGAAACCAAAAAGAAGGAAATTGGGGTAGAAGTGAATTGAACGGTGAGTGTGTGGTCTGGAGTATTAGATAATATGAGAGGACAGGCTGCTGTTGGTGTGATTTTAAGTGAAAAGATGAACAACTTGATTCACTATAGTTGCATAAGTGAGAGAATTCTCTGGATTCGTTTGAAAGTGAAACTTCAGAGAATTGTAATTGTTGTACTGTATGCTCCTTGTGACTCGGAACCTTCTGATAGGAAGCAAGATCTCTAGAATGAGCTGAAAGCTGTTTTGAGCCAGTTTGGTGCTAAAGAGAAAGTTATAATAGCAGGGGATTTCAATGCTAGAGTAGGTGTGCAGAATGCAATTTGTAACAATGTTCTGGGTAAGTTTAATGATCCTTGTGTGAATGATAATGGTGAAAGATTAATTGAACTCTGCATTGAGAATGATTTGTGTGTATCTAATACATTTTTCAACCACAAGTATATACACACATATACTTGGGAAAATCGTACTCTTGGTCAAAAGAGTGCGATAGATTTTGTTGTTTATGATCAGCGTTTGAAACACTTAGTTGTTGACACCCGTGTGATGAGAGGTGCGGATGTTGGTTGGAGGAAAAGGAATAGGAAGAGACCCAGGATAGAAAGAATAAAGGTTGATAGGTTCCTTGAAGATCTTCAGCGGTATTCTGACTTACTCAAAGAACGGCTGAAAGATCTGAAATTTTGTGAGAAGGATGTAGAAAAGAAGTGGGAATGTTTTAAGAACTGTGTTGTTACTGCTGCTAAAGAGGTCTGTGGCACCACAACAGTGGGTAACAATAGAGGTGATGCTTGGTGGAATAGTGAGATTGACGAGGCAGTAAAGAAAAAGAAGGAAGCCTATTTGGGGATGTTGCAAGGTAGAGTCTCTGTGGATGAATATCGCTGTAAGAAGCGTGAAGCTGCTAAGCTGGTTCGCCACAGTAAGGCAAAAGATAGGAAAGAGAAAGTGGAAAGGCATGAACTGGCTTTTTGGAAAGATAGAAAGTCCTTCTGGAAGCACATGAGACTCAGGAAAAATAGGGGAAACAAAGTTGTAAGTTGTGTGAAGAATGAGATTGGGGAAATGATATGGGAGCATAATGAGTTAAGTGACAGATGGGGCGAATACTTCTGTGAGTTATTAGATCAGGAGAGCAAAAATGATTTTGAGACAGATGCAGATGATGTCACAATGAGGGATGAAAGCACAGGAGGGATCTCGAGAGAAGAAGTGTGTAAAGCTCTAAAATCTCTTCAGAATGGTAAGGCTCCAGGAGTTGATGGCATAACTGCAGAGATGTTGAAATATGGTGGTGACTCTATAATTGACTGGTTAACTGAAATTTGCCAGTTGTGCTGGGAGTTAGGAATGGTCCCTCGGGATTGGAAGGATGCTATCATTGTTCCCTTGTATAAGGGAAAAGGTGATCAGACTAAATGCAAGAACTATCGTGGTATTAGCCTACTGAGTGTGCCAGGGAAAGTGTTTGGTAAGGTTGTTATTGAAAAAGTACGGGGTCTTACATCAGAGAAAGTGTGGGATGTTCAGAGTGGTTTTATGCCTGGTAAAGGCTGCACTAACCAGATTTTTGCATTACGCATGATGATTGAAAAATATCTGGCTGTTGGGAAGAAAGTTTTTACTGCCTTCATAGATTTAGAGAAAGCTTACGACCGAGTTAATAGGACACTTTTGTGGAAGGTATTGAATGAATATGGTGTTACTGGGAATCTACTTAATAGTGTAACAGCCATGTATGCTGGTAGTAGAGCTTGTGTACGAGTGAATGGTGTTTTATCAAAATGGTTTTTCCATTGATGCAGGAGTTAAACAAGGTTGTGTAATGTCACCATGGCTGTTTAATATATTTATGGACGCATGCATGCGTGAGGCCAAAATAGATAATAGTGGTTTATGTCTTGGTGATATCCGTGTGTGTGCAGATTGCTGTATGCTGATGACACTGTCCTGTTGGCAGAGAGCAAAAGCGAGTTGCAGAGTATGTTGACTCGGATGCACGAAGTTTGCATGAAATTCAAACTGAGTATAAATAAGGGAAAAACCAAAGTTATGGTGTTTGAGAGAGGAATGGGTAGCACTGAATGTAATGTAAGTATAAATGGCACTGTTATTGTCCAGGTGAGTGAGTTTGTCTATTTAGGAAGCATGTTTGACAGAGAGAACAAGTTGGATGATGAAATCAGTAGGCTAGTGAATTCTTCTTTGAAAGTCCATAGCTGCCCTGGGAGGTTTTCACAGGAATGATGGCTCTAGAGAGTCCCGCATGGCTGTGTATGAAACAGTAATTGTTCCTACTATGATGTACGGCAGTGAAACCTGGGTACTGCAGAAGAAACATAGGAGTCGTTTGTGTGCTGGAGAAATGCGTTACTTACGTGGGGTTTGTGGCAAGACACGATCTGATTGTGTGAGGAATGAAGATGTATTGCAGTTGTGTGATGTTAAGCAAAATGTTGTTAGCAAGGTGGAGACCAATATGCTTCAGTGGTTTGGCCATGTTGAAAGAATGAGTGATGAAATGCTTACTAAGAAAATATTTTCAGCCCAAGTGGCAGGAAGGAAAGGCAGAGGAAGGCCAAGGAAGACATGGGTGGATCAGATTCAGGAGTGTCTGCATGAGAAAAAGATTATGAGTATGAAGTATAAAAGATCTTGTGTACGGCGTGTAATGGATATCAGTGAAGCAGGAGTTGTATGTCAAGATCGCTGTAAATGGCGAAGTTTGATACGACAACAATAAGTAAAAATATCTGGAAGCTTGTATTTCTTTTTGGAGCTAACCTCTGAATCTCAGAGAACAGCTTAGTGATATGTATGTATGTAATAATCACATATGCAATAAGAGAGTAGAGATTTAAACCTTACTCTTTAAATTTCCTTGAAATTTGGTGTGATTGTTAGGCATGTATAGACTTCTGCATAAATCTAAAATTTTAGCTTTGTCCACCCACAGGATTTCAAATTACATGACCTTGATATTTAGAAAACCGTGACCTTCAGACAATCTTTGAGTAGTTGTATCTTGGTACCTAATTGGGCAAGAAGTTTGAAATTTGTGTCTTTTAACAGCATTTGGTCTCAAAATGACACAATAAAAGTGTTTCAGAGTTAAATAGCCAATTTAAATTAAGACGATTCATCAATCAAAAGGAATCTCCATCATAAGCTAAGTGGTAAATGTCATTTTTTGAACTACAAATATAAAAAAATATAGCAGTGCCTGTAGTCTTAAAATCAGCAGTTACCAATGAAATGCCATACTACTACACCTACACACTTTCCGATACCTAAGTCTTCCATCATCTTCTGCATGGCATTATGACCACAGTCCCGGTGTGCAAAAGCTCACGGAAGTGACTCGTCTCTCCGCTCGAATCAATTCATGCACTCGCTGAAGATTTGTGTCAATGGCTGCAGATAATGGTCTCCTCCCACTGTTTGTCTTGTCAGGCATATACATATAAGGTAATTATTTACACAACAGAGAAAACGGGAGGGAGGGGGCAACGTAGCAAAGAGCCGTGAGAACAGAAAAATGAGTTACTGTGAAAGAAAAAGAGAGGTAGTATAAATCTTTCGTATTTTAGTGAAGTGGAAATATGAAAAAAAAAAAAAAAAAAAAAAAAGTAGGAAGGCCTGATAGAGGAGAGAGAGAAAAATAATAGATCAGGCAGGCAGGAGGTGGTCAGTAAATGCTTAATCAAATGTATGAGATGAGGCCACCAGAAAAGAACAGGTAAGATATTTGTCTCATACTGTATAACTATACATGTGCTATGCAGGGTCCAATTTCTTCTTATCCCAGTGAGTAAAATGTTTCTTTGGCGTAGCGTACTACAGTTTTCAGTCTAACTCGTATCTTCATTCTCAAAGTAGTTGTTGATAGATTATAACCTAAACCATGCAAATAATTGTTTCATGCACCTAGCCTTAACCTCATTTCTACAGTATAAATCTTTCCTATTTCAGTGAATAGCACGAGAAGGATTTTGGGAGGAGGCAGATGAGTTGCTGTGTGTCATTCCAGACATGCTTTAGGATTCAGGTTTGAAGACCTGGCTGACCAGTCCATACACCAAATATCCTCACTTTGCAGGAAATCCCTGACAAGCTGATCATTATCATCAATTAAAAGGTACTGAGAGTTAACAGCTCCCTGAAAAAGTCTGACATAGGGACCTAGGATTTTGCACAGCATTCATACTACCACCTGGAAGCATATGGAGTGGTGGTGTGTGGCCGCTGAACATACTGTCACCCACACAAGCGGACCACTGCCTCTGGAGAGGTTTGGTTTATGGACATTTGCAGAATCAATACAGGTTCTCTGTTTCCCTGGATAAAATTCCAAGGGAAATCCGTTTGTAGACTGAATAAACTCACCTGTAAAATGAATGCATACTCACTCGTCTGGGCTCCAGGAACGTTGTTGCCTGAACAGTTGAAGCAAGCACTCTTGTGTGAGTCACAAATCATGGGTATCCTAACAAAGTTCAAATGCATTAAGCCTTCAATATTCCCGGTGAACAAATGCAATATGTTCACTTCCATCACTAAAGGGACAGAACCAAAATTTAACAAGGGTGTGCTCCTCTCCTGTATCTACATCAACATACCCTGATGCATGTATTTGAGAACATCAACATTTTTTGCTTAATATGCTACAGGTGGTAATTACAGACCTTGCAGAAAACGGAAGAGTTCTCCCTTCTCAAATCTCAAAAATATGTCATGAGCGTCCTTCAGAATTTTTGCAATTATGGATTATAATCACCTAAAGCACTCTGAAATAGCTTGTCTGAAAATGATTGTATCATAAATTCCATCAAGGAAAAGATTAACACTGATCACTTTGCTTCATAAACAAATGTGGAAGTTAACTGACAAAAAGCAAAACATTTAACAATTTTGAGACCTTAAGAAAGAGAACAACTTAGGGGGTCAAGAGAGAATGAGGTGAGATTAAAAAGTGACATCACTAAATCAACTTTTCAGATTGTGTGCTGACTGGAAGTGCAGGTTGAGTGAACCTTTTCTTCTGACCTTGTGCAAACATATTCCATACTGATCTAGAGAGCATACTTTATAACAAAAATGCAGCACCGTAGAAGTCTAGCATGATTAACAGTTTCATGCTCACATTATGTGGCCAATGTAGTTCAACAGAGGTTAAGTGTTTGTGAATGGAATTGTTCCCATTAATCGTGTTTTTTTCCGGGAGCTAGAGATAGGACGAACTATTTCATGATCCCCACACTGCAATAGTTCTTCGCTACAGACCCATGTTTGCTGCAACAGGAAAATACTCTTTATTACTCCACAGGTGCTCCTACTAACTGGTTTATCCACACAAAAGTACTGAGAATGAATTGGCTACAGCATACTTGTGATTTGAAACACCTACGCAACAAAGTGGATCAGTTGGTTGAAGATTATATCAACAAAGTTGACACTAGTAGCTCAAGTGATGACGTTCTTCTAACAGTTGCAGTCCATCATGTTGATGGAAAGCCTGCAACAAAGATACTATATAACTGAGGTGTCTGGATACTTTTTGGAAGTTAGTTGATGGTGTGAATCACACCAGTTTGTGACAGATATTACAATTTTTTTTTATAAAATAGCAAGCACTGTCTAAATCGGTGTCATTGCTAATCATTGGGGATTTTGCATGTTGCTGTTGATCTACAGCAACATGCAAAATCCCCAATGATTAGCAATGCAGTAGAGACATTTAGGACTGGCCACATCCTTCATAATATAAATGGTTGATGCACAAGGTCTATTCCCACCCCCCCCCCAACTTTGATCTGCTGTCAACCCTTCTAAGACTAATATCTATTAAGAATTTAAAAAATTCAGTTGGGCTCTCACTATAAAACACAGTACTTTCAACAGGCCTGAGTAATTGTCAGAAAAAATATTTTACAACATGGTTCTTAATGTCAGACAGCCAAAAAAACAGGGAAATCCTTTCAGTGATTTTGCAGGAAAACAGAAATGCTCTCCCTGCAAATCATGGCAGTGATTTTGCAGGGAAAGCATTTCAGTGCTCCAACAAAATTCTAATTCTTTTGCTACATGTATTTTTGTGTTTTAGTAAAATGAGCATGCTTCTCACATAAGATAATTTAAGATAAAAACATTTTGTTATGGGGAGAGAATGAGAAACTTACCTGTGTTTGAGTACCACGTGCTTGCTGTTCAATCATTTCAGCTTCTTTAAACATTCCTAGAGATCGATAATACTCTGCCCATGCAGCACTGTAATCTGGTTGAGCACCACTCACTTTAAAAAAAATATATATATATTTAGCCATTGATTCAAATGCAAGATACTGTTTAAAAAAATATATATATTTAGCCATTGATTCAAATGCAAGATACTGACATTAGTATCTATTAATGGTAAATATGCTTTATATGTTATTACATTTAACAAGAAGTTGAAATATGAATGCACAAAAATTTTGACGTTAGATCTGGTTTGCAAGGCGTACAAGATAATTTTAGTATGCAACCAAACATATTTTCCACATTATCAAAATATATCTCAATAATAGCATTTTCCATAAATGTTTCAAAAGAGATCTTATTTACAGGCATGAAAGTGAGCAGTGATAGAAAAAGTTGAACTTCCACGTGCGCCGTGGTGGTGGGGGGATATCTTGCATTTCACTCTCTATTGTATACAACCATGATATTTAGGTATTGGTCATATGCCGCCAACTAAATAGATTTAATGTATGTATTTTGTTTCAAGAAAATTAAATGTATAATACAATATACTGTAGGGGGAGGGGGATTGCTGATGAGGCCATGTGCATAAGAAATCACTCAAATGTCTTTATAAGATAAAAATGTTGCATGGAAATGAAATCTTGAAGGTTTGAAAAACTTCAGACATGTTTGTTGATAAGCAATAAAAGTTTGAAGAATAAATGTTCATTCTTGATTTGACACAAAATTATTAAGGAAGAAATATGATAAATGCTTGCGAAAACGTTAGACATTTTGTACATAAATAATAAAAGTCATTCACAACTAATGAAATTTCATTTCCTTAAGTTGTTTCTGTCTAACAATTTGTTCTAACCTTTTATGAATTAGCCGGCTAGAGTTTTCTTTCTCTTGAACCAATTCATTTGATTTTAATTTGCTGTGTAAGTTATTAGAGATATTTAGCTCTTTTCATCTTCTTCCTTATCTTGTAATTCTTTCTTATTTTCTGAATATGATGATTTCACATTTTGGCATAAATCTCTATTTACAGGGTCATGCAAATAATCGTTTTTCTTAAAAAACTTCCAAGGCTGACTTATCCTGATTCAATAGCTTATATTTCATGGTTTGAACAGATGAAAATATTTCAATTTTCATGTTGCTGGATTCTTTATCAAGTACATCCCCCATCATACTAAAGGAATTTTCCACTTCAGAGCCAGGAAAACAACTCAATAATGCTGCCATTATATTTGAGAGGGCACTGGAATGTTTAACTTAAAAAGCACATGTTTTGGGATTCACTGAAATTTATTTATGTAAATATTAAACTGAAGCACATCCCTGCATCCAAAGTATAAAATTACTGACATTTAACAACAACACGGGATGTAAGGTCAGGTGATGTGTAACATTGCAGCCTCTCCTTGACAAATGTCAACCCCGCCTTCTCGTGGTACATCCTGTTTCCACTAAAGGGGCTCTGACGACCGCCCATAGCAGTATAACTATACCATCGGGATTAGAGGAAATGCTATCCCACACTCACCAACCCGCTTGGCCAGCGTGGTGAGTTATGGCCAAACCCCTCCAAAATGACTCCACAACTTAAATCTTGGCCCTCAGTCTCCGGCAGCTGGAATGTACCTGGCCAAGGCAGCGGCCAGTGCGACATGAAGGCAGAGGGTGCTAAGAATCACCGGAGGACCGGACTAGGCTGCCATCTGATGCTGACTTTGGCTACGTATAATGGACGCTCCCTATCTTCTGATTCAAGGCTTCTTGCATTGGAAGAAGAACTACAAAGGATCAAGTGAGACATCGTCGGGCTAAGTGAGGTAAGGAGAAAAGGAGATCTCATTGAACTGAAAAGTGGACATCTCTTCTACTATCGTGGGACTGATACTGGCAGAAATGTTTCCCCTGTAAATTCAAAATTTACAAGTAAATCACAGATTTTCCGCCAGGGGGCACAAAGGTAAATTGCGTTTTCTGTGTTATTTCTGCTCCAAAAGCTCCGATTTGAAAAATTCTTCCTGTATCGCATACAAGACCTGATGGAAAATATTTTTCACATAATTTATGTTTTGTAAAGAATGGTTTGGCCACCAGGGGTCATAAGTGTTAATTTCTGCTTCTGATGTATTTGTAGCAAAATCTAGGCTCCTGAAAACTCGACAAACACTTTTTTTCTGGGAATGATACCACTTATATGGATAAACTTTTCGAGAATAATTTCTTCCTAAAATAATGCATGGTTTTCCCACCAGGGGATGTAAAGTCACATCTTATTTTTGTCGTTATCTCTGTTTCTAACAGTTCGTAAGCTCACGATTTTGTTTACAGCAATATCTGAGGGATTAAAAACCCAATGGAAAATCTTTTCTTTCGTCAGATCCATTGTTTTCCATACCGGTTCCATTGACTTTGAATAGCTTTGATAAATTTAATTTGCATCAGAATGGATTCAAAAGATGTGCTTATTACACCTGAAAATTCGGTGTCATGTTTCTCGTTTTTTTTTTTTTTTTTTTTTTTTTGGAATCAGACGTCCAATGGAATTTAGTGAAATTTGCACTAGAACTTTATTGTGATGTATCTTAACCACTGTAAAAATTTTACTGTTTTTTTTTCAAAATTCGGGAAAATGGATTTCTGAAAATTTTCTCCTTTTGAGCCATGGAAGTGACTGATAGACAGGTGTTTGGTTTTTTCCCAACCAACGGCTTTTATCGCGCTCCCAGCTGTCAATCAACCATTGCTATGGTAACACCCTGCTGCAGGCTCACTCTGTCGAAAGAGACACAAATACTTGTCCATAATAAAAATTTTCATTGCAAACTTTTTAAGTTTTTAACAGATTCAATTGGAACTTTGGAGTGAGCTTCTGTAATCCAATTACAGTGAATGTTTTCTTTTTTTTTTTATCATATCTAGGCGAAGTCTCTTGAGATAGTTTTCTTTTTTTTATCATATCTAGGCGAAGTCTCTTGAGGGGAGGGATGGAAGCAACTGTCTGGCATGCACATAAACAAGGAGCAGATGCATGTGCTGTTCAGGCATACTCCTCACTGGTGGATGCGAGCTGACCTGGTACATAGGCGACCACCTGCAAATGCTAAATGTCTTTTCTTTCCCCTTCCGTTCTCAGCAGTTGTCGGACCATCAGGTGTCATGGCAGATTCGGTGCACGTCCGAAACACCTCTGTGGCCGCCGGTTTCTTTGAGAACAGAGGAGAGTTGCGCATCCTAAATTACGTTTTAAAAAAAATAGTAGCCTTACAATTAAAATAGTTCCAAGTTTTTCTGAAAATAGTTGCTTTTGGCTGTTTTTATAAGAAATAGTAGCCATAGTCGCCCGTCATAAAAAATAGCAGCAATAGTCACCTATTTAGTCGCCACTGGCAGCCCTGGTTATATCAGTAGAAAAATCTTCAACTAAAAAACATCGTGCAGGGACAAATAGGCACAAATGGATAGAATTCCAGGACGCGTATGAACCATGCAACGGGTCATTAAGGAACAGAAGTAGAAACACGCACAACACAAAAAATGGAGAGAAATATTTAAAGTCCAACACTCCTATTCTGAAGTATTATATATAATTTCTATTCCGCACATTGGAAAATAAATATATATTTAATACTCAAAAAAAGGAATCTTAGTCTTTAAATATTAACCATACCATATAACCTTAAACATTCAGAAGCATTGCAATGTAAATAAATAAGATGGAAAGTGTTTCAAACAATATTAGAGTTGTAAACCTCATATGATGCTGAAGAAATCTAATAAATGATTTTACATGATTTATTGCAAGCACAAAAGCTACAAATCCTAAACGAGATTCTCACCATTAGGTTGTTGTGGTTGAGGCTGTGGCTGAGGTTGTTGTTGAATTTGGGTAGGCTGAGGCTGTCCAGGCTGTTGGTAATACTGTGCATAGTAAGCAGCCCAAGCAGCAGCATTTGCATCGACTGCAGCTTTTGCTATATGAATGAAAATAAACAAAAATAATAAATAAAAACTCAATTGTTTAAGATCATGAATGCAAGCAACGTATCAACAAAAAATATCCTATTTTACAAGGAATTCAACAGAAACTCTAGACAAGTAAAAAATGTGGAGAATTAAAACTACACTATACAATGAACATCCATCTCGATTACAGTCCATAACTAAATACCCATTGTAAAACATTTTACTTAACTATAAAAGAAAAAAAAAAATGCAGGATTTTTTTCTCTCCATAATTTATGTCTCATCCTTAGGAAGGTTACCAACATAGGCCAGTATATAGAGAATGCGAAAGACGCTAACTCTTGCCCCACTGATCGAGTGGGTGGGTCATTACTTTGACAGATGAAAGCTGCTATTGTGCTTGGGGTGCTGCTCTTAGTACAGGATCTCATGCTTTCCCCATACAGCTGCAACATCATTCAGTAATTAAAGTGCCGTCATTTTTGTTATCAGTAGTATGTTTTTTCTGTGGTTTCCATATTTTCTAGATCCAACCATGCACGAATGGCTGTTTTTGGCCAAAAATCGGCAATTTTTTTAATTGCTCCATTTTAAAAATGGCTTTAGCTTTTGAAAACAGCAGTTCAAAGAAAATATCGTAGTCAAAAAAATTATTTTAAGGAGAAATATTTAAATTCTAACACTTTTATCCATAAATTTTATTAAATAAAGTACTGTTGAACATTTGCACATAAATATCAAACTATGATAGAAATCAAGCAACAATTTTCTTGTGCATTGTAATGAAACAAATGACATCAGCAGTACTGCACCCTTCTGTTTGTTTTTTCCTGTGGTTTTCGTATTTTCTAGACTACAAATTGTTGGAATCACAGCCTCTCAGCGATAAAAAATAATAATAAATAAAAATTCAGATCGTCAGATGGGAATCTTAAAAACGCTCCAAAATGAATTGCCACGTGTCAGACGCAACTCTGTGACGTAACTACACATAGCCAACCTTGAAACGTCACAACGCGTGCATCTTACTCTCACATGATCTGTGACGTAGGTGAAGTCGAGACTCGAGCCTTCTTCTAAAAACAGTGTTGTTGTTGTTGCCTTCCTTGCTTGCATGAGAAAGGGTGTCTGTGACGTTCCGTCTATGTTCTGTAAAATAGAACTACTTTTTTATTGGAACGAGAACTATTTTGCAAGATGTTTAATATCTGCAAATTATAGAACGCTTTATGCTGTTTCTACATAGATTCTGTCTACTTACAAAGAGTTTTGTGCGTGATGAACTGAAGTGTTTTTATGGCCAGTAAACATGGCGTGTGTTCGATTGATCTTCAGTTCCACTAATAGCGCATCAACTTGCTGATGTACTTTCATCAAATGAATAATCTTCTTGTCATCCTTTCATATTATCATTAAATATAATTTTTTACTGCCACAACTCAGGTCTGTATAAAAGTTTATTATTGCTTGCATGTAGTCATTCATCTGTTCTATTTTTACAGTTAAGCATACATTTCTTTACCACGAATGAAGAGAAGTATTTTTTCTACTGCGTACTGAGCAATCGGGGAGTTGGTGTTCTATTTAATTTAATATTTCCACCTCTCTAAAAATCACAACACAAATGTCCCTGTTTGTGAAGATCTTTGAATCTATAATTGCTAAATTCAGGTCTTGTTGCTCTAAAAAGATTTCATGGTAATTGATTTACATATAAAAAGGATGATGTAAATGCAAAGCCTAATGATGGTGCAACAGCTAGCACATTGAGGTTATAAATGT
Source organism: Macrothele yani (assembly GCA_039090855.1). NCBI lineage: Eukaryota > Metazoa > Arthropoda > Arachnida > Araneae > Macrothelidae > Macrothele > Macrothele yani. The sequence continues at coordinate 110,981,487 of CM077030.1, read as the reverse complement.
CTGATAGTTTCTGTGCTCTGGATCAAGAAAAGTTACATGTCATTCCTAAGGAAATATTGAATATAATTGAAGCCTATATACAGTTACGGAAAAATTAATTGCAACTCTGGAAATTTCTGGAGTTTTTGGGTTTTCAATGTTGCTACAAAAGTAAATATGCAGATAATACTCACAACATATATATCATTTTAAAGCACATTTCATGCAGAAGCCAAATCAGTTTACAGAATGGGAATATTTTTAACAGAACTCAAGTTTTGACCAGAAATGTGTTGCAAAACAGATATCATGGTAAAGTAACATGTTCAAATACAATTACGTACCTAATATTTCATTGGGTGACCTTTTGATTTAACAACGGCAGCACACCTATTGGGCATGGAGTCAGCAAACTTACGCACCATTTCGGATGAAATACAGTTTTGCCAAATGTCAGTAATTGCATTAAATAGTTCCACTTTATTTGTGGAGTGATGTTCGTGCACATTTCTTTTCAGAATGAGAGACAAATTCTTAATCGGGTTCAAGTCTGGCGAATTACCAGGCCAAGGAAAATTCACACCATTGCCTAAAGACGTTACATAAACTTTAATGATTTTTGCACGGTGGCATGGGGCCCAATCATCCTGGACGATTTATGGCTGACCCTGGAACAAATCCCGTCCTGAAGGATACTTTTGAACACCTGTGCATTAACAGCGCTCTCACACACATGGATTCTGTCCACTCCAGCAGCAGCAAAACATCCCCAAATCACAACACTGCATGGATACTTTCGTGTCTTAAGTGTGCAAGAGGAATGTAACACTTCCTTATTTCGCCGAAACACTTGGCACCTTGCGTCGGTACCATTGATGTTAAATTTTGTCTCATCATTAAATAACACTTGATGGCACCTATCAGTGGTTCCACTCCTTATGTTCCTTTGCCCATTCGAAACGTTTCTTGCATTGTACATTGGTTAGCAATGGCTTCTTTACCGCCCTATGAGACGTCAGATACATAGAACATAACCTGTCCCTCACTGTTCAAGGACAAACAACAGTACCACAGCTCTCCCGCAATTCTTTGGCAATAACTGTTGAAGAGACGAACCTGTTTCGCAGACATAATCGTTTCAACGAGTTATATTCATTTTTCAGCCACATTTACCCAGCCTGCTATTTTTGATTCCAACCATATCACGGAACTTCGCCAGCTGCCGTTCAACTGTACTCTTGTGCACCCCAGTTATCCACCCCTAGTTATATGCATTGCTTCTGCCAAATTCACTTAAAGTCACCATTCGCAAAGCTTTTTGTGGTGAAATATCACCTAGTCTTCCCATAACTGCAATATAGTTTGCACAGAATAAACAAAATGCACTCTAAACTTCAGATTTGCAGTGCAGTCCACAGGAGTAACGACTACACTCTCACCAATGCAAACGAACTACCCATGCGTACTGCAAAAACGTCTGGAATAATCCCACACATCGCCTGCCCTTAATTATAGCCTGTATGCGGAAGTACAAGCAAGCTTTGTCGGCTTGTAGCAACGACGATGACATTTCACATAACGAAGTGTGCTTCCTTCTCAGCACATTACTAGTCATAACTTGAGTTCTGTCAAAGGTATTCCCAGTTCTGTAAACTGAGTTGGCTTCTGCATGAAATGAGCTTCAAAATGATTATATATATATATATATATATATATTTACTTTTGTAGGAACACTGAAAATCCGAAAACATCAGGAATTTCCAGAGTTGCTATTAATTTTTCCGTAACTGTACATGAAACTGTGCAAGAAAAGTTCCACATATACTGTTAAAAAAGTGTTTACATGCTAAAACTCAAGTGAATGTTTTAATGGTATTCTGTGATAGCTGACACAGAAGGAAACATTTGTACACCTTGAAACAGAGCATTTTTGTTGATTATGTTCTACAGTTTCAGAGCATTATTATCAGTAGTACTCACATTGGGGATAAATCCTGGATTATTTTACTATAGAAGGATATGAAAAACTAGACAATAGTATTTATGATTCTCTGCAACACTCTTCAGACTTCGCAGAAAGCAAAGAAAAAAAATTAAGATCCACAAGAAAAAATATCTGCTATAAAAGCAGGTACATTTTAGACAATAGGAAAAACATAATCTTGGTAAGGAGTTGTAGTCATAATTTTAAACTCGCTTTATGAGAAACTGAATATTTTGTTACACTATTACCAGCTAAGGTACAAAAGGTAATGAAACTCTGCATTCCCTTCTTTATAATAAATACTGTGCATGAAATGAACCACAGATTTTATTATATATTCACCCAAAGTTAAGTTATTAGCACTTTTCATGAAAAGTTTCTTTTTTGTTTTGCGACACACTTAATTCCTTGTACCTCAGCTATATCAGAGATCCTATTCTATTTATTTACAGAATTACGATGTTTACTGCAAATAGAAATTTTCCATAAAATTTTTGTAATAGTGGTAATTGTAAATAAGCTTTCAATAATAACGGTAATGGAACATATTTGTTTGAGTAGTATTTGCAGAGCCAGCAAGCCTCCTGAAATATTTAGTGAGAAGGCTAACTTCTTGTAGATGCACAGCAAACTGGACGTAGTGTGTAGGAGGTCTACAATAGAAGATTGCATCCCCCCCCTTTTTCAGAGCCAGTCATTAGGAAGTACATCGATTCTTCGGGCTAGTGGCATCAGGCAGTAGACATTTAGAGGCTGGGAAAAGTATTTGGTCGTGGGTTCGGACACGCAGTATTTTGATAGAGGCGAGAGTTTGGAAGTAGTTGCGGAAAACAATAAGAGAGTGGTTTCGGGAGCGAGGCGAAGATGATTTGTTTTGGGGCACTATGTGACCGAGAGCAGAAAGGAGAGTTAGAGAGATTTTGAGGAAGGATTAGCTTGCCTTAGCGCCCGAGCAAAAAAGAATGAATGTAGTGAGGAGCTAAGGCATGGGCTCGAGGTCTAACGCCACTGTAACCCGGAGTTATTAATTTTAAAAAATTCATAGTAATAAATTAATTCATCTACAACACTGAATCGCCTTGATTGATTGATATTCGTTTCTCTTATGACGTCTACGGTGCTTAATAAGAACCCTGCATGTCAAAGTAAAGCATATTTCTGTAATCGCAGAGAGAGTAAAAACCTGCATGGTTCATACGCTTTTTCAATCACAGGACATATTTTCCAAACGCTCTTACTTAAAATATAGTGAAAACATAGGTCTGTTCAACCAGTAACCTACAACAAACAATTTCCTACAAGCTTGGGCAAACAGAATGAAGAAAGTTAAAAATGATGTCCTCTGCAGCTAATCAGAAACTCAGAATCGCAGATAAGTACTGAAATACCAAAACTGCCACTGAAAACGTGACCATGCTGAACTTTTATATGCAGTATTTGAGAGAAATTTATTTTTCTACTTTGGCTTTAGTTCAATTATTGAAGCAAATTACAGAATAAAAAACCCCATAAAACTAAAAAATACATAGGTATGTGGCATTACGCTTGAAATGCTTTCACACACCACACAATCAATACATAAAATACTATTTATATTTAATTATTTTGAAATAATGCTTACATTGGAAATTTAAGGGTAAGGAAAGGTGAAATATTTGAAACTTTTTCAAACGACCAAAGGAATTATTTTGTTAAACACATAATCACGGGAGCAAGTATTTGTGTTACATTTTATTTAGGGAAGAAATTTTCAACCTAATATAGATGCTGTAGCTATGTTTTAAATTTGTACTTGACAGCAAACAAAGTATGCACACGTGAAATGAAAGATAATAAGGGGGAACCTTAGGCTGTGTACAACTGCATTCATTGGTGATCAAGGCAATTTAACTGGGCATGATTAGAAAGCTAATTAGAAGATGCAAAGTCATTACTTAGCTCGGAAAATACTAATAAACAACTAGATTTAAGTTTCTGATATTAGAAAGCAATCTGATTTTATGGAAAAAAATTATATAAAGTATTCACTAGCAAATTTCAGTAAAGGTCAAAATACCCCCCCCCCCCAAATCAGCTACTTCCACCAGCGGCTAAAAAGTATGTTATGAAAAGTAACAAATGGCGCAAAAAAATATTTCCCACAGCAGAAGGCATTAATTAGAAACAAAAAGATGTTCAAAGAATAGATATAAAGGAAACACGATATAACTAGGCCTTTTAGCAGCAGAATTTTGCAAGATGGAAAAGTTGAAAATAGGTGAAAAGTATTCTTAATAGCAAAAGCTATGCTAAGAAAAATGAACTTTTCAAATACGTCTCCCGGAAGCAGAGATAGCAAGAAAAATGTTTTGACCTTCACAACCCTTAGGGGGAAAGTTGTACATTATTTGAAGAGCATCTTCTTATTGTAGAAAAAATCTTATTCGCGGCTCATCTTTATTATAGCGCATGGCATACAGTAAAAAAAAAAAATTCTCAATAGGGTTATTAGAGGCAAAGACGGGCTGCAAATGGAAGCACACAAACACCACCTAGTGACAGAATTGTGAACCACTAACCTCCTCAAATACAAACCTAAAGTGTTCCATAAGATAAATGATATCTGGTGCTAAAATAATTTTTTAAATCGGACATTTAGAAGTACAGAACGGAGAAAAATAGATTAAATATTTGTGTCCCCTAGCGGCGAAATTGTGCATTACTTTGGGAAGAAAATACACATAAGGAGTTTTTATAGTTAGCAGTATCTGATCGGAAAAGGATATTTTTCAATTGGTATTTTAGTACAGCAGATATTGCTGTAAACAGAAACGTGAACTTATGCCCACTAATGGCACACGTGTGTGTTAAAAAATATTTGAAATTATTTGAAAAACATTTTGCACCGAAAATGTTCAACAAAGAAAGAATTTTTTTAATCGGACTCCTAGAAACAGAGATATGGACAAAATAAAGATATACATGTGCACTATCTGCTGGAAAAATTATGCACTATTTCAAGCGGGAGGTATTCTCAAAAAGTTTTCCAAGATGAGCGGTATCGGTCCAGGGAGGAATTTTTTCAATCAAGAATTGGGATTTTTAGAAGCAGCAAATTTATGCATTATTTGAAAAAGGGACTAACTAAAATAGTCTTCGATATAAATGTCATCGAAAGAAAATGCATTTTAAATTGATAGAATCTCCATTTGCACCCTCCAGCAGCAAAGTTGTGCATCGGGGAGAACAAAAAAAGGGGGGGGGGGAATGCATGCATTAACCTTTTTGCATTTTAGGTTTCTCAATACAGAAAGAATTTTACTATTCAAACTAATAATTATAGAGATATGGTCTCCCTGGTCAGACAAAGTGATAACATAAGCATGACACAAAAGATGCTAATAATGCAGCTTTAGTCCTTCTAACAGACAAAAACAGAGGGAAATTAGTCTGACATAAATAAAAGTTATGTCAGTAGAAAAATCCTCAACGACAAAACATCGCGCAGGAATGGAAAAAAGTTCAGGACATGTAACAGAATTTTAGGACATTTTCAGGATGTGTATGAACCCATGAACCACTGTGACAATTTCTCCAAATTAAACATTTTAAAATATCTTTTTCATTATGTCCTAATTTATAAAACTTGGTATTTTCGTAACTCCAAATAACATATTTTTCTTAAAAAAGTTCTCGAACACGATTGGATACCCTTAAACGAGTGAATAGCAGAAATTTCAAAACAAGCACTCATTGCAATAATAATAATAGCACAACTTTGGATTATTGTGAAACTTAGTAACCAAACATCATTCAGAATGTTCACTAGAGTTACCTGTAGTATCTATGAAGCAGAAAACCTATTTGTCATATATTGAAAATTTATACAAATACGCAGAAATGTACCTCATAAACCCTTCATAACATTACACATTATTGGTGTGAAAATTCTTAGGTCTCTCTTGCAAAATGCCCAAGGAGTACATATCCGCTTCTTAATCAGGGCATGAAATTTTCGGTCGCATACTCGCTAGCCCCTGGAGATCTGAAATAAATCTTTGCCGATGAGTGAAAAAATTTACTGAATAGCTGGTCTATGTATTTTTTTTTAAATTGGCAAATTAATGTATGTTTTCCCCTCTTAAATGTTTATATGGTTTCAAAAAAAATAAAATTCTCGAATAAAAAAAAGTAACAAATTATGAGATTGGAAAAGAAACTCCAGCAGGAAACAATTTAAAATCACGCCCAATTTAAAATCACGCCATGTAGATCAGCGGAGGGACAGCTTCGTCAAGACTGGGGTGAGAGGGGGATGCGGCAAGTGCTCATTGAAGTCTGGGTACCAGCTCAGGTCAAAACCCTGATTATAGCGCAGAGTGCAGGTGAGAGGGGGTGGATGAAACTGCAAAGTATAAAGGCGATGAGAAGAAAAGGCATGTCCTTCTGAAATGTGCATATCTCCCCTCTTATTGGAGGGATATCTTCAAGTTTAGTTAATTCACCATATTCTCGAGCAGGCATTAGAAAAGGAAGTAACCACCACTGGTGGAGGCACTCCAAAAAGTTAATCTCGATAAAGATGTCCTTGCGAGAAAGGGAAAGGAAGGGGTGGCTCTCACAATGCTGTTTGCAGCAATTTCCCGCAAAATATACACGAGTTTAGGAATTAGGCACAATTCGTAAAATTGATCTTCAGTCATCGTGGATAAGGCCAAAGGGAGGGAGAGGGGGGGGGAATGTGCCCCACTCCGAAATTCAGACTTTCGATTACATTTTTTTATCGTGAAGTCGTGCTACTTCAATTTCTGGAAACTGTTAAAAAGTGCCTTGATCCAAAATTATTATAATCAGGGTCCATACCTTTTTCTGTGGTAAAAAAAAAAAAAGACTTTCGAAGGACCTACACCCTAACTGATATTTTGCGTCACTGGAATATTACCGGGTGTGTGTGTTCGAACCATCCTGCATAAAGATTTGGGCAAAACAAAAGTTTGTGCTAAATTTGTTCCACACACGTTAACCAATGAACAAAAATCAAGGAGAAGTGCACATTGCAGAGACATCATTTCAGCCGCTGAAAATGAACCAAACTTCTTAAAATCGATTGTTACTGGTGATGAAACATGGTGTTTTCAATATGATCCTAAAACAAAGCGACAAAGTGCGGAATGGAAGTCAAAAAACTCGGCACAAGCCAAAAAAAAACAAGAAAAGTTCCACCCAAAATCAAAACAATGCTCATTACATTCTTCGATAGTAAGGGAATTTGTTCCAAGTGGACAAACAATTACTGGCGAGTTTTATTGAAATGTTTTGAGGTGTTGATGGGCAGAATTCGTCGAATTCGTCCAGAATATAGAGATGAAAACAGTTGGTGTTTGTTGCACGATAATGCACCCAGTCACATCTCACTTCTTGTTCGTAGATTTTTGGCGAAAAAATAACATCGGTGTGTTGAATCATCCACCGTATTCGCCTGATTTAGCACCCTGCGACTTTTCTTTGTTCCCCAAACTTAAAATGACGTTAAAAGGGTGTTATTTTGATGATATTTCGACCATACAAACAGCTTCGACGCGTGTTTTGAGGGCAATTCCGCAAAGTGAACTGGAACAGGCATTCAAATCATTATTAAATCGCTGTAACAAGTGTATTGAAGCCAGAGGGACTTATTTTGAATAATAAACCAAAACAAATTATAATTTCTTGTTCCTATTTCATTTTACAGACCCAGTCTTAAAAATTCTTTGATGCACTGTGCATATGCATATATATACAGTAAAGCCTCGAAAATCTGGCATCGATGGGACCGGACGAGTACCAGATTTATGAAAATTGCGGACTTCTGAAGCTATCCAAAAATTGTGTAACGAGCGTTATGTAAATCACGTAATTACATGCAACAGGTCACTTTAATAAAAAAAAAATGCACTTTTATGCCTTTTATATACGCAGGGGTTGTGCTGCCGATCGCATTCTTTGCAATTTGTGGAGAAAAAAAAAAAAAAAAAACGTTTTGGCGAAAATAGAAAATATTGGAGAATATCTTTTTGTACTATATTATAAAACTTTCAGATTACACATCTGTTTTTGATCTTTTACTATGAATTTGGTCTGCGGATTAATGCCAAAAAATACGATAATCACGAAAAATGTTTAGCAATAATTTTTTTCTGCACCCGTAACACACGGAAAATGACTAAATGGACGATTGCAAATGAACTGATCACCCAGGGTTCAGTATGTGAATTTTTCCATAAGACATCAAAATTTTTATTTTCAGTCAATCAGAAATATTTTGCGTGTGCAGCCCGGCGCCCTAATTTCGACCAAGATATTTGATTAAAAAAAAGTAGACTTACATACTTGCCAACATTGGAAAATGTGCATCTGTAAAAATTTGTGTGTGAACGCCATTTACCACAAAACAAACGTATATTAATAAATATGCAGTAAAAATATCTGCATATGCCACAATCTTTATCTGTGTTTAAAATAACAATTTAAAAAACCATAAAGTAAAATCTTAATTTTGTTCAATGTTAGCCTCGCAAACCTGTGGTGTTTCAATACCACACTAAAACATTTCCTGTAAAAATGAAATATTCACTTTAAGAGTACCCTACACATTGCATTCAAAACTGTATGGTACATACCTTCTAAGCTCTATCTTGTATATCAGGATTATATATAATATTGTAATCACTTTCACGACTTCCATCACATGCTGCAGAAAACGACCCTTCTTGTAGAAGTTTCACAACTGCGGAAAATGACCCTTCTTGTAGAAGTTTCGATCTAAAGCCATTTAGTGGAAAATCACAGTTGTTTTGGTCTTCCCACAGCCATAATGTTTGGCAGTTTCATTTTGTGGAAACATCTGCCAAAAAAGTGGACCAGTGTGGCTGGCAGCACTGAATGGCATGCTGTGTTCTATCAAAAAAGAAGTAAACAACAATTCGGCACAAGTTACATTTCCTTGACTATTATCCGATGTTTTAAAAACGTAGTAAGTTTGGAGTTACTATCAGTACACTTTACATTACCTTTGTGTTTGGGACCACTTACATGACGAAAAATAGTTTCTGCCTCCGTGGGCAATGTTAAAATTGTTTTGGCAAATGTTGCAAAATGAAAATTTTACACCTTTATTAGATTTCTTGACACACTGAAACTTTGCGATGTATGTTTCCTTAAAAGTTTGAAAATAACATTGAGATGGTATAATCTTAGTACTCATCTTTATAGATTTGCATAAAAGCTAAACTAGCAACTTGCTCCTCGCGGGAATCAACTCTTTTGGTAGCCAAAAAACTTTTAGGAGCAATTTTCAAAAGTCGGCAGTATTTTAGAAAAATTTAACAGATGAAAAAACATATTTATGGAAATGCTAGGCAATTATGAAAAATCAATCCAGATTTTTCCATATAAAATATTTCACTACTGCTTAGTCTATTCAGAATTTAGATCAGTTTTGTTTCTTGTTTCAGAAATAAACATAATATTTGTATTTTAAAACTATAACATTAAATTTATCATGTTTTGTAATGACCACAAACAGTTCAAGTAAAAACATTGCACTTTTGAAGTTCTTATATGCATCTAAAAATATCTAATTTCTCAGCAAGTTCCACAGCCACATTTTTTTTTTTTTTTCAGCTGCACAGCATCCAGTGCTTAAATGTTTATTTTGCCGATATCTTTGTTTGTTTCCCTTCCCATTTCTTTACTTGTTTTTCTTTTAATGTTCTTACATGACAATTTTATTCATCATGAATTCACGATAGCTTTCACTATTCTAGATGAAAGATGAATAGAAAACTTTAGGTTCGTCATTTTCGTTTTCAGACCCCCACCCTTTACCAAGCTGAAATGTAAAACTTTGTCTTTGCTATATTTGATTTCTGTTTTTGGATATTTTCCCTCCATTTACAAGTTGAAATACAAATATTTATGAAATAAAATGATATTTAACAACAATACGAGGCAGACGAAACATCACATGAAAAATAAAATTACGATTACGGGAGAAATCTTCACTGGATCTAACCTCTGTTTTCGAAAGTTTTGGAAGACGAAAACTTCCCCTTTCGAAAGTTTAGAAAGTTTCAGGCAGAAAACATCTTCCACCACCACTAATTGGCCCAAAATTTCTGTTCAGTTGTGTATCGATCTCGAGGATAACCCAAATTATGACGGAAAAGGAGAAATTTCTCAAAGCCGTCGCACTCTCATGACTAAAGATTAGCCTACAGTGATATTTTTTCACCGTCGAATTTCTGTTTTCAGAAAATTTTCCTCCATTTTCAAACTGAAATACAAATATTTATGGAATAAAAATTATATATAACAATACTCGACATAGGCAACATTACAGGGGGAAAAAATTATGACTACGGAAAAAATCTTTAATTTATTTACTTCCGTTTCTGAAAGACAAAATACTGTCTTGATGCATATTTTTATGAATTGGTAAAATTCTTTGACACGTAATATCACACGCATTACGTGCCAAGAAAAATCGCAAATGCGTGTTTTTACACGTTGGCAAAATTTCAATGCGTACTAGACGCGCGATTAAGCATTTCGGTGAACTCTGGACTCGGCATGTCACTTGAGCACTCCTATGCAGAGAGCGCTACTGCACTACGTCAGAAAGCCGGCGCGTCAAAGATGACATCATTTCATGACACAGTGCTCGTAAAGTCTGGTAGAAAATCTAAGTGGATGGCCTGCAGGGGATTGAAATATTTCGATTGAGCAATCGAAATATTAAAAAAAAAAAAAAAAGACCTCTATCCGTAAATCAGTAAAATGAAGCAGAAATCCATAAAAGTTGGCAAGTATGAAACTTATACACCAGCATATGGTATTGAGGTATTAAAATAGTATTATGATAATAATGTAAGGCCAAAATATTGCAAAGTTTTTGTTTTCTGAAAATTTGATAACATTGAAAGAAACTTTTCCCCTCATGGGGTTCCTTATGCCAAAAACGACAGCTGTGGAACCAATTACCAAAGTGCTCCAGGGAGGAATTACAAGTAGCTTAGCCGTGTATGTCTGAGCCTCCAAACTACTCATGGCGAAAGTGGGTGGGGGAAGGAGATGCTACTCAGTATTCCTGCAACTGCCATGCTTACAGTTGAAGGGGACCAAAGGTTACAGTGTCTCCTTGGCAGAATGGGGATGTTGCATTGCAACAATAGTGTCTGGTTTCTATGCTCCCACTTCAACACCCCCCCCCCGGAATAGCCTTTCTGAGATCTCCGTATACACCCCACAGCCTACCCACACACCCAGGTAACTTCCAACAGGAGATAAAATTCCTTCTATATAATTCACCTTTCTCATTCCCATTTTACACTCTTGTTCTTGCTTTGTGCAGACTACTAAGCATTTCTTCACGTTGACAGCAGAAACTTAATTTTCATTAGTATTACTTAAAGCCAAAAGCATCGTCTAGTTGCAAATACAGTTTCTATGCCAAAATGTCATCTTTTATCCATCATTTAATTTGACTTATAAAATGCATATTTGGTTTTACTTACATTTGTAATTCTTCTGGCTATTGAACGGAGCTACAGATGTATAATATAATGTATACAGTGTACATGAAAGATATCATGATCAGAGTAAAATCCCTGACAACCGAAATTTTAGGCTAGATTCCTGGCCTACAAGCATTCAGCAGATCGCAAACCCGGTACCTTACACCGCCTCGCATTCGCTGATCGTAGTTGTGTGAAAACCGGAAATGTGACAGCTAAGTGCTTCTTATTCCAAGAGAGCATTCCACAATACAGCATGGCCATTTGTGACATTTTAGCGATAGCTTCTCTTCAACGAACTGTGGCTGTTCTGAAATTTTGCGAACGGGGGAAAAAAATAAAAAAAAATCAAGTGCTTTTCAAGGACTTTATAAGGCCTTTGAAAAGGAAAATTAAATTCAAGGAGTTTTCAAGGACCATGGGAACCCTGTTCCAACTGCATCTAGCTAAATGGAGAAGCAAACAACATTGGAGTTTCTTTAGCAAACCACATATGGTATTACGGTGCAATGAAACTGGAACAACAGTTAAAATTAATGTGAGTGGTGACTTGGAAATTGCCTCAAGTAGCAATATATCTGGAATAATCTCCCAAAGCTCAAAAAGAAAACTGAATGACTTTGTTGGCCACGATAAAAGTAAAATTTGAAAGCAAAGGCTATATACAGGGTGTTTCATAAAGAATGTCCCGATTTGAAAAGTGGATATCTCGGCAACCACAAACCACCGTTGAATGCGACTTGTATCATGTCTACGGGCGTAACCCAGAGTTTATGACTACCGCTAGATGGCAGCACGAGCATCCCAACAGCCGCTACGCTTAGTGAGTGAGAAGATGGCATAGAGGCAACAGAGAGGCGCTTTGTGTGCTTGAATTTAGCAAGACCAAGTCTGTGATTACGGTGCAGTGTGCGTTTTAACAGCTTTACGGTAGTGCTCCACCAGTGGGCAAAAACATTCGTCATTGGTATAGATAATTTGAAGAAACAGAGTGTTTATGTAAGGGAAAGAGTCCTGGACGACCAACCACCCCAGCGACGAATGTGCAACGAATTCACAAGGCATTTCAACGAAGCCCACAGAAGTCAAATCGTCGTGCGAGCCGCGAACTTGCCATCCCTCACGTGACTGTCTGGAGTGTTTTACGACAACGTTTGCGGCCGAAGCTGTACAAGCTCTTCGTGGAGGTGACAAAACACAAAGAAAAAAAAGATTTTTTGTGCAACTGTTAGAGGACGACACTGTCGTACAAAGGTTGATTTTTAGCGATGAAGCAACTTTTTATGTAAGCGGGAAAGTTTCACACCACAATGTTCGCATATGGGGACTGGAGAATCCACATGAGACTCTGCAACATGATTCACCAAAACTGAACGTTTTTTTGCGCGGTTTCTGGCCCTTTCTTTTTGCAGACAACACAGTTACGGCCAACTCCTATCTTGCAATGCTGAAGGACTGGCTATTTCCACAGCTGCAGGACGACTCTGAAGATTACATTCTACAGCAGGACGGTGAACTGCCACATTGGAACCTCCAAGTTTGTCAGTTTCTAAACGACACATTGCCTCCGCGTTAGATTGGACGCAGGGGACCCCATGACTTGGCACTACAACGCTCGGCCTCCGAGATCTCCAGACATCACACCATGTGCTGTTTTTTTTAATGGGGATACGTAAAAGATCGTGTATATGTTCCCTCTTTACCCGCTGACTTGGATTAGCTCTGAATGAGAATCACGGCTGCAGTAAATTCTGTGACTGAAGACACTCTCAGACGCGTTTGGGATGAAATCAGCTATCGGCTTGATGTTGTCCGTGGAGCAGGTGTAGGGCACACTGAGCATTTGTAATTGTGGTAAGTGAAACTTTAGACCTTTCTCCATACTCGGCTCTTTGTGTTGTAACTATTCCACATTTGCCTTATTAAATATACTACTTTGAAATCGGGTAGTTCTTTTTTAAACACCCTGTATACCATCAAAAACACTATTAACAAAATGCATAAAACAAATTGATGAGCAGATGTTCTCACACATGAAAAATCTTTTCAACACTGCCTATTATATTGCAAAAAATGAAAAAAGATCTAAGATCTTTTTTCATTTTCAAAGATCTATTGTGCTGAGCTTCAAAATTGGATGTTCACATTTTACAAAAGTTGAATCAAAAGGTAAAGAATTCTAAATTTATTAGTATTTTAGTTGATGGTTCAACTGATAGGATTTCAATTGTACATGCAGTTGTTTATGTCAGATATTCAGACAATGGTATTACAAAAGAGGACTTTTTAGGTGTCATTGACCTTCCAACTACTGCAACTTCAGTTGTCTTAGTATGGATAAGTATAAGGACATAATCTATATTGCAGGCTTAGGAACAGATGGAGCTGCTAGTATGGTTGGTCATAAGTCTGGGCGTTCATTGCTCATAGACTGCACTACTTAAAACCCTAAAGCAATTTTCTTTTGTGAAATTAATTCATTTCCTAGAGGATTTTTATGACAAGTTGAAACCTTTAAGCCTGGCCTTACAGAGAAAATGTTTAATGATTTCTTCATTAAAAGGTAAAACTGAATATGCCGTGAATTCAGGACTATTTGCTAGACAGGTTAGAATCCCTTTCGTCAGATATAGTCATCTTTTGAGATTTTTGATGTGTTAAAGAGGTCTCCCCAGTCTCATGTTTCAGACTATGGTGTAGAAGAGATGAAAACACTATGTAAACATTTCTACCCAAAAGATTATGACAAAAATTTAACCTGTTGCTGACTGAATGGGCAGAATATAAACTTACATTGTCACAAATCGTTTGAGGAAGCACTACAAAGAACAGCTACTGACAAGTGGTATTGCAGTGCAGAAAAGCAAAGGTATACCAACCTTCATTAACGGGTACATGTGAAAATTTTTTATTATTTTATTTTAATGATTTCATAATTTTGGCTGGCGCAGAGTGGGAACTTTGAAAAATTTAGGAAGTGCAGTATAATTCATATGCTATTCCAAGCATGACAATGCTCTTTTATTTAGCTGCTAAAGAAAATATTATATGGAGGCTAATCAACAACGAATGATACCCACTCTATTCTTACTGGGGATCCTAACAAATTTTGACGAGATTTAAAATTTCAGTAAAACTACCCAAGCCTGAAATTTTGATGCTTAACTGTGATAATGTGCAGTTTTCCATTGCTTCAGCCCTTGTGTAAAGTTTTTAGCTAACTTTACAGATAACTTCATCAAGGAATTAGTTTTGGAACTGTGAAAGGAACATTTCCCACCTTTTTTTTTTTTAAGAGGTTGGGGTGGGGGCTCGCACTGGTACAAAAGAAATTATGCATTCACATTCATGCTATTATGTAAAAAAATGTGGTTGCAAGTAAAAAATTTGCAGTATTTTGGAAATACACCTGCAAATTTCCCACCTTCAGTCAGTGTTTCACTTCCATATGTGCATCCCAGCCAAATAGCTGGAACCCACCGATTTTGTTTTCAACCCAAGCCTACCCCCATTAGCAAAATGAAGAATGGCGGGGGAAGGGTAGATTCTGGCGAGTTGAATTTGGGTTTGGCTAGTGAGTATGCAGGAGATTTCTTCCCCGTCTTTGTCATAAAAAAATTGTCTGTTCCACAAAATTCTACTAAAAAAAAAGCATTTTGCAACTACTATTATTTTCTATTATTGTTGAGATATATTAAAATAAGTAAAAGTAAATATAACACCATTATTCTTTACATTTCAATGTATTTATCATACACGAGACTGACGGAAGAAAAAAACAAAACAAAAAAACTTTTTTAACCGCATGGGTGAAAAATAAGAATGTGTGCAAAAACAGTGTGAATATAACGCGCCGTGAGCAAGACAAAATTGATCACTGAAATTTGTTATGTAAATATTAAGGTGGAGCACATTACTGTATTCAAAACATTTTTTTTTTTTTATGTTTAACAGCAACACAGGATAAATGTAACATCGTGGAGAAATAAAAAAATAAAATTATGACTACCGGCGAAATCTACGGTCTGTCCAACTTCCATTTTAAGTTTTCCTCCATTCTGAAGCTGCAAAACAAATATTTATGGAATAAAATTATATTTAACACTACCTTGTAGAAGAAACATTGCGAGAAAAAAGGATTACGATTACAGGGGGATCCTTCACTCATCTAACTTCAGTTTCCGAAAGTTTTGAAAGTCAGAATTCCACCCACCGACGGGAAACAACCCCACCACCAACCCCCCCCAATTTCTGTTCAGTTCAGCATCGATTTTAAGAACCATCGAAATGACGACGGAAATGACAGAATTCATTGAATCCACGGTAAAATCTCGTGCCTGAAGACCACAGGGAAATTTTCGCGCCAACTTTCGTTTTTGGAATTTTTCTTCCATTTAAAGCTGAAATGCAAATATTTATGAAATAAAATGATGTTTATCAATACTACTGTGCAGAAGAAACATCGCGACAAAAAGAAATCACGATTACAGGAACATTTTGAGAAACAAAATATCATCCCCAGATCAAAAAACGACCCCCCCAAACTAATCCTCCAAAATTTCTCTTCGGTTTTGCATCGATCTCGAGAATAACCCAAATGTTGACAAAAAAAACAAAAAAACTGAATTCTGCGAAAGAATCTTAATATGTTTTATATAAATTTTCAATATATGACAAATTGTAGATAGTTGTAATGCTGTGTTTTTACATTGAAAGTATTTCAATACTCAATAATGTATTACAATAAAAATATCCAGTGGTTGTTCATACATTTGTCTAAGACTGTATATGCATATTATTGGTTTACTGGGGTGGCAGTTTCAATGTTATTATAAAGTACAACTCCACACATTTATACTGTCACAGAATAACTAAAAGCTGTATTTAAAGTTTTCTAATTTCAATCATCATAAACATAAATACACACCACAGAGTGCGCCCACAGAAAAGAAAGGGAAGAACACTAAAAATGCTCCGAATTCAAATTATCCACTGTTGATTGGCCTTAAAAACACTGAAGAGCTTGGCTGATGAAGTCAATTTAACCTCCAATTTGCTAAACCCACTAGAGTAATCAATGTCAACAACTTTGATTTAACAAATCAATGTCAACAACTTTGATTTAACAGCAAACTTTCATGGCTGGAAGAAGTCCAAACACCACTTTAAAATTAACACAGCAAACATTTTTCTGTGGTAATATCATTAAACTGAGACCATGTTCACAGCCACAAGCAGCACTGCTGCCACTTCA
Source organism: Macrothele yani (assembly GCA_039090855.1). Lineage (NCBI taxonomy): Eukaryota > Metazoa > Arthropoda > Arachnida > Araneae > Macrothelidae > Macrothele > Macrothele yani. Next base: position 110,964,737 of record CM077030.1, on the reverse strand, counting down.
GCCTCAGTTTTCATATTAAACTGATTATAGAGGTGAATAATAGCTAGACAGATTTTTACCTTAACTTTAGATAATCCTTCCTTAGTTTCAAACACAACATTAGCAGCATTACATTGCAAACTCTTTCATGGTTTGATGACTGGTGAATTCAGTGATTAATCTCTTCAGTTCAAAGAGCTTGTTCTCCAGATTTCTGTGCAGACATATGGAGTCAACCCCCCCCCCCACAGTCTCATTATGACTGACACCCGACAAAGTAATCCAACAAACTTCAAAAGAATTTCAAGGAACAATATAGCTGCAACTTACATTCTCAGAATATTTCAACCACAGCCAAGAATTATTTGTTAAAAATGAATTACTTACTTGGGTCACTTGTAGCAACTGTTACACCAGCAGCTGCAGGCTGACTTGGCCATGGCTGGTATGCATTACCCCAACCAGGTGCAGCATAGGCTTGTCCTGGTGCTGGTTGTGGACTGAAAACAAAAATAGTAATAGTATTAAAATAAGAAAAGCCTTTGAACAAACACTACAGCAACATGCACACTGCTTATGTTTCTACAAAATTACAGAATTTAGCAAGAACACTTACACCACCATTCTATACTTCGTCAATTTGTGATCTACAGATACAATTTTTGCTGCTGAATCTGCCATTCAACATTTCTGTTTTAGCAAATCGCTCGTTAAATAATGTATTAAAGGTGAGTCAAAAGTTTGTACTGTTAGCAGCAAAAAAGTTTAATGATGCCATACATGTCACCTCATTCTGCAAAGTACAGGCTGTTTTTTAAGTCTTCCACCAAAATTCCACCAGAGAATGAACCCCAAGACGACTCAGAATGTTTCAGACACAAAAATCTCTGATGCGAGATTCTACATCCTCCACTGAAAATGGGCCATGGGATGAAACAGGTGGTAATTTGATGTAAGATGGAGGTGCCAATTCATGAGAAGCCATTTGAGGTCACCTGGAGGAGAAACCAAGCTGGTGCAAGTGACAAACAAAGGTGGATTGGAAAGGCACTACCTCACTGCAAACAGTCGTGTACTGGCGTTTGCTGTCACAGCTTCAACCAGGATGTCAGTGTTATCATCTGGCTGTTGCTGCAGTGTTGTAACCCTTTTTTTCAATTATGACACAGAAGCACTTGAACAGCATGTTTGTCGACCTCCACCTTCTCACCAGATAATGCAACGTAGCTTGATGTCACTGCAATATGCTAGCATGCATTTCATACAGGAATAGAAGGCCATCATTAGGTGTAGCTAAAAACCGGATCAACTTCTAACTCACCCTGGCACGTTTTCAAAAATCTTAATGCTGATTGCAAGCAGGGTGAAGCCATTTTGCTATGTTTATAGAACAGAACCTGAACCAGAACAAACCCTAATATGTGAAGCAATTATTAAATGACATCAATAATCACCATTTCATTAAAATATCTTGCTACTCAAGAAAAAGGGTATTTTGTTCATCTGTCTTCGATATCAATGAGAAACGAATCCCAGTGAAGAAATACTTCTTCATAAATACATGGAAGGCATATACAATTGCCATACACAAATCGGTACAAACGTGCTGCATTTTCAATGTTTCAAAGTAGCACGAACCTGCATCCGCTGATTTCTGAACTGTGGGTTATGAGCCAAAGTTTGGAAAACGCAAGTTTTTAAAATGTTACGTTTTTAACTACTTCAAGACGAACAAATCCTGAAAAACGGTGGTGGGAGAAAAGGAAAACAAAAGGAACACAATTTACAAATATGGGAATCTTGTTTCATAATTGTGCCCATGTCCCATCATAGTTAAGCAGAACTAGCTTCTCTCGAGTCTTGTTGGGATACACAACTGTGCTTGAGTTAACTTTGAAGCTATGTAAACCAAAGTTTTTACTCTTTGTGGGCATGCAGGACACTTAGATAACTAATAGGCAAAAAAGCTGACCATGAAAAACGGTCGAATTCAAGACAAAATAGAATAAATTAAATGAATGGAATTTGTACTTACAAGGAACAGAAGGAGACTATATATTTGCAATTCACCAACAAAATTTGTTTCATAAAACCACTTGTGCTGTGGAAGAACATTAAATATAAATTTGAACTGCAAAAAAATGATGCAGTTGTGGATATCTGTTCAACAAATGTATCCAACTCTTTCTACTGAAGGTTTGACGGTGGTGCTCCCTTTCAGATCTTCATACGTTATACATCAATGAAGTTGGATTTTCTGCAATGGTAGGAATCAAATCCAAATTTCGAGACAACTAGCAATTGTCTAATTCCACATACCTGAAAATTACTCATGTCAATACCAGTCAATGAAACTCACTTTCGGCACCAAGCGATTTTCAAGAGCTCATCTCTGCGCTGCGCAAGCGCATTCAAGAGATCACTGTTCTGACCCAAACTCTGCCCACGTTTACCAATGCGAGCTGAGCTCAACGTCCCCAGAATGTTGCATGTTGAGGAGGGATGGTTTTCACTTAGAATGACTCAGCTAAGGCCACACTCATTGAGCCTTCGAGTGCCGGTCGCTCACACTAAGATCCGAGCAGCCTTGAAAGGCAGAACATATTCTGTAGTACAGCTATTTGTGTAGAAACTACGGAGATTTCGTTGTAGTTGGCATCTGTGTTAAGTATAAAAAGAAGAAAAAAAAAAAAACCATCTTTCAAAACAAGACTAGTTCAAACTACAGTGAAAACAAGCAGATAATTCATTACTTGTAAGATATCATAGTTAGCCTGAAATTGTAAATTTCTCCTGTGATCGACACCTGGCAGAAAAAAAAACCCAACAAGTAATGGGTCTTTTGAGTAAAATTTTTAACAGGATTTTTTTCTAACAGACATCCAACTGCATACCAAATGTTAATAAAATCAAAAGACAAAAAGGTTGAAAATCATATTTTTGTGTTAATTTCATATGAAATAACCCATCTACAACATTTTGTCTAAGCATTTCATTTCAGTATCATTGCTGTCCCCTCTATGATGTCATACCCAAGCCTCCCCAGAGTAGGATTTTATATCTGTCTTTTTATTTCATGAACACCAAATCACATCCTGTCCACAAAGTATCCGAAAAAGTAGTTTTAACACTGACCTCCCGTAAAAAAATTTATTACGAAACCACAAAATAATTACACCCCTCCCCCATCTTTAACAAAGTGTCATGACTCAATGAAGCATGTACCATTTTTCTAATTTATTAACTGGAAAAAAAGGGGGGGGGGTGCACTTGCCTAAGATAGAAAATGTTCATGGGATTGAAATTTAAGAAATTTTATAGAAAATATTCTACAAGGAAATTGAAATCTAAGATAAAAATAAAAAATAAATCCGCAAGACATTGAAATCTAAGATAAAAAATGTTCTGCAAGAGGACTTTGTTCAGTGACGCACCTTGTAGTTTTAAGTATTTTCTGCTCCTGGGAAACGTATTATTACCATAAGGATTAAATATGGGCAAAGTAGCAATAACCTCAAACAGCTAACCAACATTACATTATGGTTATCAATAAGTCACCCATGAAAAACGTCTTCACACAATTAGCATCAAGAGCAACAAGAAAAACTAATTGTTGCTTTGTAATGCCGACAAATTTTTGCTAATAGTCAATACTACTCACAATTGTTGTGGATACTGTGGCTGGAACTGTCCAGGAGGTCCTTGAGAACTGGGGCCACCAGGTGGACCAGCTTGCCCAGGAGGCTAGAAAAAGAAAAAGACCTTTAAGCAAAAACAAAATTTTTAAAGTGGGAATATACATATAGAACTGTTAGGGTAAACTACCTGGCATTTTTATCAATAATTGTTGATGGGTCAAATCATAATTGTTTGGGTCATCCTGACCCTGTTTGATTTCTTTGAAATTTGGTGCGATTGTTAGGCATGCAACCTTATGCATAAATCCCAAATTTTAGCTCTATCCTCCTGTGGGGTTTCAGATTGCACGACCCGGAGAATTAGAAAATCGTGACCTGCAGGCAGTCTTGTCAGTTGAAAGATACTTCCCAGTCAGCACGAAATCAAAACTTCCCAAAATGATTCAGTAGTGAACCATTGGTTACTCAGAAAAAACTTTACAAATCACATAGACAGATTATCGTAAATAACACCTATGCTTGTATGACAATTATTAAGCATGGAGCATGCACCCCCCCCCCCTATACACTGAGTGACCACTTTATTATGCCCACCTGACAGTTTTAAGCAAATGAGCTATGGCTGCATGCTGTTGCCGCCAGAGGACGAGGCTAGTATAAAAGGGAAAGCTTAGTGCCTGCGACAGTAGAAGTGATTTTTGGGTGACGAGATGGGTAAAAAATGCTATTTGACGGACTTTCAACATGGGATGATCGCAGGAGCTCGGAGCGAGTATCACCAAAACCGCTGCATTCGTGAAATGTTCCAGAGCAACTGTTGTTAAAGTGTTTAAAGACTGGACTGTCAGCCCAAAACTGGGATCTACGTGCAACATGTGGTCGTCATCGACTAGTGACTGCTCGGGCGGAACGGAGAGTGTCCCGACTGGTAACAGACAACAGTGCAGCAAATTACAGACCATCTTAATCAAGGATCCCCTCAAATGATCTCTGCATGAACTGTTTGTTGTACACTGCATCGGACGGGATATGGCAGCCGAAGGCCTTTTCGAACAACCTTTGCTGTCTGCAGTTAACAAGAGAAAACGTCTCCAGTTCGCACAAGGATTGGACAGTCCATAATTGGAAACAAATTATGTGGTCTGAAAATCACGCTTTCAGTTGAACCATGCCGATGGCAGAGACAGCAGGAAAGCATAGACCCCAAATGCATTGCTACAATCCTTCAAGCTGGTGGAGGCAACGTTATGGTTTGAGTAATGTTTTCCTGGCATGCTTTGGGCCCTTTAATTTGTGTTGATCAATGTCTATACCGGCACATCATATCTAAACATCATTGCGACCAAGTGCATCTTGTCATGTGGTTGTACGGGATTGGTTTCAGGAACATGCAGGTGAATTTACTTTGCTTAGGTGGCCCCCACAATCTCCAGATCTCAACCCCATTGAGAATTTGTGGGATGAAGTTGAACGAGCCATCAGACAGCTGGATCCACAACCCTGCAATCTCACACTCCTGGAAAGTGCTATTCATCAAGCATGGTCTCAGATTCTACAAACAACCTATCAACATCTCGTGGAGTCCATGCCACGAAGAATCGACACAGTATTAAAGGCAAAAGGTGGCCCAACGAAGTACTGAGGGGGTGGTCATAATAAAGTGGCAACTCAGTGCGTGTGTGTGTGTGTGTGTGTGGAATTACTGTAGACATGATAGAAGAAGCAAGTGGAGAAATCGAAACAGTACTCGCCCAAATTTTCACTCAATGCCTTAACGAAGGGAAGATTCCTGAGGATTGGAACAACAATACAATGATCCTGCTACATAAAAAAGGTGACATTGAGGATCTAAGGAACTACAGACCTATCAGCCTCCTATCAGTGGTTTATAAAATCTTCACTAAAGTTCTTTCACACCGCTTGAAGGTAACACTGGACATGGCTCAACCGAGAGAACAAGCTGGATTCAAGAGTGGCTACAGCACAATAGATCATATCCACGTACTGAGAGAACTAATTGAAAGAGCAAGGGAATATGAACTTCCATTCTGCATGGCTCTTATCGATTATGAAAAAGCCTTTGATTCGGTGAAACCATCAGCAGTTACAATGGCTCTGAAATCCTGGGGTATTGAAGATTCATACATTAATATCATTAATAACATCTATGAAAATGCAAGTGCAAAGATTCGGCTGTTTGAAAATACAACACACATAAAAATTGGAAAGGGAGTGAGACAAGGTGACACCATATCTCCGAAGCTCTTTAATGCCACATTGGAAAATGTCTTTCAATCACTGAACTGGGAAAACAAAGGGATAAAGATTAATGGAGATTATCTAACCCACCTTCGTTTTGCTGATGACGTAGTCATTTTTGCAACTACCCCATCAGAGCTGCAGAGCATGATCCAGGAACTTGCTGACAAGAGTAAAGAAGTGGGATTAAACATGAACTTTCAGGAGACAAAAGTGATGTTCAATGCTTTTACACGAAATGAAGAGTTATCAATTGATGGAGAAAAGCTGGAGATAGACACGTACGTTTATCTTGGACAGCAGATATAAAGTGAGGGTCACATTGATGAAGAAATTAATCGGCGTACAAAACTTGCTTGGAGAGCCTTTGGAAGAAACGGCATAATTTTCAAGAGCAATATGCCATTATGTCTTAAAAGAAAAGTGTTTGATCAATGCATCCTTCCAGTGCTTACGTATGGTGCAGAGACATGGACCTTAACTAAAAGAGACATACAAAGGCTGCAGACAACACAAAGCAGCATGGAGAGGTGCATGCTTGGTGTAACCAGGAGAGATAAGAAGAGGAACACGTGGATCCGAAGAATGACAAGAGTGGAAGACATCATGATCAGAGTTAAATCCCTGAAATGGCAATGGGCCGGACATACTGCCAGAAGGACAGACCATCGATGGACAGCCGAAATTTTAGATTGGATTCCAAGGGACGGGAAAAGACCCAGAAGAAGACCACATGGAAGATGGGTGGATGAAATTCGAAAGTATGTGGGGTGACATGGAGGAGACTGGCACAAGACAGACCGTTTTGGAGGAAACTTGGGGAGACTTTCGTCCAGCAGTGGATTGATAATGGTTGACGATGATGATGATATAGTCATTCCATGCCATTTCAATGAGGGTTGGTTGCTGCGCAATTTTTTATTTTTCTTGCACAGTTGTTTATACATATTTAGAGTTCCAAGCCAATTTTATACAAAATAACAATTCCCGACTGTTTGGCAGGGAGGTCGCTAGATGGCGCTTCGAACATCTCCATGTTTGGAGTCGCAATTATTTAGGCAAAATGCTACAACTTTCCCTCTAATTTAGCTAATTCAATAATTCTAAAGCAATGCTATTCCGAATAAAATGCAGATTATTCTGATTTACCAGTTTTTATTATCTGCCGTGTTTTTGAAATTTTATCGGTGGTAAAAGTTGACTATTGAAATTTGCATTTTTTCAATTTTCGAGCCAAATTTTCACTGAGAACACTAACCAATTTTATTGTGCAAGAACCATGGTAATAGTAGATTGTATACAGAGATGCCAACATCTGAAGGAAGTCATCAGTAGTCCATAAGCGCGGCACCCGTAGTTCTTCCGTAGTGAATTCAAGTAACCATATTAAAATTTGCAAGGTAGCCCTGCATATTTCCCAGAACACCCTGCTACATTTTTAGCAACATGTTAATCTGGATCAGGGGCAATACTTGGATAAATTTTGCAACGTATTTAGTCCCCTTAAAATGGGGGAAAAAAAACAAAACTTCAGTAAATACACAAAAAATACATACCATTTCAACTCCAGCTTTTAATAAATATGTTATGTTATAAGTGTGTGATGCCACATACTTATGGTTATTCCTCCTGTTTTTTAGAGTGAAAATGCCGACTGCAAGCATCTTTTCCGTCGTGTGCGATTGAAAAATCATAGCACCAGGAACAAAACCCATGGTTTTCGAATACCCGAGACGATTTTAGACAATGAAATTCTTGCGAATAACTCTCCTTGAATTTTTGACAACTTTTTTGCTTTTTAGATCCAAGAATATTAGTGAAGGCAGGTGGCTATTTATCCGACGCTATTGCAAGTAAATTTGTACACGGCAAACACAATGGGAGCAAAGACAGAACAATTAAACTTTGGACGATTTCATAGCTTTATTATGTGGATAAATAGAAAATTAGCATTAAATGCTTATGATACAAAAAAACTAACCTAAAAATTATTTTAAATTGCATAAAAAATCAATTCTGGAAAGAAAAAAAAAGGAAAAAATAAAAAGGCAACACAAATAAAATAAATTACAATAAAAATCCATGCAACATTTCATTAACACAATAGAAGTTTTCTGCTAAGATGCGGGGAAGTAAAATGTCACAACTTAAAACGCAAGTGAGTAATGAAAACAAATTCATAAAAAAAAAAAAAAGAAAACTGAAAAGAATGAAAACTGAAATTAAAAGATTTCCGACGAAGAATGATCTAGGGAAAACAATCTTTAAAACAAGCTATTAAGGAAGAAAGAAAGTTCTTGTAAATCTGACAAGTTAAAATAAAAAAAAGAACTGCACTTCGCAAATCTGTCAAAGTAACATTAACAATTAAGCTCTCTGCCGACAGCAAGGAGCATGGGGAAAATAGGTCACAACTGGCGCACACACCCAGCAGCGACAAAACGGCTCACCGCAGCAGGTAGTGAGCAACTACTGCTACTAGACATTTTCTTTGGCTGGTTGCCAAAGACACATGGAGAGATTTTCTCTTGCTCTGGGCTGAATACATTGCGTGCAAAGAACAAACTCCCGTGGAGATAACATAAAACAGGCAATAACAGCGTCCACACATCCTGGTAGCTTAGTTATGTGTTCTGCCGGAAAAAACAAACATTCAGGATTTCTTTGAACCACAATTGTTTCCTTCGACCTGATGACTATTTGCTCAGAGCAGTTGTTTTTTTCTTCTGATATCCCCGCCTGCCCCTTATTTTGGTGAAACAAATTCATGCAATAGCAATTAACTATCATGAAAGAAATTCAAATTGATGAGAAACTTGAAACTTGGTCGTTCTGGGTGGTGTAGTGGTTAGCATACCTAGGCGTTTTCTGGGAGACGCGGGTTCGAGTCCTGCTCCAGGACGATGAAAATTTTCAAGTTTTCGGATATAATCTGACTTACCATCCTTGTCACATTTACGCCAAAAATCGGATTGTCATCTTCAAAATTTGTAGCAATTAACTATTTAAAATACTTTTAGCAAAAAAATCACATGATTCACAGAAGCACGCGACCGCTGTAAACATGAAAATTCTAACAAAAAACATTCCTTGTACTGCTGCGAATTTTTATTTTTTTCAAACCACTGGAACTGAAAGCCACTGAAGCATGCTTCATAACTACAGTATAATTCACGTCACACCACAACTAATCAACTTAACAACAAGAACAGAAAACGTGGAATCGACTCTAGTCTACCATACGTACATATCACTAAGCTGTTCTCCGAGATACAGAGGTCAGCTCCAAAAAGAAATACAAACTTCCAGATATTTTTACTTATTGTTATCGTATCAAACTTCTCCATTTACAGCGATCTTGAAATACAACTCTGCTTCACTGATATCCATTACACGCCGTACACAAGATCTTTTATACTTCATACTCATAATCTTTTTCTCATGCAGACACTCCTGAATCTGATCCACCCATGTCTTCCTTGGCCTTCCTCTGCCTTTCCTTCCTGCCACTTGGGTTGAAAATATTTTCTTAGTAAGCATTTCATGACTCATTCTTTCAACATGGCCAAACCACTGAAGCATATTGGTCCCCACCTTGCTAACAACATTTTGCTTCACATCACACAACTGCAATACATCTTCATTTCTCACACAATCATATCGTGTCTTGCCACAAACCCCACGTAAGTAACGCATTTCTCCAGCACACAAACAGACTCTGTTTCTTCTGCAGTACCCAGGTTTCACTGCCATACATCAGAGTAGGAACAATTACAGTTTCATACACAGCCATGTGGGACTCTCTAGAGAAACCATCTTTCCTGTGAAGACCTCCCAGGGCAGCTATGGACTTTCAAAGAAGAATTCACTAGCCTACTGATTTCATCATCCAACTTGTTCTCTCTGTCAAACATGCTTCCTAAATAGACAAACTCACTCACCTGGACAATAACAGTGCCATTTATACTTACATTACATTCAGTGCTACCCATTCCTCTCTCAAACACCATAACTTTGGGTTTTCCCTTATTTATACTCAGTTTGAATTTCATGCAAACTTCGTGCATCCGAGTCAACATACTCTGCAACTCACTTTTGCTCTCTGCCAACAGGACAGTGTCATCAGCATACAGCAATCTGCACACACGGATATCACCAAGACATAAATCACTATTATCTATTTTGGCATCACGCACCCATAAATATATTAAACAGCCATGGTGACATTACACAACCTTGTCCAACTCCTGCACCAACGGAAAACCATTTTGATAAAACACCATTCACTCGTACACAAGCTCTACTACCAGCATACATGGCTTTTACACTATTAAGTAGATTCCCAGTAACATCATATTCATTCAATACCTTCCACAAAAGTGTCCTATTCACTCGGTCGTAAGCTTTCTCTAAATCTATGAAGGCAGTAAAAACTTTCTTCCCAACAGCCAGATACTTTTCAATCATCACGTGTAATGCAAAAATCTGGTTAGTGCAGTCTTTACCAGGCATAAAACCACTCTGAACATCCCCCACTTTCAATTATGTGAGGCCCCTTACTTTTTCAATAACAACCTAACCAAACACTTTCCCTGGTACACTAAGTAGGCTAATACCACGATAGTTCTTGCATTCAGTCTGATTACCTTTTCCCTTATACAAGAGAACAATAATGGCATTATTCCAATCCCGAGGGACCATTCCTAACTCCCAGCACAACTGGCAAATTTCAGTTAATCAGTCAATTACAGAATCACCACCATATTTCAACATCTCTGCAGTTATGCCATCAACTCCTGGAGCCTTACCATTTTGAAGAGATTTTAGAGCTTTACACACTTCCCTTGAGATCCCTCCTGTGCTTTCATCTGTCATTGTGAACTCATAACTCACAGAAGTATTCACTCCTGTGCTTTCATCCCTCATTGTTAACTAATAACTCACAGAAGTATTCACCCCATCTGTCACTTAACTCATTGGGCTCCCATATAATTTCCCCAATCTCATTCTTCACACAACTTACAACTCTGTTTCCCATATTTTTTCCTGAGTCTCATGTACTTCCAGAAGGACTTCCTATCTTTTGCCTTACTGTGGCGAACCAGCTTAGCAGCTTCACGCTTCTTACAGCGATATTCATCTACAGAGACTCTACCTTGCAACATCCCCAAATAGTCTTCCTTCTTTCTCTTTACTGCCTCTTTAATCTCACTATTTCACCAAGCATCGCCTCTATTGTTACCCATTATTGTGGTGCCACAGACCTCTTTAGCAGCAGTGACAACACAGTTCTTAAAACATTCCCACTTTTCTACATACCCCTCACCAGACTTCAGATCCTTCAGTCGTTCTCTGAGTAAGTCAGAATACCGCTGATGATCTTCAACGAGCCTATCAACCTTTATTCTTTCTATCCTGGGTCTTTTCCTATTCCTTTTCCTCCAAGCAACATTAAGTTTCACCCGTGACACTACCAAGTAATGATCAGAACCAACATCCGCACCTCTCATCACACGGGTATCAACAACTAAGTGTTTCAGACGCTGATCGTAGACAACAAAATCTATCACACTCTTTTGACCAAGAGTACGATTTTCCTAAGTATATGTGTGGATATACTTGTGGTTGAGAAATGTATTAGATACACACAAACCATTCTCAATGCAGAGTTCAATTAATCTTTCACCATTATCATTCACACAAGGATCATTAAACTTACCCAGAACATTGTCAGAAATTGCATTCTGCACACCTACTCTAGCATTGAAATCCCCTGCTATTATAACTTTTTCTTTAGCACCAAACTGGCTCAAAACAGCTTTTAGCTCATTCCAGAAATCTTCTTTCTTATCAGAAGGTTCCTAGTCACAAGGAGCATACACTACAACAATTACAATTCTCTGAAGTTTTACTTTCAAACGAATCCACAGAATTCCCTCACTTACGCAACTATAGTGAATCAAGTTCTTCATCTATTCACTTAAAATCACACCTACACCAGTCTGTCCTCTCATATTATCCAATACTCCAGACCATACACTCACACTCATCTTGCCATTTATACCTCTAGTATTCTATACACCAAGTTTACATTCACTCAGCCGAGATCTCTTTCTCATACGCTGTTTATAAAGACCAGATCGATTCCGTGGTGGACTGTCCTCAAGTGTGGTAGGTCCACCACATCCCACACTTGAGTCATTCTTAATATTTCTTTTTGTCTTTTTAATCAGGTAAGTACATCAGTGTGGGGGATTAGCCCACAGCTGAGGGTTCCAGTTGGTCATTCAACCTAAGGATTCTGGAACAAAACCCAGTGAGTTGGGGTCTTTTCGCCAATGTCACACAGAACTAGCTTGCACCTCTCCAAGATTCACAGAGGCCCTTGTTACCGACAATTTACGTTAGTTCAGGACACGGTTAAGATTTTCCCGAAGTTAACAGACGTCGTGGGTTGCAAACGCCATCCTACGGCAAGCTAAGTACAAAGTCACGTGATCATACAGAACGATCTCGGCCGCAACATTTCCGCTGCTTGTTGGCCAGCTAAACATGCTTGTTGTGTGACGGAAACTATGGAGGATCCGTAGTACTTGGCATCTCTGTGTATCTAGGGTGAGAAAACTGGAGTGCTTTGAGTCGTTCCAAGATTTTTTCACTTATGAAGATGGGAAATTTTAAAATTTTTAGTTTTTTCAGTAACTATATCTTCAGTAGGGTACACAGTAAAAATCTGAATTTCATACCATAGTGACTTCTATTTGGTAACAACACCATACCAAATTTGATCACTTTGTTCTGCCTAATAATGAAAATATTTGAGATTAAAGTTGTGAAAAAAAATCCATGTTTTCCCATTTGTTTTGAAGGACAATTTTAACTATCTAATTGAAAGATAGAAAATGAACAATGTGTAAATAAAGAGTAATGTAAGAAAAATATATACTGGAGGAAATATAGCGCAAAAGTAAAGACTATATTACGAGTTTAATGGGAGGAGGAGGGGGTGTTAAATGTTGAAGGTTTCAATAACTTAAACATTAGCATTACAATTACAAGAAAAATATTTAAAAAGAAACAAAAACTAGATGATTACTTACATGACTTGTTGCTTATGATCCCGCACACAATGAAAAAAATAATTAGCCACTGGAAAGTGAGGTCTGGTTGGTAATTTTCAAGGTGTTTTTCTTTTACCAAAATGATAATATCTTAGTGAGTTTTTCTTGTTTTGTTTTGTTTTGAGATTGATTTCTTGATTTTGTGATGTAACAGTTCATTGCTCAACCCCAGTTCAATATTCCATGTTCTTCCAGTGGCAGTTGACAACTTAGCAGAAGTAAGAACATGCAAAACATTTTCATATGACTTCCAAACAGTCTTTTTTAGACTTTTCAAATGATGGTCCCACTGGATAGAAGTGGACTTTGAATTTCTTCTGTGACAGCTGGATCTCAATCACTTGTGCCAGCCGCCAGCAGGAATCGTAAATGCATGCGATGCAATTGTTTTTATTAAGCTCAAGAGTAAGATCTGTTGAAAGTTTGGTGATATTCAGTTCCTCAAAGTCCCCTGAGCTGATTTGATAAAGCACTTTATCCACATGCATTCTACAGGTACAAATCAATGCTTCTGTCGTGTGATAGATATCATCTAAGCATTAGCAAATCGATCTTCTAGAAGTTTGGCGCTTGACGCACATACCTTTCACTAAAACACACTAAGACAATACCCTTTGTTTTCTGTGCAAAAAGTAAACATCTCACGAGGTATCAGGATTCGATTCCCTACTACTCTTTGCAGGTTTACCTTGGACACTAGCTGTTTGACTGCCCCGCCTATTCCGTCACATGGCCCTTTTCCACGAGAGGTCCCAAAAAATTCCACTCTGCATAAGATCAAATTCTTTCTTATGGTAACACAAGTTTGCAAAGTTTTTTTTCTGTTTTTGTACTGTCCAGCAGCTCCATCTGAAATGATTACACAAAATTTTTATTGATATCAAAGATTGATCGAATGGGTCTTTGTAGTACATTACAAAGGGATGTAAAAAGTTGCTTGGTCATTTATCCAATGAAAACTTTGGATCTCATCTTGAATAACAAATGATAAGTTCTCAGGAAAATTCCCTATAACTATGCATTCATTACTTTCTAAACTATCCTTTTTGTGTTTAATGTAATGAGACTGTGCTTTAAAAATGAAATGGTGTTTCTTCAGAGAAACTAGTCGATCCAGCAAATCCTCAATTAATTCATCAGTAGACTTTGTAATATGCCTTTTTTGGAGGAGGACTATTGTTTCTTCTGTGGTATGGCATAGCTGAACCACGACTCACCAGAAATGGAGATGAAAGCCTTATGAGCAGCAGCACGACCATGGTATCTCATGGAATGAAGTTCTCTGCGAATGATACATGTACATACCGAGGTTCAAGCATTTTTACACACCTGTACACGATCTCCCTCGATTAACTGTAACGACTCTCCCGAGGCTTTGACGTCCTCTATCACTCATTTTCATTGGTCTGCCGATATGTTTTCCTACTTCAGGCACGCCATGTCTTTTACTTTTCAGTACATCCAAAACAGTTGACTTTGGTAGGTTTAAATGTCTCTTGGTTTCTCTTATGGACAACCCACTAATATAACACCCAACAATCTTTCCTTTCTCAAAGTCAGTTCTCTAACGCCACAACATTTTCAATCAACTTCACAGTGTAATACGATCGCGGTCAGCTGCAGGCTTGTTTTTATACCGTTTGCAGCTGTACCGCGCATCTTAACAACGCAGCGGATCCGTTCATTTGCTTTTGAAGGGGTGTGCAGTGACGTTTGTCAATATAGTGTATATACACAGAGTTCACATAGTTAGTACACTGCTGGACAATTGCTAAGGACGGATCAAAAACGGCTATATAGCGCATAAAAAAGTAAGTGTGGTTGGATGCCAAGTGAAATAAAATAATGTCAGAATGCTAGGACATAACAAGAAAGACAATTTACTGTTCTCTGAAATCCAGAAGGCTTTGGAACGTGTTCAAGGGACACACTCCCGGACAGCGATTGTTCGATGACATGTTGCGTTGTCGTCCATGAAAATGAATCTATCAGCGACAGCACCACGGAACATGCGGACATGAGGTAGCAGAACATCATTAATGTATCGTTGGCCAGTCATAGTCCCAGTTGGAAGCACATAGAGGGACGTACGGCCATTGATCATGATGCCAGCCCATACCATGACACTACATGTCGGATATCGGTCCTTTCCTGTATGTTTGCTGGACAATATGCAGTACCACTATCACGCCAGATCAGTTGTCGTCGATAATCAGACGATAGACTGTATCTACTCTCATCTGAGAAGAGGACAGCAGACCAGCCGTTATCAGTCCAATTGCGATGTTGATTGCACCATTGCAAACGGGCAGTACGGTGACGTCTGGACAATGGGGTGCACACAACAGGACGGCGGGCGTATAGTCCTCCTTCATGCAAACGTCTGGCGACAGTTTTTCGGGAGATCCGCTTGCCAGTAGCAGCCATAAACTGATTTGCTACCTCACTAGCTGTGCTGCGCCGGTGTCTTTTTGTTGATAGCACTATGTACCGATCTTCTGCAGGTGTCGTACTGCGAACACGACCTCCCCCGTGACGTTTGCTACACTCTCCATTTGTTTGAAATGATTTCCAAAGCCTTGAAACAACACTGTGGCTTACGTCGAACTCTCTGGCAACACCTGTTATTTTTCGCCCTTCTTCAATCTTGCCAATAATACGGCCACGCGTAAAATCATCTAGGTGATGTTGGGAAGACATACTGAAAATTGCAAGTTCGTCTATTGATTATTTCCCTTTCAACTTTGCGTTTGAACAACAACGGTCAATACGCGTCAAATCCTTTATATCTCTTATCAGCGCTATGACGTCACGAACAAGTTCGGCCATCCAAAATTTGCATACGCACAACACGTCTTACTGTATCCCGCACTTATGCTAATTTCCACATTTTCCTGCCTTCCATTTTATGGTTGCTATCGTTGCTATTGTCATCCGTCCTTAGCAATTGTCCGGCAGTGTAGTAACTGACCAAAGCAAAAAGTTTTTCAAACGGACTTTTAGTTCCACAGATATTGCTGTAAACGGAAACGTAATTTTGCGCACTCTGGTGGCAGGCTTGTGCATTAGAAAAATTTGAAATTGTATGAGAAATATTTCGCAGTAGAAACACTATCCAAGAAAAAGTATTTTTCAAATCAGACTCTTACAGACGTGCCAACCTTCAAAATCTAAAAATCAGGAGACTTTTTGCAGCTCAGAAAATCACACGCACTATTTTTTATCGACATTTTTCAGATGCGGGAGCAATTTTCCAGAAGTAGTATTATTGGTACATAACATTTTTTATGTTTAAAAAGTTTTTCTAAATGCAGATTGTATGTTTATATGCAAAGTAAAAAGCATAGTGAAAATCGTTGTCAACCAGATACAATTAATAGCATTTTTTCATGGGTTTTTTCGCCCTCGAATTTCCGTTTTCGGAAATATGTCCTCCATTTTCAGACTGAAATACAAATATTTACGGAATAAAACTATATATAAAAACAATACTGGACAGAGGCGACATCACAGGAAAAAGAAATTACGATTACGGAAAAAAATCTTTATTTCGTTTACTTCCGTCTTTGAAAGACGAATACCGTCCCGATGCATATTTTTACGAATTGATAAAATTCTGCGATGAGTAGTTTTACACGCCGAGAAAAATTCATGATGCATATTTTTTATGCCCCGAGAAAAATTCCCGACCCATACTTTTACGCGGGGAGAAAAATTCCAGATGCGTATTATTACATGTCAAGAAAAATTCCCAATGCGTATTATTACGCATTGATAAAATTGTGACGCGTACTAGACGCATAATTAGATTACGCATTTTGGAGAACTCTGGTCGGCACGTCACTTGAGCACTCCCGTGAGAGAGAGAGAGAGAGAGAGAGAGAGAGAGAGAGAGAGAGAGAGAGAGAGAGAGCTATGGCTTCGCACGAAGCCAGTGAGTCAAAGATTACATTATCGCGTAACATGGTGCTCATAAGGTCCGGTAGAAAATCTAAATGGATGGTTGCAGCCTGCAGGGGATTGAAATATTTCGATTGAGTAATTAAAATATTAAAAAATCCGTAAAAAAAAAAAAGACTTAACCATAAATCAGCAAAATTAAGCAGAAATAATTAAATTTTACGGATAATCCATAAAAGTTAGCAAGTATGCAACATCCATGCCCCACTGCGGTTCGAACCCGAACTCATCTCAGACAATTTGTCGAAAGTCGGCGCTCCGTTTCACAACTTTATTATGCAGCAAAGACAATAACAGCTAATATGTAAAGCAGAAACAAACTGCCAAAGATATGACATAAAATAAAACATTAAAACCGTGAAATTGGCGTAATGCAAAAGGAAATATCTCCTGCAAAAAGTAAATGAAAGGAATGATAGAGAGAACAAAAATATTCACAAACTAAATGTACACAAAATGCTACAATAGAAGATAAAACAAAGCTGACAATAACAGATTCGCAATTAGAGATGAACAAAGGACAAAGGAGCACATTAATCTTCTACAAAACGTGCCGAAGGGAAAAGAAACAAACATGGTGCAAAACAAGAAATAAAAATCTCCACAGTAAAGCAAAACCGAAAAGCACTCCCCAAAACTCTGAAGAAAACAAACAGGCTCACAGCTAAGAGCAGGGAGACGTGAAACGATAAGTAGGTCACAGCTGGCGCGCATGTGTGTTTGTAACCAACATAAAATAGACCACTGCGTTACCGGGGGTGGCTTTCTTTTTGCAGATATGAGGAGAGGAAAAGTATGATATTTGACTACTGTAAGTGCCGTCTTGCATCGATGCAGAAAGGAAAAGATTTCACAAGCGGTTCGAAGTAGTTTTATTCTGCGTCGATCCAAGGCGACGGT
This sequence comes from Macrothele yani, assembly GCA_039090855.1. NCBI lineage: Eukaryota > Metazoa > Arthropoda > Arachnida > Araneae > Macrothelidae > Macrothele > Macrothele yani. The sequence continues at coordinate 110,946,880 of CM077030.1, read as the reverse complement.
TGATGGAATTTCGTTATTTCGAAATTCCATCAACCTGGCTGAAAATCGGGAGTCTCCTGCCTAAATCCGGCTAGTTGGCACGTCTGCTCTTAGAAGCAGAAACAACAACAACAAAAGTCTGTACCTACTCCCTCTGGCCGAAAATCTATGCATTATTTTAAGAAAGTATTCTCAAAAGGTTTTTCGAGGTGATCGGTGTCGGTCCATGAAAAAATATTTTCAAGGAAAATTTTCAGGAGATCAGATTTTGCTACTAATACATCAGAAGTAAAAATTAACACTTATGCCCCCTTGGTGACCAAACCATTCTTTACCACGGAATTGAAATTATATGAATTTTTATTTTTATTTTCAGGAGCTGTATCCGGTTTAGAAAGAAATTTTCAAATCGGAGTTTTAGAAGCTGAGATATCGGGAAAACGTAATTTACTTTTACGCCCCCTAGTGTAAAATCTATGCACAACTTGAAAAAGTGACTATGCCTAAAATAGTCTGACATAAATGGAAGCGAAAGGTAAAAATATTTATTAATCGGATATCTAGAAGCAAATATATTGAATAAAATATATTTTAAATTTGATATCTTCTGCATTTACGCTCTCTATTGGAGAAATTGTGCATTATAAAAACAAAACGGAATTAAAGGATAATCATTCGCACATTTCAAGCTTCCCAATGCAAAAAGAATTTTTGGAATTCATCTTTTCCAGGCCTTGAAAACATAATCATGATTTTCGAGGACTTTCCAGGTTTACAAGCACCAGTGCACACTCTGTATTAGAAAACATTGTGTAATCGAAAAGGATGAATAAGCTTGCCAATCTGGCATGAATTCCTACGAAGTTTCCAGCTTTGTAATTTCTGTTTTGGGAAACCTTTGCCTTTCGTTTCAAGCTGAAATGCAAACATTTAGAGCAAAATGAACTACAACTATAGGAAAAATTTTGCTCTAACATTCTCAAAAATTTGTGCCTCGTTTTATATGCCAGAGAGCAAATCTTTATCAAATAAAATATTTAAAAAATTGATGGCCTGAGAGAACGCCACGTTTTTTATTATTATTACAGGGAAATTTTACATACATACATATCACTAAGCTGCTCTAAGATTCAGAGGTTAGCTCCACGAAAAAATACAAACTACCAGATAAATTTTTAACTGATTATTTACTTACTGTTGCCCTATCAAACTTTTCATTTACAGCGATCTTGACATACAACTCGGGCTTCACTGACATCTATCATTCGACGTACACAAGACCTTTATACTTCATACTCATAAATCCTTTTCTCATGCAGACACTCTTCAATCTGATCCTCTCATGGCTTCTTTGGTCTTCTTCTTCCTTTCCTTCCTGCCACCTGGGCTGAATTTTTTTTTCTTAGTAAGCATCACATCACTCATTCTTTCAACATGGCCAAACCACCGAAGCACATTACTCTCCACCCTGCTAACAACATTTTGCTTAACATTACACAACTGCAAAACATCTTCATTCTTCACACAATCAAAAGTGTCACGCCACAAACCCCCTCCCCTGTAAGTAACACATTTCTCCAGCACACAAATGACTTTTTATGCTTCTCCTGTAGTACCCAGGTTTCACTACCATACATCAAATTAGGAACAATTACACTTTCATACACAGCCATGCATGACTCTCTTGAGAACTCATCATTCCTGTGAAAACCCCCCACAGCAGCCATGACTTTCAATGAAGAATTCACTCGCCTACTAATTTCACCATCCGATTTGTTCTCTCTGTCAAACACGCCTCCTAAATACACAAACTGATTCACCTGGTCAATCACAATGCCATTTATACTTACATTACATTCTAGTATTAAAAGAAATCCGTCTTGTTGCACGATGATATTTATTCAGCTAAAAAATGAAATCTATATACAGTTTAAAAACACATGAGCACTTTCGGTGTCACATTGACACCTTCATCAGATGTAATTTCACCATGTGGCTACATGCTGGTCTTAAGTACGTGGAGTAGATGCATCATGGGAAAGGTAATGTCAATGTCACATGATATACCAGATAACAAGATAATCAAAAAAAGGCATAGTTAGCCAATGATCACTTAACAGAAGCAATTGCTATTGTGCTGTCCTTCCCAACAAGATTGCCCCAAGGTTCAGGTAAAACATAAGGATAATAGTCATTACAGCAACGTGTATTATAAGCCGAAATATAGAGGCTTTCTGCAAATAACAAGGAATAAACAGAGTTAGGTGTGTTTATGATTTTAGCGTTGTCCCAGTCTGGGATGGAATTTCCAGCACTTATGGTTCTTGCAAAAGAGGTGCTTTGGTGATTCATTTTTAGATCATATCTGTGTTCATTTAATCTCAAATCCAAATTTCTTTTCGTAGAACCCACATAATGATTGTTTAGTTCACCAGAGATAGTGTCGAGCATAGGAATAACATACACACCCCATTTTTTCCCTTTGTCAATTTTGTCACGATCATTGCGGATAATGGTATATAGATTGCATGATCGTATTCCAAATTGTATTTTATGACGAGAACATATGTTGGTAAGGAGGTTTACAATATGTGGATTAAAATCAACAGATCCAACATACTTTTTAGGCACTTGCTCACCAATGTGACACCGAAAGTGCTCATGTGTTTTTAAACTGTATATAGATTTCATTTTTTAGCTGAATAAATATCATCGTGCAACAAGACGGATTTCTTTTAATACTAGTATTCATGCACGAATTATAGTGTCTACCGTTACATTACATTCAGTACTACTAGTTCGTAGCTTGAAAACCATAACTTTTTTTTTCTCTTATTTATACTCACTTTAAATTTCATGAAAACTTTGTCCGTTTGGGACAACATGCTCTGCAACTCACTTCTGCCATGCCAACAGGACAGTGTCATCAGCATACAGCAATCTGCACAAACGGATATCACCAAGACATAAACCAGTATCTATTTTGGCATCACGCATCCATGAATATATTAAACAGCCATGGCGACATTGTCAGACTCCTGCACCAATAGAAAACCATTTTGATAAAACACCATTCACTCATACACAAGTTCTACCTGCCAGCATACACTGAAGAGCAATTGAATTAGAGGCAGCTGGCGTTATGCATACGTGGCGCTATGGGCGGCCCTGTAAACGGAAACGACAAGACGTATGGAAGTGATCCGACAATATAAGGAGTGATGCGACGGGATTCAGTAAGAGTCTGGCGCAGTATGGGTAAGACAAAGGATCTAATAGCATTTGATCGTGGGCAAATTGTTGGGGCCCAGTGAATGGGTCACTCCATCTCGGAAGTCGTGCAGGCACGGGGATTTTCACGAGCCACTGTGTCACAGGTGCATCGTGAGTACATCAAATCCAGTAAAACCATCCCTGCAAGGGCAAACTGCCATGGACAACAGCGTGTTGATGAGCGGGGTCGTCCTCGGCTAGCTCGCATTGTAACAGCACATATATAGGCCACAGTGCAAGAAATCACTCGGCAATTTAACACTGGTGCACAAAAATGTGTAAGCAGCCACACCATCCAGAACCACCTCCTCACTATGGGGTACAGAAACCATTGTCCCACGAGGGTACAACTGCTGACTGCACATCACAGGGTGCAAAGATTAGCATGGGCGCAGGAACATCGCCACTGGACCCTAGACATGTGGAAAAATGTTGCCTGGACTGATGAGTCGAGATTCACGTTGGTACATGCGAATGGCAGGATAAGAGTACGGCGCAAACCACATGAAGCGATGGATTTTTCTTCCCAGCAGGGTACTCTTCAAGCCGGTGGCGGGTGGCATTCTCGTCTGGGGACTGTTTACGTGGATTGAATGGGACCCCTGGTATGCGTGACATCGTCCCTAACAGGTCAACGTTACCGGGATATCCTGGACGACCATTTGCTCCCATTTGTGCGTCTTCAACATCCCACTGGGGACCTCATCCTGCAACAAGACAATGCACCGTGCTCCGAAATTGTATCCGAATGGTTGGATGAACACTCCACCGATGAGACTTGCTTCCTTGGCCAGCTAGGTCACCTGACCTCAATCCCATCGAGAGAGCTGTTTGAGGTTCTGACCCCCTCCATCAAATCTTCGTGAACTGTGGGAGCTTGTTCAGGGGTCGTGGTTCCGTATGGCTTCCCAATGCTTCCGGTGTCTTGCCAAGTCCATGCCGAGACGAATCGCCGCCGTCATCAGGGCGAAAGGTGGTGCTACACGTTACTAGACAGGTACTCTAATTAAATTGCTCTTCAGCGTATATGGATTTTACACTGTTAAGTAGATTCACAGTAACACCATATGTATTCAATACCTTCACAAATGCCCTATTTACTCGGTCATAAGCTTTCTCTAAATCTTTGAAGGCAGCAAAAACTTTCTTACCAACAGCCAGATGCTTTTCACAATCATCATGAGAAATGCAAAAATTTGGTTAGTACAGCCTTTACCAGACACAAAACTACTCTGAACATTCCATACTTTCTGTGATGTAAGACCCCGTACTTTGTCAATAACAACCTTACCAAACACTTTCCCTGGCACACTTAGTAGGCTAATACCACGATAGTTCTTGCAGTCAGTCTGATCACCTTTTTTCCTTATACAAGGGAACAATGATAGCATCCTTCCAATCCCAAGGGACCATTCCCAACTTCCAGCACAACTGGCAAATCTCAGTTAACCAGTCAAGTACAGAGTCACCACCATATTTCAACATCTCAGCAGTTATGCCATCAACTCCCGGAGCCTTACTATTCTGAAGAGATTTTAGAGCTTTACACACTTCTTCTCTTGAGATCACTCCTGTGCTTCCATCCCTCACTGTGATATCATCTGTGTCTGTCTCAGAATCACCTTTGCTTTCCTGATCTAATAACTCACAGAAATATTCACCTTATCTTTCACTTAACTCATTGGGCTCCCATATCATTTCCCCGACGTCATTCTTCACACAACTTACAACTTTGTTTCCCCTATTTTTTCCTGAGTATCATGTACTTCCAAGAAAGACTTCCTATATTTCCAAAAAGCCAGTTCATGCCTTTCCACCTTCTCCTTCCTATCTTTTGCCTTACTCTGGCGAACTAGCTTAGCAGCATCATGCTTCTTTTGAACGATATTCATCCCAAGACTCTACCTTGCAATATCCCCAAATAGGCTATTTTCTTTCTCTTTACAGCCTATTCAATCTCACCATTCCACCAAGCATCACCTCTATTGTTACCCACTACTGTGGTGCCATAGACCTCCTCAGCAGCAGTGACAACACAGTTTTTAAAACATTCTGATTTCTTTTCTACATCCCTCTCACATGACTTCAGCTCCTTCAGTCGTTCTCTGAGTATGTTAGAATAACGCTGATGATCTTCAGGGAGCATTCAACTTTTATTCTTTCTATCCTAGGCCTCTTCCTATTCCTCCAACCAACATTCAGTTTCACTCGTGACACTACCAAGTAATGATCAGAGCTAACATCTGCACATCTCATAACACTAGTGAAATTTTGAAAATCCAAATTCTGTCTAGGATGAAAAACCTTCACCCACAGAAATAAACATACACCTCCAAAATTAATAAAAGAAATTTCATACACCTCCAAAATTAAAAATTTCATACACTTCCAGAAACACACATACACCTCCAAAATTAGGAAACGAAATTTTACAATGTAAACACCACATAACAGCAGTAAATTCACAGTCGCCCTGACAGAGCAGTGGTCAAACCAACCATTCAGAGTTTAAATACTGGGTAAGACGTTGAGGGTGCATTAATTTAATGGCACTGGCTCAGTCCCTTCCCTAAAAAGCAAGGATTCCTAAATTAGGGATGGGAAAGTCCTTATAACCCATAGAGTTGCTCACTGGTCATTAGGCCCCCTCAAAAAATCACCGAGGCAGTCAGCAGGGTGTGTGAAATGACTTAAAATAGACATCATATGTACCCTAACAATTCACCAAAAACTTCTCTCCACTTTTGAAGGGATGCCCTGAATGATCCAAATTATGAAGCATCCTCTTACAAAACTTAACAAGAAAGCTTCCCAGTGTTGCACTTTTATTTTGCAAACCAATAAGTTTATTTAGAAACATCAGTGTTCCTTCACAGAGAGAATGCATTACATGTTAACTATTCTTAGTCCATTTGCAATTCTGAAGAAAAGGTTCCTTTCACAATTTTTATAGCTTTTGAGAACATTAACAACCTCCTGAATCCTAAATGACATCAAACACAAATTTAAATAAATATAACTACAGGTACACACAACAGAAGTTAATTTTTTAGTAATGTTATGTACTTTTAATTAAATACACTTACCAGAGCTCCAACTCTTTCGCTAATAAGCTGTTTTGCATGTTCTATTTGCTGTGGATTTCCACGAATAATAAATATTTTTTCATGTGGGTTAGGAGGAGCACCTTTGGCTATTTCCACATGGGCTCCCGATTGCTGATTGATATTACGAACAGTCTCTCCACCTTTGCCAATCACCAATCCACACTTATTTGCAGGAACTGCAAACTGTATTTCAACCATACCTTCTTGGGGTCTTCCCATTCGAGGACCAGAACCACTAAAATCTGGGCGCATACCAGGACCTCCCATTCCTGGTCCAAAACCACCTCGTCCACGTCCCCTACCTCTTCCTCCTCCAGCATTGTTATTGGCACCAGCAGCACCACCCATCTGTTGATCACGAACCTGGAAACATGAAGTAATCAGTTTTTACACTAACATACACAACAAATGCATAAACATGCTTATTTGGAAATAAAAAGGAATAAAAAAAACAAGCTGGTTTAGTGAAAAAAACACATGCCAGCATGCAGTTTTTTCCTTCCCCTGATCACATACTCTCTCAAGAGTCCAAAAGGAACCTCCTTTCATTTTGCCATCAAAAGATAAGTCACAGAAAACTGACTAGATGGATTTTTCAAGCGATTACACATCCCAACCAGAACTCTATGGCATCAAATGCAGCTGATAAAAAAAAAAAAAAAGTATTTGTGCAACACAATTTTGCTAATACACGTAACAGCGATGATTTTAAAATGCCAAAACAATAACTGTTCAGATTTTTTGTTTCACATCCCGGGTCTTGATAAAATGTCACACATACTGACTGAATTTTCTATGTTGGCTAAGAAATTCTACCCAAAATTCTTAGCAGCATTAATTCACTAATTCTTTGATTACACCACATGGCACTAATTGTGCAAGAATCATTATGTAAGCCTATTATTAGGCACTTATTAGTAGTAACTAATTTTTCAAAAGATATGCAAGAAAACTGGTGGTACAGAAGTATCAATAAAATAAACAGCACAGATGCCTAGTCAAAACTATTACAATAATACCAAAAATCACTTTTCTTTCTTTTAGATCTTTTAATTTTGATTACATTCACATACATCTGTTGCATCCTTGGATAGCAAAAATGCACATCATCAACCATTACAGTCCACTGCCAACTGGTATTCTGATGTATCTTTTACAACTTTCTGCCTTGAGCAAGTTTTTTTCATGTCACTCTAGCATTCTTTCAAATTTCATTCGCTCATCTCCCAAGTGGTCTTCTGTCCCTCAGTATTCAGTTTGATATTCTATTTGTCTAACAGTGGTAAGTTCTTCCACCAATATGTCCAAGTCCATTCTAATTTGAGGGTTTTTACTTTGATATTAATATAATGTTACCTACTTTTTATGATTCATTAGTTCTTCTTTCTATATCTCATGGTTTTGCCAAACATACACATCTCCATGCATCTTTCAGTTGTTCACAGTCTGATCTATAAGTAAGAACTGGAATGTTCAAAATTGCTCTTAATATTGTACTGTTTTCCCAAATACGTTCTAGTTAAGTTTTATAAGCCAATTAATTTTCTTCCTTGATGTGGCTTTCACTTGATATCTGTTGTTCAGTTAATGTAGGTATTGGTTACTTCTAGAATTGCTCTATCAATAGCTAAATCTTCAGTTCCTGTAAAAGTATTTGGAAATCAATTCTGCTTTCTGAAAGTTCATTTTTAAGTTAATTTCATTACTTTTGTCTGGGAGTTTCTGGACCACACACCACAATTTAGAATGGCACTTGCAAAAATCACTACATCATTCACAAAATGAAAATGAGTTAAATAATCTCCATTAATTTTTATTCCCTTGCCTTCCTGGCTCAATGACTAAAAACCATTTTGCAAGTTGGCATTGAAGAGCTAGGGAGCTATGGTGCTACCTTGTTTCACTTCCTTTCCAATTTCATAAGTGCTGTGTCTTCGAACAGTTGAACCTCTGCACTTGCATTTTTTTATAGATGTTATTATTAATATATGCAATTTCAATACACAGGATTTCAAAGACATTATAACTGCCAGTTTCATGGATTCAAAAGCCTTTTTCATAATCAATAAAAGCCATTCACAAAGAGATGTTATATTCTCATTTGATCTGAAGATTTTATAAAAACCTGACAAGAGGCAGATGGATCTGAAGATTTTATAAAACCCTGACAAGAGGCAGATGGATCTGTAGTTCCCAAGATCCTCAATGCTTTTTTTTTTTTTTTTTTTTTTGCAGCTGCAGCAGCAGGATTATTGTTCTAATCATTAGGAATCTTCTTTTCATTGAGATATCTAGTGAAATCTTGAAAGTGTGGTTTCTATTTTTTCACTGGCTTCTTTGTATAATGTACATGGTAATTCCTCTACTTGCAAATTTAAAAAGAAGAAAATTGTTTTGATTTTAACTATAGTTACTTACTAAGATAAAGAATTTTTTTTATGAATTATTAAAAGAAAATTGATGCATCAGAAATTATCAAAAAGTTAAAACTATACATAATTCCAAAGCAGAATATATATTTAAAAGTTTACTGTTGCATTTTTAATAAATCAGAAATATCTAGCTTTTATTTTTTTAGTTTAACTTTTTCTTCAACTAAAGAAAATTTAATAGCATGCTTTAGTCAAGCCAATAAATTTAATGTTGTAATTCTAAATTCTTACCAGAATCCAAATACGAAAGATTACAAAAAAGCAAAACAGAACCATAAAATTGTTGTGGGCTATTGCACAGTATCCTGTAGACAAATTTAATGCTGCAAAGCAAAGTGGCAACAGATTATAAAGGTCCAAATTTTGGTGGATGGAAAAGAAGCTAGAGTGTGATGCTTGTATCCTTGTGTTGAAATTCACAAGGCACAAAGTTTGCCGACAGAATCCAGAGACAACAAGGCTGAAGCTAACTAGAAAACAAGAGAAAAACTGGCTGCATTCTAGCCACTAGAAAACAATGGATGCTCCCTCATTTTCAGAGGGTCTGGAGTAGGCCTGTTTTGCAATTTGCTGCACAGAAGTAGAGATGGAGACAAGAATCTTGAATAAAGTGCATGTTCATACACATTGCAAATAAAAGCATACCTGCACAAAGGTATCCCATTGCAACAATTCCAAGTGCAGTTATTAAATACGAAGATGAATGACATGCAAGGAAAGCGAGGACCACACTTCTCACAGTATCCAAGCAATGGCTGAGATGCCTCAGACTTCACCGAGAAAAACCAGGTAATTCACCACCTCACCACAGCCCTTATCCCTTCCTCTCCTCAGTGCTGGCCTGCAATAGAGGGGTCAGGCTTGGGAGGAAGAAACAAGCTGTAAGCAGTGCAATCCCATAGACAAGGATGGGCACAATTCCAGCTGGTTGGAGTGACAAACAGCCTGTTCCTCGTGTCCACCTAAATGATACCTCAAATTCTTAATGAAATGTGCGATAACAAGTGTTCAATGTGAAGTCAGTGGTGGCTCGTGAGTCATTAAAGTGAGATTTCACAGTGTTCAAAAAAGTAAAAGGTATAAAGTACTATCAGTATGAAATAAAAATATTCACATACAATTCTTGTACATAATATCCATCCTTCTACCTTTCTTAAAGGCAAACAAGTCAATAACACTTTCAGTAAAATTTGGTATGTTATTAATCATGTCTTCTTCTATTGAAAGCATGACTAATGCAGTCAAGTCTATCCTCCTCATGATACATACATATCACTAAGCTGTTCTTTGAGATTCAGAGGTTAGCTCCACAAAGAAATGCAAACCACAAGATAAATTGTTACCTGATTATTTACTTACTGTTGCTGTATCAAACTTCTCCATTTACAACGATCTTGACATACAACTCGGGCTTCACTGACATCCATCACACGACATACACAAGCTCTTCTACACTTCATACTCAATCTTATTCTCATGCAGACACTCCTGAATCTGATCCTCCCATGACTTCCTCTGCCTTCCCTTCCTGCCACTTCGGCTGAAATTTTTTCTTAGTACGCATCTCATCACTCATTCTTTTATGACAAATTGCACCTAACAATATCAGTCTCCACCTTACAAAATTATGGCCCACATTACATAACTGCAGCACATCTTCATTCCTCACACGATCAGTGTCTTGCCACAAACTCCCCGTAAGTAACACATCTCTCCAGAACACAAACAACTCCTATGTCTTTTCAAATTTGCCATACATCAGAGTAGGAACAATTACACTTTCATACACAGCTATTCGGGACTCTCAAGAACCCATCATTCCTGTGAAAATCTACTAAAGCAGCTATAACTTTGTCTTTCAATGAAGAATTCACTTGCCTACTATTGGGTTGTCGGAAAAGTCATGGCGTATTTTAGCCATGTTTTGCAAAGGCCATTTATTGATAGGAAGAACAAAGATCAATCAATGATATAACGCCCATTTTGTTCAATAACCTTTTGCCATCTTTCAGTGAGCTGCAGAATGCCTTGTTTATAGAAGGACCTGCCTTTCGTGGCAAAAAACTGTACAAGGTGCTGATTTACAGCCTCATCTGAATTGAACGTTATACCACGCAAGGACTGTTGAAGAGAGCGAAACAAGTGGAAGTCTGATGACGCACGGTCAGACGAGTATGCTGGTTGTGGCAACACATCCCACCCAAGCTCCAATAATTTTTGGCAGGGGATCAAACTTGTGTGTGGTCTCGCGTTGTCGTGATGGAACACAACACCATTATGATGAACGAGCTCTAGACGTTTCTGGATGATGGATTCGTTCAAACTGTCCAATCGCCGACAGTACACATTCAAATTGATTGCTTGGTTCCGTGGCAGGAGCTCGAAAAACACACCTTTAAAATCTAACCACACTGAGACCAGAACCTTCCGCTGATGAATGTCTGCTTTGGATGTCGTTTGAGGCGAAGCAGCAAGTCAGGGCCAAGACTGTTTGCGCAGCACATTGTTGTACACAATCCACTTTTCGTCACCAGTTATCAGTCTCTTCAAAAAAGGCTTGTTTTCCTCACATTATCGCAAACGTTTATACGCGCCATCAATTGAGCTTCTTTGAGTTCACGAGGAACCCACACGTCAAAACTTGCTTACGTATCCCAGCTTCTCCAGGTGGTCGTGAATGCTTGAATGATGGATGTGCAATGTGTCTGCAATATCGTGTACCGTGTGTTTGACTCAATCAATGCCTTGATTTGGTCGTGATCATCCTTGGTGGGCCTCCCGAACCGAGGACCATCGTTGAGGTCAAAATCACCATCCCGAGTTTTGCGAACCACCACTGGCACTGACGTTCTTGTAGAGCATTATCACCGTACACTTTGCGCAACTTTTCACAAGCTTGACACGTGTTCTTCCCTTTACGGAAGTAAAACAGTAAAATATGGCGAAACTGCACAGTTTGGTCTTGCACCTTCAACTTGATGTCAAATCTCTGCAAATCAACCAAATCGCTCACTAATCCTTTTAGACTGCAGCTAGAACTGGCACCTGTCGAATGTCATAGCGATAACAGAGGTGCGCATGCCTCTAGTACTTCCAAAACCGCCATCAGGTGCCAAAATACGTCATGACTTTTCCGACAACCCAATAATTTCACCATCCAATTTGTTCTCTCTGTCAAACATGCTTCCTAAATACACAAACTCAATCTCTTTGCCATTTATACTTATATTACATTCAGTACTCCCAGTTCCTCGCTAGAGAACCATAACTTTGGTTTTTCCCTTATTTATACTTAGTTTGAATTTCATGCAAACTTCGTACATCCAGAACAACATACTCTGCAACTCACTTCTGCTCTACCAACAGGACTGTGTCATCAGCATACAGCAATCTGTACACACGGATATTACCCAGACATAAACCAGTATTATCTATTTTGACATAATGCATGCATCCATAAATATATATTAAACAGCCATGGTGTCATTACACAACCTTGTCTGACGCCTGCACTAATGGAAAACCATTTTGATAAAGCACCATTCATTTGCACATAAGCTCTACTGACAGAAAACATAGCTCTTACACTATTACATAATTCCCAGTAACACCACATTAATTTTATTCAAAGCCTTCCATAGAAGTATCCTATTTACTCGGTCATAAGCTTTCTCTAAATCTATATAGGCAGCAAAAACGTTCTTACAAACAGCCAGATGCTTTACGATCATCATGCATAATGCAAAAATTTGGTTAGTGTAGCCTTTACCAGGCACAAAACCACTCTAAACAGCCCACACTTTCTTTGATGTAAGACCTTGTACTTTCTCAATAATGTCCTTACCAAACACTTTCCGTGATACACTCAGTAAGTTAATACCACGATAGTTCTTGTAGTCAAGTCTGATCCATTTTTCATTCATACAAATGAACAATGATAGCATCCTTCCAATCCCGAGGGACCATTCCTAACTGACAGCACAACTGGCAAATTTCAGTTAACCAGTCAATTACATACAGAGTCATCACTATATTTCAACATCTCTGCAGCTATGCCATCAACTCCCGGAGCCTTACCATTCTGAAGAGATTTTAGAGCTTTACACACTTCTTCTCTTGAGATTCCTCCTGTGCTTCTATCTCTCACTGTGACATCGTCTGCTTCTGCCTGAGAATCACTTTTGCTTTCTTGATCTAATAACTCACAGAAGTATTTGCGCTGTCTTTCACTTACCTCATTGGGCTCTCATATCACTTCTCCGATCCTATTCTTCACACAAGTTGAAACTTTATTTCCCCTCCATCTTATGTACTTCCAAAAAGTTTTTCTTATCTTTCCAAAAAGGAAATTCATGCCTTTCCACCTTTTGCCTTATTCTGGCAAGCCAGCTTAGCTGCCTCACACTACTCACTCATGGTACTTCTTAAAAATGTTTTTATACTCTTTAAAAGTTAATTAGCATCTTTCAGCCTTGGCAGTAGACACTGGGATCGTAGAAACAATCATCAGCAGTTAGTATGTCTCCAAAAACGTTGTCTGCAAGCTTCTCTATGACAAATTGCAGAAGGCTTGCTGTTCCAGTCATATTCCAGAAGTCTTGTTCATCTGTAGATAAATCCCAGTTCAGTTTTTAGATTATCTTTTACTGAAAACGGGTGTACAACTGTTTGTTTGTTCAAGCAGTTGAACGAGGAATTGATTCTCATATTCTTGGGATTTTTTGGCATCAAAAAGGGTTACAGCAGAGCACTACTTTGTAAAAGAAAAGATCATGTCGTTATTTGATTAATAATCACATCACACACTTATTTAGCGGCCACAGTTCTATTTAAGTGAACATTTTCCACTTTATTTTTTAGGTGGCTTTAACACTTTTTTTTTTTTTTAATTTACATTACTTTGTCTGTATTACATCTTACTTTCTTGACTGACTTTTGTACACCATGGACAAGTTTTCCAATTTGCACGGTGGTAGTAACTCTTTTTCTGTGGATGGTTACATAAAATATCCACATGTGGCATTATGTTGTGAAAGAATGTGAGCCAAAATCCAATTGTATTTTATACTCATACACAGTATCGACTGTTTAACTCTTGAAACTTCACCTGGTAGCAGAATCAAGAGGGATTTTTTTTTTTTTTTTGCCAACAACTTTATCTAGAACAGCAATCCTCTGCAGAGAGTAGCTAAAAAAAACTGGTCACAGCAGTCAAATTTGAAAAACAAAAACAAAAAAACAAGCACTCAGACTTGTTGGTTTTGACCTGTAGACTATGCCACAATCAAATTTAATTGGTGTGCATAGCAATGTACACCATGTTTGTTTATAATGTTGCTGAATAATAGCCTGAATGCACCCGTGATTCTCACACATCACCACAATAGCTCTGGGATACTACTTTGTCAGGATTGTCAAAAGGCAGCATGAATACACCCAGCAACTGATGCTGCACCATGTTCGAAAGGAAAAACAAATTGCCAGAATCTTTCAATGCATTGTCCATTAGTTAATACGTAACGGAAAACAATAACAAGTTGGAATGCTGATGAAATATCTATTGTTTCATCTGCTATAACTAAAACAAAACTTACTGTGATTTTTTTTAGATGTTTTCTTACACAGTCTAACAAACAATTCTGAATTTCTTTGGATGTTCGTTTAAAAAGCATTGGATCAGTAAGGTGGGTGGTTGGTTGGTTGGTTGTTGGATTTTATTGGCGCAAGGGCCAGGCTTGGCCAAAGAGCGCCAGACAAAGAACTATCAGCCACAGATTTTGAAAAAGCGTTGAAAATGATCAAGAACAGACAGGCCCGGTAAAAGCCGAAAAAGAGCATGATGAAAGCTGTGAAGACAAGGTAGTTAAGTAGGTTTATAAGAAAAATTTATTAATTCACTATTATAATTATAACTTCCTTTTTTTTTTTTTTTTTTTTTTTTTTTAAACACAACTACACAAAGGATGAGTCACTCTCCTCCCCCACACTCCTCTGCAATGCTGGCAGAGGGCGGGGGACGAACTGTCACTCTCTTCCCCCCATGGTCCTCTGCAATGTTGTTTGAGGCTGGGGACGAACTGTCACTCTCCTCCCCCCTATGTTCCTCTATAATGTTGGGTGAGGGTGGGGACCGCGCTGAGTCCGAGACAGCTGCAAAGTCGGCCATGATGGCCGCGACATGTGGATGGACACTGCACACCTTAGAGGATTGAGGGGCCGGCTCTCCAGCACGTGCAGGCCTTCCGCTGGGAACTGGAAGAGTCGGTCGTCTTCAAAAGAGAAGGCGCAGACTCAGCTGGTCGAATAAGCTGGAGCTCGGTGAAATCCACCTGTGTCGCTTGTTCAACTGTAGATCGCTTGGCAAGTGCGGCGAGAGCTACAGGGCGCGGAACAAAGGGCTGCACGGGTGGTGGCTGAGACTGAACAACTGCGGCAAAACTACGCTGTCGGGTGTTGGGAATACCCAACTTGGCTTTGGCAGCAGGGTACGAGAGGCCGTCCAGGGTCTTGAGGCGCTGGATTGCCATCTCGTCCTTCCATTTCATACAGGTGCGGGAGTAAGCCGCATGGGCCGCACCACAGTTAACACAGGAGGCCGCAGAAGTGCAACCTGCCCCGTCATGTTCACTGGAGCCACAATTTGCGCAACGAGCGGAACTCTTACAAAAACGTTGTGAATGCCCGTACCTCTGGCACCTGAAACAGCGCAGAGGACTGGGAATGTACGGGCGAACTCCACAGACCAAGTAGCCAGCCTTGATTTCGGTCGGAACCTTCGGGAGTTAAAAGTCAAGATAACATTTTTAGACTTAATTAAAGAACCATCGCGCCGAAACATCATACGGCGCGCAGCAATAACACCTTGATCTGCAAGTTCAGTCACCAATTCTTCTTCACTGCATGGCAAGAGATCAAATTCGAAATAACACCCCGAGAGGTGTTAAGAAACGGGTGAGGTGCCACTTTGACAGGAATGCCTTGAAGACTAGTAAGGAGCAAAAGAGTGTTACTCTGAGAAACACTGCAAGTTTGAACAAGCAGGTCCCCAGAGCGAAGCTTCCTCACAGACTTCAAGGGGCCAACCGCAGCGTCCAAAGCTTTAGAAATAAAAAATGGAGATCTGGTGGACAGTCTCTCATTCGGATCGATGGATTCCACAAGTAAGTGTGTGTAGCATGCGTAGTCACAGCAATCGATGGGGAGACGACGCTTCGGAGCGACCGTACAGCTGCCGAAGAAGAGGTTCCACATTCTTGGTCCAGGTCATGGTCTAAAGATCGTTTAAGGGTATGAGACTTGGTAGGTTGAGAAGACGAAGGAGAGTCGTTGTCAACCATCATATTCACAGGTGTCCTAAATTTGGAGTTTTGTTTTTTGTTTCTACCCATGGAAAAAAGAAGGAAGATTCGTCTGCAGACTACTCCACCCACCACCGAGCCCTACAAGAGGAGAACTGGAGGTCCGCAAGCCAAGAAAATGACGCTAGACACAGTTCTGGAGCTTATACGTTGCAGATATAGTCCGTTGGCTGTGATCACACGCACTCGGCGGACACTTCGGCCTCCTGGTACCGTCATGCCAACGCCTTTGGCATGATCCCACAGCCCCGGGCTCACCCTGCCGTGCCATACGACAAAAAAGCCGCTAAAGCCCAGTACACAACTTGGTACAAGACTTCTGACTAGAGGTGGGTTAGTCTCTAGCCTCCCGTTTACAGCGAAGCCGGGGTCGAAGAGGAGTGTTGGTACACAGGAGGCACTTAACCGGTCTCCTGCTACCTCAGCCCCCAGACATCCCATTTCCGCCTCACGGGTCTCCGCACGCGGCAAACATGCAGGTAGGTCTAGCACCCAAACCAGCGAAAAGGAAAAAAAGAAATCCAAAGAAGACAAATCCTGGCAGGGAACCTAATCGGAATCTCAGCAACCTACGAACTGAGCGGTTAATATAAATCAGTTAGTGGTGGAGGGTAACAAAACCACAAGACCGGGGTGTTAGTACATAACGTGGTAGCGATTAGGTAGAGAATACAACACGGGCAACTAGCCAGTGGAGAAAATAAGGAAAAACGAAAAAGCGAGACACAAGACCAGCTCGGGATCGTGGGGCCGCGACTCCCCAACAGCTGGATGAACAGCCGTCCCTGCAAACACCAACAGCACCAAAATAAGAAAAAAACAAGCTGTGGCATGACATCAGATGTTGACCAGTCACAAGGTCAGCTCGGGCCGTGGGGGCGCCGCTCCCCAAATAACTGGAAAACCAGTTATCCCCGTGCGGGGATCAGTAAGGTGGTCTTTTAAAGATGCACCCAGTTCTGCTTAAAAATTAACACAACCTTTAAAAACATAAGAATTTAAGGACTCCTCACTTTCCTCGTGACCACGAAGTGCTAGTTCAAATGCACTACAAAGGTTTATACAATCAATAACTTTCAAAAGGACATCATAATTTTTAAAATTTGCTTATTATACCTTTTAATATTCAGACGATAGGTGCTGTCAAGTTGCTGGCGAATGTTTATCTTTCCCAAAAGGCTCAACTCTAAAGTAGAGTTTAAAGGTGATTGTGACATTCATGTTTCATTTTTTGAGTTAGGTGAGATAAATCAGACACCAAAACTCAAACTATATTCACCACTCTGTTTTGCAAACAGAAAGCAGGGAAAGCAATATAGTTCGCTGGTTACTTCACATCCACACATTTTTTTTTGTAAATATCCTGCTTATAAACTTTCTTTTAAAATCCCTATTTTTTTATTTAGTTATTTGCACTATGTTAAAGTGAGGCGTTGGCCTGCCACTGTTTCTTTTCTTTCCAACAAACTAGAAAATACTAGTTGTTTTAATTCTGAAACTGTTACCTTTCTCAAAGCAATGATGTATTTCTTTCTGTACTGAAATGTAATTAAATTAATCCCTCTCATATAAATGCAATCCTACACTTAATATTACAACAGGTCAAACTCAGCACACCACCACAAAGAGCAAAAAAATGCAATGATACACCACAAATGACTGTCAGCTGTGCACATATGATCTGTGCTCCCACAGTAGCACATTACAAATGAACGCAGATCAGCTTGCCTAAAGCTGTTTCTCGATTGCATGTGTGACCAAGGTCACCAGAAACCTAGTTTAGTGAGTAGTACACGATAACTCTCCACAAAAATTGCTTCGCACTGTCTTTAACAGACAACAAGTATTTCTTTTTATCTTAGTGTGTTAGTATAAGAATTTTATAGTATCTGGCTATTGAATTTTAATTTCTGGCTGCGGGTTCACATGCTCCAATTGAGTCGCCACCACTGTGTGAAGTGCTAAGAAAAGAATATAGTGGTCGCCAGTGCTTGGCTACAGGTGCATCTAAGTGGGTAATTGACATAAGAGAAACTGTAAGTAACCTGCTTATATTTCTATTCACTGCATGACTGAACTGTAAGCCCAGAGTCAATGCTTGTGGAAATTACAAGCCGTGTACACAATTAACGTAGATGTTCAGTGGCTTGTGCCTACTGAAGTTAGTATAGTAAAACCTCAAACAAATGGCATGCTTTGCTTATAGCTAGTGTAATGAATTGAAATTGGCGACTATCACCACATTTCCTTTCTCTCCATTTATGCTGTCAGATCACTATTTTCTCTGTTAATAATTAATCATACCTGAGTGTATCTCTGTGTCTGACTTAGAATTTCATATTTTGCTTGATAAAATTTATCTCTCCTTAGCTCAGCAGTTTACGCACCATAAGACTTTTAATCAAAGGTAAGCCTGGGGTGTCTCTAGTAAAAAATCACTATTGTAACGTGTGTTTTAATGAAAATCACAGGGAACCCCCCCCCACACACACACACACACTAAGGTGTATAAAAACAAAGACATCGCTTTTTCCACGTTTTAGCAACACATAGCAACCGAAACATTGTTGGTCACCGCTGGGGATCTGAATCCCAGATCTCTCGATATCGAGCCGAGCACGTTAGCCTTACATCACGGTGGCCAACAAAACAAGCTCGTTAGATATCGAGAGGGTTTGGATCCCCAGTGGTGACCAAATAAAAATTTTTTAGTTGCTATGTGTTGCTAAAACCCACGTTTTAACAACACATAGAAACCAAAAATTGTTGATGCATGATGTCTAAAAAAGAGCTGTTTTTGTTTATTCAATAATGTGGAGGATTTCACCCAAGGTGTGCCTGAATATCAACTGGGCCTCAAAATAACAGCTTTCCTAAAAAACTTACATTCAGCTTCACGATATTCCATCAAAACCCAATAAAAACCTTAAATAATTGGCAAGGGGGGGGGGCATAGCATTTGGGTATGCTAGAACAAATGTACACAAGACAAAATTTACTACAATAAAATAAATAAAGGCAGACTGGGAAATTTTAGTGAAACTTTTGTTTAAGGCAGTGATAAAAAATAATTATACTGTCTTTTATATAGGGCTGAGGAGTTAACAATATTTTCATACAGGAGACCGACCGAGGAACAATAAGCTGAACT
Organism: Macrothele yani; assembly: GCA_039090855.1. NCBI lineage: Eukaryota > Metazoa > Arthropoda > Arachnida > Araneae > Macrothelidae > Macrothele > Macrothele yani. The sequence continues at coordinate 110,927,580 of CM077030.1, read as the reverse complement.
TTTTAACTGGGTGAAAAATCAGAACATGTGATGAAAAAGTGTGTACATAACACAGTATAAGCAAGATGGAATTGTTCACTCTAATTTACTCATGTAAATATTTAGAGCATACCACTGTTTTTTTTTTTTCTTTTACTTGCTAGAACATCAGCTTGATTTTCCTTGTGTTGCTTTCCTTCTCAGTAAGTTACATGACTATATTTGTCTTTTGTTGACTATGCAGCTGCACAGCAATCTTCGATTAATTTTTCTTTCTCTGTTGATATCATTCCTTCCCATTTCTTATTATTTTCCCTTTTGTAATCTCAGATGACAATATTTTACCCATCAGGCTGAAAAAAAAAGCTTTCAACATGAGGAACATGAATGCATGATATTACAGCTTCACTACTTAAATAGTAAGATTGAAGAGGCAGTAAAGAGAACGAAGGAGGCCTATTTGGGGATGTTGCAAGGTAGAGTTTCTGTGGATGAACATCGCAGTAAGAAGCGTTAAGTCGCTAAGCGGTTCGCCAGAGTAAGGCAAAATACAAGATGGAAAGGCATGAATTGGCTTTTTGGAAAGATAGGAAGTCTTTCTGGAAGTACATGAGACTCAAGAAAAATAGGGGAAACAGTGTTAATTTGTGTGAAGAATAGAGTTAGGGAAATTATATGGGAACCCAATGAGTTAAGTGAAAGATGGGGTGAATACTTCTGTGAGTTATTAGACTAGGAAATCAAAGATGATTCTGAGACAGATGCAGATGATGGCACAGTGAAGGATGAAAGCACAGGAGGGATCTCAAGAGAAGAAGTGTGTAAAGCTCTAAAATCTCTCCAGAATGGTAAGGCTCCGGGAATTGACAGCACAACTGCAGAGATGTTGAAATACGGTGGTGACTCTGTAATTGATTGGTTAACTGAAATTTGCTAGTTGTGCTGGGAGTTAGGAATGGTCCCTTGGGATTAAAAGGATGATATTGTTCCCTTGTATAAGGGAAAAGGTAATCAGACTAACTGCAAGAATTATCGTGGTATTAGCCTACTAAGTGTGCCAGGGAAAGTGTTCTGTAAGGTTGTTATTTAAAAAGTACGGGATCTTACATCTGAGAAAGTGTGGTATGTTCAGAGTGGTTTTATGCCTGGTAAAAGTTGCACTAACCAGATTTTTACATTACGCACGATGATTGAAAAGTATCTGGCTGTTGGTAAGAAAGTTTTTACTGCCTTCATAGATTTAGAGAAAGCTTACGACCGAGTAAATAAGGTACTTTCGTGGAAGGTATTAAATGAATATGGTGTTACTGGGAATTTACTTAATAGTGTAAAAGCAATGCATGCTCACAGTAGAGCTTGTGAACGAGTGAAAGGTGTTTTATCAAAATGGTTTTCTATTGGTGCAGGAGTTGGGACAAGATTGGGCAATGTCACCATGGCTGTTTAATATATTTATGGATGCATGCATGCGTGATGCCAAAATAGATAATACTGGTTTATGTCTTGGTGATATCCATATGTGCAGATTGCTCTATGCTGATGACACTATCCTGTTGGTAGAGAGCAAAAGTGAGTTGCAGAGTAGGTTGTCCCAGATGTACAAAGTTTGTATGAAATTCAAACTGAGTTTAAATAAGGGAAAAACCAAAGTTATGGGTTTTGAGAGAGGAACTGGTAGCACTGAATGTAATGTAAGTCTAAATGGCACAGTATTTCAGAAGCATGTTTGTGTATTTCAGAAGCACGTTTGAAAGAATCAGTTGGATGGTGAAATTAGTAGGAGAGTGAATTCTTTTTTGAAAGTCACGGCTGCTCTAGGAGGTTTTCAAAGGAATGATGGGGTTCTCAGGAGAATCCTGCATGGCTGTGTATGAAAGTGTAATTGTTCCTAAGCTGATGTATGACAGTGAAACCTGGGTATTACAGAAGAAACATAGAAGCTGTTTGTTTGCTGGATAAATGTATTACTTACGTGGGTGGGGTGGGGACACGTTCTGACTGTGCGATGAATGAAGATGTGTTGCAATTGTGTGATATGAAGCAAAATGTTGTCAGCAAGGTGGAGATTAATATGCTTCAGTAGTTTGGCGATGTTAAAGGAATGAGTGATAAGATGCTTACTAAGAAAATCTTTTTAGCCCAAGTGGCAGGAGAAGGCCAAGGAAGATATAGGAGGATCAGATTCAAGAGTGTCTGCATGACAAAAAGATTATGAAGTATAGAAAATCTTGTGTATGGCGTGTAATGGATGTCAGTGAAGCCCAAGTTGTATGTCAAGATCGCTGTAAATGGAGAAGTTTGATACGGCAACATTAGGTAAAAATAATTTGGTAGATAGTATTTGTTTTTAGAGCTAACCTCTGAAACAGCTTAGTGATATGTATGTATGTACTGCTTAAAATAAATAGTGTAACTTTCATAATATGAATACTTTCGAAGACCATACATCAATTCTAACAAATTTTCAAACTTCGTCACTAGCGTTTTTGGAAAATGTTCCTTCCCTTATCAAGCTTAAGTGCAAATATTTATGGGGGAAACTAACATTTAACATTACAGGATAGTGAGAACACCGCAGGAAGAAAAAAATATATGATTACGGGGAATAATCTTCACTTTGACCGAGTTTCGGTTTCGGGAACTTTTCCCTCCATTTTTACGCTGAACTGCAGTATTTATGGAATAAAAAGATATATGAGAACAACACTGGACAGAAGACACATCGCACGAAAAAAAAAAAAAAAAAAAAAAAACATTGCGGGAGAAATTTTCACTCTGTTTAACTTTTGCTCTCAAAAGTTTCGAAGGGTGGTATTCCGTCCTCAAACGGAAAACGAATCCAATTTCCCCACTATACCCCCCCCAAAAAAATTCCGTTAAGTTGTGTATTGATCTCGAAAACACCCAAAATGACAACATTCCTCAAATCCACAGAAGAAACCCATGCCTGAAATTACTACAGGGAAATCTTCGCGCCATCCTTAACTTCCGTTTACGGAAAACATTGTCCACAATTTCATGTTGAAATACGAACATTTATGCATTGAAATGATATTTAACAGCAGCACTAGACACGGGCAACATCGTAAGAAAAAAAAATTATGATTACGGGAAAAATCTTTACTGCACTTTTAACTTTCATTTTTGAAAGTTTTGAAAGACTTAATACCGTCCCCAGAGGGAAAACGACCCCCCGAAATTTCTCTTCAGTTCTGCATGGATCTTGAGAATTACTTCAAATAATGGGAGAAAAAAGTGGAATTCTGCAAATTCGCGGAAGAATCTCATCTATGTATTTTTAGTGGTAAGAATACCTACTGAGTCAATTAAATTGTATATGAATATGTAGAAGAGGGATAGTGTTCAATCACCATATTTTATTGCATTTTTAAATATTTTTATATACAAATAGAATAAATCTTCAGAATTATTGTACATAAACTTAGCAGCATGCAAGAAAAAACCAAAAATTTGTGTAACAAGAATGTTTTCTTTTGTTTAGTTTCCAATTTTACGACCACTGTGAGCAACTTGAAGGTCTATAATAAGACAGTTAGTTACCCATTCCTAATCTATGTCCATGACTCCATGGAAAGGGAGATAGCCAGTGCCATAAACACAACATTCAAGCTTCACTGGGATTCATACAAGGACCCATTTCGGACAAATGGTCCAACGACCACCGCTTCCCAGGAGTTTTCTTCGAACAGTAAAAACAAAACTATTTCCTGCCGCATCTTTATTCTCCTTTATTAAAACACTAGCCCCATACAATTTCTTTGACAGGATAAACAAGTGGATTTATGGATTTCAGTCATATTTTCTGATTGCAAATAATTTTTTACAACAAGGAGTGACATATCACATATTCAAATTCCTGTCTAAGTGCATGTATTAGGTGTACAAATAAGTTTCAAAGCACTTTTTGTGTGACATAAACTGCTAATTTTACATATCCGTCATTTCCCCGCATTGTTGTCATGTGACCGTAACTGGTCCAGAGTACAAAATGTGACACAGAAGTTTGCCCAGTCAAATGCACTTGCACATCGGTAGGTGAAAGATAGCAAGAGATACTGCATTCGTTACGAATTTCATCAAGGAAAAAGTGCTGTAAAAGCATGTGTATCGATGTGTTCTGTTCTGGGGAAGAATATTGTATGGAAAAGCCCGTGTGAGTTTTGGTTTAGACGGTTTGAAGCAGGTGATTTTGATGTTATAAATCAAGATTGTAGCGGCGCCCCGCAGAAGGTTGCAGATGAGGAACTGCAAGCATTGCTTGATGAAGATTTGTCTCAAACGCAAAAAGAACTAGGAGTAACTCAACAAAACATTTTAAAATGTTTACGCGCAATGGGAAAGATTCAGAATGAAGTAAAATGGGTGCCACATGCCCTGAGCCAGAGGAACAAAGACGAATGTATCATGAAGTGTTTGAATCTGTTGAATAAACAAAAGTATTTCTTATGGAAAATTGTTACAGGTGATAAAAAGTGGATATAGTATAACAATCCCAAATGCAAAAAACACTAGGTAGACCCTGGTGAAGCAATGACTTCCACAACGAAACTCAATATTCACTCCAAGAAAGTTATGCTGCACATCTGGTGGGATATGAAGGGTGTGCTCTATTATGAACTATTAGAACAGGGTCAAACTGCTACTGCTGATCACTACAAGCAACAATTGCTGCGATCAAACCAGGAACTCTGTTGGAAATGTCCATTCACAGGCAAAGGATTGTGTCCCGTGAAATTGGTCAAGAAAGTGTTATTGATGCTTGGCTGGGAAGTTTTAGAGCACCCGACATATAACAAGGTAGTTAGAATGAGAGAGGTAGGTCAAAGATTGTAAACAAACAGCGGGTGGCCTCCTCTCGTGGATGCCTGTGATCGTAGTTGGTCTCCAGGAGTCTTCTTTCGTAGTGGTAAAGAATGGTAAAATGCGCGATTCTTAGTTCAAATTAGAAAATTTTAAGAATGCATAGGCAGGAATTTTAAAAATAGGAATTACAGAATTAAAACAAAACTTACCGATTACTAAAACTTGGAACTTGCCCTTCATTGTTTCCTTGGAATTCAATGAATGTGCTTGGATTTTTCTCTTTTAAGTTTTGTTGGTTGACATCGTTAATATATTTAATGCGAAAAATGTTCGTGCTCTCGCATAGGTTTTAAAGAAACCCACTTCAACTTTGGGAAAGTTTTAATTTGAATTGAAGTTTGTTTATGGCCTCTGATTCAAACTGTTTGACAGTTTCTATGTTCTATCCAAATGTTGTTTGGTATCATTAGCTCACCTTAACAAAATTGCAAGTATTAATACAGACATTGTCCATCTCACAGGCGTTGGAATTTTCTGCCTCGTTTTGTGTTTCTATTAAACTGAAAAAATAAATTGGCCGTTATTATTTTGCTTTCGTCGCTGGGCTCGATGGAGGTTTTGCGGGGCTCGGGAAGAAATTTCATCGCAAGACACGGAGCAAAATATCATTGCCGGCACTAAAAAATAAATCTCGTGTTTTAATAAAATCGTGATGTGAAAAATGCCGTTCGTAAAGAACACACAAAAACTGTCCTAAAGACGTAATGATTAGCTCACAGAAATACGTATTGGCTTTAAGATTAAGACCGTAACATAGATTGAAAATTGCACGAGAGAGAGAGAAGTGTTAGTTAAAACCTACGATTTTCTCTCCAGGTCAAGGTTGTATTGTGACTTTTATAAAAACTTTCTCAGAAAATGATAGATACCTGCATAGCAAATATTTTTGTGTATGAAATATTAAGGACTCTTCTAAAATAAATTCATAAAAATATTTTTTTTTCATATACGTATATGTTGCAGTGATTGATTTTTTTATGTTGTTAAATCTAAATATTTGGTTAATACACAAATTGTTGAATATATATATAAAAGTAGGACCCGCAAAATTACGAAATTTAATTTCGTCATTTGCGGGTCCCATTCGAAAAGGGAGGGGGGGATTGAAATAAAATAACTTAATAAAAATCTTTTTAAGAGCCTCTCTCCAAAACTTACAAAAACAATTAAAAAAATTATAAAAAAATTCTACAAAAAATGATTTTGTTTTTTCACTTTAAATGCAGGGCCAAGGGCGACCTCCCCGGTTGCCCTTATGTTTCAGCCCGCCCTGCCTCATCATTTTTAACGTTGCCATTTGCCGGCAGCGGAAGCTTTGATCCAAGCAATAGCATTTTCAGCCTGTGCTTGAAATGAGTTGGTAACGGATGATTATAAAACTATCCGTTGATTAAACAAACAAATATAACTACCTTGATCTGAAAACAAGTTCACGATACCGAGTGGAACCCTAAGCCGGAGTGGGTTGGATGAACTCATGATCTACCTTCTCTCATTATAACTGCCTTAGGCGTATAGTCCCGACTTAGCCCCTTCAGACTATCATTTGTTCCGATCGATGCAACACGGTTTGCTGCTGTACGGTTCCAGACATGTGACTAAGCACAAAAATGGGTTGACGACTTGATCGCATCACACGACGAAGTATTCTTCATGGCTGGAATCAGTCAGCTGCCCGACTGATGGCGGAAGGTGATAGATAATGATGGTGCGTATTTTGATTCGTAAAGGTATTGTTTGCTCCTAAATTACATGTTGTGTTGTCTTAAACGCTTTAAAACTTATTTGTAGACCTAATAAAACCACACATTGGCAAATAAACCAGACAAGCAGAGTTGATTAACCAAAATTTTGTTGAAAACACAAGCTTCAAGCGTGTTGACTAAAAAGTAACACTGAAATACCTTAAGATTTAACATACGAATTGCAGGAAAAGAATTTTGCTGACGATTACACAATTTCACTTGTTGGACTTGAGAATTCTACAGCACACACTTGTGCTCAATAATTTTCAGATTTAAAGAGAGACTACACAGCTTCTGTACCAATGTGGGCAACCAAGGATGCAATATAAAAGAAAACATACAGCCTGTCAAAGTGTTTAAATACACACGCAAAATAGTGAATCTTTCCTTTTCTTGTTCAGACAGTATTCATGAGCAAATAATGTTAATACACCTTTTGTTTTTATGCCTAATAATTTATCTGACTTCCCGAATTCAAATGCTATGGACAGCTGAAGCCCACAAAAACTACTGAAATAGTGAAGTCAATTGCTAAACGAACTACTGAAGACGTCGTTTCTTCACTGACATCACCATTTTCCATTAGCATAGATGGAAGCAATGACTTATGAATCTAAATTATATCCCTTCCAAACAACATTTTTCGAGAAGAAGGGGAAAATTGTTACCATGTTATAATGTCATTACTCACTTGCACTGACAATACAGGTGAGGGCATTTTCAATGCCATATGCAGTAAATTTGAAGAAAAGAGTGTGTTTTGGGAAAATTGCATTGCCTTTAGTTCAGATAATGCAAGCACAATGGTGGGCAAAGTAAAGTGTTTCTGCGTTTATACAGGGAAAAAATCCATCAAGAGTCATGAGGGGCTGCCCCTGTCATTTAATACACATTGCAGCCAAAAAAGCTACATCTGAATGCATTGTGATAAACATAGATGCTGTTGGTAGACATTTTTTTTTCTTGATAAAAGTTCCCAAAGAAAACATAGCTTCAAATTATGTCAGCAACTTTGTGGTCAAGAAGGGAAACCACATAAAATTTTGAAATAGACCAGTACAAGATGCTTATCTTTAGTTGACTGTCTAGACCGTATTTTAGAACAGTGGGACCCGCTGAAAACTTTTTCTTGTGAAGCAAGAAATATGAATGACATTCAAAATAAGAGATTTAAAAATATCAGCGCTTGTTTAAGTATTGATAAAACAAAACTTTACATTCTGTTTTGAAGCAGCACTTTACATATCTTTAATAAGGTAAATGTCACCTTGCAACAAGATGCACCATTCATCCATAAGTTGCGTCCTTTGCTTCAGCAGCTTTTTATGGATCTCATAGTGAAGTTCATTTTACCTACAGCCATTGACAATGTAGGTGAATTAAATTTGTCACATGTAGATTACAAGAAGAGAAGCAAGCAAAAGGACAATGAAAATTTGGTTATAGGTGTTAAAACAAGAATGCACCTCAATTCTTCCAAAATGAAAATGACACAGGAGCATTATAGGTGTGTCAGAATTTTTTTCTTGTTGAAGTCTGCAATTACATTCTTAAGAAGCTGCCACTCGAGGATGAATTTCTAAAACATGCCCAGGTTGAAGATATTGAAAAAAGGGCCAAAGCCTCTTTTAACTCTCTGCTCTACATTGTTCAGCATTTCCCATAATTAGTTTATGAAAATGACAGTCTAAAAGAAATTTCTCGTGCTGATGAAGCTTGGTTTCAAAATACTCTCCCAGGCTATGCTGGGTATTCTTGTTATACCACACTCAAATAGGTATGTTATACCACAAGTAAATAGGTAAGTTAAATGTTAATTTTGTCAAACATTATTTTAGTGTACACAAAACACTTATTTTTTAAATACCCAAATCCAAATATTTTGATTTCTTTATTTGACTACTGACAAATTGTCGAAACTACTGATTTAAGAGAAAGAAAAGTATTTTAAAATCCGTAACTGCATTACGATTTAAAACAGCGTAGTGACGTCAATGCATACGGTTTGACGTAAAACAGAGCAGGCTTTGGTTCCCCTTTATTTTAAATCAAAATTTTTAATTTTAAAAATCATTTCAGTGATTCTGACAAACTTATCTTTAAACCTATCAGCCACCCTTTTGAATTTTTAGGTTTTGAGACTTTTTTTCTAGGAGTAGAAGTGGTAAAAAAATTCAAGCAATGTTTCAAAGTGTGGCTTTTTTGCTCCCCCCCCCCCCCATGAATTTGCAGGTATCTCGACTTTAAGACCTACCAGCAGGCCAATTTTCAGATCTCTAGGTCATTTAAAAGTGGTCAAAGAATTCGCAAAAAATTTAAGCACTACCCCAAAGCAGATTTCCCACCCCCTACTTTTCTAGGTATATGGACCTTAAGACCTATATGCATGCCAATTTTCAGACATCTAGGTCATTTAGAAGTGGTCAAACAATTGCAGATGAACACACTCATATTTTCCCTCTTTGCCTTTTATATATGAGGCAAAAGCCCGCATTTTCATATGACTGCGGAAAATGCCAAACTTTAAAAACGTCGCTACATCATTACCAGTTTGATTGCAGTTTGTCCTTTCACCCAATGAGAAGAGAGTGCTAAAAATAGCTGCATCACCATGGCAGCAGGTCATGGGACCAGAACTTTCCTGTGTGATTAACACTGAAGGCAGAGTAAATTGCTAGTTTCTTTCCTTTGAGTCTTTAAAAAATGCTTAAAAATCAGGAAGACTTTTTCTTTAAAAATTTTTTTTTGTAAAGAGGGATTACAGTTGTGAGTTTATGCTGTAAAAATTGCATTGAATTATGATTTATAATTTGCCATATAGCCGTTTTTTAAAATGGATCTTATTGCGAAATAGAAAATTCTGTGAAATTTAATAACTTGTAAACTAAATTGAAATTTAAAAAAAAAAAAAAAAAAGGCGACAAGGTACAAAAATTTGGCCATGGCCCTACATACCTACAAAGTTTCGTGGTTCTGTTGCCGTTAGCGTGTCTGGAACGCGAACTGATAGCACTTTTTTGCTTACCTTAACTTTCAAATACAATAGCTCTTGAAGTATCACCAGAATCTAAAAACCGTTTATTTCAGCGTATTCTCCGAACAATTCTCTACAAACGATGTAACTTTCATATTGTGTTTCATATCTTTTTGCACTGCGAGCTAGAAAAGCGTGAAAGTCACGAAATTTCTAAAACAGCAGTGGTGGCAGTTACTTTTTTCAGAATAGAGAGACTACTCCTCTATTACTGCTGAAAGTCATGTGTAATTTCCTTTCAAAAACACATAGAAAATTTATGGTGGTGCGACAATATACACATAAGCTAGAGAAGAAGGAAGAAACATGCACCGCAATGTTTGCTTCCCTATGATCCAAGTTATCAGAAAGGCCTGAAAAAGGTAAAGTCAAAATCTCAAGTGAAATGACTACAGTTAAAACAAGCGTTGAGGCTAAAAGTTCAGATGAAAAAAGGTTCTTTTATAGTAGGGATTGAACATGGGGTAGAATAAAAGAAACAAAACACAGTGTAGTAAAAAAATGTGTTGATATTTCCTGTGTAAATTGCGGAATCTGAAGTTACACATTCAATCTCTTCTTTTTAGTCTAAAAAATTAGTGTTGTTATTTTCTAACCATTAAAACAATTACTTTCCATCCAAAAAATAATTCAGGCAGAATTATTTTGTGGATGGAAACTTACCAGGACACTTTGAATTAAGTCTCTTATCATGCTGCCTGCCTTTTGTACTTGATCTAAGCTACCAGTAATCTGGCATAACTTGTCACCAGGAATATCCTCCTTTCCTTGAATGAACTGCACACGAGCACCAGAGTCTTGCTGAATCCTCTTTATCATGTCTCCACCCTTACCAATGACAACACCAACAGCTTGCCTAGGCACCATGATCTATAAATGTAAGTATTACTTAATAATATGACAGATACTCATGACATTCACATAATTTATCTTTTACAAGGATTCACAAGTTCACAAAACTTTACTTATTTTTTAAATAATAGTTATACAATAAGAACATTCATAAGAGATGGCTTTTGTTGTAACCCCTCCCCCCCTTAATTCGAGAAGATAAGACTTTTGTGAATTTTTTAAAATATTTGCGATCATTCTTCTTTTGGCCTTACTGGAACTGCACGTGTTTTAAATATATGAGCCACATCGTGTAGGCTTCAGCAACACAGAAGTATAAAAGTCACTACAAAGAATTATAAAATAAACATACTTACATCCTTTGTTCGGGAGAATTTTTTTTTTTTTTTTTTAAATACACACCAGATTTTTAAGTTCTGTTTTACAGCTGTTACAGCATGAACTCCAATCTGCCAATTTAAAGTGTCACAAAATAACAAAACAGAGTTTTGGCTACTAGTGGCAAAAACCCAATCTTGATTATTCTCCTTTTGAACTTACTGGAACTGCACGTGGGAACATAAATAACGACCTAGCTAACTAAACACAGTGAACAAAATTTAGCAGTAGAAGGAAGTTAATTAAGAACCAAACTTCGGGCTCACAGCATGTAGTCATAACCTCAGTAGTCTGTTCCCCTAAAATGTTGGATGAACAGTTAGCCCTGCCCTATGAAGACACTCAAACAACATTCAGTGATGGAAAGCTGCAAAATCATTTTTTCGGAGCAGGTAAAATATTAGTTGATAAAAGAAACTCTTAAGCAAAAAATGTTTTGAAACTAAATGCACCCTACTCAACTTTAAAACATCTTGCATTAAAATACACACACATACAAGGATTTTAGTTTTCAAATAGATCAAAAAAATTGTAACCATAGCAGGATTCTACAGGGTGTCCCACTCGCTACCGAACCCCGGCATTTCTTTAATAATATTAACACAAATGAAGATATTGCAATGAAATTTGAAGTGGCCTTACCTCATTTCATGTGATGACTTCGTAGTATGTGCTGGACGTGGCCACCATTTGCGTCCAGACAGCGTTGAAACCGGCACTGTCCATGCCTTTCTGCTGCTTTGCTATACCATTTCGCTGAACGTTTCTACACAATACAGTTGTCGATAGTGAGTGCTCATGGCTGTTCGTGTACCTATGAAAATGTATCGGTATACTCTGGAGGAGCAAGTGTTTATTGTTTGCACTTATTGGAAAACAGAATTGATAGTCTTGTCAACAGCAATTCCAGGAGGTTTGCAGGCAGACATCTGCCGAGCAAATCCACCATTTGGACATTATCGAAGAAATTGGAAACCAAAGGGACTTTATTAGACGACCATGCAGAAGGTTGTCCACAAATGTCTGAGAAAACGATCCAGAATGTAAAGGGCTGCACTCCCAGGAAATCACTTCAGTGACTGTCACTGGAAACAGGGTTGTCCAAAAGCACTTGTCAACATGCTGTGAAAAAGCAAAGCTTTATGCGTACCGTATCTCTGTGGTCCAAAAACTGAAACAGCCTGACTACGTGAAACAAGCGACACACTGTCGATGGTTTCAGACATTTCTTCAGGAAAATCCGGACATTCTCGACTAAACACGGTTTCACTTGTCCGGATATGCCAATTCTCAAAATTCCTGTATTTGGGACAGTGAAATTCCTGACAAGATACACGAAGAACCCCTTTATTCACAGAAAGTTGGTGTTGGTGTGGGATGACCCGGTGCTGCTTCATTGGTCCCATCTTCTTTGATACAACCATCACAACAGCTGCATATATGGAAATCTTTAATACCTTTTTAAATTAATTGGATGACGAAGAACTCTCCATTGAATATTACCAGCATGATGGAACGACGTCGCACACCAGTATGACCGAAATTCAGTCCTTTTTCGGTGACCGCGTCATTTCGAAGGGTATTTGGCCACCGCGCTGGCCCAATCTGATGCCTCCTGATTACTTTTTATGGGGAATCTAAAAGGGAGAGTTTACCAAATGAAACCGCGAACCATAGATGCCTTGAAAGCAAACATCACCGAAGAAATTCAGGCAGTGGCGGCAGATGTACTGGCAAAGACTTTCCACAATATGGTACACTGGGTTCAATGCTGTCTGGACACAAATGGTGAACACTTCCAGCACATGTTTTGATGTCATCATATTTTGTACGAAATGAGGTAAGACCACTTCAAATTTTGTTGCAAATATCTTCATTGGTTTCAATATTATTAAAGAAATACTGGGTTTGGTAGTGAGTGGGACACCCTGTATTATTAATCATTTATTTTACAAAAAAAAAGTGATTTTTTGCTGCTTTTTTAAATATTTAATTGCTCACTTTTATTTTCTTCTAATTTTTAAAGATAGTTAGCAATGTTCTGTTTCTTTTAATAGAACATTTTCACTTTTTATTTCACTCATGTTACTTTTTTTTTATGCCACATTCATTGTTTAACAATTTATGAGAGTAATCCAACTGCTGCAAAAGTTCAGCTTCTTCCCATCTCAAATCACCATGTGAACATTCAATTTCTTCTTCTCTTTTTCACTTATTTTGCTGCATTTTTCCAACACTAATCTGCTCTTGATATTTTTTTCCAGAATTCTTTCTAAGCTGTCAGAAGTTTTTTCTGTTACAATAATTTTACTCATATCTCCACTTAGTCTCTTTATATGATCTTTGTGCTTCTTGCTCTCCGCATGACACTTACAATAATCGCGGCCACCATGTACTAGGCTAAAATCGCAGCCACATGGCTTACAAAAAGTGATTCGGCAAAACTTTAGATGTTTCATAAAAAGGCCATTTTTACTATATATATTGTGACACACTTGACGATAAGTTTTATCTGACTTCGTTCTTTTTGCTATAGCTGTTTCACTGCTACGTTTCATTTCATTTTAATTTAAATTAGCCCTTTCCACTCTAATAAACTTTTCACCCATATTTACCCAGCACCCCCCCTGCAGTAGAGGCCACAACTTTGCAGTGAAAGCCCAGCTTTGGCTCGCCAGCCTCGACATACGAGCTATAGAGGCATCATCGGCATAGCGGGTGACACCAGACCTATTCGGTGGAAAAGAAATGTCTCGCGAGCATTGACATGAGAGCTATAAAGATGTCATCTATATGGAGGGTGACACCTGACAAGCGTGATATTCGATGAAAAAGAAATGTGTCGAAAGCACCGACCCACGAGCTATAGAGGCGTCGTGGGTGTGGTGGATGACATCAGACACGCGAGCTACTCTGTGAAAAATAAACGTTTCGCGAGCGCTGACATGCGAACTACAGAGGAGTCATTGGCGTGGAGGGTGACACCTGACCTATTCAGTGAAAAATAAATTCCTTGCGAGCGCCGACACGCGAGCTATAGAGGCGTGGCAGATAACACCCGAGCTACAGAGCAGTGGTGGAAGTGCAGAATACCCATTTTGGGGCAGCCTCTGAAGCAAGAAAATCTACATTTCGGAGCAGCTAATAAAATTATACCCTGAGCGTCGTTTGGAAGGGGAAATCTATATATTTTCAGCACCAATTAATACTTACAGGGATCATAGCATACTTCTGGAAAATTTTAGGTAGGAATTTTAGGAATTTTAGAAAAATTTTAGGAAAATTTTAGGAGTGTATTTCAATAAAAACTAGATGTATATTTGTATACATCTAGTAAAACAACTTTGTATACATTGTAAAGAGTTTGCTTCACACCCTTCAACCATATATACTGATAGACTGCGCATGACATCAAAATTTCTGGCTCCAACATAAAATCACATGACAACAGTCAAAAAGATGGGTTACACCTGCTGTGCTTATGGTTGCTCTGACCGATATAGTAAAGAAAGTTCTATGATTTTTCATGGGTAAGAAACGAATTAAATACCTAAGTCGATAAAGTTCAATTACTTAACCAGAAACTTGCAGCTATTGATATAAAAATATAGTAACTTAAGAAAAAAAAATGGAATGCATGTTCCAAATTCTTCGCAAATGTTCATCACATTATAAATCACAAAATGTAAACAACCCGATCATGCATGTATATAGCTCATAAGTAAACTTACCTGAAGAGTTTTCATTATATATGAGGCGCATTCACATAATACACCGAAAACACTGAAGTTCTGCAGCGTAAATTAGTAATCATAACAGCATTTTTACACGAAATTTGGAGTCTGATGATGACGTGCCCAATGTTTGAGCCATGGCGGCTTTGATGCAGCTATTGCCAATGTGCAGTCCATTAGTATATATGGTCGAAGTTAACACCCAAATTTTTTGCATAACGTCTAATGTCTAAAGTTTAAGTATGATTTACTTCTAATGTTCAGTTCTTATCTTTTCACGTGTTATTATCATATTCAAGTATATTTACCACATTCAAGTTTCACTTTGAACATTAATATGCTGTTGAACCAGAAGCAATTCACGATTTTCACAGTAAAGTTTTCAGGTTTCACATTAAATTATAATATCCTAAAAAGGTAATTGAAAACCAAGAACTATGTACAATTGTTCACTGAATTACTTTTTTCATATTATTGTTTTAACCTTTTCCTGATTAGCCTATCTTTTTCTGCTTCTACCACAACTAATTTACTTTCAGTTTTCTTTATTTCAGCTGAACCTTGTATGATCAAGTTAGAGGCAACTGCTATTTCAACAGTATTTTGTTTTTCTACAGCTTTTCTCATTCTTTCTCTTCCCTCTTGAATTATTGCTAGGGAGGCTTCTTTATCGTTTTTAAGTCTATTTATTTCTGCATCATTTTCTTTTATTTTGTCATCAAACTCAGCTTTTCTTTTTTTCTTTAGCTGCTTTTCCTTATTTTCCCTCTCTTTCTGCTTCCTTTCTTTTACCTTTTTTGATTCTTCTTCCTTCAGCTTATCAACATACTCTTTATAAAATTTATGTGAATCACAAACACTATTTAACAAATTTCTTGTTATGGGAACTTTACTTACACATCCAGTGTTTAATGACCCCTTTAACTATTCTTAATGATGTTATAGTTGAGTCTTTTAAGTTAGCCTTGTCCTTCCTTAACAGAGCAGTGTTAACCGAAAATCCCCTTTCTGCATCAGCATTACCATGAGGTAAAACTAAAATTGACTTTATGAGTTTAGCAAGATTTGAGTATTTTTCTTTTCCGCTAGAGTCTTTAATACTAAATATATTACGCCAGTAATGATCAATCCGCACTGGAATATGCCCTTCCTCTGAAAATTTCACTAGTTCATCTAGAGTTGGCTTATCGCAATTTAAAAGTGTCCACTCTTCTCTTACTCTATCAATTTGTTCCTCAGAAAGATGCAAAACACTTGAAATTCTGGTTATTTCCGAAAGTCCTTCAGTGACTGAAAGTTGAGTTGACTCTTTCTTTGGTTCTTTTACCTTTAAAACTTCTATGTCTCTTAGCTTTTGATTGCAGAATGGCAAATTTGACTTTAAATATTTTGTGGTTGCAATTAGTGATGATCTTACATCTAAGAGAAATAATTTCTGCCTGGTCTCCTGAACATTCCTGAGGAGATTTTTGTCTTCATACCAACTTCTAACTCCCCTAGTTTTTTCCATGAATTTTTGTTTTCAAAATCTACATTCTTTAGGTCTTCTCCAAATTTCCCTGCTATAACATCATCTTGGATAAACTGAGCCATAACATTCCTCATTAAAGTATTTAAATCAGAATATAACTGGTGTATTTTTGGTTCTTCACTCTGATAACATAATGAAAACTTTTCAAAATTTTGGTGTGAAAATGAAATTAATGCTAAATAGCAAGGAGTAAAGCTCATTTTTCAGGAAACAGTGAATTCTTTTATACCTTGCCGAATTGCGCAGTTGTTTTTCAAATATTTTTGAGATGGCAAGAAGTTTAAAAAATATTCTGTAATATTTAGCCATTGATCCAAGAGCCTCTGGGCTACAGAACCAACGGTTAACCATCTGTTGCTGACATGACGCAAAAGAAATTTGGCAGTGACCAATGTTATATCCTCGACAGATTTATAATCCTCTCGTCTTGCAGCACTACTCTTTAAAAAGTAATGCATATCAGTAGCAAATTCGTCAAAATCTATATTTAAGCTTGTCAAAAAAATTTTAAATGCATTACTAACAACATGCAGGTTGCAAAAACCTAGTTCCAAAGATTTCTGGCCTGTTTCTTGTTTTACAACTTCATTGAATTTGCGTAAAAAGCACTTATTTACATTTGGGCTGTCCATTGATACACAAATAATTCTGTTCAACGAAATATTGAAGGATGATAACACATCAAGAATTTCTTTTAGCAAAATATCTGCTGTTGCATGACCCAGAAAAACGCTTGTTAGGTATCGGCAAGAAACTGAATTTATTTCTGAAGACCAGTACCTGAGATACACATCCAACTGCCGTTTCACTTGTGTATTTGTAGTTTCATCAAATGCTATAGTAACCTTCCCTGGGCTACTAGATGCAATGTCTTTTTCAAATCCTCTTCAAAATATTTTGACAATCCATGTGATATCACATAAGCAATTTTTTTTTCTTTAAGTTGCATTTTGGCTGCAATAGCAGAATCAGGAAACATTTCTTTGAAAAGTTCAACTGTTTCAGTGCATGAAACAAAAGACATATTGTCCTTAGCAACTTTCATGGCCCATAATGCTTCGGCTTTAGCCAACTGTAAATCATGACTCAGTACTTCACTAATATTTGTTTTGGGCTGAAGATCCCGTCCTCCAAAGGCTTTCAGGATGGACTTATTTTGAAATTTACTTTGAAATTTCTGCAAATGTTTTTCCTTTATGATGCGCTTTTACTTGTGAAAAGCCACTATTAGAAATGTTGAAAATTTCTGAACACAATATACACTTAGCAGAAAATATTCTTTCAGTTGCAGAACACCATTCTTTCAACTTCACTCCGTCCAATTCTTTGGCGAGCCACGCATCTTGAAATTTCGTTTTGGATTTAGGCATCTTAAACACTTGTATTACTAACCAGAAAATGAAAGGGAAGTACAAAAACACGTTCCAATATTGCAAAACCAGACAACTTCCCGAAATTTGGCTGCGAGGATGTCAGAAGATATGGAAAAAAAAAAAAAAAAAAAGCAGGTCACCACTAGAGAACTGAACCTGCACACAGCACAGAGAACACCATAAAAGACGTAAAACCAGAAACTATCATACGCATCTCACGCAAGTTCAGTCAAAGCGAGTCGGAGCCGAGACATATTGCGCATCGAAGGTCGCTGTCGCCGACGCATGATCGAAGGTCAATGATCACGTGCTCTACTGCCTGCCAAGATAATACTCAGCTACCATCCCATCGTCATTACCGGAGGTTACGGAAGGAGACCACATGTTTCCTTTTTGCTTCCACCCACCTGCGGTTTACAATAACAAAACATCAGCAGAAAGAGGAGGTTCCACAAGGCATGTACAAAAATAAAGTACGATCTTCTGCGTGCCACGGAGTTCGTCTGCAAAGCGCAAACCAGGGTGAAAATGACCCCTCCCCCTTTTCCCTTAGATCTCTTGTTACTCTCGAAAACTGTTCGAAGGCAAAAAATGGAACGCCCGCCCGAAGCAAGTGCATCTCGATGGCGTCATTTTTCCCTCCCTTCAGCAGCACAGCATATAGGCTGTGTTTCTACAAAAACAGGTCTTTTTTACCTTACCGTAATGGTAAATTTATTGGCGTTAATAACGGTTGTGTTTTTAATAAAAATAAGCTTACGAAAATTTTAGAATGAATAGCAAATTTTAGGTCTAATTTTAGGAATTTAAGGAGGGTCACAAAATATTAGGAATTTTAGGAATTTTAGGAGGAATGCGATCCCTGTACTTATAAAGACACAGCAAAATTTCCAAGCATGATTACTCACAATCACACAATAGTGGTAGTTTCTAATTTCACATTATGCAAAATCACTAGCTTTCAAAAGTGAAAAATCTGAGCTATCAGTCTTTTCATGTGCACATTGGTAAAAACTAATTTTGGAAATAATTAGCATATAATGAAAATGTTAAGATAAAAATTAATTATACATTCTAAACCTTTTTCACAAATTAAAACTATTTAATAACTAAATGCTTACCAGTTAATTACAGCTTTCCTGTTTCATTTTCCATTGAATGAGATTCATATTTATAATCCTACATCCCTGTGCTACTAAATGTGATTTAAAATTGTCAATTTAATGATAGTAAATCTTGTCAAAGTCATATGATGAAGGTTGGTGTATAGGAGAACTGAACTCATTATTTAAACAGGGATATATATACTATCCCTGAAGCAGAATCTTTTTCAGGTCTGCAATGCAGAAAGGAAAAGCTAAAAACTGTCTGCAAGATAAAGAGAAGCCTAAATATCTTTTCTAGAAAATTTATCATTCTGCACAACAACAAAGAATTTTTTAGAAAACTGGCATTTTTGTGATTTTGATAACTGTACAAATTAGTATTTAGTCGCAATAATAATCAAACTAGCTTTTGCCTGATAAGAAGAAAAAAAAAAGATTTTATTTTATTCAGAATTTAAACATCATTCCTTAAATACTTTTGAATTTCTTAAAAAATAATCAGGAAGTATAAACAATAGTAAATAATTTTAAATTTGTAAAATGTTTCCTATTTTGCATTTAGTTAATTGATTAAACTTTCAACTCTATCCTTTAAAGGATGTTCCACCTGATACAATTTTGCTCTTATTATTTCCTGCAGCAATTCGGTTGTATTGGAGGCCTCATCAGCTGATGATTCAGACAGCTGTGTAAACATAATGATCATGTCAAGTGTGGAAATGATAGCAATCATATATGTTGGTTGAAATCTCTTTTGTGAATTTGACTGCAGTTTATGAGAAAAATTTAGTGAATTTGTTAAAATGTGGTTGGAGCATTTTCACCATTATAATTAAACCCCAAAAATAATAAAATTATAGTGAGAAATAAAGCAACAGTTCTTGTAAAGAATAAAAAAAAAACTTACCCTAATCAATCTGAAAGTAAATAAAAAAGAAAAAAAAATGTGATCGTCAGCTATTGGAATGCTGGGATTAATACGACCGTGGAAATGCAACAAGAGACATTAAATATACAATTTTAAAAGCTAGAAATACGCTTTTAGTAAAAACACCCCCCACCCCCCCGCACAAAAACTTTCACCTTAATCTACCTAAGATAAAGCTATCTCGAAGAATAAAAAAAAAGTAAAAAAAAAAAAACCTGCGACTGTCAACTTCCAGAATGCCACGGAAATGGAGAACGGAACGTTGCAAACACTAAAAAATATAGCCCTCCAAAAAAACGCGCACACACTTCTTTATTCTAACTGAAACAAAGCTATCTGGAAGATAAAAACGGAAAATTTATGATCATCAGCTCCCGGAATGCAGCATAATACGCCAGTGAAAACGGAGGAGTCGTTAACGATAAAAAAAAAAAAAGCGTAAAAATATGATTTTTGAAATCAAAAAGAAAAATAGGGGAAAAAAAAAGCTTCATAAATCTAACTGAGATGAAGCCAACTGGGGGGGGGTGTTCGACATCAAATTCCGGAACACCGACGGTCGCGAAAACGGAGAAGAAAACTCTTTAAAAATATTGGTCTAGTAAAAAAAAAAACACGAATCCAACAAATGAGATTACACAAACGCAAAAAAAAAAAAAAAAAAAAAAAAAGGAAATTGTGGCTTCCGGAATGCAGAGTAAGATGGACGTTATGGCAACGGAAAAGCCGCGCAAAAGAATCACTTCCTAGCTTTATTATTGAATGAAAGCAATATGTCTCATCAACTTGTAGTTATCTGTTTGTAAAATAAGGAAGAAAGAAAAATTAAAATAAAATGAAATACAATAACTGCCTACATGATCTGTCGATATAACTTCACGTCTGGAAGGGGGAGTAACAACGTTAAAATCGCACCAAAATTTCCCTTCCTTTGCTTTAAAATTGAAAAGATGTGACAGATGTCACTGTGTTGCGCTGTTTCTGATCCGTGGTGAGTTCAGCAAATAGTAAAGCATTTTTTTTTTAATATATGAAATAAATAATACAAACTTTTGAAACTTTCTAAAAGCAATAAAAGAATCAAAGTAATCTGCGGGGCCCGCCGCCGTGCCGTTTCTGCTACTGGGCAGAAGCGTAAGGCAATCGCAATGCATTCTGGGGCTTTACCGGAGAGGCTAAAAATAGACTGTGAGAAGGTAAGTAGGTGACAGTTTTATACAGAACAAAGCAGATGCAGGGGAGATTCCCTGGGGAAAAATAATTGTCAAATGCATAATCATTTAATCACAGCCATTTTAAAATTGATTTGAGAGCTTTTTAAGATTTCAGGATGTTAGAAAATTTATTTCATATCAAAACAATTTTTTTAAAAAACATACTATATTTTGGCGTAATTCGATGAAAATTATGCATTTTGGAGCAGCACGGTGCAGAACTTGAAAATTTGTGCACTTCGGCGCAACTCTTGCACCACTGTATAGAGGCATAAGCATGGCGGGCGACACCCGACGGCATTTCTTTTTCTCCTTTCAGTGAAAAAAAAATGACAAGATACTGAAAGATAAGCACTCACCACTCTTTGGGAAAGATGTGTGAGTAACTAACTGAAAGAGCCTATCCACCCAACATACTTTCCCCATTTTCTCTTAGTGCACAATAAAAGCTGTCTTAACTGTAGGGAGATCAAGAGCTATCAAACTCACTGACTGACTCTTCTGGGATATATTTACCCCATTTAATTTGCATGGCACAGGACCATAGTAGCTAAACTAAAGTGTCATATGAGGAGTTGAATGGCAATGCAGTTAAACAGTATCCATAAATGGTCACTTTGAACAGCATGTCAAAACCCCATATTAATTACCTTTTCATCAACATGAGAGATAGCCCGAGGTGACAGTTTCCATAATGCTTTAACCAATCACAGATAAAAATAAATCCGAAAATAACATCTATTTACAGAAAATATTTGCCGGATATTGAAGCGTTTCCTTCCCACCTGAATTTGGAAAGGCACTCCCCTGGATGATTTTCGCAGGAGGGTGGGGTTGGCAGTCACGAAGGAGAATGACACCTGCGCAGTGAGCAGCCGGGATCACTTAGACTTGAGTGACGCTCTATCTACATACTGGACCGTGGGGCTTTGGGGTCGAAAAAGGTCAACATGATCTTTCGTGCACTTGTCTGCATTCCCTTTGACTTCTTTGGAGGTAGATAAGAGACATGTGCTTCCATTGGCTGCTTTGTCTTTTGCTTTCAGGTTGATAATGAAAGCACCATGTTTCATCTCCTGCAAATGGTTTGGTCAATGAAATGGTGACCTTCATGATACTGCAACACATGTTACAAAGACACACCCATGCAAACATCTTTCTGCACAGATTACAAGTTGTGTGGCACCCACTGCATGGAAATGTTCCGGTACTGGAGTGCACACTCCCTACAATGATTCCAACTTTGTCGGCAAGTGCTTCTACCATGACTCTTCTGTTTTCTTGAATGATACCATCCACTTCAGTGACAGAAACATCAGCAATAAGACTGTGTGCTTGCCCTGGCCTCAAATCATCAGTCAACGATGACTTCCCCTTTTGGAGCTGCTTACACCAGCCTTTAACATGTGACAAAGTTATGCAATTTTGGTATATGTTACTCATGCGGCGATAAATTTCTGTATTCCCGATGCCTTCCACAGTTAAAAACCGGATAACTGCTCTCTGTTCAAAATTTATTGCTTCAATCATGAATAGTTGGACTAAACACCTGCACGAGGTCCTGAAGAAAGGCCAACAGTTTCCGTTGTAGTGTGATAGTAGCCCCACATTTCACTGTGTCATAACACTACAGTGGTGCCACCTAACTTTTGGGCCACCATTCCAGCAGTTTGCTATGTCCATTGGCTCATTTTCATTTGAATTACACTTATATTTATAACAGAGATAAATTATACACGATAGACCTTCAAATCAGAAAATTTTGTTTTGTTAAGATAGAATTTTCAGCGAGGGTAACTTATCAAAAAGAGCAAATAAACGAAACCATTAATAGTGGATCCATATTAGTTATTTAATATCTGTGACTTAAAAATTAAAGGCAATTAGTTGTACAAATATTGCAAACTGTTTTCTCTTTGTCCCTGATGCATTAACTTTAAGTTTTAGCATTAAAAATTTCTAGACATGATGCAGGACAAAAAGCTGCCAACACACAGTTAACATTTATAACAATGCACAAAAGAGTCCATAAGTTTTACTTTGTCTGCTCAACACGTTTCAGTTTTAAATACGAGATGTACTTACCTCCTCTTGGTGAGGTGCCCCACTGCCATTGGAATGTGAAAATGATCTCTGAAAAACAAACAAAAACACACTGAAATTTCTCCATGACCATTAACTAAGAAGTTCAAACATCAGATATATATATATATTGTACAGCAACCACTCGTAAATGTGCAAATATATGGCAAATTATTTCAGGTGCTAAGAGTAATAAGACAAAACTGAAAGCTTAAAAACAAATCCTCCATCATCACTTTAATGAAATAAAAGGCATTAGTATCTAGTTTGTCACATATACAGCAATAATCAGAAGAAATCTCATCTGATGTACAATATTTTAATTTACTTTTTTTTTCATGTTAAAAGAAATTAAATATTGAAAATGTACAGAATTTCAAGTAAATTACGTTGTATGCCTTCTCCCATCCTTTGTAACAGGAATGCACAGCAGAACTGCTTTTCAAATCTAACTTGAAAGGAAGTGGCAGACAACAAAACCTACACTAAATAAACTTTAGGGAACATAAAAAAGTGAGTGTGCTATGGAATTTTTTTTTTTTTTTTTTTGCTCAGCTTCCGATGAAATTTATTGCAGGCTTACATTTTTTAGTAAAAAAAACACTCCTTTAAGTATCTACTAAAACTGAGAACCCATCTTAATTAATGAGTACATAATCAAAATCATAACACATACAAGTACATATTTAAGCAGGTTCTACTAGTATATAATAATTACAGGAAGTTTGAACATAACATTATAAAATTCAAATGTGTTTATAACTACTGTAAAAACTTATATACCTCTTAGAATAGTATAACTACATATTAGTAATCCGAATTTGTTGGCGTAGATTATAAATAAAAGTTTCCAAGCTTTCGCATATAATATAATAATAATTATATATATATATTATTTCTACGCCAAGAAATTCGGATTAGTAATATAGTTACACTATTCTAAGTGTGATTGGTGTATAAGTTCCTCATTATTGTTTACTTATATACCCCATTTGCAAATTAAGTGAGATATATGTATTTTATGTAGTTGCCAACTCTTCAAAACAAAACCCATTTTCCATGGCACAGCATTTCCCCACAAACTATTTTAAGTCCTTTTCCCTGCAACTGTCATCAATTAAATGTATGACATTTATTTACCTTTTCAGCTAAAAAGGTAATTAAATGTCATACATGGAAAAAATTTCAGAGTATAACTTATCCCTCAAAATTGATTTATAATCAAAGTTGGAATAGTGGGTGTAAAATCATTAGAAGGGGAAAAAAAAAAAAATCTTGAGTAAAATTAACATTTTCCCGTAAAACAAGTTACATTTCCGTAAATCGTAAGGATGTTGTGTTTGTTATGGCACTGGCTCTCTCTCTTTCCTTTAACCAGTAACTCTAAATTAGGGATGGGCGACTGCTTATGGCGCATTGAGTTGCTCACGGTGGTCGTTAAACTCCAAACCACAAAATAAGTAAATACATTTCCGATCCTCTTAAAAATGTTGCAAAACTCAGGCAGTTTATTGGTTCTGGTGGGTATGCAAACTGTGTATCTCTAAAGTAGTTGGGTATTGTAAATTACAAATTTTATCCTTTTTTCAGTTCATTTATAACACTCTTCGAGATCCTCAATTTATTTTCTTTTAGTGTGAGTAGTTAACATCTTAAATGTTTTCAAAATCAGGATATTGCTTATGATTAATACAATATTGGATGAGTGCTGTTCTTTTTTTATTCCAATTTTTCTGCGTTGGTGTGGTCCTTTAAATAATCTATTTTTTGTGCTACCTATTAAAGATATATGTTTACCAGAACTAACAGGAACAATCGGAATTTCATATACCCCAGCTGATTGTAAGATACATCTATTAGAAATTTTTCTTATAATCAAATCTCCACTATTCTGAACTGAATGGCCAAAAATTTATTTCTTCATCAATTTTGAAAATTTTCTACTTATTCTTTTAATAAAATGGTAAGAACCTGAAAATCTATATTTCTTTTTTTTTGTATATTTTTATTAATATTCTTTAATTTCTTTTTATACTCAAAAATCAATTTCTTAACTATTTTTGTACTGTATCCATATTGTGTGATTATGTTAATAAATCAACTGAATTTCTTCTTAATATTTTCTGTTTGAGAAATGGTGAAAGCGTGTTTTATGCAAGTTCTAATGCTATATATTTTATGAGTTTTGGGGTGTTCAGATTGATATGGGTTCATAATAGGTACAAAAGTTGGTTTTTGAAAAAAACCAACTTCTCTGGGCAATAAGCTGTATACGTAGTCTCCATATACTGAAGGTTTCTATTTAACAATGATTTTTTTTGGCAGAACCTTGACTTTTAATGGCACTTACATGCAAATTACTCTCCATATTACGAAAAACAATTTCTATGCATAGATGCCAACCTCTAAAAGTAGTTTTCAGTAACCAACATGTTCATTTTTCAGTAATTTTCAGTAATTTTAAGTAATCCAGTCTACAGCGGCAAATTTGGGTATTTAACACTGCAACAAATTTTAATCTGTCAGAACTATTAACAAAATAATCATAGTAATTATAATTATAATAATAATAATACAATAAAAATAATTTGCTAGTGGGAAAATTTAAAATACTGTCTACCAGAAAAATATAACAAATTACCTCCAGACACGAAGAAAAATTATTCCTTGGAATGTTGGCCAAATTATTATGATAAACTGGCTGTAGTTGCCATTTTGGCCTTCTTCTGATAGCATAGTTCACTGTGTGCAATGCTATTTATTTTTTCTACTAATAAAGAAGACAGCACACGAGTACTTAAATTAGGTCTGAATTCATTCATGTTTTTTTCACTTCTGATAGCATAGTTCACTGTGTGCAATGCTATTTATTTTTTCTACTAATAAAGAAAACAGCACATGAGTACTTAAATTAGGTCTGATTTCATTCATGTTTTTTTTCACAATACTGAAAATTCTTTCTGTACTTGCATTGCTATGAGGGACTATTAAAATCATTTTCATAATTTTGCTTAATGATTCATACTTCAACTGGCCACTTTCATTTTTCATTAAAGAAATTCTGTGCCACACTTCATCCATTCTCCCAGAAGTAACAGCACAGTTAAAATTTTCAAACTGGTAGTGAGTAAATTCAGATTCTTCTGGTTTCAAAACTGGAAACAGGGAACACATATATTGGACTGATGCAAAAGAAACACTTTGCCTTAATGCTACATCTGCAATTTCAGCATGACTCAGAAATTCATCATTAAGGGAAATTTTTTTTAAATGTAATTGCAGCCTGCCTTCCTTAGCTCAGAATAAAAAGTAGCCACTGTGTCTTCACTCAGATCTGCAGTTGTGGCCTATATATAAGATCTTGCTTTTGACCCAATTATGAGATCACAGTTTTCTTTTTGATTTTTCCTTCTTTCAAAATTTCCATCTGCAAGAGATGTTGCTGTCACATCAAATGCCGATGGCTTGATAAATCGTACAAGCAATTCAGATAACAGACTATGAAGTTTTCTTTTTAATACATGCACAAGCGGAGCTTCCTGCTGCAAGAACACGTTAACAGATGTAAATAATGGAAGAGTTGCAGATAAAAAAAGACAATAAAGTTTAGATGAAGGATTTCCAATCATACTTGCAAGGTTCTTATACTGTGAATCAGCTTCTTCATTGTCACTGAAATAATGTTCTAGAGCCTCCCATTGTTCCAAAATTCAGTCAATGGATTCCAAAACTGATAACCAGCGAGTATTGACATGCTTTAGAATTTTGTGTGGTTTAGTACCCACAAACAGCGTGACTTAGTTTTAGATTGTTTCCTCTTTGAACTTTTCTCCAAAAAAAAAAAAAAAAAAGAACAACTGTATCAGAAACTGCTCAACATTAAATCCTTTCAGTTGAGTAGCAGATTTCTGTGCAGCTAAATTTACTAAATGGCATGAACATCGCTGCACTATGATTGTAGGCTGAACCTTCTTTATGTGAGAAACACCACCTTTTACTTGACCTATCATAGTGTTAGCATTGTCACAAGAAAATGACACACAGTTGCTCCATGATATCTTTTTTTTTTAACAAACTCATTGTTCAAAACGTTGAATATTCCTTCACCTGTATTATTACTTGATTCAACCAATGATAACAAAACAGTTCAATTTTTCCCTATTTTTTCGTCAAAATATGTTATTGTAATGGGATACAGTTTATTTGCGTGAGCATCATTACTTCCGTCCGTAGACAGAGAAAAAGGATTTTTTTAAACTTCAGATACGATGTTACTTGTAGAAACACTGGCCATGTGCTGAATTAGTGCAGTAGCCTTGGTTCTTCCAAACGAATATTTTTTGCGATCGCTGAATCAGGAAACATGGCTTGAAATAACGGTTTAGCATGGTCAGCAGCTGCTATGGGTAAATTGTGTTCCACAATAAATGAAGTGAACATAAGTTCTGCATTTATTACACTGTTCTCTTTTGATGCAAACATATCGCGCATTGACTGAACTTTCAACTCACCGAAAGATTTATGCTTTTTCGATTCTGCGTGTCTTCGGCAATCATCCCGCCCACTGTGCGCAATACTAAAATCGCATCTACAAATTCTGCAAAACACGTGGTTCACAGAAACTTTTGATTTCTCAAAACAGGGCCAATCTCTAATGTAAGTTTCTAGAAAACAGTGTTTCTTCTTCAACGACGAAGGTTTGTCTAAAAAACGCTTCATTCTAAATAAATGAAAGAAAACAGCAAAAAAAAAACTTTCACAATCGCCTCACCCTTCCGTGATGTAACAGTACGGTAGCACGTGCAGCAGAGAACCAAAAAGCATCAAGGACAATAAAGCAAAGCGCTGCCTACGAGGAACGAAAGCAACTGCCCTGGTTGCATACAGGAGACACTAAGTGCATCATGGGAGTTTGGAACGAATGCCTAAGCAGCGTCCGCACAGAGCTACCCTGCGTAGTTGCGTCCGGCATGGAATGAAACACTGAGCCAGCATAGTGTGGTTGCTCCTCAGTCTACGGTAGATAAATTGCCAATTAAGATGCAGAAATCTATAATACACAGAATGTAGCATTTATCCCCCCCCCCCAGAAAAACTTGAACCAACAAAAAATTTTTAAGTTGATAAAAATTTGTTTTCTATCTCAGAAAATTAAATCAAATGGCGATTTTCCGTAATTTCAGCGGTGTTTCCGTACTTCCGTAACAGCAACCAAAAATCCGTACTACTTGGCATCTATGTCTATGTAACAAAGATTTTTCCGACTAAAATGTAAGTTTTTTTTTTTTTTTTTTTTTTTATGATTTTTCCTTTTGGAATGATATGTGCGTGCACAATCATAAAAGTAAGGAGAGGAGAACTAAATTCATTCCGACCCACAACAAAGAGAAGGAAGTCGCTCCCTTAAATCCTCATCTTTGCGGGCACAAGCGAGGGAATCCTCATGAGAATGCCAGAGGACGTTGGTAAAGTACTGACGAAAGCGCTCGCAAACCGATGATCGAGTGTTTGAACAGATGGTGTCTTCCAGCCTGTTAAAATAGCTAGGTTTGATGTTCGTACGTTTTAACTTTAGGAAATTTTAGAAGCATAATTATTTAAGGTATGTAAATATAATTGAGTACTGCTTGTAAATATTTCATTTTAACTAACAAATAGCTACGTATGTTAGGCCTCTCTCGGGGTGGGAGCACGTAAGTGGCTAACGTGCTGTATATGTTAAGTTTTGGAGGTAAGTGCTACACCTCTAATACCATTAATCATTCTAAATGCACGTTGAAGCACAAAGCTATTAGATTTGATAACTTTCATAACATGTATTTCACTTCCAACTTTTATCAAAAGGCTTATATCCGAATTCATTCACTATTTTATTTATGTGATACCACATCATTTTATTTTCCCAGCATGATTCTAAAAGTAACCTGTGGAGTATAGATCTGAGCTTTAATCTCATCCATAACTTGGTTCGCCCCCCCCAGTAAAATACAGAATTTCTTCATTAAAAAATAACTGAATACCACTTTAAACATACTCAAGAGAAAATACTGGGCAAACTTTAGCATTGAACAGAACCTTATCAGTGAATGAAAATCCGTAAGTCATGTAATCACAGGAGCAGGGAGGGGGTTAATTGTCAGAAACACACATGCAGTGTAACATTCCACCAAACCCGGCAATCGCTCACAATTAATAATTACAAAACGATTTTCTTAAAAATTCAGATACTTGTAAAAAATTGCAACATCAAGAAGGAACAGTGTGATTTGAATTAAATTATACCAGACATTACCGATTCGATTGTACATATGGGAATAAATTTTTAGAACAATACAATTTTTACCTGCAAAAATCAGTATCTTGTGAAGCCTCCATGAGCTGCAATAATAGCTTCTAGATGGTGTGGCATTGAATTGAAAAGGTGTTGGATGGTGCTCTTGGTAATTGCTTGCCAGGTGGCATGTATGCGAATCCACAGATCTTCGGTACTGACCACTGGAGGACTTTGAAGGGCCAGTTGCCGAGTGACCATATCCCAGACATGTTAAATAAGCGACAAGTCTGGCGAACATGCAGGCCAGGTAAGAAGCAGTATCTGCTGCGCTGCGAAGAGAGCTTTAACATTCATGGCAACATATGGTCAGGCATTGTCCTGCTGGAATGTAGCACCAGGAGTGCTCTGAAGGAAGGGTATGACTTCTGCCTTATAACTATCCTGATGTAGTGATCACCGTTGAGATTGCCCTCAAGTCATAGCAGCTGAGATCACGAATGGTACCCCCACACCATCACAACTTGGTATTCGCTCCCCGTGTAACGCTCGACAATGAAAGCTGGCAGAAGGTGCTCACCACAATACCGTCTAACGCACATGCGGCCATCATGGTAGTCTGCAAGTTTAATTGGGACTTGTCCGAAAACACTACATGTTGCCAAACAGCACGCCATTGTCTGTATTGAAAACCCCGGTTCAGCATGAGGCATCCGTCGTTCAGGGTCAAAGGAATCCGCTGCAAAGGAATGTGTGCAACCAGTCAATGGCACACCTGTTGCAGTGCTCCACCTTGGGTTAACACTTGCAAAAATGTAGAATGGTTCGTCACTGCCATGCAGATGAGCTGTCAGTCATCTCGTGGTATCACATTTTTGGTCCATTACCCGATTGTTGATGCACCTGGTTCTTGATCGACTGGCACCGTACGCGCATCATTGCTGTGGCATTTTGTCAGGCCCGAGCCACAATGTCGCGGTGCGAAAATGCATATTCACGTAGACCAATCATACGTCCCCGTTCAAACGTATGGCGATATTGCTTCCTTTCTTGTCACTGAGGCGTTTACTGAATCCTTGAGACACTTTTACAACTCACTGTCGCCGATACACTACTGGTGTGCATCCTAAACAGCCCTCTCTTTATGCCCCTCATTTGACTGCCGGACCCAGATATGCGCAATTACTCTGCACTTCTAATCATTTCCATGTCCTACTTTGCTCTGCATATCCTGTAAGTTTCACATGATCACCATCATTCCTTCATGGTGTTGCAATTTTCACAAACAGTAGTTTATAAACATGAGTCAAAATTATGGGGTACTCAAATTGCTGGGACTACCCCCCCCCCTCTAAAACACACCCAAGCATGTTAATCAAAGCCAATTCTGTCACTATCAGACCTGCCAACCTCTCAGAACCAAAAAACGTAACTCAGAAAAATCTTAACAAAAGGCATGCTGATAATTTTTGAAGCCTATTTCAGCTAAATAAATTCTTGAAGGATTTTTTCCCTACATCAAAATTTTGTGAAACTAACTCTAATCAGCAAAAACTTTTTCGTTGTTAATTATTAAATCCAATATTCAACATTTCACAATTTATTAAATTTAAACAAAAACCTTATTTGTTCAGGAATATGTATTAATATGAAACCATTAGAAAACTATAATGTAGCTCATGGATTTTTGCTTTCCATTAAAAGCACAGGAACATTAAATTTCACACATGATAACCATTAAGAAATCTTTAATATATATCAAATACGTGGAGACAATGTAAATGGACGATGTAATCACTCTTTCCACGTTATTTTTTAAACAACGCATAGCGACTGAAAAATTGTATTTCGGCACTGCTGGGATCGAACCCCAGAACTCTCGATAACTAGTCGAGTGCGTTCGAATTTACGCTACAGCGCCAACAATTCTCAGCGCAATGCGTGGTTTAACAGTCAGCATCTGACTATACGAATGCGTATTGATGGTCTCAGCAACTGAGATGTCGTCATCTGGTGGCATTTAACGCAACAGCTATTTTAATTGTAGCTGATAAATTCAAAGGGCGATAGAAATGTTTAATATATATCAATCATACGTCCCCGTTCAAACGTATTGTTGGCGCTGTAGCGTAAATTCGAACGCACTCGACTAGTTATCGAGAGTTCTGGGGTTCGATCCCAGCAGTGCCGAAATACAATTTTTCAGTCGCTATGCGTTGTTTAAAAAATAACGTGGAAAGAGTGATTACATCGTCCATTTACATTGTCTCCACGTATTTGATATATATTAAACATTTCTATCGCCTTTGAATTTATCAGCTACAATTAAAATAGCTGTTGCGTTAAATGCCACCAGATGACGACATCTCAGTTGCTGAGACCATCAATACGCATTCGTATAGTCAGATGCTGACTGTAAAACCACGCATTGCGCTGAGAATTGTTGGCGCTGTAGCGTAAATTCGAACGCACTCGACTAGTTATCGAGAGTTCTGGGGTTCGATCCCAGCAGTGCCGAAATACAATTTTTCAGTCGCTATGCGTTGTTTAAAAAATAACGTGGAAAGAGTGATTACATCGTCCATTTTATTAAGAAATCTAACTTTTATTTAAACCAACACGTGTGTCTGACTTTGCTTTTTTAAAAAATTCAACAGAATATTTTTGCTGAAAACAAGGTCCAGACATGCTCGTTTTTGCAATTAAAGGTAATTCAAGTGTTGAAGTACTAAAAGACCCTTTCACATCAATATTATTTCACCTAAATTAAAAACTTTTCCACATGAGGCATTACTATGAGACAAGGTTAAAATCGCTAACATGACTTTACAAAGTCTGCTACAAAGGAATTTGCCAGAAGAGATTTTTGATAAATTTTGATAATAAGTACTATTGTTCACTAATACTTTTGCCATTTAAAATGTTATCTGGTAATGATGCTACTTAAAATTTCAAAAATTTACTTTTAATAGCATGGAAGCGCCTCCCACTGTTGTTTAAACTTTGTCCTAACAATCAGCCTTATTTCTATAAGATCATAGTAAGAGTGCTTCACTAAAATACAAATTTTTGGTACTTACAATTTAGAAAACTTTATACTGCACTGTTCATTTTTTTGAAGCTTCAGCCAAGAGCTTATGAGCAGTTTTCTGGTCATTCATTGATGAATTTTCTTCTGTCTTAAATTTGGACAGCTGATCAAGCCTCACACGCTTATTTTGCTTTTCCATAGTCTGCATAGTTTGTTCTTCAGCCTTTCTTTGCCTCCTTTCCTCATCTTTCTGCTGTTTCAAGTAGGAGGCATATTGTGCGTAAGCCTGCTTTACACTAATTACGAGGCCTTTAGTTATGGGCATTGAAAGTATGGAGTAATTGTGCAATTGAATTGCTTCTTTGCAAATATGTAATGATCTGATAGACAACTCTGAAAGTGACACTCTTTCTTTTGTGACAATGTTGTTGTTCTGGGAAAAGCCCCTTTCAGGAGGTGCATTTCCATGTGACAATGTCAACCATGTCTTCACCAGGGCTGATAATGAACTGTATTTTAGTAAACCTGCAGAATATTTAATGCTAGCTAGCCATTGAAGCCCAATACTTACAAATATCATTATCTTCCTCGTAACTTTTATGATGAGCTGCCATGCCTTCATACATGTACAGTGACCACTCTGTATTTATCTTATCACACACACTGTCAGTTTTGGTGGCTTAAACATATGTTGACATTTTGGGTTCCGATC
The DNA here is from genome assembly GCA_039090855.1 of Macrothele yani. Lineage (NCBI taxonomy): Eukaryota > Metazoa > Arthropoda > Arachnida > Araneae > Macrothelidae > Macrothele > Macrothele yani. The sequence goes on along the minus strand of CM077030.1, from coordinate 110,894,726 downwards.
GCGCACACACACACACACAGTAATCGGACCCCGAAAGGTTATATGTATACATATATATACAATAATATATACATACTGTATAAAATAGTCTGAGACCCCCCCCCACACGCAGGAGCAAAGCGGTTGCTGAGGGACAATCTAACGGGCATGACATAAGCGTCTGTGTTGGCGAATTGTGGAACTTAGCGATCACAACTGTAAAACTATAATACATAGGGCAGAAATGTAAATTACAAAATTGTAGAGCTGACTTTGCTTATTAGGAATCGATATTGCTGTAAGTCCACACTATAAACGTGTTTGCACACTACGAAAAACCACAATCTTATATTATTAAGATTAGTAATTTAGTTGGTTCACATCATAAAAAAGTTTGCATTATATTCTCGAAAAGGGGGAGGGGTCTTTACATTGGGAGTCCCCAGCTCTGAAAATCTAGAGGGGTCTCCCCCAACTGGTTATGTCTATAACTCGGGCATTTCACAGCATCTTTTGCACTTTCCTCCTTCCGAAACAAGGATGAATAGACTGGATGTCTCATAGAAGAAAGTTATTCAGTGGTAGTTTTTTGTAACAAATATCCTGTTGCAGCAATGAAACAGCTTCTTATCCCCAGTAACACTTTCTTCTCATTTATGTCTTTGTTCTGTGCCAGAATATGTTAGCACAACATACCACTAGCGTGGTATATGTTGTGCTCCAACAAAAATATAGTAAACAGAACTTCTGCATGAATCATTTGAAAATCATTCGACACTGAAACAAAATGATCAAGGTTGCACACACTTTTTGTGCTGTCATGCTTTTACATGCTTGTTAGTTCCAACATGTGTGACGACGACTCCACAATCAGCATGAAAAACAGAGAAATCAGTGTTACACAAAGTACAATATGCATGCTACTCACCCTTGCACGATGGTTTTACAAGTCAAATTCTTCGGAGTATTTCTTAAAAAAAAAAAAGGGCTCCATTCTGGGGCTGTGAACTGAAATAATAACTTGCAACAAAACTTGTTTCGTTTGAAAGATCAAACAAAAGTACGGAATCAGCGTTCAACTTGAACGTTACCAAACAAACAGTTTTCCATTCCACTCCCACAAAGTTCCGCACAAGCGCAGCGCTCTTCTTGGCTGCGAGCACCGTGGATGTGACGTCATAAACCGGTAGTTTAACTTTCCAAGCCTTTGACTGTCTTGCTTTCGAAGTGCCATGGATTAACAAAATATTTTTTATTCATTCGTTACTGATTCCCACAGCCAGAGTTGACGCTGGAGAAAAATTATGGCTGAGAAGATTAATGATGGTAAAAAAACATACATAATAAATAAATAAAAGACAAAAAATAATATCACACCACCAGATTTTTTGAAGAAAAATCGGATTCCCGGAAAATATTTTCAAAACCGGACAGAGTCTAGGTAAACCGGGACACTTGGCAGCTATGCAAAAGCCACAGCTACACATAAATCAAAGTCATCAGCGCCTCTTCCTACGGAGGGCGACGAACAACAAGAATATCTGAGCAACAAATTAGGGTGAAAATCCAAGCAAAATTACCGATTATTTTTTTTACGGCAAAATACTGAGAACAATTGAATTTTGCTAATGCAGAGATGGCAACATATGACAGAAGCCATCAGTAGTCCATATGCGTGGCACCCTTAGTTTTTTTGTAGTGAAGTCAAACTCCCACATTAAAATTTGCAGGGTAGACGCTTCCAAGTTTTTTTTCGTAATCCCAAAGAAAATATGCAGAATGGAATATTTGTATTGTTCATACCAATTATTAACGTAGCAAAAATTCAGCATTACCGTAGTTAGAGCCAAAAATTTGTAGAAACTACGGATAATCTGTAGTAGTTAGCATCCCTACATCTATTTTAGTTTTTTTTTTTTTAATAGGATGTGGTTACGTTTTTGTTGCTTTTCCTGAGCTTTGAATTATACGGATGTTTTTTAACTCATAATGAAGACGCAGTACACTAAATAAAATTCAACACATATTTATTTGATGTAGTTATACTGATACTGCTGTTAGAAATAACTACTTCTTTACAACACACAATATGGGAGGCAGAATAATATTGCAGAAAGAAGATCAGGCTAGCTGCAGCAATTCAGCAGAACTGCATCAACAACAACTAATGCGAGCAGCGTATATATACTCTTCATATTGGATTTTTTATATCTTAAGCCTTTGTGAATACAATAGAACTTTGGTATCACTTCTACAAGCAGTAAGAGAAGACATTTGGCAATGCAGTAGCACCGATGAAACGAGTTCTCATAAATTCCACCTGCTCATAACAATACTATTCTCCAAACCCCCCCCCCCCGAATTTTTACTTTCAGTTTATTAACACTAAAAAGTAATAAAAATGGAGGAAACACATAAATTTATGAATTTATTATGGAAATTTGGAAAATATGTATTTAACAAAATATGTATTTCTATTTAAAAGTTCCAAAAACGTGCATTTCTATATGAAAATCTTTACCTAGAAATCATGTTTCCTACTAATAACGCTAACGCAAGATCATAATTCACCATTGAGGTCAAGTGAGAAATATTGCAACGCTCTCTCAATTAGCTGCATATGGTTATAAAAAGAACATTATTTTTACAAATACAGATATAATGCACATGAAACAAACTTTATTATTGGACCTAACTATCCTCTCACTCATAATTTGTGTTGTAATTTAACAAGTGAATGTTGTGATAGCAGTTACAACGGATTTTAAAACACTTGCACAAAATTGTACTAAGATATCACCTCATCCAAAGCACTTCGACATAACATCCCAAGAAAAGCAAAATGTTACTGCACATTGAAGGGTGGGTGTGAAATAATGTCCGCACTTTTCTTTTTTAATACCGTTGCTTTGGATACACCACATTCACCCTGGAACATAATATTTAAAAGTGATTTAACTCAAGTCTAACCCTTATTTTCCTTTATTTATGTGTGTATTTTTCCCTTTAGTTATGTAATCATTGTGGATACACTGGCTTAATAGCACATAAGATTTATTTAATTATAACCACTGATAATAACATAAAAGTGTTAGCTAACCTATGTCACATTGACAATTTGATTTCGAAATCATTTTCCTGTTACTGAACATGTGCTCGAAACCACAAAAATTATATGCAATGTCACAAATATTTACCTATCAGCTGGCTATAATGGTGATAATGCAATTACACAAAACAGCGTAGTCACAAAAAATAGTTATCAGGCAGTTGTTTCATTAAAGTAATTGATTTTAAACCTGGCATATTTGACAACTTGTGGCTTGCTAGTTAAATATAATAGCTGGAACAAATAAAATTCACTTACTTCTAAATCTTTTTGGGCAAGGAGGTCAGCTACCATTTGCTTTGCAAACTGAAATAAAGGAGAAGCATTGACACAAATACAAAAAAAAATGTTAATAATACAAAGAAAAAGCTTTTGCAAGATACTAAAAAAAAAAAAAAAAAAAAAAAAGGGAACTTACAGTGTAGCAGCTAAAATTCAAAGGAGTGCTAGAATGTCTTGTCTGAACTTGACAAACACCTCACATACTGTGCACACAGTATCACCCTAAACTACAATCATTTGCCAAGACTAGCCCTCATTTCTTTTTGTATATTCTCTTTCTTTGCAAGAAATAATGCACATGAATATTACTTCCCCCTCCCTTTGGGGGGGGGAGGCTTAATGGCCATCATGAGCAACTCAATGGGCTATATAGGAAACCTATCCCTGATTTAGGGAAACCAGTCCCAGGCAAGGAAGATCCAGTGCCACAAGACAAACACAACACTCATGGCTCACCAGGATTTGAACATAGACCCATCTCAGACAAATCGTCAGAGAGCTAAAACTACTGCACCACAGGGTGGCACATTTTAGTTGCAACACAGCATTTCACTTTAAACTGACCTTAATCTTAATCCTAAAGGATCACTCTGGTTTTCTATGCATTAAATATGCATTTTTTTTTTTACATTTTGTCTTGGATATCCAAGACAAAAAAAAAAAAAAAAAAAAAGAGGACCCAAGTAGTAAAAAGTAAGATTAGTTAGTTATACAAGTTCAAGAAATAATATACAGAAGATATAAGTTGGGGCATTCCCAGACTTTGCTGGAATATCATCTGAAATCAATAGATTATGCAGTAAATATGGTATACAAATGGGAAACAGAGTGCTTACAATCAAAAACAAGATGCTTAATAATAAAGATAACTGCAGTAGATTAAAAAAAGCAGGTGTGTATGAAATTCCAATCACCAAGACCCCACCATATGCCATACATTGGAATCAGTTAACAGAAAAAAAAATAGAGCTTAAGTTTGTAATATTAATAATCCCAGCAACTTGGAATAACAGATGGAAAGAATTAATAAAAATAGAACATAAAAAATCAAAACGGGGGGGGGGGAATCAAACAATAGAGGGAACCACGGTAAGACACCTAATGACGACATCGAAGCGAGGCCGGGAGCAGACTGTTTCGCTCACTTGTTCTGCAGCTGCAGACGAGGTAACATTGTAAGGGCTTCCTGAGAATGGATGCAGAGAAGCTGAAAGTGCTAGAGGCAAAATGTAGTGAAGTTAGGGTTAAGTGATAGGGCAGATCAACGTGTGTTTGGGCATTAGGCATGTACAGGGAGAATTATGATATGAATTGGATGATATAATTGAGTTGAAGTATAAATATTGTATATTATAAGAATTTTAGACTTGAGATGCAGTTAGTTTGGTGTTAATATGTTGGGTTAGAAGTGTGCACGAGTAATGTTGGTGGTGCTGTAATTGGTGTGTATGTCAGTGAGTACGTTTTCAAATGTCCGAGTTTAGTTAAGTGTTATTATATGAATTGGGTTGATTTGTAAATATCTTAAAAGAGTATGTACGTATAAGAAAGGGAGAAGAAAAAAAAAGGAAGGAATACATTGAAAGGCAGTTAAACTCAAACGGTATAAAAGAACTACAAGCCTGTGTGACTATGCTTTATATATGTGACCTGCTCATATATGAACGTTGTGTACAGAAGAAGAACAGCATCTTATCCTACTAGAAGCTACAAAAAAAAAAAAAAAAAAAAAAAAAAACCCTGCTAATGATGTGCAAGAAATGTCATAAGAATGAGGCAAGCTTCAAAAGGTAAGTTGCCTTATATTTCAGTATAATAAATGGTTGTCAAAAATGTGCAAACATTCTTTAGGATCTTTCTTTACCCTCTGTCAACCTAAGACAAGCTGGTGCTGAACTTGATCAGATCTTGAATTTTATTTTTGATTTTACTGTTCACACCATTAATACAGTTGACATATAGCTACACATTCTCAACAAGAAATAAATGCCATACAATTTCTACACATTGATTAAAACATCAAAATAGTGGATTTTAACCTGTTTTCCGTCAAACCCAAAGTAAAGATATTTAAGGAGTTCCATTGGGTGGCTTTAAAATCATGCACATTTTTGCAACTTTTATTTAAAAAAACTGCTTTGATTTAGAAGAAGCAGCATACATTCTCCCATAAGCATCAGACACCAAATGGTCTCGCCCACCTCTCTCTCTGTGCGTGCATGAGTGTGTGTCTACTCCACAAAGTTCAGCTTCTGTTAATCCAGCTCCACAGCATTCCACTTTCTATGGGATCTGTCTTTCCTGTTTATTTCATCCATAATGTGAAATAGTTGGTCTTTGTTTAACATTCAATCTGCAGAAGTACACCTGTATTCAATCTTTCAGTTGTCTTCTTATACAGCTCTTCATTGGCAACTTTCTGCATCCAACCAATTCTTAAGGTCTCTCCGAAGCAGCTTTTTTCAGCCATACAGCATGGAGCTGAAAATATGCCCCAAATGAAGTCTAATTCTTAAGGTCTCCATGAAGCAGCTTTTTTCAGCCATACAAGCATGGAGCTGAAAATATGCATTATTCAAGATATTCAGTCTTCTCTCATTGATCTCATTCCATTTACAACTTACTTGCATTGCTTTCAGGTTTCACTTTTATAGCATCGGCAACGACTCCTGCAGTTCACATGGGACTACCATCATTGGACAGTAGTAGAGTGGAAAAAGGAGGTTGCCTTCTCCAATGAATCGAGGTTTCTACTCCACAGAAGTGACGGGTGGGGGTATACGGTGTCAGACACATGAGATCCAACACCAGGATGTGTATTGGACAAGTAGAGGTTGACGGTGGCCATCGACCGTACTTGTCCAATACACATCACATGTTTTCCTGGTATCACCTGGTACCACTGGATGGATCCCTGAATGCCAATGGTTATTCGTCCATCCTTGCTGACCACAGGCATCCCATCCCTTCATGCTGTACGTTTACCCTTGTGGTGATGGTGTCTACCAACAGAACAATGCACCCTGCCATGTCACTAAGAGGGTGCATGACTGGTTCCAGGAACATGATATCTGCTCTACCTTGGAAGGCGTAATCACCAGACCTCAATCCCATAGAGCACTTGTGGGACTATTTGGATCGACAGGTTTGACATGATGACCTACAACCACGTCATATTCGGGACCTTAAGTCACTGCTGCAGTCCAAATGGGCATGTGTGCATCAGGCTATCTCCCAGAGCCTCAATGCATCCATGCCACACTGTCTCGCCGCTGTCATCCGAGCCAAGGGTGGTTATTCCCATTATTAGGTAGGTGGTAGTCATATTCTGTTACGACTGTGTACCTGGCACTGTTACATTATTATGTTGTTTGGTAGAAACAGGGCTTGAATTTGACTGGTAGCAAATTGTAAATTGCTCGTAAAAAGTAAATAACAAAAAAGGTACTGTATTTTATGATGTGAATTAATATGCAAATTGAAGTATGCTGATGAAATTAGCAACATTTTCCCATATTATAATTTAAGTTTATAGATGTAATAAATTAGAATTTATGCAATTTAAAAGACAGTTGTGTTGGTGAAATAAGTTTCCCTATCTGAAAGAATAATCACATATGAAATAAAGATTATGTAAAAATTGTAGTTAACGCTATGAGTTCAAGATCTGACTTTTGTGTTTAATCTAAAGGTTAAGGATTTCAATTTCGCACTGAATTTTTTCATGGTATAGCTGAAATATCGGTGCAAAGCGATGATGATAGGGCTAGTTGGGTGGAATCTAATGGATGGGTTTAATTCTGCCCATGGTCCTTCAATTTTTTTCAGCAAATTACTTACCTCAAACTGCATTGTGCTCTCCCACGAGATTTTAGTTGTCACATGACATAAAAAAAAAATCAGCGTTGTCATACAAAGCCACATATATAGTAAGTATGAATGCTTGACTTATGGGGAGTTAAATTTTGGAATTTTTTTGTTCATATTTCTAATTTTAAAAGATGTTATTAGGTCATTCGGGAAGTACACAAACACTTTCATCATTGTACAATCCGGACGACACCTGAAGTGGCAACACATTGGGCTTACTGATGAGCTCATGAAAGTTGTAATAACAATGAAGCAGCTTAAATGATAAGTGACAATGGAAGAATGTGTCTTTTTAAAAGTTTTCTGTCTTGTTGCAATACTGGAAGGGAGTGGCACAAGTTTTCAGCGGACAGTAGTAGGCCAAAATGCTCTAAGAAAACGAAGCACAATTAGATAAAAGGATATAAGGAGGGCAGGACATCACCCAAAGATACAGTCTATCAATCATATTTCCAGACAAGAAGCGAAACAATGCAATGCATTGTTGGGCTTTTTGGATGGAATAATTTTGCATGGTATCATTGCAATAGTAGGGTGCTGACAAGTTTCCTGTACTTCAGACAAAAAGTGGGTGAAATCTTACACACCCTGGCAACAATATCAGTCATAGTCTTGGGTTAAACACTGTGCTTTATCCCATGCAGAGTAGCATAAAAGTAGTCTTTGGCGTGGATGCTTCTGGTGTGAATTTTTGGATGATGAATGACAAGTTCACAGTAGCACTGTAAGCCATCGGTGGAGCATATCCAGACATGGACACTGTGACATTATGTACTGCAACCTGTTCTTATACACAATGCACAAGGCCCAGTGTGTACAGACAGGCTTAATTGACACAGGTATTTTCAGTGGTATTCATGAACTGCCCAAAGCTTGGGAATGCATTACACACATCCACTAGTGGCCGAGCCGCAGTCCTGTATGTTTGGGGGTAAGGATTGTTAGCCAAAATATCTGCCAGAGCTGTCCTTTACTTTCTTAGCAACCTACACATACATCATTAGCTGCCAAATTTTTTTTATAAAGTATGTATAATGGGCCATATGAAGCATTTACACCAGTAAGTGGTAACTAATTCAAGATGTACCGGTGAATCTCTCCCTGAATTTTAACGCAGTACGGACCATTGCCTGGAATCTCCTTTTCTGTGGCAGAGAGGGAAGCGAATGGCATAGCATTATTGTATTTTCGGAGGTGTTGGACAAAATTAGGGCTTCAGATAAAAACACAGGGCTGAAAGAAGTAAGCCTTTCCAGCCCCATATTTATTTGTAGTTCTGGAAAAAAAAAATATATAGATAAATAAAGCTTCTATGACAACAGGAATTAAAATGGCCATTAGTTTCCTCATTAGCAAAAATGCAAGGCATGCAGTGCACACACTCAATATTCATTGCACCTAAGCTGTGATCATATATGGCAGTTTCGTCCAATATAGCTTTTCAGAAAGATAAGTTGCTGAGTGTATTACCGCGATATCACTCGTGTACATTACGAAAAATGTGCCATTGTTCGGCTGGAACGCTACCCCATAATAGAACACTGCTTCTATGCCCACTGTAGTACAGTTTCCAGTTGAATAGCAGTGGAAGCACATGTAGAGGAGGGCAGCCAGGCAGCACAGCTGTCTGTGACAATAGCTAATCAGCTCCTTGCTCGTATTCTCCGAAGGTTGCATAATGTATCTGGTTGCCCGTGCTGTGAGGAGACGAAGTGAGAGTACTTGGCGTTCCAAGCTAGACTGGGTGGGACATGTACAAGCAGTCAGCTGATTAAATATAGAAGAAAAATTTAACCCTGCTCCTCTCCTGATTCCTGGAATCAGGATCAGTAAAATGAGCCATTTCCTAAGGTCGTACGACATACTTATGTACCACAATTTAGCGTTGCCCTACGGAATTATATATCAGATGTAAAATATGTGGGAACTACTACTTATTACATTCAAATATTGTGAACATTGTTTTGTTATTACAAACAAGAATGACGATAAGCTAAAAGTTTTCACTCACTTCCTGAATGACCTAATATTTCAAATTACACATTTAACTTGCACACAGCTAAGATTTACAAATAAAAAAATTCAGGCTCTCTCTTTAATTTCAGGACATACAACACATGTTGCATATGGTCATCATCCGGAAGGCAGAAATTTTGCGTGCAAAATGTTTTTATCTGATCATATTTTTTCCTACTTTAAAGGATATGAAAATAGATCAAGTAAAAAAAAATATACTCTTAAACAACACTTTCCAACTATACAGAATGGGTCATCACATATATTCAACATAATTGTGGATAAGTTAATTGCAGCAAGGCAATCTAAACTGCGATTGTAGTGATACATTTTATTGTGGATTCTTTTTTTCCAATTCGGATATTTATTGCTTGAAAAATTTCACTTTCCTTGTGATTTTGTCCAGTTCTTTGTTTTTCACAGACAGCATCATCTGGGCAACCCTAACCTCTCACATTTTCCTTGACACCACTGCATATCTGCCAACTTTCAGAAACCGAAAATTGTAAAAAATAATAGATATATTCGATGAATTTTTTAATCGATATATCCAATGAAATTACTTATTGCGCATATTGATTAAATGTACTGAACATATCGATTAAAAAACGATGTTACCTAACTCAAGAATCAACTTTTAATTGATATGACTACAGATGTTTGAATTTATCGGCACGTTTATTTCGATTATCCATACAGAATTTCCCATTACTATATACAATTAAATAATCTCTAAAACTTTATTTTTATGGAAGCTTGCATCTAAAGGGAAGAACGTTCCACACCCTTTGACCTCCAAATCCAATAGGATTGTATCCCACGCCGTCACGGAACAAACTAAAATGTTTTCAAAAACAAACCATTTTCATGCTAGGATTATCTTATGGAGAGACTGACGATGAAACAGTCAAATAAAAAAAAAAAAGAAATGAAATAAATGAGTGACACTAATTGGTAAATTATGCTCAACTAAAGACGACACAGTCAACATTAGATTTGTACTGGGCACTAGAAATATGATTAGTAATATCATTCCTTCCACCACACGAAACGCTGAAATCACATGACACGCAGTGCAAAATGCATATTTTTCATTATACACGGGAATTCAGCAGAATATGCACGACGGAATGTTTGTTAGTACTCCCCTCCCCTTTCATATTGCTCCTCATAGCAAATCACTAATACTAAATTTATTGACACTTGAAAAAAAAGGCGAGTAAAACTGCTGTAGTAAAACAGTAACAGCTTAAAGAGATACAATTTGCAGAGGAAAAAAAATAGTACCACAACATATTAATTTCGTTGAATCAAGCCAAGACATTTTTATACACGTTATCGAGCGACAAACAAAAAAGCACGGCTGAAAAGCGTAGAAAACTTATTGACACTAATGGACCAGCAAAATAAATCATTGCTGGAGAAGCACAGGCTCGAATGAACATGGGACTTTTTTTTTTTTTTCAACTTGCTCTTACAGTAGCATTTTTAGGCCAAATTTATTGCCAAAGTTACGAAACCATGCCTAATGCATTTTTAATTTCACAAAACCGTCAGCTTTTCCTTAATTTTGTCATGTTGGGTATTGATCGACCTGGGCTAAAAAATTCCACAGCTTTAAAATCAGTTAGAATTTTTTTCTACGATAACTACGTTCTGAAATAGCATTTTCAACTGGGAGTCCTGGAATGCAAGACACACCCACGCTGACATCTGAAAAGCTGTAACCCCGGGGACGAACAATGCGTTATCTGAAAAGGAGAAGGGGGAGGAGAGAGAGAGAGAGAGAGAGAGAGAGAGAGAGAGAGAGAGAGAGAGAGAGGACGTGATTGTAATCTTACGTTACGCAGCTGCATAGCCTGATGGGAATTGTCACCAGCGTTGTACTGCTGGTGACAATTCCTATCAGGCTATGCAGCGGAAATAAGGAGAATTGTTTTCTTTTTAATCATCTCGTGTTAAGGATTTTTTGAAGTGGAATAAATATATATTTTTTTGTTCTTAAATGGGGAGAAAAAAATAGGGATTTTTGGTATGAGAATGAAAAATCGGAAAAAATTGGTTTTCGATCGGATAATCGGAAAGACGCCCCAAAATCGGAAGCTTTCCGGGTAAATAGGAAGGATTGGCAGCTATGCCACTGTATGACCCTTTTGAAGCTACAACAAAGAGCTTGTTGTGTGTGTGTTTTCAAATTCTAAAAGCCTTTAAATTTTACTGTTTTTCAGGACAAAACACAGTAAAATTTAACGACTTTTAGAAGCTGAAGAAAAAAAAAAAAGAATTAGGAGTTTGAAGACAACTCCTACACCTAATTTACATTTCTAAGAAATGGCTAATATATGTCAATACAGCTATTTCCTAGAAAGTAAAAATGAATTCTGGCCATGGACTTTCATATGTACAGCTACTTCCTAGGGAGGAAAATGAATTCTGGCCATGGACTTTCATATGTACAGCTTTCAATTACAAATAACATCTACTAAATGAAATGCACAGCTGTTAAATGTTCTTGTGGCTACATACAGAAAAAATCTTCAAAATCTAAATTGCTCTAAATATTTAACCACAGTAGCAACCATGTTTACTTCATGTAGTGCAAGAAGGGAGGTGGGGCTAAAGAAGTTGCATTCTGCACATTAATTTAAGGAAGTTGATTTTTTAGCTGTGATAAAAACGTGAGGAAAATAATGCAAGTAGAAGCTTGCAGATGCCATTCAACAACAATGATGTGCTTTGTCAACAACTGCCACCCAAAGTACCTAATATGCCTCAGCATTATGGATAAAACATTTCCTGCCACACAGAGTGACCAATGATTTGACCTTATACTGCACATAGCAATCCTTAGATATTAGCAAATTTTACTACTGGTATTTTGCGAAAAAAAAAACGGAAGCCATTTTATCAAACTAGTTATGAAAATATCTAATACAACTAATATTCTGGAAGTGAAAATAATGAAAATACATTACCTCAACTTTTTGAGGGTCACCAGTGATTCTTAGTGGCTTTTCATGAGCTGTTTGCTGTGGACCATCTTGTATTAACACCATTTTGACACCGCCTTTCTCCTGCAAAAATTAATCATATATGTTTTAAAAACTGCACTTTCTGTGTCGACAACACTGCTACCAAAGTACCTAAACACCACTACTTAGAGCACACAGGAATTGCGAACACATATCAGAACCAAAGCCAAGCATAGAACTCTACAATAATACATATACAGGGATCATAGCATACTTCTGGAAAATTTTAGGTAGGAATTTTAGGACTTTTTAGAAAAATTTTAGGAGTGTATTTCAATAAAAACTAGATGTATATTTGTATACATTGTAAAGAGTTTGCTTCACACCCTTCAACCATATATACTGATAGACTGCGCATGACATCAAAATTTCTGGCTCCAACATAAAATCACATGACATCAGTCAAAAAGATGGGTTACGCCTGCTGTGCTTATGGTTGGCTCTGAGCGATATAGTAAAGAAAGTTCTATGATTTTTCATGGGTAAGAAACTATTTAAATACCTAAGTCAATAAAGTTCAATTACTTAACCAGAAACTTGCAGCTATTGATAAAAAAATATAGTAACTTAAGAAAAAAAAATGGAATGCATGTTCCAAATTCTTCGCAAATGTTCATCACATTATAAATCACAAAATGTAAACAACCCGATCATGCATGTATATAGCTCATAAGTAAACTTACCTGAAGAGTTTTCATTATATATGAGGCGCATTCACACAATACACCGAAAACACTGAAGTTCTGCAGCGTACATTAGTAATCATAACAGCATTTTTACACGAAATTTGGAGTCTGATGATGACGTGCCCAATGTTTGAGCCATGGCGGCTTTGATGCAGCTATTGCCAATGCGCAGTCCATTAGTATATATGGTCGAAGTTCACACCCAAATTTTTTGCATAACGTCTAATGTCTAAAGTTTAAGTATGATTTACTTCTAATGTTTAGTTCTTATCTTTTCACGTGTTATTATCATATTCAAGTATATTTACCACATTCAAGTTTCACTTTGAACATTAATATGCTGTTGAACCAGAAGCAATTCACGATTTTCACAGTAAAGTTTTCAGGTTTCACATTAAATTATAATATCCTAAAAAGGTAATTGAAAACCAAGAACTATGTACAATTGTTCACTGAATTACTTTTTCATATTATTGTTTTAACCTTTTCCTGATAAGCCTATCTTTTTCTGCTTCCACCACAACTAATTTACTTTCAGTTTTCTTTATTTCAGCTGAACCTTGTATGATCAAGTTAGAGGCAACTGCTATTTCAACAGTATTTTGTTTTTCTACAGCTTTTCTCATTCTTTCTGTTCCCTCTTGAATTACTGCTAGGGAGGCTTCTTTATCTTTTTAAGCCTATTTATTTCTGCATCATTTTCTTTTATTTTGTCATCAAACTCAGCTTTTCTTTTTTCTCTAGCTGCTTTTCCTTATTTTCCCTCTCTTGCTGCTTCTTTTCTTTTACCTTTTTTGATTCTTTCTTCCTTCAGCTTATCAACATACTCTTTATAAAATTTATGTGAATCACGAACACTATTTAACAAATTTCTTGTTATGGGAACTTTACTTACACATCCAGTGTTTAATGACCCCTTTAACTATTCTTAATGATGTTATAGTTGAGTCTTTTAAGTTAGCCTTGTCCTTCCTTAACAGAGCAGTGTTAACCGAAAATCCCCTTTCTGCATCAGCATTACCATGAGGTAAAACTAAAATTGACTTGATGAGTTTAGCAAGATTTGAATATTTTTCTTTTCCGCTAGAGTCTTTAATACTAAATATATTACGCCAGTAATGATCAATCCGCACTGGAATATGCCCTTCCTCTGAAAATTTCACTAGTTCATCTAGAGTTGGCTTATCGCAATTTAAAAGTTTCCACTCTTCTCTTACTCTAACAATTTGTTCCTCAGAAAGATACAAAACACTTGAAATTCCGGTTATTTCTGAAAGTCATTCAGTGACTGAAAGTTGAGTTGACTCTTTCTTTGGTTCTTTTACCTTTAAAACTTCTATGTCTCTTAAGCTTTTGATTGCAGAATGGCAAATTTGACTTTAAATATTTTGTGGTTGCAATTAGTGATGATCTTACATCTAAGAGAAATAATTTCTGCCTGGTCTCCTGAACATTCCTGAGGAGATTTTTTGTCTTCATACCAACTTCCAGCTCCCCTAGTTTTTTCCATGAATTTTTGTTTTCAAAATCTATATTCTTTAGGTCTTCTCCAAATTTCCCTGCAATAACATCATCTTGGATAAACTGAGCCATAACATTCCTCATTAAAGTATTTAAATCAGAATATAACTGGTGTATTTTTGGTTCTTCACTCTGATAACATAACGAAAACTTTTCAAAATTTTGGTGTGGAAATGAAATTAATGCTAAATAGCAAGGAGTTAGCTCATTTTTCAGGAAACAGTGAATTCTTTTATACCTTGCCGAATTGCGTAGTTGTTTTTCAAATATTTTTTGAGATGGCAAGAAGTTTAAAAAATATTCTGTAATATTTAGCCATTGATCCAAGAGCCTCTGGGCTACAGAACCAACGGTTAACCATCTGTTGCTGACATGACGCAAAAGAAATTTGGCTGTGACCAATGTTATATCCTCGACAGATTTATAATCCTCTCGTCTTGCAGCACTACTCTTTAAAAAGTAATGCATATCAGTAGCAAATTTGTCAAAATCTATATTTAAGCTTGTCAAAAAATTTTTAAATGCATTACTAACAACATGCAGGTTGCAAAAACCTAGTTCCAAAGATTTCTGGCCTGTTTCTTGTTTTACAACTTCATTGAATTTGCGTAAAAAGCACTTATTTACATTTGGGCTGTCCATGGATACACAAATAATTCTGTTCAACAAAATATTGAAGGATAATAACACATCAAGAACTTCTTTTAGCAAAATATCTGCTCTTGCATGACCCAGAAAAACGCTTGTTAGGTATCGGCAAGAAACTGATTTTATTTATGAAGACCAGTACCTGAGATACACATCCAACTGCCGTTTCACTTGTGTATTTGTAGTTTCATCAAATGCTATAGTAACCTTTCCTGGGCTACTAGATGCAATGTCTTTTTTCAAATCCTCTTCAAAATATTTTGACAATCCATGTGATATCACATAAGCAACTTTTTTTCTTTAAGTTGCATTTTGGCTGCAATAGCAGAATCAGGAAACATTTCTTTGAAAAGTTCAACTGTTTCAGTGCATGAAACAAAAGACATATTGTCCTTAGCAACTTTCATGGCCCATAATGCTTTGGCTTTAGCCAACTGTAAATCATGGCTCAGTACTTCACTAATATTTGTTTTGGGCTGAAGATCCCGTCCTCCAAAGGCTTTCAAAATGGACTTATTTTGAAATTTACTTTGAAATTTCTGCAAATGCTTTTTTCCTTTATGATGCACTTTTACTTGTGAAAAGCCACTATTAGAAATGTTGAAAATTTCTGAACACAATAGACACTTAGCAGAAAATATTGTTTCAGTTGCAGAACACCATTCTTTCAACTTCACTCCGTCCAATTCTTTGGCGAACCACGCATCTTTAAATTTCGTTTTGGATTTAGGCATCTTAAACACTTGTATTACTAACCAGAAAATGAAAGGGAAGTAGAAAAACACGTTCCAATATTGCAAAACCAGACAACTTCTTGAAATTTGGCTGCGAGGATGTCAGAAAAAAAAAAAAAAAAAAAGCAGGTCACCACTAGAGAACTGAACCTGCACACAGCACAGAGAACACCATAAAAGATGCAAAACCAGAAACTATCGTATGCATCTCACGCAAGTTCAGTCAAAGCGAGTCGGAACCGAGATATATAGCGCATCGAAGGTCGCTGTCGCCGACGCACGATCGAAGGTCAATGATCACGTGCTCTACTGCTTGCCACGATAACACTCAGCTACCATCCCATCGTCATTACCGGAGGTTACGGAAGGAGACCACATGTTTCCTCTTTGCTTCCACCCACCTGCGGTTTACAATAACAAAACATCAGCAGAAAGAGGAGGTTCCACAAGGCATGTACAAAAATAAAGTACGATCTTCTGCGTGCCACGGAGTTCTTCTGCAAAGCGCAAACCAGGGGTGAAAATGACCCCTCCCCTTTTCCCTTAGATCTCTTGTTACTCTCGAAAACTGTCCGAAGGCAAAAAAAGTGGAGCGCCCACCCCGAAGCAAGTGCATCTCGATGGCGTCATTTTCCCTCCCTTCAGCAGCACAGCATATAGGCTGTGTTTCTACAATAACAGGTCTTTTTACCTTACCGTAATGGTAAATTTATTGGCGTTAATAACGGTTGTATTTTTAATAAATAAGCTTACAAAAATTTTTAGGAAGAATAGCAAATTTTAGGTATAATTTTAGTAATTTAAGGAGGGTCACAAAATATTAGGAATTTTAGGAGGAATGCGATCCCTGTAAATGGTGTAACTCTGATAACATCAGTACTTTTGAAAACCATGCATAAATTTTTACAAAATTTTCAAGTTTGTCACTTCCATTTTTGGAAATTTCATCTTTCCTTATCAAGCTTAACCACAAAAACTTATGGGACGGGGAATATGTAACAATGCAGTAGAGTGGGAACGACACAGGGAGGGGAGAGGTGAGTTTGCGGGAGAAATCCTTGGCGTCCTGTTTCTGGTTTTGGGAATTTCCCCCTATTTTCAAGTTAAAATACAAATATTTATGCAGTAAAATGTTATTTAACAATATTGGACAGAGGCAACATTGCGAAAAAAATAAGAAACTACGATTACAAATTTTTTTTTTTTTTTGGAACTTTGTCGATTTTCTGTTATCACAAGTTTTGTAAAGAAGGAATTCAGTCCTCTGCTGAACCCCCGCCCCCATATTTCAGTTCACTAGTGCATCAATCTTGTAAATGACCAAATTAATAACAAAAAAGACTGAATTCCTCAATTTCGTGGAAGAATCTCATGCCTCAAGATAAGGAGCAAATTTTTACAACGTGTAACTTTCGTTTTCACAAATTGTTGCCTATAGTTTCAAGCTGAAATACAAACATTTATGTAAAAAAAATTATATTTAATAAGAATACTGGACGCAAAGACAACATTGGGACAAAAAAAAATGACTACAGCAATTTTTTTACCCTGTTTTAACTACTGTTTTCTCAAGTTTTGAAACACGAAATATTGTCCTCAGGCAGTAACCCCCCCCCATTCTAAATTCTCTTCAGCTTTGCATTGACTTGAGAATTATCTAAATGACGAAAAAAGAAAGCAGAATTCTGCGAATGCACTCAAGAATCTGATGTATATCATAAAATAGCAAAATAATTTTTTTTTAATACAAAATCAAAATTTGTAGAATCTATAGTTTCGAGAATGAGTTCCGTAGACAGACAACTACATCTGTAGAAGCCACAGACATTCCATAGTAGTTGGTAGGTATGCAGGATGCATCATCCACTACTGTTTTCGATTAACATGCGCCAAACTTTTGTTATGACCCTTGTATTATATAAGGGTCACTCTGCTGATTGCATTCTTCACAATTTAAAAAAAAAAAAAAAAAAAAAAATCGCAAAAATATTGGCGATAATGTTTTTGTACTGTTTAGGGCTTTAAAAAAATCAAATTGATTTAAACCAGGTTATTTAAATTTAAATAACTACTTTGTTTCAGTTAAACTTTAAAAAACATAACCTTTATGATGGACTTGATGGTACACATTTTTTTTTATTTAAGTAACAATGCATGACAAATAATGAATGAGAATGCAATAAGAGAATGATATTTCTTAATGTCAGTGTTAGTCATTAGACTATTGATTTAGTTTTAAAAATCTACAGCTTACCCATTAAATTTGAATCATAACAAAAGCTTCAAAATAACATAGATCGAAAAACCAGAATTCCTCTCTCCTAAGTAAATTTTAATTCAATTCCAAAAAAAAAAAGCCAGTGATAAGAAAAACTATTTGCTCAGCAGTTTAAACAAACATACAATCGTCTCCATCTATCAACAAGACTGACGAAGACAAGTTAGTTATCAGTTGAAAGCTCCCTTAAATTATCTTATATAACTTAAACGTGTTTTAAAGTTTTTTTATACTTAATACAAAGTTATGCTGCTTTCTGAGTTCCTAGCCTATTTCTTAACTTTGAATGAACAATGTTAAATGTTAAGAAAATTCTTTCAATTCCAGCTGAAACAGATGTTGCTGTTAGTAATTGCAAAACAAATTCCAGTTTTTTTCCTATGGACATTTTCACTATGGAAAAGGAATTTCACCAGTCAAATTTACTGCAAGCTGCACTTTTATTCCACCATCTTTCCAACGAATGGTGCCAGAAGCTTAAGGAGAATAGTCAAAAACTTATCTCCACAATTCTTCGCTGGCAAATTGTAAAGCAACTTCATTTTCTTCAGACGCAATAACTCACTTCCATGTGTTTTGCTTGAAAGTGAAGAACCAAGAGAAAGGTTAAAATGAGTTGAAGATAAAGCTTAATCATACGTTTTATGAAACAATTTCTTTTAAACTAAGACGTCATTTAATACAATTTCCAACTTCTTCCACACTATAAACTGAATATATCGTTCACGACAGAGTTTCCTAGATAAAATTAATTATATTCACTCCATGATCAATTTCACAATGGAGCTTGAACACAATGGTGCCTTGCCTTATCTGGATGTTTTACTGAGCAAGTTGCCTGAAAATTTCCTTCGTACACAAGCCTACTATAAACCCACATCTGCCCCCAACTTGATGCTCCACAGCTTATTCTGCCCTGCTAGTTACAAGAAAACTTTATTCCGTTCTTAAATCAGAAGAGCCTTTGCAGTCTCTTCCAATGTTCTTTCTAGACGTGAATTACAGAACGTTATCGAATTGGCCACTGAGGCAGGATACGCACTGGACCTGGTACATAGCTATATCGAGAAAGTCAGAACCAGTCATATTAATCTTTCTATGCCGCAACTACGCTACCTGGGCTTAATTCCCTACATACCAAAGGTTTGTTATCAGCTCAAGAACGCGCTCAAAAAAACCCTCGGTGTTGGCATCAGGTCTTTGACATCTATGCTCCAGGGAATCTGACAAGCCTCTGCTTTCCAATGAGGCAGGTGTTTATGCCATATCCCTCTACAATATCTGGACGGCTCCAAGCGATACTACATTGGAATGACCAGCCATTCATTTGGAACCTGAGTCAACGAGCATAAAAAAGACAAAGAACGGTAAAGTAACAACAGCCCTATTCAAAGAGGTTCAAGCTCAAGTCCGCTACCAGTATGTCGGATGACAATCAGCAAATCATGCAATGACAATGTCTCGCTGGAGTTGCCACGAGTTTGGAACCAGTTCTTCAAATAGTGAAATAGTGAATGTCGTTCGTTTCCTTCTACCTATGATTCTGCATGCTAAACGAACATGACACCTTGAGTCTCTGAATAAAGAATTACCTAGCATCTGTTCATTTATTGTCAAGTCACCACATTCAAATTGTTGCAGCGTTCTATTATTCAGTTTGCAGTCTACCTTTCTTGAAAAACCCATCTGGTTGACATGCAAAAGTTTGGAAACGTGGATTTATAATCTACGCCAAGAAATTCAGATTACTATATAGCTAATTTTTTTAGATATATTAATTATGAAATCTTCAGTAGCATAATGATGTAAAATTTTGGACACTAGAAATATCTGTTTTAGTTTCTTCAAGAAACTTTCTATAATCTGGAGTTAATTGAATTTCAATTAAATAAAGAAAATTCATACGGCAATGAGCAGATCTGACTCAAAGGAATATTCTCTGGAACATGAAGAAGCAAGAGATGTGTGTCCATATTTTGTTAAATCTATCACTGATAAGAACTTAACAATGATTTTGGAAATTCTTTTGGCCTGACCTATGTATGCTATTTGACAATAGGTCTATACCAAACCTGGTTTTTACCACTTTTCAGACATACACCAGTAAAAATTATCAGCTATAGATTTTACTTACACAAAACCTACTACCATTTCAGATCAGAGATGTAATTCTTTCAGCATATACAACTCTAAAACTTTTTAAGTATGAATTTCATGAACTTATTTGCAGGAACCCAGTGTTATTAGTCATACTGTACTGGTAAAAATAAACTTCCAAAGATTCCATCCTACTGACAATATACAGTAAAGGACACGCAATCCAGAAATATTGGGGGGGTTGTATTGTGTTTTTAGACATATATTTTATTGTTTTAAGAGCTTTTGTTTATTTATATTCACTATTTTAACAAAACATTAAAAAAAATTGCATCCCTAGTCTGTTCACATGCAAACCACAAATCTCAGATCACCTTCACATTGAATACCTACTGTACACTAGAAATGAAATCCTTTAAAGCAATCTTGTGTAAATAAGATATGTATTGTTCCCTTAATATGGGAGGTTAGGAAGGATATAATGTATTTTCTGAAGATGGTGACAGTGTTACAAGTCCTCAGCTTTCAGCTCTGAAGGAACTCAGTAACCCATCATGTTTATTTGAGACGAAGAAAATGAGCTTAAAAGAGGAGAATCTCTCTCCCACTTATAGCCTGTGTGTCTTTTTGTAGTAAGCAGCAAAGACTGGATCCTTCTCAGGGAGGAAAAAGAGGGACCGCTGCTGTTTTATCTCCCTATCTTTCTTAAATTCCCTGCCTCTGCTAGGGAGAGGGGATGCCACACTGCAAAATCTCTTCCTGTTTTCCGCTGTCCAACTTGTTCCTCCTTCCACCATTAAGATGCCTCAAATCAAATTACAGTTACATACATACGTAGCTACCCCCCCCTCATACAAGCACCCCCAGTAAACTTTGTCCCTGAGCAGGGAAAACAAAAAGTCCTGTTTATCACTTCCAACTTTTCTTTCTTCTGAATGCTGGCAATGACTGGTTGGTGTCTTAATGATTGTTTTAACCTTGGTTGTTCAATTTTTCACACATCAAAAAGGGCAACAACTATGACATATACATATGTGCATACAGTACTTTGATGCACGAGGACCACAAATCCAGAAATCGTTTGGTCCCAAGCTTTCTGGATTTGGGGTCCTATATTGTATAAGGAACTAAGATCTTTTTTTTTTTTTCTTTTTAAGGGGATATCTTTTTGGACAAATGTTAATAAAACTGATCACTCTTTAAAAAAAAAAAAAAAAAAAAACACTTACCTGAAGATTTCTGATGTTTTCCCCACCCTTTCCAATGAGTAAGCCAACTTTAGGCCCTGGGATCATCATTTCAGCAACATATTGCCCATCTGAGTTTGAATCAGGAGGAAAGGGACTATTTGCTTTATTAATAATTTGGTTTATCATCTCTTTTACTTGCCTACAACAGAAACACATTAAACTTAAGGAAATATACATGAGGATTTGGCAAAACACTTGCATGCATCAAAAAATAGAACACATACCACAAAATATAAAGAAGGTAGCTTTATAAAGATGGTTAGTATAAATAACTACTAATATCAAGACTGGATGTACCCTCTATATGTAAATATATATTTCCATTGTACCGTCAAGTTAATGCCAATCGACACACCAAATTATTTACAAGTGTAACATGATACCAAGATAAATATTATTGATATATATACTGACTGTGATTTTATATTGTACCATGGAGCACATATGGTGGGAAATCTAACAAGAACTGAAACTACCTGAATCAGAAAAAATTTCAAGAACGACAGGCCAACAAAGCAAATCCTTTACAATACGCAGGGCGCCAGATAAAACCAAATAATGAAATTAAACAGCACAAAACAAAATACAAGGAGAAAACTACATGTACTTCTATGAGCAGTTTTTAAAGAGAGGAGAGGGGGAGGGAGGAGCATAGAAATAAAACTGATGCTGGGCAAAAGAAATTCGCATGTTGCTTACATGGCTTTCAGCATTAAAGAAATGCAATACACAAATTGCTGCAGAGAGGAGACAAAACTTAAATTTTCACCCTACCATTCAAGAATGCATTTTATTTGAACTGTTGATTACAACGTCTTTCAATTGATAAGTTCGAACGCAGGACAAACTGACCCACTGAACTTACACACACCCAAATTACTAAGAAAAAGTTAAGGCACAAGCCCTCTGAGTTACAACAGCAGTATAAAGTAGCTAAAGTATAAACATAGGTTATACAGTGAGTGGAAAGCAGAACATCTGATACTCAGCAGAAGCGTGAGAAACAGTGGTTCTAACTAGATAGAGCTTCCTGGAGATACACACAGAGAATTGCACTGCCCAAGCAATTGGCAAAAGCTTGGTCAGTGAAATGAAATACTGATCAAAATGTCAAAGCTTGAGATGGAGAGCAATACCAAAAATGTCAGTTTAGATTTTATGTATGCTTGTAACAACTATATTGAATTGGTTGTTTCCTACTATAAGTATCTGAAACTACAGGTGAGAAAAGAAAGGCACTTAGGAAACTTTTGTTTGATAAATGTCATATGATTTCTCATACACCTGCATTTGCACTGGTAATTAATTTTACCATGTCAGTCATTCTTAGTTGATTAATATACTGAACTGCAAGTTTTCAAATAAGAAACAGCAACTAATGTGTTCAAGAAGAAAAGATAATTAATGCAAATACTGAACTTGATGAATCATCAACATTTTGCAGGAATTGTTTCAAGACTCCTATGATATGCACATTTTCAATATTTTTGACCCACTAACTTGTTACTTAGATATTTTCTAGAATTTTCTTAAAAATCAGTAAGATTGCTGAACACCCAACCCTCAAGTAGATGGTTTGGTCTCTCAAAAATCTTGTGCACATTAAAATTTGCACAAAGAGCTTATGAAACAATAGGAAATAAGGGGTTAGGTCCCTGTATTGCTTGCAATTACATCCGTATAAGCTCTTTTGTACACTATTTTTTTAAATTGCATAAAGTAAAGCAAATGAAAAAATATTACAACAAACATGTTTGCATTTTTGTAAAAGGCATATCAGATATGAGAAACTGTTAAACAGTTTCATGCAACAATCACGGACTAAACCAGGATCAGTCAGATTCAGTGTTTTGTACCTTCAAAAGGGCTGCATTAAGATTCTATCTGAGAAACACTACTGCAGCGACAGAAGAAAGCCATAAGTATTGGCTATCAAGTCATTTTTCTCATCTCTGCCATTATATAAGCTGGCATAAAGCTACTGCATCATTGACATTTTTCCGATCAACAAGCTATGTTAGGAAATGCAGAGCCTACAAACACATAAAATAAGACACAAAACCAAACACTACTTGTTTGATTTTTGATCTGCTAATAATGGAAGAGCTCAAAAAATCAAACAAGTAACAGGTTAAGCTGTGAGAACTTGGACATCTAGATGGGGTACTGCCTAATAGAAATTCCAGCTGTTCTGGGCCAAAGACGACAAGCAGTGGATACCACTGGCTTCTGCCATAGATTGGAAACTGCATTACCTGGTAAACAAGGTCAACAGGAAATTATGAACTCCATCAAAGCGAGGAAAAGTGGAATTCTCAAAGGAAACAAAGCTGCCAGGGGAATCGTATACACGACGCATAATGAGAAAAGTATGTTTAGCACAAGGCTCTTATATCATGTGAATTTGGGTTTGTGTACAAAAATTACAGGTCAGTAAAGGTAGTTCATAAATACTGAGGGTTGAGTTTTTTTTTTTTTTTCTTGTCAAATGTTTTATAAATAGTGAAAAAACATGTTAAATACAATTACAATAGAATTTGATGAAACAATCAGTTAAAACTTGCACTTGCCACTCAGACATTGATACCCACTTTTCGTAGGTGGGCTGACGTAACCCACAGCTATCGCTTACCACTGCTGTGGAAGGAATACACATTTTCATGTTCTAGGTAAAGAAAAATCACTTTGCAGAAACTCCAGTTTAATGTTGGAAAAATTGATATATTTAGACCATAAATGCACACATTCAGAGTTCCCCACCATAGAAAGGAAGCTTAATCTCTCAAATTCGTAAAAGAAAAAACCCTCAAATCTCAAGGAAAACTGCCAAAACAATTAATAATTCTGGAGTCAGAATTGAAGCTCCCACTATCAGAGATTCCTTCAATTACATCACTCATAAGTATTGTAACCATCAGCAACCTAAGTCATTTAAATGCATAGGCAAATGAATAAACCTACTGAACTCATCATCAGTCCAGGGTGTTTGCTTTCCTACAGGCAAAACCAATTTTCTGAAAACAAAATCAGGTCACATATTTGTACTTCCCAGATATATAAATCCAATGCAGAAATAAACCTGAAGACACATGGGAAGTTGCTAAAATGCATTATTTTTATAGCATAGTGATGCCAGAATTAAATGGAATCCACATAGCAACTCACCACAAATTGATAGCTTGACAACACGAGACTAATTGGGTGAGGGATGCATAAATTATTGCATTGGGGGGGGGGGCTTTACAACTACATTTCTTCGATGATCAACATACGCTTCAGAATTCCCCAATGCACAAAGAAATGGAGGCAGACTTCTTAATATGAATGATTCCGACAGTTATACAAGTGACTGGACAATTCTAGTAATACCAATGAAAGCTTTTGGTAAAAACTAAATACATTGTACATCCTCTTGACAAAAGACTGTAGTGGACAACTAAAATACTGCATTCAATTTTTTGTAGTATGGGAAATAAAGGGTCTAGTGAAATTTACAACAATAAAGGTTTTGACTGAAAGAAGACCTGTGCTTATTAACAACAATTCTAAATCCATGATCCATCAATTTCAAAATTCACAATTTAGACAAGAGGGGAAATTTTCAAAAAAATTGCAAATATTTTCAGAAATTATGATGTAAGAAACAAAATTTTTTTTATAGTACAATGCAAAATGAGAAAAGCACTCCATTAGTGTTTGCATTTGTTGCCTATGAACAACAGTTTCAATTCTTAAATTTGCCATCTGACATCCACTGATTTTTCCTATCCACTGTGAACTTCCTCTTTCACTCTCTTGTGATACACTTCCATGGAGGGTATTTATTTCCGGAATATGGAATAGATTAATAGGTATGCTCTTAACAAAGCCCCAAACACTGTGTTCAGGATTTCCTTCCAAGATCTAACTGTTCACTGCACAACAAAAAGTTTAGTAGAAGGTGCTGCTTCACCTAGTTTTACATATATGCAAGTTCAGAGTGCAAGATGACAATAATTAACTGCTTACTCACCAATTATGGAGCAATTTATAAATTTTCAATTAATGCTTGACCGAACAAAAATTGTCCCAAAAGTAACGCTTTTTTGCTAATAACTCCTGTAATTTTGGGCATATTTACATGCAAGTTTGTATAAAACTAGATTGACCTTTTGGGTAAATGTACACCTGTTTGTGTTTAGATTGACATCAATGTGAAGGATGGATATTCACCTAAACCAAAAAGCTGTTATTGAGTTTTAGGAAACAGAAGGTAGCAAGTGACAGAAATCCATACTACTATCGACATGCAGATTTCAAGCAGGGGAAACCACAGTGATCGATGAACAATAGAGCATTATGAATGAGAACCAAAGGAAAGAAAGCATGCAGGACTGTAATACACTGCAATGTGGTCACAGCGATACATGATCCGGGACTTCAGAAAGTATGTAAAATGGGTTTCATGCCGATTAACCCAGGATTGTTGGGCCCAAAAGTGTCAAAAGTCTGTCAAGATATGCTGGGGTTGTCTGAGGCAAACCAGAAAACATTACTTTCCAATGTGGTTAACTAGAGATGAAAACTGGCTATTCCTGTAGGATCCTGAGATAAAAGTGCAGTCTATGGAAAGGTGGCACAAGACTTTGCCTAAAGGCAAAAAGTTTAACTCACACAAAGAGGGATGGTGCTTATTATTTGGGAGGTCAAAGGCATCATTCTAGTTGATTTTCTTAAACAAGGTGGCACTGAACAATTTACCCTATATTGCAAAAAAAAAAAAAAAAAAAAAAAAAGCTGAGAAAAGCCATTAGCACAAAAACACCAGGCATGCCTCTTCATTCTGTCCTCCTACAGCATGGACAGCATCCAACCTCACAACTCACTTGAAACATCTGAGGCCATTGACACTGGATAATAATCCCACATCTGCTGTACAAGCTACAATTTAGCACCTTCTGACTTTCACTGGTTTGATCCCATGAAGCATGATTTACCCAATGGTTTGATGATACAGATGAAGTTAAACAGGCTGTGAAATCTTTGGCCCGAATTTTCCAAACTGGTAACACACGTTGGGTTGAATGATGGCATAACTGCTTGATTTCAGCTGGGACTGTTTTGAGTACCACCATTACATCCAGCCAATTTCAATGTATTTTTATACCAAATTTCATTAATACCTTAACTCAGTTGTTTACAAAGAAGCATTACTTTTAGCACAACCCTCATAACATTTCATTTGCACGTAGATTTAAAAGTTAGAATACAACATTTAAAAAACAAAAATGCTATACACAGTGCACGCCACCAAATGCAAAACACACTCTACGCACATCATGGCACTACACAGAGAGCTCTTTGACTACTGTTATATTCTTGATGGTGTGAAATATGTACCAGAATCACTGCTGCTTTCTTGAACTTTTTAATTTGTTTTATTAAATGATATAGAAATTGGGATTACTTCAACTTAACATGAAACTGGTTCAGTGCTGTTGCAGAACAGAAGCAAAATGATGTGTGTTGAGTATGGAAACTTAAGCCTTTCAATCATCGATTTACTTGAAGAAAGTAAGGGACTGACTGAATGAATAACGGCTGTACTTTTAAAATCTGATAACCATCTTATGATCAAGTTCCACAAAGAAAATGATAATCAAACATTCTTTGCATACAACCTGCAACTTTTATATTTGCAGTTAACTATGAATGGGGTTTCATTTCAATATTTATGTGATGAACCTAATATGCAGTTAAGCACTATGTGTGCATAACAAAGAGAATTCAATTGCCCAAAAATTAACAAACTTTTGACATTTCAGACCCATGCAGTAGGTTATGAGGTACTGATGATTTGCACCAGAAGGCCCAATTTTCAATTTCTTAGGAAAAAATGGTCATCACCTCAAGTAATTTTTCTATATAAATGGCAATCATAATAATTGTTACATCGTCATGAATAAATAAGAAAATAATATTTTTAAGACACCCTTGGAAGCTGTTATTTCAGAAAGGGGCAGTAATTTGTTATATACACAGAAAACTTTTACCTTGAGATAACTATCTTGTACATCATTTCACTGACGATAAATATCTACATCCGCACAAATCTGTTCTTATTCCCAGAGAACAGAATTAATTTTTCTCTAACTTGAGTTAGAATACGAATGTGTAAAACATGGTTGCTTATGTTAAATAATGGCGAAGTTTGATACGACAACAATAAGTAAAAATATCTGGAAGTTTGTATTTCTTTTTGGAGCTAACCTCTGAATCTCAGAGAACAGCTTAGTGATATGTATGTATGTATGCTATACAGTAGAGTGGAGCGAAAAAAAAAAAAAAAAAAAAACTAAAATTGCATAAGCGGAAACATGTACCCATCAGTAGTTGTGTATTAGGTTTTTTTTTTTTTTTTTTTGGAAGTAGTCTTCGTAAAAGTTTGAAATTTTTGCTTAAATTTAAGATTTTTTAACATTTTTTCCCTACAAGTTAAATTTGATAAACAGTTTTTGGGTAGTGATAAAATGCTAGAGAAATACCTTGAAAACAACATAATTTTCCCCTACCGTTAGTTTTTACATCTTCAAGTTTGCACACTTGGGTCAAAATATCAGATTTTTTGCATATTTTAGTAATTTTTGGCAGGATTGTGTACTTTTCAAATTTATAATAGTACTGTAACTTAAAGCGTCGAAATAGGATTGAATTATTATTAAAACTTAAAAACAACCTAAAGTTCTTTCCACCTCTGATAACGCTCTGCGCACATTGGCGTCACTCGCAACTAGACGTCCCGGCGGCAGGTTTGTTCTTAATCATTTGCCACGTCGTCCACTAGTCCAGACTTGTGCGCTGCTGGTTTTTTTGCTTTGCCAGTCGTGTTACGGCAGTGGTGAGAGGAAGACGGCTTGCATATTATATTATTTCAGAGCTTTATCGGTGCCAGTTTTGTTAGTTGGTGTTGTTTTGTTATAACTGCAGTCGTGACAGTAACAAGAAATAGTGACAATCCCATTGTTGGCAGTAACCAAGATATGGTCGAGTTTTTGCTTCCTACTTGTGATGTTTTAAGATATTATAATTTAGTTTGCGAAGCACAAAAAATTAGTAATAATTATATGAATTCTAGCTTTTCAGCAGTTTCGAGTATAGTTCTAGATAAAGTAGCATATGTTTGGAACAGAGCTTCAATTCCCACAGTATCTTGAAGAACTATGACAGATTTGTTGCAAAAAGAGATTGATTTACTACATAATCTTAATAAGTCGTATAAGCGTGACCAAAAATAAGACAGTTATAAGAAGAAATTATCTAATTACATGAGTAAAACACATAAATTGTTCGATATGGCTGCCTGCAAGTGTGACTTAAACAAGAAAGTTCCGTTGCTAGAGCGTGACTTTTTGTTGGATCAAAGATCGGTTCGGCAAATGACTATTGGTCGTGTTGACAGTATAGTTATGTCAAACATTAGAAAAAAGAAACAAGAAAAATGAAGGGAACAAAGATTAAGTAAGAAACAGTGTCATGGAATAGAAAGTAGCTTTGTCTATGACATTGAGGATTCAAAAGACGAAAATTGTAACGAAAAAGGTTCAGATGAAGTTGCAATCGTTTCAGGACCCAGGCCTTCATCTGTAATTATTTCTGCCACACAGACTAGACTTAATATCCCCACATTTTCTAGAGTATGTGATAGATATGGAGTCCCAGATCGTACTGCAGCTGCTATGGCCTCAGGCTCTTTTACACAATGTTAATTTCAGTAATTCCTCTAACAGTATTATTCCAAAAAAAAAAAAAAAAAAAAAAAAAAAATGACAGTAATAGACAGAAGTAAGGTAAGGCGTAAAAGGTCCAAAGTTTGACACGAAATTGAAAAGAGGGAACAAAGTGATATTGATGGTTTCAATGTGCTGGCTCTCTATTTTGACGGGAGAATTGATGAAACACTGTATATTGAAATGCCCAAAGATGTTAAAATGCAGAGAAAGGCAATTAAAGAAGACCACATTTCACTCATACAAGAGCCAAAATAAAGATTTATTGGCTACACAACTGCTAAGTCCGGAAGAGGGAGAGATATTGGCAATGCGATTGTACAATATATGTCTGAAAATATTACACTGTCACAATTAGTTTGTATTGGTTGCGACGGATGCCCCATAAACACTGGAAGATATAATGGAATTATACACGCTTTGGAAGAAAAACTTGGGAGACCACTGCAATGGGTTATTTGCCAGCTGCATACAAATGAGCTACCATTAAGGCATTTACTTGAAAAACTCGATAGAGAACCAACTGGACCAAGTGGATTTGCTGGGCCTATTGGCAAAAGTTTAACGATGTGTCATACTCTGAAGTCTGAACAATTTGAGCGTATTAAGTTCAGTACAGATGATATCATCCCTGAAAAAAAAAAAAAATTAAGTTCAGACCAACAATATCTTTATATTTGTAAGGCAGTTTCAAATGGCGAATGCCCAAGTGATTTAGAAAAGAAACGCCCTGAAAAGCTCTCTCACTCTAGATGGGTGACAACAGCAAACAGAATCGTGCGATTGTACATAGCTACTAAAAAAACCATCAGACACATTAAGAGAGTTAGCAAATTTTTTTTTAGAGTTTACGCTATTTGTTGGTTCATCATCAAATGCAATCTTGAATAAAAAATGGTGCTCCAAACCTGTTAAAAGCGATGTTCTTCGTACTTGAGCAATGATAATAAAAAAATTGTACACAAATGCCTCCAGGATAATGGATACTTTGCTCACCCAGAAAATGTACTCATTGCAATGCTTTCAGATGACCGAAAACACATCAGACAACTCGCTGCAAGACGGATAATTTCAGCCAGGAAAAGCGAGAATGTAAGTGAGGGAAGAATAAGAAGATTTGAAATTCCTGTCATAAACTTTACTGCATCTGACTACATAGATCTGATTTCTTGGCAAGATCTGAATGTAACTGAACAACCACTGACTATACACTTATCAAATAATGACAAGGTTTTTAAGAGCGGAAAGTTTTGATATTGCCTCTGAGTCAGTACTTATTGGATTACCAACTCATACTGAAGCCGTTGAGAGGGCGGTGAAAGAAGTGACCGCATCTTCACAAATTGTTTGTGACCATGCCAAAAGAGAAAGTTTAATAAAGACAAGAATGTACTGGAGTGTACGTCCAGTTTTTGATTCAAAAAAGCAGTTTAAAGCTTAAAAACTACATACCCTCGTGGTTGGGAGGTTGGGTAGGGCACGGGTGGGACTAGACATGCAACCACTTCCCAGTGGTTAGTCCTGGATAGTTCAATATAAACTAGTGAAGAGTTGCACACCTATGATTACTATAAAAGTTGTATTTGTGGTATATTTGTAATATATTATCACACCCCGAAAGCAGTTTAGTCATTTTGGGTCACAGAGGAAAATGTTAACAAAAGCAAAAATTAAAAAAAAAAAAATTACGAAAATATGCAAAAAATCTGATATTTCGACCCAAATGTGCAAACTGAAGATGTAAAAACTAACGGCAGGGGAAAATTTATGTTGTTTTCAAGGTCTTTCTCTAGCATTTTTGTCACTACCCAAAAACTGTTTATCAAATTTAACTCATAGGAATTTTTTTTTTTTGAAAAATCACAAATTTAAGCAAAAATTTAAACTTAAGGCTTGATTTGATGCACAGACTGGAAAAGACTTCCACAAAAAAAAAAATTCACAGAAATGTTAGTGGGCCTAATACACAACTATTGATGTGTACCCGTTTCCGCTTATGCAATTTTAGTTTTTTCCGCTCCACCCTACTATACAGTATAAGTGCAACCATGATGTCCTATATGAATAACACCAATAGTGTTTTGTATCGCCTGACTATGTTCCCAGTGACACTAATGAGCTTGTGTTAGTCATCTCACAGAATTTCATAATTCTTTTAGAATCACTATATATATACAGGGGGTATTTTCCTGTAATTTTTAATTAAAATTGAGGACACCTTCAGTATTGTTAGAAATCTACATCCTATAATTTCAGGCAGTGGAATATGCCTATTGATGAGACATGCTGTCATTAAATCATTTCAGGAAAAAAACATGGTTTTCATACTACACAATGCTTCTCTTAACTTTCAATGATGAATAAATTCCAGGTCATTCTTCTCCAGGGAGTGGAATGCACTAATATCAATACAACAAATTCCTGATATTTCTCACAAAAAGCAGTTCAGCTGATTAACAACTAGGCTCTACTGGCAGGAACCATGATGATTTGGCTCACAAAAGTATTATTCTTGTCATACTTCAAACAATGCCCAGCAATGCTACTAAAAGCAAAGTAACACAATGCCTATTTCTGTGTCAATCAAATGAAAAACAACTGATTTGCAAACCTTGCTTATGCACATGGCCGCATCTCTTGAAAAAATTACAACCTACAGCTGTTAAAAATAAGAATGATTAAACTGCTTTGCTTTGAATAGCTTCAAATTTTAAAATAGAAAACAAAACTGATTACGATACATATGTTACAGGCTTTGAATTTTACAATCAATTTCACATCAAAAAAAAAATTCCCTAAATTTCTTCCATGATCTCAATAGAACAACAAGGAACTGCAACTCCCCTTCTGGCTTCAATAAACTTGTCTAAGCTGAGTCCAATACAGAAAAGTTCTTGGGCTGAATTGAGAAATGCCATATTATATCCATATACACTGCTGGCCACCCAAAATGCAACACCAAGAAAGAAGCATCCGATTGGCCTGAAATTTGCAGCATGTGTCGCCCGCGAGAGGACAAGCAAACGATTAGCATTGCAAGGCATATGCAAATCATCTGCGCCCGGCCCGTCACCGAGAAACACTATAATAAGGGTGCACAGAAGGCGGGGTGTAAGTAGTGGAAGTGTGTTGTGCTGCCGGATCTGTGCGTGGGAAGCTTCCTGATGCCTCGTCGCAGAATATGGCAGTCATTCCACCACGTTTCGGAGTACGACAGAGGACAAATAGTGGCTTATCACGAGAGCGATTTATCGTACCGAGACATCGCCGCCCGTGTGGGACGGCATCCAGCCACAGTGAGGCGAGTGTGGATTTGGTGGGTGCAGGAGGGACGGAAGGACCAACGTGAGCGATTGCTGCAGCCGTGGCACACACCACCGAACGAGAGGAGCGGCATGTTGTGCGGCGGGCATTGATGGCTCGCACTGCCACATCATGAACGTTAGCGCGCAGGAATTAGGGTGTGTTGCGCAACAACACGTACCGTTCGACGTCGTTTGCAGAAGCGGGGACTTGTCGCACGGCGGCCATTGCTCTGATTACTATTGACGTTACACCACCGGCAAGTGCGGCGGTAGTGGGCCGTTGAACGCCGCACCTGTACTACAGAATGGCACGACTTGTCTTCTCCGACTAATCCCACTTCAGCCTGCAACACCACGTTGGTCGGATCTGCGTGTGACGGCACTGCAGCGAGATACTGTATGACATCTGCATTATGC
Source organism: Macrothele yani (assembly GCA_039090855.1). Lineage (NCBI taxonomy): Eukaryota > Metazoa > Arthropoda > Arachnida > Araneae > Macrothelidae > Macrothele > Macrothele yani. The sequence goes on along the minus strand of CM077030.1, from coordinate 110,861,736 downwards.
ATCGCCTGGCGTTATGGTTTGGGGTGCAATTGGATATGACACCTGCACCCCTCTGGTACGCATTGCCGGTACACTTAACAGCCACCACTCCATCTCCGACGTTTTGGAGCCTGTAGTCCTCTCTTTCTCCCTTACCTGCAGGAATTGCCAGCTGCCACGTTTCAACAGGACAATGCGCGCCCACACGTGGCACACATCGTGCAACAATTCTTCACAGCTCACCAGGTGTCACTGCTGCCGTGGCCCGCCTGTACTCACGACATGTCGCCCATCGAACATGTATGGTCACTGATCGGCAACCGAGTGGCCCGGCAAGCACCACCCGCAGCTACGGCTGATGAACTGTGGCAACGTGTGGAAGCAGCCTGGACCAACATACCCCAAGCCCACATCCAAAGCCTCTTTCGTTCAAGGCTGCGGCGTGTAGCGGCCGTTATTGCCGGCTATGGGGGCCACACGAATTATTGATGTCTGTGTGTTCCGCAAGTCGCAGAGCCTGTAAGCCCAATCGTTTCATATTTGTATCTGTTGTTATGCGTCCAGTAAATCTGGGTTTGCTATATTGTGTCCTTCTTGGTGTTGCATTTTGGGTGGCCAGCAGTGTATATAAAATCACTAGATCTTCTGGTCTGGCAATTGAACACTTGAGATAATAATTCCTGTACCAAATTGAAGATTGCCAAATATATTGTACCAAGTATTTTTTTTTAAATGAAAAACAAGTCAAGTCAAGAGTGAAGGATATGAATTCATATGAAGTAGAAACAACGTGTCATCTATTCCACTCACAGCACTTGAACAAGAATTGTTCTGACAGGTCAGAAACCTGTTTGTCTGGTTGAAAACTACCCCCTTCATGAAAAAAAAAAGGGGGGGGGGTTCATTCATTCCCTCAAAACATTATTCTGTAGTTATGACATATTTTGTCCCAATTTATGGTGAAAGCAAAAAAATAACTTCCAATTCACCCAAAGCCATTCTGACAGCTATTAAGTTGACAAAAGATATTTCATTCTACCTTCACCATGACTAAAATACAATTAAGGAAAAGTTAAGTGAAATTTAAATTACAGCAGTTGAAATTACAATCACTTTTGGATAAAGACAAGTTAAAATGGTCTTTCCGTAACCTAACTCACACATCCTGCCAATGATAGTACAATCCATATGCCTTACATCAGGATTGTTCATAAAGTAACAACAAAACTGCAAAGTTGCCTCTACCTTGAAGTATGACATTCAGGACATCTGTTTTGGGGACAGATGCCAATTGCATAAAAACCCAGCCACTTTAATAACCAGCAAAAGATAATTTCTCTTTATTTCCATGTCAAAACCCTTACCAGAAACAAGATTTTCTGACCCTTTGGTTGAATCCAAATTCTTTCAACATGTTGGAGGAAATAATCAAAACATTTATTGAATTTTTGGTTAAACAAGGTCATAAGAGGAGAAGGGAGGAGGGGAAGCAAGTGAGAGACAAGAAGGGGGACTTTTGTTTTTGAGCAAGATAATATTTCCATCTATGCACAGCTTTTGACACCACAAATCTGTCTATCGTAAAAAAACACTGTTCCAGAAATTGCAGCAAATACCCAAATTCCCCCAACAATTTCTGATATTCCTAATTAAATGATCTTCAGAAGAAACTGCAACAGTGAACAAGTTAAACAAAGGGCAAATGAATTCCCTTCAACTAGTTGATTTTATAAATTTTAAAAACAAGAAGACAAATTGAACATATGACTATGTATTGAAGGTTTAGCCTTCATTACCATTAAGTATTCATTAAAAAATGAAATCAAAAAGTTATACTTAAGCTATTTATAAGGGTTGTTCAATAAGTAGTGATACTTTCGGCCTGAAAAAATCAAAATATGACATGCCTAAAAAGAATCGCCACCAACATTTGGACAGTGGTCCAATCATTGCACAAGTCCTTGTATTCCTCAGCCAAAGAAGGAGGCAAGCTGCTGCTGCAACCAGTTTATCTATAGCTTCACGCAGCTGAACATCACCTTGCCTGCGGAAATGGTGGACAGTGATTTCCTTAGCGATGGCGCACATTTCTACTGCGTTCTCTGGCACAAAATGTTAACAAGCTTTCATCTCCAACAACAACAATGCAGAGCAGGAAATCTTCACCTTTTACATGGTAGCAGAACAGGTGATGTAATGGTAGTCCCATTCGCTGACTCACTTGTTCATTAGACATGTTTTAGTACGCATGTGGCAAAGACCTTACAGTATTCAATGGGAGAATGCATGATCATATTGACAGCTCCGATACTCACACCCATACTGTTCGCCAGGTCTGGTATCGCAATTCCTTGGTTGGCCTTTGCTGAAACCTCCACATGTGCAATTGTCATCACTGAAACAACACGACATGGTGCTCCTGATCTTGGCTGCTCTGCAGTGCTTGCTCATCCACAACTAAAGAGCGGGCACCACAGCATTACAGTACAGACAGTGGAAGACAGGCAGGCCAATACACCGCCGTAATTTGCCTGTGAATTTCGTTTGGTGGCATTTTCTTCGCTTTCGAAAACTGAAATACAGCACATTCAGCAACTTTGGATGTATCCATCTCCTACGAGAGAACAACAAAATTAGTCCAGCACGTTACATGGCTTTCGAAACAAACCAGCTGCAATGCAGTTGTCAGGGTTCATAACTTTTTCTGTGGAAAAAAAATAAGGACTTTTAAGGACCTACATTGCAATTGATATTTTGCGTCATTGGAAGATCACCCCGTGTGTGTGTGTGTGTGTGTAGTACAGGGCTCGACAAATACGTTCTAGATCTAGGAGCCAGGCTCCAGAATTTGGGCGTCAGGTGAAACGAAGTCAAAAACGCATGAACGAAATGTGGTTTACCATATTTGTAGTCAATTTTTTTTTTCTTTTTACCCAAACCATTTATTGCAAAATAAAGTTTCAATTTGCTTCATAATTTTTTTCCATCCTTTCGTAGATGATCTCAAAAAATTAAAATTTTACTTTGATTTTATTAAAATACTATTTGCGATGTCAATATTTTGTACATGTTAATTCAAAATACCATTTTTTTCTTCGTATAATCTGTAGACCATATGATTCAGAAAAAAAATTTCCTTTGCGAGATCCGCAAGGGCATATAAAACAAAGGCTGTGAAAAAAAAAATCCCATGCATAATCTGCTGCGGCATACGATCCGTAGATTGTGAAATTTGAGAAAAACATTTTTTTTTCCTTTACATAATCAGCAGCAGCATGTCTCAGACCATGATATTAAAAAAAAAACAGTACAATCTTGCCAACATCCTTGTTATTAATAACAAGTATTGCGTGGTATTTATTCATAGGCTATTTTTTGAAATGATCCATCCCTTTGTAAAAAAAAACAATTATGCGCCCCAACAAAACGTTACAACAAACAAGCTCTAAGAAACAAACTTAAAACATGTTCAAAACACAAAGTCGATTCCCAAGCAAGGGCATGATTGGGAGATTTAAGTTTGAAACTTCCACCAGTAAAAATCAGTAAGATGCATTCAGAATTCCACAATGCTTGACAGACAGGAAATCCAAACAAGTGAATACACAGTGCATGAACCCCTACTTACCATATGATCATACTGCCTCTAAAATTGCAGTTTAAGACAAGATGAGACCAAAGAAGGGGGGGGGGCTGAACATTTTAACTGGTGAAAAATCAATACAGACAGCAAGAATGCAGACTACTGTCAGTTTCTGCATTTTGTTGACTCTGCAACTGCACAGCACCATTACTTAATTTTTCTTCCTGCTGATATTCTCCCCATACTTCTTTGTCACTTATTTTCTTTTTTTTTCTTTTCTTGTTAATTATGCCCTCTGATAACAACCATCAGGCTGAGCACTTGAGTGCATGATTTCAAAGCTTCAACTATTTTAGATAAATGGTGTAACTTTGGGAATATTAATACTTTTGAACACCATGCATCAATTTTTCCAAATTTGTCACTTCTGTTCCTGTTTTGGGGAATTTCCTTCTTCCCTTATCAAGATTAAATGTAAAAACTAATAGCCCCCGGAAGGGCTGTTGCGATTACGGCAAATCCGCACGACTTCCGGTTTTGGAAATTTTTCTTTTATTTTCAAGCTGAAACGCAAAATTTTTTGCAGTAAAATACTTAATACTGAAAAGACACCATCGCGAGAAAAAAGAAATTACGATTATGGAAAAACTGAACTTTGTCGACTTTCCGTCTCCTACTCCGAACATCTAACACCCCCCCACACACACACACACCCACCCCGTGCCATTTTGTTTACTTGTGTGTCGCTCTCCTGTGTGCCAAAATAACGAAAAAGGCGGAATTTCTCAAATTCGCGGAAGAATCTCATGTTTGAAGATTAGGAAGAAATTTTATTGCCATCTAACTTCCGTTTGTGCAAATTCTTGCCTACAGTTTCAAGCTGAAAAACGAGCATAGCATATATGCCAAAATTTAATATTTAACAAGAATATTAAACACAATTCTCTTCAATTCAATTTTGAATCCCCCAATTCTCTTCAATTCAATTTTGAATCAACCATGAGAACAATCTAAATGGACAGGGGGGGAATGGAAAATTCTACATTTTTTTCTTTTTAGGGCTCGATAAATATGTACGGGATTAAACAGTGCTAGTAGCCATTTACCAGGCATTTTGCCCCAAAAATAAACTACTTTGCCCAAAAAGATCAAAATGAAATACATGCAAAAAAAAAAAAAAAAAAAAGGACAAGCAGGAGACACAGTGACAATGAAGCAAGGGGAATTGTGAAGAGCAGTAGATACTAGATATATCAGACCACATGAGACAACTGACACCATGAATTGTGAAGTCAAATAGACCCCCTCTCCCCCACCTTTGCTTTGACCCTCTGACCCCTGAAAAGACACAGATCCCACTGGTAAGGTCGCACAAGTAATGCAGGCTACAATGGAAAAAATGTGTGTGTGTGTGTGTGTGGGGGGGGGGTTGAAGGGAGATCATTTTTAAGAACATTCCAGGGGATTATCTCCCTTCAATGAGCTAGAAGAAAGCTCCCCCCCCTGGTGAACAGGTTAGCATATTTACAGACACACAAACAAAATGGGGGCAGGGTTGGAATGCCCATTACTGCAGCACAAAAACAAGACAGGGGAAAAAAATAAGGACTTTTAAGGGCCTTAGAAATGGAAATCAAAAATAAGGAGTTCGTAAGGACTTAAGGACCTTATGAACACTGAGTTGTATAAGCTTTAAATCACCTGTACACTAGCGCCATCCATTGACAAAAATAGGAAGTGCAAATGCACTCCAGCCAAAGAGTCTCACTACTTATTGAACAGTTATACATATATATATATTTAAACATATTGCAATTTAAATATAATTCCTTTGATTTTATTTTTAAATAAATACTAACACCCAAGAACAAATGCAATCGAGTAAGGAATTCACATCAGATTCGCTACAGCAATTACCATGACCCTTATTTACCTGGATGAAAAAATGGTTGCTGGGTTGTCTGCAGTAGATCGGACACAAACTGACAGTTTTGCAGGGAATGCCAGTCTATATCTTTAAAAGGTACACAGTGTCATGCCTGTGGGAAGGAAACTGATAAAAATCAGTGAATTCAAAGCTATTAATCACAGGAACTGTTTTCCTGAACAATATCAAGAAGTCTTAAGGTGGTGGGATAGGCACATTCATGATATTTGTATGCACATACTGCATTTTATGGGAGTAGGAAAAAAGCTTAATTGGGAAAAATCACCTGACTCATAGCTTTTTGATAAGAACACCAACTCAAGAAAACATACAATACAGTCAAAATTTCAAATTGCACGTTAAGATAATATAGCAATTTAAATAGCTGGTTCAATGAGTATACCCACACCCTGAATGAGAATTTTTTTACTATCAATGCAATGGAATGTTCATTTAAAAAACGAAGAAATGCAAATGCACAAAGAAAAAAAAAACTATAAAAATATTTCAGCTTGCAGTAAAAATATACATATAAAATCCCCAAGCTTTTATATTTTTTAGCACATGATAATTAAGTGTTTCTGTTAGTATTGTGTCAAGAATGTTTCTGTTAGTATTATGTCAGTGTGAAAACACAGTTCTTTGGCTGGTTCTTTCAGTACAAAATACTTCAAGGGCACTTTGTACTGGTAAATAGCACAATATATTTACTTGGTTTCATATACAGCAGTATATTTGTAGCATGTAGAATACTAACTACTGCTGCACAATCGTAAAACAAAAATATCAAAAGTAGGGTGTAAGTCAGGGCACGAATTTAGCGAGCAATAATAGCAAGTTTAAACACTAGAAATTTGTTAGTGTGGGAGAATCATTAAAAGAAAAACTTGCTAGCGCATTACATGGAATTTGGTTTATTGTGAATGTGTTCCTCTCTACAGTTCAGCAGCATGTTCTCCCTTTCCCACATTTTCTCATTCCTTATTACATAAAGGATCTACCACAAACACTGCTATGAGAAACATATCTGAAATATTTACCTAATCATTTGAAAAGCACGATTCAGAAGATTATTTCTTACTGGAAATGTAATGATCTGGATCTATATCATATGCATGACAGGTGCACAGGGGTGGAGGATTTTATTTCTTTTCACAACAATAGTCCAAACCTCTAAGGGTTCTGATTACTTAAATTACTTTCATTTATTAGCTGCTCCAAATTACACAACCATCAACATTTTTTTTTATTAATGCTTAGATTTTTAATACACCTACTAGCCACCGAGGAACTAAATCTGCTAGTTAGGATTTTAGTAATAGCAAGTACAGCTAGGAATGGAGAAAAGTGAATTTAAACTCTAAATGTAAGATATAAATAGCAAATGAAAAAACAAAACAAAAAACTATACCATCTCATCTAGACCAGAAGTGGTGATACTTATTTTGGACGGTTGTTTACAAAATTCTTGCACAAGAAGTGTGCAAAAAGGGCAACTAGGACGTATAATTGGGCTGGGAGAGGCCGCTCGGTCAAGTCACCATATTGCCAGTTGGGTCGGAGCTACAGGTTGAGGAGAGCACAACCCAGCGGCACACGGGCAGTGGACGGCCGAGGGCAATGACAGAACTTGAGGTCAAGCTACTGTGAGAATCACATCAGCGGAACAGAATACGTCGCACTTAACCATCCATGGTTATGTTGAGTCGCCTACAGGTACGGAAAAGGACATCCAGACCATCGCCAGACCTGCAGCAAGGGGGCTACATCCGAAGAGGCAGCTCCGCCGGAACCGGTTGCAGTAGTGCCGGGCCCAATTAACATGTATTTGTATCCAGTGGTGTCGTGTCGTCTTCAGTGAGGAGTCACGGTTTGCACTTGGCGACGATGACCAGCTCATACGTGTCGTCTTCAGTGAGGAGTCACGGTTCGCACTTGGCGACGATGACCAGCTCATACGTGTCTGGAGAGGAGCCGGCCAGAGCACAGATTCTGCCTTTACTGTGGAGCGGCATACGTCTTGCACACCAGGAGTGACTGTCTATGGAGCGATTTCCTATGATAGCAAGGCACCCTTGGTAGTCCTCTGTACATACACAAAATGCTCTTTGAAAGTGCCATTTTCTTCACAAACCAGGTGGCTAAACTGCATGCACAACCAAACAGAAGAGAAAAAGACAATCTGACATCTATCTTTTTGAAGACTGTTTTGGTATTGGTTTTGGGCCACTGAAAAATTATAATTCTACAACTCCAAAATGGACAGATTTTGATATGAAAATATTCTTATGAGTCATGCATGTTTAATAAAACACTGAAACAAACTGTTTTCTGACTCGAATAAAATTTTCAGGTAGTGGCAACACTTGATTAAAATGTAGCATCACAACTGCAACAAAATTGTTGCTCATTAACATGATGTTGGGCATAGCAGCATGGTTTGCAAGTTAACACAACAGGAAAAATATATTTCTTTAAGTCTTTGAATTCAATTGATAGATACAGAATTACTAGACAGTGAATGTTTAAAATGATAGTAGCAAAAAGCCATTCTTGCTTCCACTGCTTATTTTTCCATTCAACTTTACAGCATTATTTCATGATGTTAAAACCAACAACTAGTAAATAGTAAATTCTCAAACAAACACTGAGAATAATACTGTGTTTTCCAAAACAACAAATGCGTTTTTGAAAGGAACTCATTTTGACTATGCTACACCTACTGAGTAAAAGCCAAAATGTAGAACACCACAAAATATGAATCTTACACCAATCTGAACAGTTTAACTTCAGAGTTTCAGTACTAGTTGCATTTAAATGTTAACTAATGTCACAGTTTTCACTCAACTGTAACAAGCAGATGTTTCACGAACCACACTAGCAAAAAAACTGATCAAAGTAAGTCCTAATAAATATGTAGATTCTTGTGGGGGTACAGGTTCATTGGTGTTTAAAAAAAAAAAATCACTAAAACAGTGTGAGATAATTGCCCTAACTGGAAGAGAATGTTTAGGAATTAAATGTCAAAACAAGGTCTTAATACTTCTTTTTCTCTACACTCATTAAATAGTAATGTAAGTTATGAAAGGGGAAGCATAAAATGCATCGTTTGCACATAAATATGCTTCCTATTCCCTAGATACAAATTAGGGAGGAAGAAAGTATTAAAATAAACAGCTTTTATTCACCAGTAGTAATAAATATTAAAAGGACTTGTAATTAGTTACATCGACGAAATCATGAACAACATTACAATCTATAGTTTGGCAAGAGGGTACTCAAGAATATGTGGGGGGGGGGAGAGATATTTTTGTGACACCAAACACAGTGTAAGCGCACAGGACTGAGCATTCAGAATGATTTCAATTTCTAAGATCTGTAGGTATTAAAAAACATAACTTGTCATAAATGAATTGCTCTTTTCCCGATTTAAATTATTTTTTTAAATGCACTCGATAAATCACCACATATTCAATTTGAAATGGAAAATTTTTAAGGATTTCAAGTACATAAAATGAACAAGATCTTTCCAGAAATATGTAACTCGGAAATTTGCAATTATTCCAGTAAAAAGAAACCTAATCTAATAAAAAAACAATTAAGATCCTAAAGAAACAATCATAAACACTGAGAATAAGTCTTCAATATTGCACTACAAAGACATGGAACAAGAAGTCATCTAATGCATGTAAAAGATGGTCAGTATATGATATAAAATATTGTACTTCAATTGTTAATCTAAATTACCCAAGAGTTAGAAAATATGTAATAGGTTCAATTTCCCATAAAAAATATTTAAATTGCAATAATATTAAGATGGTAGAACTAAGAAAAAAAGATTACAGCACTGTATCAATGCATATGCAGATGGCTATTTCACAGAAAAATGGAGTTAACATGTTTTATGCAGTCTGCTAAATGAATGTCAACTATGTTACGGAAAATATTCAGATTTGGAATGTTTATGCATTTCTCTTTTGAATGTTATATTCTTACCTGCAAATGAATCCTCCAAAACATCATATTGCTTTCTTCTGATAACTCACCCTTTAAAATTTAGTTCCCTGTTAAAGGAGTCAGGAAAATTTACTGTGATTAATCTATACACAGCTTCAAAACACAACACCAGAGTTCCCGAACGATACACACTTTCCTCAAGTTAAAACGTATCACACTGACAACATTCCAATCAATGGAATAGCCCCACTCAAGAGAAAGTTAGTCAAAAATGAGTGGTCTAAAAATCAATAACAAATAATTAGCAAATGCCTTTAATTCAGAAATGCACAGACTCAACGAATTTAATAAAATCGAGGAAAGTTTCATGCACTTTCATATCACAGTAATCGGCACTAATGAAAAAAAAAAAGACAGTATGCTTACACCCCAGAAGAAATGTGCACCCCTTTACAACAGAGTGATTACAATTTTTTTCTTTTACTAATAACAGTGTGCTGAAGTCAATAACAAATAAAGAGAATAACACAGTCTGGTTATTCACAAAGTGGTGACATGTACACAAATGTGCCTTGATAAATTTATAAATCTGATAGATCCAGTGGAACGGCTGCATTCTAGAAATACAGCCTCTGCTCTTGAAAGTAAGTTGCTATAAGGTGTGTAGCTAATACATATCCACAATTTACAGACTGCTCAAAACTATCAAATTCTGCCCTAAGAAAAAGACTTTATTTATATCTGCTATGCTGTCATAATAACTAAAGAATTTTAATGTTTACCTAATAGTATGCTCTCGAAATAGAAAAATTCATTTTTATTATTCTTATCAGTGCTATGAGTTTTGATTCAAATACTTAGCTACACACATAGCAGATTTAAACATAGTACTTCTTGCCTGCTCTACCAAGTTGTAAGGAACCTCTCACAAATCCTGTGGATCTCCACACACACCTTTCAAAAGCGCAGTCATGTACAACACGCCACCTAAAACAATTTTTTTAGACAATCTGTTCTTACTACATTTCTTCAGTTAAACCTCTGTAACCACAAAAAAGGCTAAAAGAGAAACTCACTAGCAATTGCTGACAATTCCCTTTTTAAATGCACGAGCATCCATTATTCGGAAATTAAATTGTTTCACAGACAGTTACAGCAAAAGATAACTTGAAACTCTGCTTCCATTTCTCTTGCTGATTCAAATTTCCTTGGAAGTTTTACTCCACCACATACATTGATTGCTTCTAGCAAAAGAACCCCACATATATATTTATTTATAAATATATAACTATATTTTAAAATAAACTATAAATATATAGTTTATTTAACACCTGCAGTGATTAAATAAACTATATATTTATACAGTTTGTTCTCAACTTTATTTAATCATGACTGCAGAAACTTCCATGACTATACACTGAAGTGCCAAAAGTCATGGGATACCTACCTAGTATCGTGTAGAACCTGACGATACTAAGCAACTTGACGTGCCATTGATTCCACAAGTGGCCGGAAGATTTCTGGAGAGTTGTTGAGCCATGCCGTCTGAACAGCCACCCACAGTTCCCTGGTATTTGTAGATGCAGGATCTTTGGTGCGAATAGACCTTTCCATCACGTCCCATAACCGCTCTATTGGGTTCATGTCAGGCGAACGCGGTGGCCATACCATCCGTCGGAACTGTCCAGAATTCTCCTCGAACCAATTTTGGACAACTTGGGCCCGATGACATGGTGCATTGTCTGCCTGGAAAATCTCATCATTGTAGAGGAACAAAAGTCCATGAAGGGCTGCAAATGGTCACCCAGCAGAGCAACAAAGCAATTACCGGTTAATGACGTGTTTATGAGGACCAGAGGGTCCAAACCGTGCCACATAAAAACACCCCACACGTGTATGGAACCACCACTAGCTTGGGTTCATGGCCTCATGGGGTCTGCATCACACCCAAACCCTACCATCAGTGCATAACAACTGGTGGAGTGACTCATCGGACCACGCCACATGTTGCCAGTCTTCCAGGGTCCAATTATCGTTGTTCATGAGCTCAGGTGAGGTGCTGTGTCCGACGACACGGTGTTAACAAGGGCACTCTTCAGGAGTCTTCTGCTTCCATACTCCATGGATGATAAATTATGTTGCACTGACCTGATGGATTGAATGTGGATGTTATTTGGGCCAGTATCACTTGTCTGTTAGCATGGACAATCCTGGTAATGATAATTCAGCACTTGTGGTCAGCTACTGCGCTGTCCATGGTGGGGTGGTAATACCTTCCATGAGGTATTCTCAGTACACACGTGATACTGTGGATCGAGGAATGTTGAATGTTCACACAACTTCGGAAATTGAATGTACCATCAGTCTGGCTCCCACTACCATGACTCATTCAAACTCCTATAATTTATGTCGGCTTGCCATAATCCTACTGGCAGTTGATCAACTTGACTCGTGCTATTACACCTCGCAACTGATAAAAATCGTGGTGTGCGTCAAAGCCTTTATATGATGGCAGCAAGGGTTAAAAATTTGCATACTGCTACCCCGTGACTTTTGGAACTTTAGTGTATATATTATACAGTTTGATTTTTATTTATAATTGAAAGCTGCAGAAGTTTCTCTTTTCAGAAACACTAACCAGATTCTGAAAATCAATAACACACACAAGCCACTGAAACAAAAATTAAGTGATCAGAATTAATGTAAAGCATGTTTAGACAACTGAAAAGACATTAGGGTCCTTAAGATCAAAAAAGAGAAAATATCAGGCAGAGTAATTTGCCCTTTACTTTGGTAGCATGTATCACTTACCAATGTCAGTTATATCAATGCTATGCATGATAAACAAACACAAACCAATTTATTAAAGTAAAAAACCCTATTAGATAGCAACTAGATCTCTTTCCTTCATTGTTATTATTGTTCACGGACCATGAATGGGAAGCATGTTACATTCACTAAATGACTTTGCTGCAAAGATATATTAACAGTTCATCAGGAGATAACATCGATTTGAATTATGATACAGACAAACTACATTATGCAAACTGTTAAGGTCTTGTGTGATTAAAATTGCACCAGACACCAAAAAAACACATGCAGGTTTGTTATACAGACAGCATAGTGTTAACTGTCACAGTGCTTCAAATTAAATCACTGACTTAGACAAAATTTCCCTTTTGTTAGTATGTATAAATGGTTTACTAAAAGTCTACCTGTTTTTTCTTACTATCAAATGCTTTATTAGATTATAATCATGGTATTAACTACCATGATTAAGTTGTTAAAAAAATAAAAGAATACCCTGTGGCTACAAGCTTTCTGAGTGAGATGGGAATGTGGAATTGAAGTTTTAAATGACACGCTCGAAAAACAAAAACTTAAGCACCTCTCAAAAACTAAACTAAATCCTCGTAGTTGCCCAGCACTCTCAGGAAAAAGCTAAAATCTAAGTGCTGTGTGCACATGTGTGAGCTAACTGCTTTCAGCTCTAAACTTGACATGGTATCATAAGGTCAAGTTCAAAAAATGCTAGAAGCCGTTGTGTTTGTGGAGGAGGTCACTTCAGCAATTAAATTTACATCTATAAAAACACACACTAAAATATTAAATGGTATTGCATTTAAATTGGGTATTATGGGGATTACTAGGATAAAAGTTTTCACTTTGTCAAATTTTCAGGTTGTACCCCAGCCCTTCGTCAGGACTGACTAAGATAGAAATTGCTGCCACTCAAGTGGTAATGTCATACTGCTATGTTCGTTAATCGTGGAACCTCTTCTTCTCTCAATGTGTAGACTTTCTTATAGTTTTCGTTTTAGGTAGTGTTGTTGGTGTGTAAGAGTTTTTAAAGATTCTCAATCCATTGAATGTCCAGCACTTTGTACATGTTTATCAAGGCCTGTTTTGCTTGTAATGTTCCTAATTGCGGCCTTGTGTTCTGCTGCACGGGTGCGGAGTTGTCTTCCAGTTTCTCCTACATATATGTTACCACAATTGCAGTGTACACTGTAGATAACTCCTCCTTGTAGTAGCATATTATTTTCTTTTTGTTTAAACTGTGGAAAATGTTATTTTATTTTATTGTGTCAGTGAGGAGCAAGACGAATATGGAAGTTAAGGCTAATTCTCTGCAGCCTTTCAAACAACCCTTTACGGCAAGTTATTTTTCTAGTGAGTTTAATGCTTTTATCAGACTTTTTATAGCTTGACTTATCTTTTTTTCACTTAAAATTTTGTTTCTATCCAATTTTCCATGATTAACGAACATAGCGGTATGACATTACCACCCTCTATCTTAGTCCTGACGAAGGGTTGAACCACAACCCGAAAATTTGACAAAGTGAAAACTTATTTCCTAGTAATCCCCGTAATAATACACAATTTAACGACAATAATTGTTCACTAGGATTTGCCATGTCTTCATTAATTCACAATATTAAATGGTATTTGATAACCTGCAAGAATTCTCAGAATCAACTGAGCTGAATAGCCTGAAAACTTGAAACTCTTTATTTCCCTCTTCATTAAGTAAACAGAATTGCTATGAAAACTAAACCTTGCCAGGTATTCTTAGGGGTCAAGAAGTGCTTTTCAGTTGCCATAACAATATATATATGTTTATGTGTACACTGTTTAGATACCTAATGTGTACACTGTTTAGTTACCTAATCATGAAATTAAAAAAAAAATTAATTTCACTTATACAGAATAAACAACAAACTGTTTTGTACTGCGACACTCAACTTGAATGATATACCCTTTTACATAAATTGAAGGTTTAAAATGAATCACGTTACATGCTCTAAAATTTTTACAGGTTGTCTTCTACTACCTGAATGTTCACAAATGTTGGTGCTACATTTGTTGCAGATTTAAGAATTAAAACAAAAGAGCATGTAGGAAATAGTAACATTATACCAGTGATCCCATTTATTAGCATAGGAAATAGACACAAGCGTTTCCAAGCTTTCGCACATCAACCAGATAGCTTTTTCAAGGAAGTTAGACAGAAACTTGACAATAAATAGATACAACATTATATTCATTTAAAGATACGAGGCTTATACACGTGATATCCTGGTAGGAAGAAGGCTTTACTTGTACTGGTTCCAAATTGCAAGTATCGGTGTTGGTAATGATCTCCAAGGTTTCCCGAATAGCTGTACATTCAGGGGTAGAGAATCAAATTCAAGTCCGCTACTCCTATGTGGGATGATATAAAGAAATTAGCTAGCTACTCTAGCCCTAAATGTACAGCCATTCGGGAAACCTTGGAGATCATTACCAACAGCGATACTTGCAATTATAGCGTCTCACTCGAATTGCCACAAATTTGGAACCAGTTCTTCAAGTAATGCTTTCTCCTTACCAGGATACCCCGTGCATAAACAACGTGATGTCTTGCGTCGCACTTGAGTTGCCACGAATTTGGAACCAGTTTTTCAAGTAATGCTTTCTCCCTACCCACGATATAACGTCCACAACCAACATGATCTTTAAATGAATATAACGTCACATCTATTTATTGTCAAGTTCCAGCGTTCAAATTGTTAAAGCGTTCTATTATTCAGTTTGCAGTTTCTGTCTAACTTGGTTGATATGCAAAAACTTGGAAAAACTTGTGCCTATTTTCTATGCCAATAAATTGGATCACTAGTATAGTGTTACTATTTACCACATAATTGGTGTACTGTTCCTCATTATCAAAAGAGCATGACTTGGAGTAAAAGGAAAACAAATAAACAAAACAAGAACAAAGTTCCTACTTTTTTTTTCAGCACACTGGAAATGTAACATCACGCATAGAAACAATACACATTTCTTTTGGGGTGATGCAAGCATGTTAAAAAACACATATATTTATATATATATGTATGTATGTATCAAAGTAAAGGGAAGTTTTCTAATATTATATATATATTCATCTATACAAGTGGCCAGCACTCCAACCTCAAAAAAATTTTAACTAGGAAGCACATTAAAAAACTGAGAAAAAAAAATAGCTGCACAAAGCTAGGAATGTGTGTTCATTAAATGACTGTTAGATCTGACCACTTAATACTTAGAACAGACATATTTTTTGCATTTCATTTGCCTTCTTCCATAGAGAAAATTTATTTTAACAGAAACAAGGTTTTTAAAAAGAAATACAACTAAATCAAGAAATTTTAAAGAAGTTTTATATGGCATTGAAAATGTCAACAAAAAAAGCATTTACAAATCTACCAGAAAAAAAAAGTGGTTAATCAGTAGCTAAGCAATGATGAGACTAAAAAAGTTCACAAGAATGGAATAAGAGAAACTTGCATGGCATCCAACAAGATATGCAACACAAACTTACAACATTTAAAAGAAAAGTTAGGGTGGATGCCAAAAGTGATACTGTAAGTGATACTGTATATGCACGTGCAAGCGCTACTCACAATGAAGTACAGAACAACTTGATTAGAATGTCGATCTTCTCGTCCAACAACAAAAGGCAAAAATAAAATGACCAATTCAGCCAGAGGGTTTCAACCTACAAATACAACCAAGTGGACAGCAAGGAAAAGCAGTAAGGAATAGTTAAAATACAAAATCACCGTGGCAGATTTACCATTCAAGTTATGTTATTATTGCTATAGAGTGATCAAGAAATTTCAGTTGAAAAACAAATCATGAAATGTTCTCACTCGACAAACTGTATAACATTATGTAGCATAACCTTTGAAAGTATGGTATGAATGACACCACCACATCTACAAAGAAATGGAAGCTGAAGAAAGGAATCAAAATTTAATACTTACACAAGAATAAAAGCATTTGACAGCTGATGGAAGATTAACTTATATCTGCAAATTGAGAGGACAAGGTTCCAATTTGAAAGGAAAAAGTTAGTTGTATCAATAACCAAGTTGTTCACTCAGAAATTTATAATACAAAGAATTCCACCACAGGCAAAAATTTCTGGATAAGCAAAAAGAATTTATCATCAGAAAGTTTTAAAAAAATGTTTATAAAATTCAGCAGGAACACAGAATAAATTTAGCCAGTCTATATCTTTCAAATCTAATTTTGTCCGTTGTACTGTTCAGTATCCTAACAGATGGCGCATGTTGTTCCTTAATGGCATTTTACAGGTGTGACAGCCCAGCATATGAAAGAAATTATCAACCACAAAATATGCTTGCACTTCTGAACACATACCAATTTCAGTGAATAAGAAATTTTTACGAGGAACACAGAATGACAGAATTGATTTGTAGGTATTAGACAAAATGTTCCCAGTGGCCATTTTTTTGAGATTGTAAAATACTGTATTATTTTTTTTTTCTTAATTACTTCACATGAGACAGTCAAATTTCATTCACAGTGTAACTTTTTGCTTGTGTTCTATAGATATAGATCTGGGCAAAAGACATTTAAAACCATATCCTAGTCAGCAAAAATATTCAATCTAAAAATGGCCTAATAAGCAATAGGAGCAACAACAGTTATGTTGTTGCTCCTATTGCTGTTTGAAACCTACTGGAAATCACATTTCTTCTCCTTCAAACCAATGATTTATTTGCACATTTTCATTCTATAATAACAAAACCTACCTATGCCATATTATGCAGCAAATGCTCTTGTATAATTCTTCTAACCTAAAAACCTCAGGGCAAATGAAATTTGACTGTCCATTATGAGGCATGCATGAAATTATAGAATGCTGG
Organism: Macrothele yani; assembly: GCA_039090855.1. NCBI lineage: Eukaryota > Metazoa > Arthropoda > Arachnida > Araneae > Macrothelidae > Macrothele > Macrothele yani. The sequence goes on along the minus strand of CM077030.1, from coordinate 110,844,593 downwards.
CTGGCATGGTGGAGGTAATTTATTCGATGAAAGTGCATGGCACTGTTGAGCTAAATAAAACCAGAACAGGTGACATCCCCCCCCCCGAAAACAATTTTAGTTTTTCTTTAAAAACATATCAAAAGTATAAAATAAAAAAAATCACTTAACCCCCCCTCCACTTATTTACTCACACAAATACTAAATAAATTATAAATATTGATCTCTCTAAAAAAAGGGCAATACTTTTAAGCATATTTCAAGTAATTAGTATTTGCACAATCTCATCTACCTCCAACAAACCAGCAAGGTATCGGTGTCGGCATCATAACAGGGGTGAGTTAGAATTTAAGAGAATATATACTTATATCTCACAGAGTAAGACTACACCAAAAATCCAAACAGAAAAATTTGCACATAAAACTTAAAATTCAAACACAGCAGCAGCATGATGAAAATTGAAATCCAAATAGCAACTCAAATGATGAAATTTATCTTGAAAGAAAATACACTTCAAACAAAACTAGCACAGTTCAAAATTAAATGGCAATGATTCAGATTTTTCCTGAGACTGAATAAGAAATTTCACAGCACAGTTAAAAATGGCAATGATTAAGAATATTCCAATGAGACTGATCATGAAACTTCATGTATGCACAGCAAAAAACATACAGAGAAACAAAGCATGCCATTACAGATCAAAAGTATAACAGCAAATACTGATATTTCAACATGAAATTAGAAGTATTCAAAGTGAATCAAGGTAAAAACATAAAAGCAAACAACTGCAATCCACTATAAATTATAATCTTTGCACTGGCACGGTATACAGCAATAAATCAAATCCCATCGCCCGCATGATAATACTTAAATGAAACTGAATGACTCTTAAACATCACAAAATGTTAAACTGAACATTTTCACAATATTATGATATTCAATGCCACTCTTAATACCTAGTATGTGTTAAATACATTTCATTATGCCCAATGAAAAAAAAATCCTATACATAATTTAAATGTCTAGTTATTGTTTATATTGCAATCTACTAATTAACTTATCGTAACAAGTAATCATATTCACTAAACCATATAAGAACTTGTATTCCAAAAATTGAACAAGGGGACAAAACAAGTCTCTCAGCAAATTAACGGAGTTATTTTATTTTAACAGATATTTTGAGCCTCTTGCTATTTATCAAAGCCTGTCTTTCAGCATTACACCAAATATCTGTGCATCTAAGTAAAGCCAAAGTGAGTCCCCACACAACAACATGAAGAACTAATATGCAATAATTTTCTAGTTCCAGAAAGATAAACAAAATACCCACCCACCCCTCAACGAAATTCCTTCTGAAAACACTTAACTCATATGTGGGAATGTATACTTACGATTTGTTACCATGGTGGTTGGAGCATGTGTATTTACATATACAGTGCATTTAATTTTACTGATATACAAATGGCCATAATATAACATAAGGGTCATGAAGTGGAGAAGTAAAAAGAAAAAAATATTCTCAGCTTATACTTACTTCACAGAATATACATATAAAAAGTTAAAAAGTAATTAAAAAAACATAATGAGTCTGCAAAGGAGGTTTTCACTTTATGCATTAAGTTTCCTATTCAGAAGCATTTTTGCCAGTACTTTCTAATTCTTGTGACAAAACATTGCTAGCCATTTACATCCCAAATTCTTAAGACCATTTCACATCAACCAAGCCATAACAAACTTATGCTAACAAAAACAATCACTTTCATTTACATGAAGTTTTTTTACACTTGAAATTTTGTTATTTCACCTGCACACACACAGTCAAGTAATGTGAACAAATAATTTCCTAACTACTAGGTTCCATTTCACCATATATATTGTCCTCTTTCTTACAACATCCTAAAACTACTTGCTAAGACTGCTATTGGAAAACAAGTTGTACAGCTACGTTTGGATTCAATCATGTGCAGTTGGATGAAATTATTTTTACATTATGCAGTTAAAGACACTGAAACGCTGTTGAGAAATAATTCAAAACCTTGATTATAAACCCACTTGGGGAAAGCAAAGCAGAGCTAACAAAATCTGAAAATATTTTCACTTACTAAAATCAAGAAATGATCTTAAGAAAATCCTGAATTACTACACCATCATGACTTTAGAAACCACTCCGATTAGGACAAAAGCTAGATGTTTTACTACAGCAGGCAGTAGGAAAATTCAGATTATGTTTTCACTAGTTGGACACACACACACAGCCAATGGGTGGCGTATTTTTTAAAGTCAATTATTTGCACAGAATCTAAATACATCATTGTATCAATGACTCATTACCGATCGACATAAATAGCTAGGACATTACAAAAGAAATTCTTCAAAAAACTTTAATAGTTATTTTATTCTTTTGTTAACGTGTCACTAAAGATGAAAGAATTATTAATACTACTACTATGAAAGAACATGTACTCTAAAGAAAAATCTATTACATTACAGCACGTGTAACAAAGGGTCCATCCTATAATAACTGATACCATAGTGAGCAAGTAACTGATACCAAGTTATATGTATTAAACTTCAATCTGTTGTTTTTGTAGAAAACAGAAAACGGGAGAATGGCAATGTAATAAGCTGAGAGTACCCTCTAATCATGCGTCTGACGTATCACTTTCTTTTGAAGGTATCAGTTAACTGCATCACTGTGTACTTTTGTAAGTAAGAAAATAAAGTACTGATTATACCTCTACTCAATTGCACAAAAATCTGTTGTTTTTTTCTTTGAACTTCAGAACCAATGAGGCACTGAAGTAAATAACTAAGTCACATGGTGATTGCAGCAAAAAATGTGATTTATTTTTCTGAAAACGTGGGACAACTATGAGGTCACACACAATGAGATTCTCTTAGCTCTTACTAATTCTGAATACATTTATTTATCTTACACAAATAACTGCAATGATCTCTTGCACCTCAATGATATAACCTGTCACACATCAACAAGGCTCACAACCTGACCCTTTTTGATTACCTTGAAATTTGGTGTGATTCTTATGCATGTAGACTACTTATGCACAAATCCCAAGTTTTAGTTATCCATCTTACAGGGCTTCAAAATTACACGAACCTGAAAATTAGAAAATTATAACTACTTAAAATTTGTCTGGAGGTTACATCTCGCTACCTAATTGGGCTAGAAGGTTGAAATTTGTGTCTTTTTTGTAACATTTCATGAGCTTTTAAATCACATGAACTTAAAAACAAAATTATGTTGACCTTTTCAAGGTCACAGAAATAACCTTTGGCCTTTACAATTAAGAAAAACTAACTTAAAAATTTTGAAAAAAATTGCATGGCATCCTTAGTTTTGCTTAACAGTATGCCAACTTTCAAGTTGGGACTGCAATGGGATAATTATTTATTATTAAAACATTAAAATGAAACACACCCTCACCAAGCAAAAAAAAAAAAAAATTCGCTTTGAACAGCGAATTTAAATTGGTAGGATTTATCGATAGGCACATTCCATTTCAAATCAGGCAATTTTGCAAAAAGTGTGTTGGACAACCGTCAGGAATTTTCCTGAAAAAATTATATTTGAAAGGCCTAGTCGTATGACTAGATCAGAAAATATCACATTTCTGAAAAAATTTATGCAAATTATGACATTTTTAAAATGGTGTGCTGCAGTGAAGCCTTTACAACAGGCAGAAATTTCTGATTTTTAGGAATTGATAACTCTTGAAATTTTAAAGCTACAGCTAAGATTTTTTTTTTTTGTTGGGAAACATAACGTGGGGGCTTTAATATGCATCATTACTTTTAATGTGGCTGTACCTCATGTTTATGCAAAAAAAATTACAAAATGTGAAAATATTAAAAAAAATGCAATTTTAAAGTTGTTTTTTAATAATTGTTTCTCCTTAACAATTCATGTGCAGGTGGTTCTCCCTTTGTTCATGTTAGTTTTAAAAATGCTTTGCATGTCAATTTTAGTTTTGCAATGATAAACATCCAAATATTCATATAAAAAAAGCCATTCTTTAAAATCTGAAACTTTGGTAGATGATAATCATTATATGCTACTATAAATAAAGCAATAAAAAATGGAAGTATTTCAGTTGCAATTTTTTTATAGTTAGCCTAACATGGTACATATAAAGAAATTTTCTTTAGTGAAAATGGCAGTAGCTTGGGAAAACTGAATGTAAAAATATTACAAGTGGTATTACCTTTCTTGCCATGTAATTTGAAATACCAAATTCATCCAGCAAGTTTTGAAAACTAGTACAGTAAGAATTTGCAGCTTTTAAACTCTTCACGAAGTATCATTTAACATATCCGTAAGCTGACCAATAATTTCTGTTTTCAGATCAGATGTTGGGAGTTTTCAACATCATGAAATATTAACATAACTTTCTTCTGTAAAAAGCATGCAAATTTTTTCAAAGTTGCAAAGGATGCTTTTGCTCATGCACTTTTCTTTTTTACAGGAGTTTAACCAAAAATTAGATACATTCTAAATTTCTATTGCACTTTTAGAAACTTTTTTACTTAGTTCATGTTCACTACTACTCTGGCTTATGATAGATTAAAGTATGTGCTTCATGAAATGTGAGCATGACTGGCTGTCATCAGTTCAAAGTTCAGTGTTTAAAACAGTTTTTCATAACTTGTCACACATTTTTATTATGAATAGAAAATTGAACTATCCACTCTGAGGAACAGGACTATATTCTTTTTCACATTGCTGTAACTGTTTTCAAGAAAAGGGTTACTATAAGGTTTATAAATCTGTGACATTTAACACTGAAAAAGGGAGGGGGAATTAGTAACAATTTCAACCCAAAAATACCAGCGTTATATATTTTTTAAAAGAAACTATTTTCATGCAATGCCTTTCAAGACCAAAAGAAAAAAAAAAAGATTTAAGACTTCCTGTAACAAGTAACAGAATGGAACAATAAACATCAGATGGCTGTAGCTGACTTGCATTTGACTACTGAAAATAAACAAAGCTGTGTTTAGGTAATGAAGGTCAAAAACAAACTAAAAACTAAAGCTGCTACTGGTCAAAACCCCAAGGTTTCTGGTTTAGGAGGGATAGCAGAGGCTTTTTGTATGCAACCAGATGAATGCAGCAAAATATAGGCGGGGCAGGGGCCTTGGTGCAAAAAAAAAAAAAAAAAAAATAGAACAGTAAAACCTCAGGGAAATAAATACCTCAAAAATCAGGGTACTTGTAATCCCGTGTTATTAAAAGGAGGGATAGGGGAAACATTATGCTCCACAAAAACTCATTTTCACATTTTATTGTTCTAGTCTTAGCATGGCTCTTTCATTTTTACTCCCAGTATTCCTTCCCATGCATGCACAACACCTGCAATGTAAAGATGCATTTATTGTATCATATAGTGCATAAACTTTGCTTTCATACATGTATCAGGTTAAACTTGTTAATTAATTGGCAAACATTTGCAAAATGTCATTTAGTCACTTCTGGAGAATTCTTGGTTGAGATTTGCTTCAGTCTAATTTTTTAATAAATAATGAACATATTGCAGTCCCAACTTGAAAGTTGGCATACTAGCAAACAGAATTATAATGATGCTGTATAATTTTTTTCAAAATTATAAAATTACAGTTTAAAATATTCCAGGTCAAATGTTATTACTGTTACTTTGAAAAAGCCAAAGGTTATTTTTGTGACCTTGAAAAGCTCAATATAATTTCATTTTATGTCACATGATTTAAAAGCTCATATAATATACTATAAAAAGACAAATTTTAACCTTCTAGCCTAATTAGGCAATGAGATACAACTACTTGAGGATTGTCCGCTCACAATTTTCTAATACTCAAGGCCATGTTATTTGAACCCCTGTATGGGGATAGAGTTAAAACTTGGGATTAATGCATTGTCCGCTCACAATTTTCTAATACTCAAGGCTATGTTATTTGAACCCCTGTATGTGGATAGAGTTAAAACTTGGGATTAATGCAGCATAAGTCTTCATGCCTAACAATCACACTAAATTTCAAGGAAATTAAAAGGGGGTCAAGTTCGAAAATGGCCATTTCAGTGGTTTGATTTGGCATGGAATGAATGACCCTCCCAAGCAGAAGAATGCACCATTTATCTCTACAGTAAAATTTTCCATAAAAAAAAAAAAATTAGTTCTATTTTGGGGCATTTTCTCTGTGGTTGCACATAATTTTTGTGACTATGTAAACATGCTACCTTTCAAAATTGCTTAAATCAGGCAATTATTTTAATACCCACAAATAACTTATTGACTGTAGAAATACATAAAGGAAGAAAGGTAACTGCAAAAATATATAATGAAACCCAACCAAGCTGCGAGTGGATGTACGTTCAATCACACATAGATGTGATGTGCATGTTAATTAAAACTCGGAAACATTCAATTCAGCCCACTGTTGAATTGTTTAGAACTTCTATTTCAGTTATACATTCTATCTCATTGCTTTATCTTACTGATAGCACTATGAAGAAAACCTTCTTGTATTATTTTCTTAAAAAGTGCATTTAGGGTTGGGACTTGGTATGTTAATAACATGTGTGTGCCCATAATATCTTCAATTCTTTATTATGCACATTATATGCATGAGGGAGGGAATCAACATATTGAGTTTTAACCCTAATTGCACTTAAGCTTAAGTTATGCTGAAAAATGGAACCCATTTCTTCTGATTTCTGAAAAAGGAATTATATGTGTTGTTTTATGTTCTACTACTAACAACAATGTTGTAGTATATACAGGGTGATCCATTTAAACCAGTACCATGTGATTTACTTATAACTTTTTTATAAATAACAACAAAATCATACAGTAAGTTGAGAATTATACATGTGGTATTGGAGAATCATTTTATCAAAGCAAATGTTGGAATTTTCCTCCATTTTCTTGTAAACACAGTTGAACATGCTGCACCATATTCAGTGATGTCTCATGTAGAGTATGAGCAGTAACATTGCCAATTTCAGTCGTGATTGTTTCACGCAATGCACCCAATGTTCTTGAATGGGTTTTGTAAACTCTATCCTTTAAGTAGCCCCATAAAAAAAAAAGTCAGGGAAGTTAAGTCCGAAGATCGGGGAGGCCATATGTTTTTGAAATTAATCTGTCATTAAAGAAGCTGGTTATGAGTTCCATTGAGACTTTCGATGTGTGACACGTAGCGCCATCCTGCTGAAAGTAGCCCTCTGTCAATCAATGCCATCAAGTTGTTCCACAAATTCACTGAATATGCGGCAATAAACATTAGTGTTGACAGTCTCGGGGGAAAAAATGGGGCCAATAATTTTCGTAGACGAAACCTCACACCATACACCAACCTTTTGTGAATGCATCGGTGTTTCACACATAACGTGTGGGTTTTCGGCAGCCCAGTATCTGCTGTTTTGCGAATTGACATAGCCTGACAGATGAAACCAGGCTTCATCCATAAACCATGTGATGGAGAGAATATCAGATAGCAAATTAAGAAAATTTTGAAACCATTTGCAGTAACTTACTCTCTTTCCCTTGTCCGGTTCCTGCAGCTGATGGATTACACGCACTTTAAATGGTCGAATATTCGCTTATTTTGCTGCCCTTTGACAAGTTCCGTATGAATATCCTGTCTGTTGGCTTAATCTGCGTAACGATTTCGTCGGAGATTGAAGTAAACGTTGCTGAACATCGTCCACACACGTTTGGGGCATCGGAGGGTGATGTCTACCGCTGAGAAGAGAACCAGTTTGCTCCAGTTATTTTGCCATCGACGGAATTGTTGACTTACTTGGCACTTTTCGAACTTCAAACTCTCTTCGAAATGCTCGTTGCGTTTTGATGACATAATTGGTTACCCAATACGATTTCACTAAAAAAAAACCACTCTGGAACAGAGTACTGCACGTTTCTGAATGCACGCAAGTGAATGACAACGCAACAACAAACAAATCACGAGCTGAGTTACAGTTTAATTAACAATCTTCTCCACGGTGGTGGTTTTCATTCTCCAGGAGTTGCTGCTTCTATTGAAAAAAAAGAAGTTCCTTGCACTATCCCTTGCAAAAATGTAAGGTTTTTTTCAGGGTATTGGTTTAAATGGATCACCCTGTATTTGATAAAATTCTTCTGGATGATTTTCCAAATATAAGGACACAAAGTATGGTATTGTTATGGAAAGTGTGGCAAAGATGTAGATAAATGCCAAAAACCTTCCAATTATGTAATTTTTGCATTAATTGCTTGTATATTAAATGTACTTCTACAATTGGACAGTAGGAGACACTCAGCGTTGATCACACTGCAGAATCATCATAGCAAGAATGTGTTGCAGAAATGAAAGTAAAAACCAAAAACCTTTCAATGATATGCGCAACTTTTCTCCAGATTGATAATTTTTCACTGCATCAAAGATTCTTTTTCTCTAAATTTACGTTCATTTTAGCCTGTGGTTCATCCTAATCTTTTGAACAGTTTTCACATTCCAGTAATGCTGGTTATTTACAGTCACAACCAGCAAAGCTCTTGAAAAAACATGAAAGATTTGAAACTTTAGTCAACAAAATTTCAATTGGATTTGCAAAACATGTTAAAAAAAAAGATTTTATTTTTTAACCTTATTTAAAGACTGCTTACTTCAGTCTAATATGTCATATGGAAAAGTGAACTTGTAATTAAAACAAACAGCATGAGATAATGCATAAAAAGTATTGATCTCAAAAATGGCAGCACAAAATAACAGAGTCAAGATACATAGAAATGATTTCAACAGGATTTGAATTAATGTTAAAATTACACTAGGACTGCTTTCGGTATCAAATTTTATCTTGCTTAGTAGATGGTGGAGAGACCGTAATTGGGCTACAACTACATAATGCAAGCGAAATAGAATTTTCAGGTTTCCCACTTACCTTTGCAAGTTACACAATTTGTAAATGAAATAATTGCATGTTTAAGTGCAACTAAAAGCAATACAATCAGTCATGGACACATATTACAGCTGAAAACTACAAGTTCTAAATTTGCTGTATTCACACCTCATAAGGTAAAAAAAAAAAAAATTCTGATGTAGTTCATAAGCATCACAGTTATCACTTGAATGCAAATATGGACTTTGGTCAGAAAGGGTGAAAAAAAAAAAACAAATGAAAAAAAACTTAAGGTTAGAGTTAATTGCTTAAAAAAATATCTACAAGAGGAAATACCTTTTAAGTACAAAAATTGATTTATATCGCCCATTGAGAAAAGCTTTACATCAAGAAAAACAAGACACTGGATAAACACGGTACTGGGAACAAGCTACCTAACAAAGTAGAAATTCCTCCAGTTCTGTTTTAAGACACAGATATGAAAGCAAATGAAACAATGTTGTGCCACCTAGTAGCAGACAGTGAATACGAAAAATCAAAAAGTAAAACTTATTCACAACAACTGTCTGACGTTAGTAGTTTTGCTAATTTCACTTTATGGGCAGAGATACAAAACCAAAACACTTAATTTCATGGCACTTCAAAGGGAAAACTTTCATCAGAAATGATGATAAAAGAGGTACTGAATAATACACTTTTGTCACACTGACAACTATCAAATGCAAACAACATTCTGGAAACTGGATTTTTAGCAGCAGAGATACTGTTAGAATGAATGCAATACTAAGAATATTATAATTTTTTTAAATAAAAAAGGGTTACCTCACAATGCTATCTGGTATAAAAAGAATATTTCAGATCTGCCTCATAGATAAACAGATGTACTAAGTGATACAATATGGATGTCTCTTGACATTCGCATAACAAAAGATGTGGAAAAATAAGTCTAGATGCATCTTATACATCTGGACTTATTGCATCATATTCATGTTTCTTTAGTTTCAGAACACCTGTTTAAGAGTACACAAAAGGTTCTGATAGTAAAGTAGCACATACTAGAAAGGGGAAAAAAAAGGTGGGATAGTGTCACTATTAAAAAAAATGCTGCAATCACTAATGTTTGTCAATATTATAATCAAGATGAAAGACATGGCAGGAAAATTCTGGACCACATTGTGTGATACTAATGTAACTCTCATTGACTGAATCTGTACAGAAATTACAACACTGAGTAGAATAACTTTGAAGTGTATGTAAGAGAAGATGTAGTTTTCTCCCTAGAGCCTTTTTACTGGGCGGCCCATCCCGTTTATTTTGTCTGCCACCTGGTTATATTTCCTTTAATGAATGTTTTCACAATGCACATAATAGTGGAAAACTTATTTCCCACACAGCATCAGTGTTCATGAAAACTGGCTGAAATCTGTGTTGAATACGACTTGTTACTAAATACTAATTATTTTCAATCATTTTTGTACAATCTTCTAACTTTGTTCATCATGTTATGTTACATTAATGTCTACAACACCATTAAAGATGTTTAATAAGCATAATAATGTTAAGCAAAACAACATTTCCTTTTTTTCTGATTGGGGAAGTGGTCATTAAAAGTATATTTCTTGCCGCCCAGCTGTAAATGTTTTTTTAGGGAGAACACGTCGATGGACTGCAATAAAATAATAAGGATAGTAAGCATACCAGAAAAAAATTAGTCGCCCCTAACAGAAACGACAGTAGGAAGTTACCGGTTGCACAGAGAGCGCAGCGATAGAACTGTTGGGAGATAAATAGCACTGACGTGGTCTACAGGATCATTTCTGCCTCGTGCAGTGGTGAAGAGCAACGTGTGTTGAATTTAGTCTGACCTGTTGGTTGTAAGACAGATGTTACTGAGTGGCAAAAAGGAGCCATCAGGTTTGACCATACCCACAGACACAAAGTGAATGAAGTCGCCCAATTTGATGGTATGTCGAAGCATACTGTCCAGTGGATCTACAAACAGTAGTGTAGCTCACAGTTAACCAAAAATTGGCAACGTAATTGCGGCAGCACGAGATGGCCATCTGGAGACAACACCACGGAAGAGGCCTCTTTTAACAGTAAGTTACAAAGTTGCACATTACCAATGGGCTCAGAGACACCGAAACTTTACTGTGGAAGATTGGAAATGAGTAATTTGGTCTGATGAGTCTCGTTTTTGTTTGTACTCCAATGATGGGAGGCGACAAGTACATTGCAGGCCCCGATGGTGTTGAAGGTATTGGGGACATTTTTTGTACCACGAAATCTGTGCTTTCGTTACAGTGACGATTTTGAAACAGAATGCGTACTTCCACATTCTGAATGATGAAATGTTGCCCCTTTGCCCTACATCTCCAGGAGCAGCATCACAAACAATCAGGAACACTGTCTCCCCTCAACTGGCCCGCCGAATCCCCAGATTTAAATCCTACTGAAAATCCGTGGGATCATTTGGAACAGAAGGTAAAATGCCGGAGAATAAACATCCACGTATTCTGGTGGAACTTCGAGACTAATTGACACACAAGTGGCTGCAAATCAATGTTCAATACATCCACAACTTTGTGGAGCATCTAACACACCAGATTATTGCTGTTATCAAGGCAAGAGGCTGTCACTCGTTATTATACTGCCAGGGGTGACTAGATTTTTTGTCCAGTGTGCTTACATGTAACACTCGCAGATAAATCTCACAACCTGTGTTCAAAGGAAGCAGAGTAGTACAATGTGTTAATTCACATTCATTATTCTGCTCTCTTTATCAACAACTAATATCCCCCAAAACACAAATAGATCTTTATCATTCAACTGAGTCTTTCTGAGGCTATGCACTAATTTGTCAGCTCACACTACAGATCAACTGCAGCTTTCTTATATGTGAAGTGCATCACTGTCTTACTCCTGAGCTCCAACTACAAAACTGTCAAAGAAATTTTTTTTGGGGGCGGGGGGAATAAAACAAAGAAAACCACAGTAGAAATGTAGAGAAATATATGTAAATGCACATAAGGTTCATAAATAATTTATTGAAACAAGAATATGCACACATTTTATTTATGCATGGCCACAAGCATCAGTCTACCAGCGGTGTATCTCGGGTCCGAGACCAGGGCTATCTCCACACCACTTCCCAGTACTGTTTTTTAAAAATTGTGAAGTTTGTTTTTTAATTGTTAAGTAATAGAAGTAAATTTTTTTTCTAAATTTTAGGTACATGCTATTGCTAGCATGATATCAAACCAAATAATTATGAGGATTAGGATTTGAACACATACATGAACTCAATTCTTCTTTCCTTTTGTGAGAACTTGAGTGTTACGTTTTCACAAAAATGTTTCTTCCGAGCACTTTTTCATATTTAAAAACAATGTTTTTCTCTATTAACAAACCAGCCAAGTTGCTCGAATGTGCATGCCCTTGTGTGGCTCTAAGATATATCTTGATTCTTTTTAATACATAAAAACTTCTTTCGGCAGTTGCAGATGAACAGTTTAATACCAGATCTGCTAATGTGTACACCTCAATAAACATTATGTCCAATTATTCAACTTTATGTTACAAAAAATGTCTCTTACTGATTTGTTTTGTATTCATCAAGGGAATAAAACACCTTCAGTTAATTTTTTAATCGAGCTGTATCAAAATTTGAAGCATAGAGTTCTTTAAGCTCTGATAGATGTTCAGGGAAGCTTTCACAAAATTTATCAAAGCAGTTCGAATCCAACAAAGCCACGAATTTAAGATATATCACTGATTTTAATTCATTGAAACTTCACACAAACTCAAAAAACTCTTCAGAAACACGCGCTGGAAGCATGGAAGGACCGAAATAGTGCAAATAGAAGTCTTTTTCCTGAGCGACCCGTTGCACAAAGCAATGGTCCATTTACCTCCGTAGCTCATTCATGTCCTCATGGAAACGCTAGCAGTCAATAGTATAGAAGCTCTTCGCATCAGAACAGCAAAGGCTCTCGAAGACCTACTTGTGTTATGCCGTTGATCATCGTTTGCCAGACTGATTCTCATAATCGAAATCTATCGTGTTTTTTTGCACCAAAGGCATCGACATATCTTAATACCATTGATAATTGACTTTTATTTGTGTATATTTACGACTTTTATTTGTGCATTGTCTGGGCTTCGCAGCTAGCCTCCAATAAACACCACCGCAGTCTACAATGGGGAGTGTCAGATTTCATCTAATATGATAGTTTATATAGGAAATATGATCACCTCTTACAAAGATCTCACAACAATGAGACATTTCCATGATAATGCTGCTGATGAGCTCTAGAGACAATGAATCCCATTCTCAATGAGGGCAGCATATAAAGTTCAGTGGGGAAGTTCTGATGAGCTACTACTTGTTCACCTGGAGCAGGGGTCACCAAACTTTTGGAGAGAAAGGCCAAATGGGGAAACTGCTCATGGGGCCGGGAAGAAAATAAAAATTAAAAAAAATTGGTAAACTGAAGATTCATCAATGCAGATTTTGTAAATTTTCAATGAATTAATTTTTTTCAAGGGCTAACTAATTTTATATGGTCTGTAATTTAACATGGAAGTTTCAAATAAATATTTAAAGATATTTATACATATCTAAAATACATACAAAACTAAACTTACTAAAGACTAAAGTTTAGTCTTCAATAAGTTGACTTCATGAGAACTAAAACTGAGAGAAAAAAAAATCAATGAAAAGATTGATATTGTTTCTGTAATGATTTAGCAACATTTTCGATATTTTGTTTCAGGTTGGACAACACAGTTTTTAAAAAGTCTGACAAGTGGTTGTCAGTCAATCGTGAACGAAGCTTTAATTTCACGTAGTTAATTTTGGAGAAGGCTTGTTGGCAAACATGTGCTACCAAAAACTGAAAGCATTTTCCTGTTAAAACTTTTCAGATTTGTAAAACTATTTCTAGGCAAAAGAGAATAAAAGGTAATCAAACTTTCACTGCTAGACAATGACTTCAAATTAGTATTAGATTGTAAATCTAAACAGTGCCAACTGTAAATCATCAACCGTAAAACAACATTGGTCCAGCAAATATATCTGGAATGGTTTTTCAGTGCTTGCAAAAATCCCCAAAATGTCTTTCAAACTCAGCTTTCAACAAATTAATAGTGACATAGTGCTCATCAACATCAAACATGTTGCCTCCCATATATTTACAAGCTGTAAAGTCTTAAAAAAAATTTCTCCAACTGTCACTTGACCAGTTCCAACTTTGACTGGAAAGACTTCAGATCAAAGCACAACTCATGTATATGTTTATCTTTTCCTTGCAAATTCAAATTTATTTTATTGGGATAATCCGTAAAGTCTGTTAAAAAATGCGAGGCCCCACAACGAGGTGTCACCTCGGGCCGGATCACAGCTTCCCACATGCCATAATTTGGGGACGCCTGCCCCAAAGCATCCCATGCTTATTTAATGATAAGGCACGGATGTCTGGTTGGCTGATCATCTTTCCAATTTCTCCGCTTTTACACAAATCATTAATTAGCTGAGCCCAGACTCGTCAACCTATATGAAAGTAGAAGATTTTTACAGGTCATAAAATCACACGAGGGCTATTTTTATCGACATTATCCAGACGTTAGAACAATTTTCCAGTAGTAGTATTATTGGTCCACAAGAAGTTCTGGAGAAAGAGAGGGGGGAATCAACACCCCCTTCCCGTACTGAAATTCGTTTTTAGGTACGTCGATTCCGAAAGATAATGAAAATGTAAAATGGCAAGCATGTTTTTTTTTTTTTACGAATAAAATAAAATAGCAGCGAACTGTGTTTTGCTTAGTCTTTAAATTGTGTGCGAAGGCGAAGATAACAAAAAGCATCGTACTAACATCACCTTTTGTTACAAGGCGAGGCCAACTGTAACTACTTCCTTTTATCGTTACGTGAATTCAGCGCAACTTAACTGTTAATCACTTAGAATGTGCGTGGCTCTGTAGAGGCAAGGGGTTGAAAGACTGAACAGCAAGGAGCAGGCAAGGCAATTCCCATCTGTAAATCAATTACTGATCCTCCGCTGCATTCTAGTGCCAGAGCGGGTGAGCTCTTTTGCTAAAGGCATCATATTGACAATCGGACTGGAAGAAATTTTTTTAAGCAAGTTTTTTCTTACCCATCTCAAACGATGGTCAGAAGCCAGCGCTGAGACCATTGCGATGCCGAGGCACAATTATTTCTTTTTGGAGACAGGAGGAGAGGAAAGATAAGAAACTGATGACTGTAATGCCACCTTGAATAGATGCAGAAAGAAAGATTTCACTAGTGGTTCGAAATCATGGTGGTTGATGGAATTTCAACCATCCTTATGACTAATTCTTGGTGAAAATCTTAAGAATTTGAAATTCATCCGGTGGAAGGGCTGAAAATTCGGAATCTCCCGTCTAAATCGGGAGAGTTGGCATGTTTGCGAGCCCTATGTGGATTAGTGTTATCGTCCATAAAAAGAAACTGAAGACCAACAACACCCTGGAAAAGCCTGACATAAGGATAAGGATTTCATCCATGTATCACTGATCAATGACATTATTGCCTTCAAACATTAGGGGGTGGTGTATGTGACTGTTCAACACTATGCCACTGCAGACTAGCTACCACCACCAAAAGTCTCATTCTCTGATGTTGGGATGCATAATAATGGGTTCATGGTCCCTCCAGATGGAACTATGCCGAGTCAGTTTGCAAACTGAATTCTAACTTCTCAGTGAAAAGAACCTAGCCCATTGGTCTTGGCTACAGGAAATGTTACTTGCACCAGTTCAAACAAGCTGTCTTATGAGCTGAAGACACAGGAGCACAAACCATTGGTCTACATGCATAGAGATCACTCTCATTAAGCTGTTAATATATGGTTTGCTTTGAGATGGTTGTCAATGTGGCTGCAGAAAGGTGCCCTGCAATGTCTCACTGTTAAAGAGCAAAATTATGATCATGAGGTGTGGTAACCCTTTAGTGAACCACGATAGGCTGTTAAACATGTCACTATTGCTGTCATAATCTTTAAATAATTTTTTGGTGGATTTTTCCAAGTACATGGGCCTGTGAGTGGCTTGCTCCTAGTCTTTCTATAGATCTCTACCTTACTGAATCAGGTTAATGAACAAGAGATGTTCAGACTGAATTTTTATCTGAAACAGTGGTTTTGCTCCCCAGATGGATTTAAGCCACTTCATTTCTATATTGGACAGCTTTATTCTCTACAACACACACGGAGAGGTGTTAAAATGAAACTCTCACATTCCATCTAATATGTTATTTAACTATTTACATTCCATTCATTAAATGTGTTTTTCACTTAAAAATGCCTTTAGAATTTTACAGTAATCTATAATAACTAGTAAAAAAACTGTGCTTGCAGGATTTCTGAATGTGTTTGGCTGGGGGTACCTCTGTCTTTCCTTTTCTATATCTACAAGAATTTTAAATGCAAAAACAAAAAAGGAAGGTACATCCACAGTTTCCAACTTCACATTTGCATTTAGGTACTATACACAGCTGCACCTAACACAACTCCAGACGATTATACTCACTGCAAAGGATGTAATTGACATATCAAACAAAACGGACATCACAAGAACTAAAGACTACAAAATTAAGTTTGCTTAATGAACATATGGTCGAAAAGTACGAATACACTATTTTATGTTTATGTCATGTTATTTTATTTGAAATATTAGGTGTGCAACTTAATTCTCAGCCCCTAACCGCAAGCGATCATAGAACGTCGGCAAATGCAAATAGCTGTGAGCAATAATGGCTGACTGCAGCGCCATCCAATAGCTTTCCAGGCAACCGTAACTGCTCACAGCTGTAGTGACAGAAGAGACGAAAGTTGACGGAGAAAGCAATGTCGTTTGAGAAGCAACATTTGAGGCACTGCCTCCTCTTCGCGTTTCAGCTATTATTTGCTGTCAACGTGTCGTGCCTGTGGCCGAGAATTAAGTTGCACACCTAATAGTATCTGACATGAATGATACTTTACCAATTCACCACGCCAAACCTGTTGGCCATCTTGGTTAAGCTTGATTTTCTTGTCACTATCACTTATTTCTCTCCACCATGCAGACCTGACCTGTTGGCCATCTTGGTTAAGCTTGATTTTCTTGTCACTATCACTTATTTCTCTCCATTACTTAAGAGTTTAACAAAATGAATCTAATTATTTACAAGTGGGTCTTACTTTGTTAAAAGCCTGTGAAGAACATTCATTACAAAGTGCAAAGCAACTCAGAAATCAGAAAAAGACTTTCCATGAAACCATTTTGTGCTAGCTAAAACATGCATCTTTTATGTCAAAGTATAATAGCATTAAGATTTCTATTCTCTTGTGTGTGAGGTGGCAGTTTACTAGCTACAAAAGCTATCAAACTATTTATAAGAGAATGTACATTACATACATGTACTAATAAACAGCTAATATCAGGGCTAAGAGTGAAATATTATATATATATATATATATATGTATGTATACACACGCATATACAGTATGGGCCATATATTGCCATAATCTGGAATGCAGAAATTTTGCACACAAAAAATCATTTTTTCTGATCATGTTTTCCCCTGCTTCAGTGAATATGGAAATAGACCCATTAAAACAGAAAAATTTGTTTCTTAAACTACACTTTGCGACACCACAGATAACAGTGGTGGAAAAGTTGATTGTAGGGAGGCAACCTAAACTATGATTTTTGTGGTACATTTTATTGTGGCTTTAACATTTTTTTTTATCTTCAACATTTAAATATTGCTTGGCGAATTTAATTTTTTTTAATTATTTTGTGATTTTGTCAGTTGCTCATTTCCCAAAGACAGAAAACTAACTTCCCTCATCCAATTTTTGAAATTTCAACGAAGAGCTTGTGTAATGCATCTTGTCTTTTCTTTATTTTTCTGCTGTCTTATGTAAGAAGCATATACTGCATCTAACTGCTTCACACAATTCAAGAGCCCTTTTAGCAAACTGAAATGGAATGAACAGAGCTTTGCATGCAATCAGACTGCATTGTTTATACCAGGGGTGTTAGTGCCCCTACCATGTTTCGGAGCAATTCTTGAAGCGGGAAAATATGCAATTTGGAGTAGAAACGTTAGGTTTTAAAGCAAGAAAATTTGCATTTTGGAGCAGCTAATGATAGCATTTTTAATTGTTTTAAGTCCATGCTGTGCTTTAAGTTATGTTTATATACTGAATTACCATTATTTTATGAACTATGAAAAATTTTTATATTTCAGGTTTGTTGACATTTTACTTGCTTCTCTTACGACTGTTAATTAGCATTTTCGTCATTCCTACAGTGAGATAAATGGGAAAACAATTGTACTACCCACGATTTATTGATAACTACATGACCTGCAATATTTTAAGCGTTAACACATTAATATCTGCAATTTTCTTTTGAATGCATTTGTTTTGCTGAAACACAAATGATGCTGCCGCGTCCAAGAACTGTTGCTACTGTTACTGAACGCTTGTGAATATACACTTAGGAAGAATAAATAATATGTAATTACTGTTTGTTGTTTGGTTGGTTTTTAGCAGCATATTTTTCAAGATTCATGGCATTCAGATGAAAATACATTTCTGAAACCAACCAACTGGCAAGCCACACGTACGCAGTTTGCCTTCAATATACAAGGAAAACTAATGTAACATTTAATAATCAAATTGTAAAAATCACCTTTCAGCAGTTGCACCACGATACTCTTTATACAATGTTTTTCATCCAGTAATTATCAATGTCAAACTTTCGCTATTGTTGTGAACAACAACTGGAACCAAAACTATAAGATAACAGTGAGATTTAGTAAAGTTGGTTAGATAAAAGCTGCTTCCATCGCTTAACGCTTGCGCAGTGACATTTTGGCGCAGGACCCCCCCCCTTTAGTAGTAGTAGAATCAGTTTATGACTTTTTCATCGTTGCTGTCTGAAAGAGCCACTGCTCTTGCATACGTGGGGTCCTGCATGTATGGACATGGACATTAAGCAGACGATTGCGAGTTAGTAAGTGGGTCAATGCACCTTCCATCTGAAAAAAGAAAAGTGTGAGGGTGAAGATGTTCCCCAAGGTAGGTCAAAATGAGAAAAAGAAAATGTTCTAAAAATTCTGCTTCCTGAACGTACGAGACAAAATTCTGAATTCTGTCTAAAGAACCAAAAGATGGGCATTCCTGATAATGGATTGCTAGTTATGCGATATAAACAATCCTTTCATTTATCCATAGCGATCGTGAGTGATTTTAATTAACAAAGCTGAGCGATTTTAATTTGGTGAAAAATCAGACAGTGCGGTGAAAAAGTGTGAATGTTATGCAGCATGAACAAAACTGAATCGTTCACTCTAATTTATTTATGAAAATATTTAACTAGATCCCACCACTGTATTCAAAATTATAAAATTACTGAATTCCAAACACAATAGATTTTTTTCCTGGGTTTGTTCTGATACTTGCTAGAACATTAACTGTGGTTTCCTCTAGCGAGCAAATCCTACTTTCTTCTCAGCAAGTTCCACAGCCATATTTGTCTTTTGTTGACTCTGCCAATGCACAGCATCCACTGTTTACTTTTTTTTCTGCTGATTGTTTTCCCTTACCATTTTTCTTCCTTTTTTCGTTTTTTTTTTTTAATTCCCTCAGATGACAATTTTATCCATCATGCTTAAAAAACTTTCAGCCTGAGAACCATGAATTCTGATATCAGAGCTTTCACTATTTTAGATAAATGGTGTAATTTTCAGAGAATGAATACTTTTTTTTTTTTTTTTTGAACACCATGCATCAACTTTTACAAATTTCTTAACTTCGTCAATTCCGTATTTAGAATTTTCCTCCATCCTTATCCAAGCTAAAATCGCACACATTTATGAGGTTGATGACATTTAACAACTACATAGGAGTGGGAAGATTGCGGGGGAGGGTCAATTACGGAAGAAATCTTCACTCCGTCCTACTTCAGTTTTCAGAAATTTATCCAACATTTTTAAGCTGAAATACAAATATTTATGGAATAAAATGATATCGAACACTGGGTAGAGGAAACATCGCGAGAGGGGGGGAAAAATTACGATTACGAGAGAAATCTTAAGTTCACTTTCCATTTTTTGAAGGATAAATCTTTGTACTTCGACGGAGAAAACGATCCCAGGCCCCCCTCCACCAATCCTCCCAAAATTTCAGCTCAGTTGTGCATTGATCTCGTGAATGATCCAAATGATAACAAACAAGTTAGTAAAATCATGCAATGCATTGATTATAATACGATTTCCAACATACCAGAAATCATTACTCAAGTTATGAGAATAATGGCTGTGGAATGAATCTTGGTCCTGTGCCCTGACCTTTGATCCCATTTCGATGATATTCAACAAAACCGGTTCGGTATACCTCCGAAATAACACGATAAAGTTTTGTCGCAATCGAAGCATTTTTATGTAAGTTATGATGCACAAGGGCTATGAATAGATCCTGCTACTGTGTCCTAACCTTTGACCCCATTTTCAATAGAATTCGTCCCCAGGCAAGACCCTACAACATACTAACATTTCATCCAAATCAAAGCATTTTTACGTAAGTTATAACGCATAATGGCGATGGAAGCGACTCCGCTTCGATGTCCTGACCTTTGGCCCCATTTCCAATAAGGTTTGTCGCCAGGTGGTTTTCTACCACATACTAAATTGTCATCGAAATCGAACCTTTTTTACGCTAGTTATGACGCATAACAGCAGTGGAATGGATCTTGCTCCTATGTACTGACCTTTGACCCCATTTCGTTCACTTTAAATAAGGTACCTTCCCAGGTGATCCCCTACCAGATACTAAAATTTCATCGAAATCGAACGATTGTTACGCGAGTTAATTTGCGGACGGACACAATCACACAACGCGTGACGTAATGAGGCAGATGGGAATCGCGACCATCGCTCACCGCAAGTGTGACGTCATAAAACTTTAATAGGATCCACACACAACGCGTGACATAATGAGACAGATGGCATGACCGCGCGCCAACATTCTCAAACGTGGCGAGATTGTGGCGTCATAAGATTTCTAAGCATTGGTAACATTAATGGAATAATGGAACAACGCCATCACTAAAAACATTATAATTCGGGGTGGTTATTTAACCCACTGAACGAATTCTCCTAAAGTCGAGATCAAGCTAAATCGATTTCTAGTACCAGAAAACGGTAGGTTAACGACTTTCATCGAAATTCTTAGAGCAGTTTTCAAAATAAAATGTACATACATACATACAAGAATTGCTACTTTAAGGTGGATGTCAAGTAATTTTGCTTCCTATACTTCCAATGGAAAAACTTCTGTACACATTTTTTCACAATTAATGCGTTCCCAAGGATGAAAATTTGAACATCGATTAAAATAGCTTCATATTATAACTTGCAATACTTAATATTTTCTAAAACATAACCATAATTATGCAATTCAACATTTGTTTGTCTACTGACATCATGAAAACACAGGTCGCGCCATCTTTTTTCTGGACAATTAATGCGTTCACAAGGATGAAAATTTGAACATTGATTAAAATAGCTTCATTTCATAACTTGGAATACTTAATATTTTCTAAACCATAACTATGCAATCCAACATTTTTTTGCCCACTGACGTCATCAAACACAGGTCGCGCCATCTTTTCTCTGGTTTCAACACAACCAAAGGAAAAGTTATTGATTTTTAATATGATTATGGTTATGTTTTAGAACATATTAAGTTTTCCAAATTATAATATGAAGTTATTTTAATCGATATTCAAATTTTCATGGAACACATTAATTGTGAAGGAAATGTTTACAAAACTTTTTCCATTGGAAGTGCAGGAAGCAAAATTACTTGACATCCACCTTAATAATATGGGATAAGGGCAATGGAAAGGATCGCAATCCTATGTCCTGACTTTTGACCACATTTCGTCCATTTTCAATAGGGTTCGTCCCCAGGTGGTCCCCTACTACATACTGAAATTCCATCGAAATCGAACCATTTTTACACAAGTTATGACGCATAAGGGCAATGGAATGCATCCAGATCTTATGTCCTGACCTTTGACCCCACTTCACCCATTTTGAATAGGGTTTGTCTCCAGGCGGTCTCCTACCACATAGTAAACTTTCATTGAAATCGAACCATATTTACGCAAGTTATGACGCATAAGGGCAATGGAATGATCCTGCTCTTACGTCGTGACCTTTGACCCCATTTTCAATAGAGTTCATCCCTAGGATGTCCCCTACCACATAGTAAAGTTTTATTGAAATTGAACCATATTTACGCAAGTTATGGCGCATAAGGGCAATGGAATGATTCCGCTCTTATGTCGTGACCTTTGACCCCATTTGTCCCATTTTCAATAGGGTTCGTCCCTAGGTGGTCCCCTACCGCATACTAAAATTTCATCGAAATCGAACCATTTTTACGCCAGTTATCGTGCGGACGGACAAAGCTGGAGCATATATGCTTCTTCAACCTACGGTTGGAACGCGTAAAAAAGACAATTTCTTGAATTAGCGCAAGAAAATCTCGTGGCTGAAGATTACGGGGAAATTTTCGGGCGGCTTAACTACCGTTTTCGGAAATCATCGCCAAGAACTTCAAGCTGAAATTATGCAATGAGATTATATTTAACAACAATACTGAACAGAAGCAACATCGCGAGGGGCGATTATGATGGAAAATCTTTAATTCGTTATTCGTTTAACTTCAGTTTCCCAACGTTTGAAAAGACAAAACAACGTCCCCAGACGGAATACGACCCCCCTCCTCTCCCCTAACTAATACCCCCAAAATTTCTTTACTTCTACATCGATCACGAGAATGAAAAAAAGAAAATAAAAATAAAAGGGAGGGGACTCCGCATATCCGTGGAAGAATCCCATGTACGAAGTAACCGCCAAAACAATTTAGAATGGCGTAGGATTCCGCTAAGAAATCGATGACTGGTAAATTTTAACTTCTGGCGCAAAATTGGATTTCGTCAAAATCGTACAAGAGCAACGTGTTGGTGCGGGCTGGCACACAGGTATAGCAGCCCCGTTATACAGACACAAAGAGCAAATGTGTGAAATGAAAAGAGACACTTTCCTTCATAACCATGAAATTTTATGAAAAACCTTTTTGGCGTGATACTGTTTTTGCTTTAACATAAGCTGATAAGGAATCAAATTTGAATGCATCAGCAGAATCTTTTAATGCCGCCAGTAACCTCCATTTACAGATATTTGCATCTTTTGAGGTTCTTTTTATATACACACTGCTCCTTTGTCACATAAGGTTACTTTGCAAATTTCACTTGAATCCAATGAAAACTTACTGAATTATGCAGAAAAAAATTTATTCAGACATTTAGAGAAACACTTCTGTTATGCCTTGGGGCATCATGTTTTGATGAAATTGACTAGTCTGTGGCCCATTAGAAATTGCTAGAAGTTTTAGTGGTGGGAGAGGCAAGTGGTGGTCATAGCTTTTCAACTCAGGAAAAGTAAATCTTACAAAAAAGAAAAGGGGGTCAAACTTCAAAAGTTAAATATTCTTTCAAAATTTCAGGACAAAATAGTAAAAACTAAGGACTTTCAGGAAACAAAAATCAGGAATATCAGGACATCTCATACCCCTGTAATAAATAAGCATGGAAATTATCTTTTGCATTTCATTTTGGCACTCACAATTAATTTCATTTTGGCACTCACAATTAATGTCAACTCTCGATAAAACAAAAATTTTGATATATTAAAAAAAAAAAAAAAAAAAAAGACCTTCTGCACTACATGTCCTGTGCAGTTTTTTCCACAAGTCAATTTTTTTTTTCATATTCCCTTTGGATTCAACTTATCGAAGTCTGCCGTTATTGTACAATATCTTTATCACTCCCATTTTTAGGTGTTTATACATAAAAATAAAAAGTTTATTATTTTTTCTAATTCAAAACATTTTAGGACACCCTCAAGTGTTTATTGATATGTGAGAGAGAAACAGAGAGATGGTTAAAAAAAAACACGTTTTGGTCAATAAGGATTTGATTATATTATTTC
This sequence comes from Macrothele yani, assembly GCA_039090855.1. Taxonomy (NCBI): domain Eukaryota; kingdom Metazoa; phylum Arthropoda; class Arachnida; order Araneae; family Macrothelidae; genus Macrothele; species Macrothele yani. The sequence goes on along the minus strand of CM077030.1, from coordinate 110,820,648 downwards.
TGAAAAAATTAGTGTTCGTAAGTCAATATCAATTTCATGTGAAATAGGGACAATAAGTACACACATTACGGAAGATACAAGGTAATTTTTCAATAATGATTGCTGTATGTATCCAAATCACTAACACAGACGTGCCAACCTTGAAAATCGGGATATTTTTATAGCTCATAAAATCACACGAGCGCTATTTTTTTTTTTATCAACATTTTCCAGATGTAGTATTATTGGTCCACTAAAAGTTAGAGAGAGAGAGGGGGGGAAGCAGTGCGGAATTCTACACCCCCTTGCCCTACTGAAATTCATTTTCCGGTACGTAGATTCCGAAGGATAATTAAAACGTAAAATAGCCAGCATGTTTTTTACGAATAAAACAGCAGCCAACTGGTTTTCATTTCTTCTTTAGGTTGTGTGCGACGGCAAAGAAGACAAAAAAGCATCGTACTAACATCACCTTTCGTTACAAGGCGAGGCCAACCGTAACTACTCTCTTTGTCCTTAAGTGAATTCGGTGTTAACTCAACGGTTTAACATTACTTAAAATGTGTGTGGGTCTGTTAAGGTGAGGACTGAACTGCAAGGAGAAGGCAGAGCAGCTCCCATCTGTCAATTAATTACTGACCCTCCCCGGCTTTCTAGTGCCAGAGCGGGTGAGCTCTTTGCTGAAGGGAGTCTATGACAATCTGACTAGGAGAAATTTTTTTAAAGCACATTTTTTCCAACCCCATTTCCAATGATTGGTCAGAACCCAGCGCTTAGACTACTGCGCCACCGGGGAGGCTATCTTTTTGCAGATAGGAGAGGAAAAGTATGAAACTGATAACAGTAATGCCGCCTTGCATGGGCGTAGAAGGAAAAATATTACACAGCCGGTTCGAGATCATGGTGGTTGATGGAATTTCAACCATCCTAACAGCTAACTCTTGGTGAAAATCAGGAGAATTTGACATTCAACCAGAGCGTTGGCACGTCTGTTAACAGATATCAATTATCTCAAGTTATGGAACATAGCTATACTATAGTGCTGGGCTACAAAAATCCCACAAACAAGTAATACTAAAACTGATACACAAAGATTAAGGAATTGATAGCCACTACAGCACAGTTGAAATGAAACGCATTAACAACTGTCACCCAAACAAACTTCATCAACTGGAATTTTGCTAACTGTTTTTTTATCTAACTTCTTTTCAGCTTTAATTTTTATGATTTGTAATAAAATTTACTCACCTTCAGTAATTTTGGTATGTATCCAATCTAGTAATAACTTACAAAGCCCTTTAAAATGTTCAAATGCCATCAAACAATATAAAAAAGAACACTGCCTAGACCAATACAAATAATACAAAAAGTCTGAAGCACACAGTATTAATATTTCTGTATGCTCTAGACTTCAATAAAACCTTAAAATATATATATTATGCCAAAAGTGATAAGATTAAAAGCACTTTTTGAATCTGCTGTTATATAACCTAAAACGTTAGTTACTGCATCAAAATTTGAAATCCTGTGACATGCAGAAATTTGTAAATACACGAAATGCACTAAAAATATTTTCCAAAAATTTCACAATGCTATTGAAACAAATGCATTACACAAAAATTTAGAATCACTATCACACGGAAATAATTTGTTTCAAATCACAAAAAATTGCAGCAATAAAAGTGATTGTGATTTTTTATGAAATATTCAATTCAGTTAAAATGCAGGAACAATCAAAAGAAGCCCAATTTTTATGATTGCACTTATATTTAAATGCTTCACAGAACACTTGAAACAGATGGACTTTTAAACGGGCAACCCTACCAGAAAATGAGTAGCAAATCCATATAAAAAATGGATGAAGACTTTCTTGCCTCAGTCATGTGGTTAGGCTTCACGATGATAATGTCCACAACGCTTGATGCAGCTCCATTCCTATTCAAATGGTCTGCTGCAGAGAAGTTGGCCGGTTTTAACTATCGAGAATAGTGGTTAGTAAATCTACACTGATACACTGTAGATAAAAATAGCTGACTTGTAAAGAAATATGCACTCTTAAAAAGCACTTTACTTTCTCAAAACTACTTAAAAACAACTTCTTTCAGGAAAAGTATTAAAAATATTTTAGAAATAAAAGTTTAAAGTAAATATTAATGATGCATAAAAAGATCTCAGTAAAGTACCAAACAAAATATGGTAAGCTCCGACAGATCTATGATCACAGATTTAAGAACAAAAATTTCAACTATTACAAATGCATTATTGAATTTTCCCAAATTAAATAACACACATTAAAAATAGGCAAGACTTTAAAAAAAAAAAAAAAGTTTAAATTACATAGCCTGCATCTGTACAATTTTACGACACATCTTATTCCCTCTGTTTTTGATTTGCCAATAGCAGGAACTTGCTGTTCTCTCCAAAACAAGTTTGTTGTACTAAGAACTGGTCAACAAACAGGGAACCTAGCATTAAATATCTTCCTTACACTGAATTTCTCTGTATTTTTTTGCTTATGAACCTGGTTTTTAAGCACTTGTTTTTGAGAGACAGAACAGAAAAGGAAGATAGTGAATCTGGGAATAGTTAAAGTAAGAATGGTTCTGTCTGTTGTAGAACAATGAAAAAAAAAGTACACAAATTAATTTAGATCATTCCTTTTTAGACTTCCAATAAAAAGTAAGGAAACAAGTGATGCTATGTAGATCCACTGTTTCAAAAGTGAGTTCATTTAATAATAAGTCTTTTCCACAAAAGTGAAAATTCATTGCTTTTTCTGAGGTTTTTTCCCTATTGTGTGTGTGTGAAGATAGACAGCACAGTTAAATCAACAATGCTTTTCTATTCAAAAATGACTGATATTTAGTTTGAAGACCTATTTTCCTTTTTTTTTTTTCATGACCACATTCTGATAACTTATCCTGATACAAAAATGTGCACCCATTGGTAAGTATTCTATAGTATTTCAAATTATTCAATTTATTCCACTTTTATTTTTGTTTTCCAATTCAACTTAATTCCCTTGATACACAGTTACACTAGGAATTGCAGTGTCTAAAAGAATAATAGAACTGATGTACAGGAATCCCACCCAAGTTAATCATTCTGTACAATAAATATTTGCAAATCATGTAGTAGAAATAGAAACCATACACACAAAAGCACTTTATACATCTCTCACACTGAAAATAAAATAAAACCTTTAAAACTAGTTAAATGTATGTCAGTAAGTCATGCAAAAAAAAAAAAAAAAAAAAAATCGATGAAAGCATACCTACATTAATATTTTTTTTCATATATACAAACAAAGCACACTTGCACACAGGTGTGTATGTGTGTGTGGTGACAATGCTTAGCTGGTGACAGGTTTGAAACCCTTTTATTTTTAAAAGCCAGATAATTAACAAATGGAAAGAAAGTTAGAAATTTTCATGCTTGCTTAAAATGTCTATTAAAATAAAACCCATCCTAAAGCTTAAAAATGTTCCCGCACTCAACTAAAAAAAAATATATATAGCACTGCATTTTTCAAGATATAAATCAGCCTTTTCACAAAGCACATCAAATGACAATTTGTCTACAAACAGAACAAAAGCTCATCTCACACTGCTACCAGACACACCCACACTGAAACCAAATTTCCAAGTTTATTAAATTCATAACTGTGATCACGTGATTTGCTTTTTCTCTTCGATATCCTTTGAATGCTGATTTTATATTGATAAAATACAGTACAATTAAGTTGAAAACACAAGAATTGTCTGGCAATCAAAATCTTTGCCGTAAACTATGAGTATCAGCTTATTATTTTAGAAAACAGCACAATCCATACCACTCTTCCACATACACACTGTCTCTCTTAACTATGAGTAAAACTATGAAAGAAAGTTCCTAGAGAATAACTTAAGGGATGCACATACTATACATACCTAATTAACTACACAGCAAAGAAATATGATTTAGCAGTAGTACTTTGAACAAAATATTCATGAAATAAAAACAGCAATAAAGAAACATTCAAGATTTCAGAAAAAATTCTACAACAGTGAAAACTGGCAATAAATACAATTATTGTTTCATTACTTACTGAACAGCTTCTCGGGTACCGGACAAGGTGCACGGTCGCTCAGGTGTACCGTCACTTTCTGGTGCCAACTGAATCTTACACCCCGTTTCTGACTGCAGCCTTGTGATTTGTTCTCCTCCACGGCCAATAACTACATTTGTAAAGGAAAAAAAAAAAAAAAAAAGGAATCAGTTTTAACGCAAATCTATTTTAAAACTTAAAGTTATTAAACTTTTAAAATCCTGGTATGAATACCTGAAATATTTTTCTTAACTGAAATAGTAACTCACAAATGCATCTCTACATAGGAAGTGAGTGTAAGATTGGTGTATGGAATACTAGAGGTATAAATGGAAAGATACAGGAGGGGATTCAAGAAATGAATAAATATAGATGTGTAAGTGAAACTAAAGAAGTGGGATTAAAAATGAACTTTCAGAAGACAAAAGTGATGTTCAATGCTTTTACAAGAAATGGAGATTTATCGATTGATGGAGAAAAGCTGGAGATAACAGACACGTACATTTATCTTGGACAGTAGATATCAAGTGAGGGTCACATTGATGAAGAAATTAATCGGCATACAAAACTTGCCTGGAGAGCTTTTGGAAGAAACAGCATAATTTTCAAGAGTAATATGTCATTACGTCTTAAAAGAAAAGTGTTTGATCAATGCACCCTTCCACAGTGCTTATGTATGGTGCAGAGACGTATACCTTAACTAAAAGAAACATACAAAGGCTGCAGTCAACTCAAAGCAGCCTGGAGAGGTGCATGCTTGCTGTAACCAGGAAAGATAAGAAGAGGAACTCGTGGATCCGAAAAATGACAAGAGTGAAAGACATCATGATCAGAGTTAAATCCCTGAAATGGCAATGGGCTGGACATACTGCCAGAAGGACAGACCATCGATGGACAGCCGAAATTTTAGATTGGATTCCAAGGGACAGGAAAAGACCCAGAAGAAGACCACATGGGAGATGGGTGGATGAAATTCGAAAGTATGCGGGAGTGACATGGAGGAGACTGGCACACGACAGACCGTTGTGGAGGAAACTTGGGGAGACCTTCGTCCAGCAGTGGATTGTTAATGGTTGACAATGATGATGATGATGAAGTGAAACTAAAAAGAAAGAAATTGGGATAGAAGAAATGAATAGAATGGTGAGTGTGTAGTTTGGAGTGTTGGAAAATGTGAAAAGACAGGCTGGTGTAGGTGTGATTTTAAGTGAAAAGAATTCTCTGGATTCATTTGAAAGTGAAACTTCAGAGAATAGTAATTGTTGTAGTGTATGCTCCTTGTGACTCGGAATATTCTGATAGGAAAGAAGATTTCTGGAATGAACTAATAGTTGTTTTAAGCCAGTTTGGAGCTAAAGAGAAAGTTATAATAGCGGGGGATTTCAATGCTAGAGTAGGTATGCAGAATGTGATTTCTGATAATTTTCTGGGTAAGTTTAATGAACCTTGTGTAAATGATAATGGTGAAAGATTAATTGAACTTTGCATCGAAAACGGATTGTGGGTATCTAATACATTTTTTAACTACAAGTAAGGTCAGGTGATGCGTAACATCACAGCCTCTCCTTGACAAATGTCAACCCCGCCTTCTCGTGGTGCATCCTGTTCCCACTAAAGGGGCTCTGACGACCGCCAATAGCGGTATAACTATACCATCGGGATCAGAGGAAATGCTATCCCACACTCACCAACCCGCTTGGCCAGCGTGGTGAGTTATGGCCAAACACCTCCAAAATGACTCTACAACTTAAATCTTGGCCCTCGGTCTCCGGCAGCTGGAATGTACCTGGCCAAGGCAGCGGCCAGTGCGACATGAAGGCAGAGGGTGCTAAGAATCCCCGGAGGACCGGACTAGGCTGCCATTTGATGCTGACCTTGGCTACCTATAACGGACGCTCCCTATCTTCTGATTCAAGGCTTCTTGAATTGGAAGAGGAACTACAAAGGATCAAGTGGGACATCGTCGGGCTAAGTGAGGTAAGGAGAAAAGGAGAAGATCTCATTGAACTGAAAAGTGGACATCTCTTCTATTATCGTGGGACAGATACTGGCAGAACTAGTGGTGTTGGATTTATAATAAACAAGAAACTGAAGGATAAAGTGGTAGAAGTTGAAAGTTCCTCTGACAGAGCTGCACGACTCGTTATCCAACTACCGAGAAGATACCAGGCTCAGATTATTCAAACTTATGCACCCACCACAAGTCATCCTGAAGAAGAAATTGAAGAATTTTATGAGGAAATTCGTCATCTAAATAATAAAGGTAAGCAGCACTTGAAGATAATTATGGGAGATTTCAATGCAAAAATAGGGCAACGGCAACAGAATGAAACTTCAGTAGGTAAATTCGGTCACAGCAACAGAAACCAGCGTGGAAATACTCTCGTTGAGTTTGCAGAGGCAGAAGGATTTTTCATCTTGAACTCCTTTTTCAAGAAAAAGCCACACAGGAAATGGACATGGAGACATCCAATTGGAACGACAAGTGAAATTGATTTTATTATGTGTAACAAAAAATTCGTCATCGAAGACTGCAGTGTGCTGAACAAGTTCAACACAGGTAGTGACCATAGATTGGTGAGATGTAAGATGCACCTCAACACTAAACTGGAACGTGGCAAGCTCATAAGACAAACAAAATGTATTGACATAACCAACCTTAAAAAACACCATAATACTTTCAAGTTAGAACTGAAGAACAGATTCTCTGCTTTAGAAGGCCTAACATCGGAAGAAGTGGATATTTCGGAAGTTAACAGAAAAGTAACCAAAGCTCTAATGGAAACAGCAACAAAATTAGCTGGGTCTAAGAACAAGATGCATGTGAACAAATTATCAGGAAAAACCAAAATGTTGATGCAAAAAAGAAGAGAGATGAGGACAACGAAAGAAGATGTGACTTCCAAAGTGGAATATATAGAGCTATGCAAGACAACACGAAAAAGTATCACTGAAGACGTAAGGAAATTCAACTGTGAGCTAGTGAGGAAAGCAATTGAAAACAACCAAAGCCTTAAGATAGCAAAGGGACATCTCAGTAAGGGAAGAAAACAGATTATGGCTCTGAGAAAAGAAGATGGTTCTATAACAAGAAATAGAGGCGAAAGTTTGACAAGAGTGAAAGATTTCTACTCCAAATTATATGAAAGGGATGATACATGTACTCCAGACATCATGAAAGGTACCAGAGTTCTTCCAGTCCTCCCAGCAGAAGTTGCTCATGCAATCAAGAACATGAAGCGGGGGAAAGCTCCAGGAGAAGATGGAATTACTATAGACATCATACAAGAAGCAAGTGGAGAAATCGAAACAGTACTCGCCCAAATTTTCACTCGATGCCTTAATGAAGGGAAGATTCCTGAGGATTGGAACAATGCTACAATGATCCTGCTACATAAAAAAGGTGACATTGAGGATCTCAGGAACTACAGACCTATCAGCCTCCTATCAGTGGTTTATAAAATCTTCACTAAAGTTCTTTCACACCGCTTGAAGGTAACACTGGACATGGCTCAACCGAGAGAACAAGCTGGATTCAGGAGTGGCTACAGCACAATAGATCATATCCACGTACTGAGAGAACTAATTGAAAGAGCGAGGGAATATGAACTTCCATTGTGCATGGCTTTTATCGATTATGAAAAAGCCTTTGATTCGGTGAAACCATCAGCAGTTACCACGGCTCTGAAATCCTGCGGTATTGAAGATGCATACATTAATATTATTAATAACATCTATGAAAATGCAAGTGCAAAGATTCGGCTGTTTGAAAATACAACACACATAAAAATTGGAAAGGGAGTGAGACAAGGTGACACCATATCTCCGAAGCTCTTTAATGCCACATTGGAAAATGTCTTTCAATCACTGAACTGGGAAAACAAAGGGATAAAGATTAATGGAGATTATCTAACCCACCTTCGTTTTGCTGATGACGTAGTCATTTTTGCAACTACCCCATCAGAGCTGCAGAGTATGATCCAGGAACTTGCTGACAAGAGTAAAGAAGTGGGATTAAAAATGAACTTTCAGAAGACAAAAGTGATGTTCAATGCTTTTACAAGAAATGAAGATTTATCGATTGATGGAGAAAAACTGGAGATAACAGATACGTATGTTTATCTTGGACAGCAGATATCAAGTGAGGGTCACATTGATGAAGAAATTAATCGGCGTACAAAACTTGCCTGGAGAGCTTTTGGAAGAAACAGCATAATTTTCAAGAGCAATATGCCATTATGTCTTAAAAGAAAAGTGTTTGATCAATGCATCCTTCCAGTGCTTACGTATGGTGCAGAGACGTGGACCTTAACTAAAAGAGACATACAAAGGCTGCAGACAACTCAAAGCAGCATGGAGAGGTGCATGCTTGGTATAACCAGGAGAGATAAGAAGAGAAACTCGTGGATCCGAAAAATAACGAGAGTGGAAGACATCATGATCAGGGTTAAATCCCTGAAATGGCAATGGGCTGGACATACTGCCAGAAGGACAGACCATAGATGGACAGCCGAAATTTTAGATTGGATTCCAAGGGACAGGAAAAGACCCAGAAAAAGACCACATGGGAGATGGGTGGATGAAATTCGTAAATATGCGGGAGTGACATGGAGGAGACTGGCACAAGACAGACCGTTGTGGAGGAAACTTGGGGAGACCTTCGTCCAGCAGTGGATTGATAATGGTTGACAATGATGATGATGATATCCACACATACACTTGGGAAAATCGTACTCTCGGATTAAAGAGTAATAGATTTTGTTCTTTATGATCAGTGCCTGAAACACTTAGTCGTTGCTGTGCCTCGTAGCAGAATCACGGCGACTGGCAACGTACGTCTCAGATTTGATTTTGCTCCTGCAGACAGAAACTACACCCCAGAACCTTTTTAAATCCTTCCTTGCAGACTTCCAATCATGGAAAGTTCTGTTTTTGTATGGAATACATTTTTCTTTGAAACTTTCTGAAACCCCCAATGTTGTTCCCTTTGTCCGGTTTTGTGATGAAATACCCTTTTATTGCATATATATGATTGTTTCTGCTTGAAAATGGAGTAATAATTTCCGAAAACAAGTTAGACGGAGATTTGTAACCTTAAAATTTTTTTCTCGTGCTGTTTCTTTCTGCTCCGTGTGGTTGTTAAAAGAATATAATTTTATTATTTAAATGTCTATTTCAGCTTGAAAATTGAGGAAATTTTATCAAAAACGAAAGTTGGCCGGGGTGAAAAATTTATCCCATAAATGTAAAATCTTTAGCAAAAGTTTTTGACAACCATTTCTGCCCTACACCCCGCAGTGTTTTTCCTGCACTGTATTATTGTTTAAACATAATTTAATTACATATATGATTGCATTTCAGATCTGAAGTTAGGAAATTTTTTTATTCCGAAACCAGGAGATCGGAGCGACAATTTATCTCACTCAATGTTTTTTTTTTATTTTTTTTTTGTCTGGCGATATTTTCACTTCCTTGTACTGTTGTTAAATATAATTTTATTCCATAAATCTTTGTGTTTCAGCTTGAAAATGGAGGCAGAATTTTAGGTACAGAAAGCAGTGTTCTTGATGCTAGTTATCATTGCAATTTCTGTAGTTATTAGGTTAACCACTTTTTTAGGCAGAAGAAATATAAGTGGTCAGTTTTCTCTCTCTCTCTCTTTTTCTTTTTTAATTTCTACTCATGCAATCCCCCCCCCATCTATCTTGCCCATTGACCACCCGCAGATTATATATTATGGCACCATTATATCTGTAGGAGACTGATAAGGAACTGGAACTTTCTGCTACAGGGCATGCGTGATGAGAGGTACAGATGTTGGCTCAGATCCCCACCTGTTAGTGTCATAGGTGAAAATGAATGTATGTTGGAGGAGGCATAAGAAGATGCCTGTGGTAAAAAGAATTAAGGTTGAAAGGCTGTCTGAAGAGTGTCAGCGTTACTCTGATTTACTCAGTGAATGTCTGAATGAGTTGAAGACGTGCGAAAGAAATGTAGAAAAGAATTGGAAACCAGTGCATTTTGAGCCTGTCTAAGAAGAGCAATCCAGTCTTTTTCAGATAATGAAGCCAAAGAAATAGAAATTAGAAACATCTTTAATCAAGCAGCATCTGCTGTGGTTTTAGGAGAGAACTCATAACTTCGATCATTGATAAAGTAAAGAACCACATTAATGAAAATGCACTGACCCGTATAAGGACCATCTAGACTTTATAGAATCACTACAATACATCCCAGACTTCATTGGGTTTTTTTTAAATAAAAAAATGGCTTAAAGAAACTAGGAATGGACATCGGCATTAGAACAACTACCTCAGTTATGAAATCCTCTCGTCCATGCGAGAAGTTTGCCTTACCAGAAAGCTGCTGTTTACTCCATTCCACTAGAATATCCTGACGGAACACAAAAGTGCTACATAGGGATGACAAAAAGATCATTTGGTGCCAGAGCATAAAATAAAGGAAACGTAAGAAATGAGGCTCTTAACTCTGCCCTCTCCAGAGAAGTTTACTTAAGAAATGCAATACCACGGTGGACAAGATACAAACAGATAGTACCATACAATACCCACTTCTTTGAGACCACCTACAGAGAATCAGCCGAAATCCTCACAACAATGTCTGCATGCAACGATATTGTTTTTTGATGCTAGTTATCATTGCACCCTCTCACAGCAACCACATGAGCAGGATCATCACTTATCATATCGAAAGCGATGGTCCTGGAATAATGCGTCTTCAGAAACTGTTTCCAACAGTTTCTGAAGACGCATTATTCCAGGCATCTCTTATTATGTCACATGCCATTCTGATAACCAATAATGGTTTTTTTTTTTTGGGGGGGGGGGGTTTCTAAGTTAAACAAAAATTTTCTCAGCACATTTTTGCAGTAGAACACTTTTAAACATTTTATTATTCTTTGGTCCATTGGCTGGCAACTGATGTACAGTTATGGATTTCAAATGGATGTTGATTAAGCTGGACAATTATCGTTGAGAAGTGAAATCTTTTTGCTTTTCCTCGTCATTTCATCATCAAATTGATTAAGCCACTATGAATAATTCAGATGATGGGTTCCATTTCAACTCAGGCAGGGTCGTACCATCATGGTCTCAGATTTCTCTAAAAAAATTAAGGGGTGTTCCTTGACTAAATAAAATAAGGAGACCTACAGAGAATCCTACAGAGACCCATATTTTTTCTACAGAGACCCATATTTTTTCCCTACAGAGACCCATATTTTTTCTTTCGACAAGAAAAATTTTTCCCTTCGCGATAGAGGATTTCAAATCTTGCACCATCAAACAAGCTCTCTAGAAAATGGTTATTTTTCCTAACTTAAGCGAGTCATTGCAGCAGAGTTAAAAAAGATATTGTGTTCTTGTATTTTTTTTTACATTATTATATAACATATAATAATATATGGTGCTAATATTTGCCACACATCATATGATTAAAATTTTAAAAAATCGTAAACTGTGATTATAAAAAATATTGAATTTAAGTTTTTTTTTTAAACAGGTTTGGATGGAGTTTTTTCTATATTCGTTTTTTTCCCCGTTAAAGACATACAAATGTGCAATTTATTTGTAATTTTTTGTGTGAAACGCAGAAACTAGCAGTTTCCGCGTTTTGGCAGCGTTAAAAACAGCAGATTTTGAAAAATCTTTAACTTTGCCAACGATTTTCTCAAAAAAAAAGCCATTTTTTAAAATTCTGAAAATTAAATCCCTGTTTTATTATCAACAGGAGAATATCTGTGTACATTTTCACCGACCTAAAAACGCCAGTTTCCGAGTTAGACGCGTTTGAATTCGGTTTGAAAGCCTACGATTTACGATTTTCCGTGTTCTAAAGGCGCCATTTTGGAAAAATCTCGGGCGCAAAGTACGTATTCTCTTACCCGAATCAAAGCGTTAGATATTCTTTGCCCGAATGATGGAATGAGAGCATTGGGTCAGCTGGGCCTGGTTGGATACGTCCACCTCACCCTTCCCCGAGTGATGACACGCCTATAAAACTGTCGGGGGGGTGGGGGGGGGACAAATGCGGGATAACAAATACATAAAGAAAATTCTTGCTGCTCCACTAACAAAGTTGAGTTGCGAAAGACAGCAGCAGTTGTTTGTTTGTTCACGTATACATTTATAAACATCGCATAAGAAAAGACTATGAAAGAGTAGAAAACTGTTGTGAAATAATTTTAAGAAAAAGAAAGAGTGCAGTTACGGTAACTAAACTGTAAGTTAATTTTCGATGGGTAAACACCCTCAAGTTTTTCTGGGAGTTGTTAATTGTAGGCTACTGTCAGAAGAGCAGTTGCTGTTTTGTTACAGTTGCTAAAACTAACTTCTCAGTTTTTCGTAATAGTAAAATATTCGCTCAGGAGAGTTTTGTCCTCTGCGAACGGGGGAGAAGGTGCAATGCTCTTGACCTTGCTGCTGGGTTGATAGCGCTGGTCGCTACCCAAACTCTGCATACCATTTTTTAAAATTCTGAAAATTAAATCCCTGTTTTATTATCAACAGGAGAATATCTGTGTACCTCTCCGAAACGTAACGGCAATTGTCTAATCTACTAAATAAATAACAATTAACACATACGCGTGCATGCTTATTCATAAAATGTAAGTTGAGTATATTTCCTGTTCAATCAGCTGATTTTACAAGTAGAATACATATACAACTTATGCGCTTATAATGGTGTAAATATTTTTATCTATTTAAAACATATTCAAAGATTTAAATTTTTTTAAAGAGGGGGGGTGAGTTGTGTTCGTAGTGATTTCCACGATAAACCATGCACTGCTCATGTCTTCTGTTCCCTTAGAAGATAATCCTGGATTGATGGGAGACCAACCAGCGGAGTTTTGACCCCCCTCTCCCCCCTCACGTGTTGGTGAGGGTGTCTCAAAGCTAGGTAGCTTTCATAAATGTTTCAACTTAGTTGGCTGGTAACAAGAGAGGGATTCCATTTCAACTCTGGCAGGGTCGTACCATCTCGGTCTCAGATTTCTCTAAAAAAATCAATAAAGGGGGTCTTTCCTCGATTAAAATAAGGAGACCCATATTTTTTTCTTTCGGCAAGAAAAATTTTCCCCTTCGAGACAGAGGGCTTCAAATCTTCCACCGTCAAACAAGCTCTCTAAAAAACGGTTATTTTTTCTAACTTCAGCGAGTCATTGCAGCAGAATTAAAAAAGATATTTTGTTCTGGTATTTTTTACACATCGTATGATTAAAATTTAAAAAAATAGTAAATTTTGAATTTTTTACTCGTTTTTTTGTTAAAGACATACAAACGTGCACTTTATTTGCAACTTTTTATGTGTCTGTGAAACTGCTAGTTTCCGCAGTGTTAAAAAAAGCCAATTTTGAAAAATCTCCAACTTTGCCAACGATTTTCTCAAAAAAAAAGCCCTTTTTAAAATTCTGAAAATTAAATCCCTATTTATTATCAACAGGAGAACATCTGTGTAAATTTTCACGGACCTAAAAACGCCCGTTTCCGAGTTGGACACGTTCGAATTTGGTTTGAAAACCTACGATTTCTCCGTGTTCTTAAGGCGCAATTTTGGAAAAATCTCAGGCACAACAAAGTACGTATTCTCTTACCCGAATGAGAGCGTTGGATCCGACCACCTCACCCTACCCTGAGCGATAACATGCCTAAAAAACGGTCTTTGGGGGGGGGGGGGATCTGTATATATATAGAATTGAATGTATGTCTGCTAAACAAATTTAGTTTTCAATTTAGAACCACCAAACGTGGTATACTATCTCATGGTACCCTAACTTAGACTGTAGACGGTTTTTGGAAGGGGTCAGAGCCTGGGGTCAAGGGGCCCCACACAAAACTTCCATAAAATCTACAGTTTTCAATTTAGAACCACCAAATTTGGAATACTATAATAGCATGTTACCCTAACTTAGACCGTAGACTGTTTTTGGTCGGAGCCCTGGGTCAAAGGGCCCTCACACAAAATTTCCGCAAAATATACTTGTATACTATAGTACCCTAACTGAGACCATAGATGGTTTTTTAAAAAGGGAGGTTGCAGAGCCCGGGGTCAAAGGGCCCCCACGCAAAATTTCCGTAAAATATAGTTTTTAATTTAGAATCATCAAATTTGGTATACTTTTTCTTGGCACCCTAACTTTGTAAAATATTTTACGAAAATTTTATAGGGGGGCTTGCCCCGGGCTAAGACCCCTTCCCAAAACCGTCTAGTCAAAGTTAGGGCGCCAAGAAAAAGTATACCAAATTTGATGGTTCTAAATTAAAAACTAGATTTCACGGAAATTTTGCGTGGTGCCCTTTGACCCGGGCTCCCACCCACCCAGGGCTCTGCCCCCTTCCAAAAACCAACTACGGTCTCAGTTAGGGCACTATAATATACAAGTATATTTTACGGAAATTTTGTGTGGGGGGCCATTTGACCCAGGGCTCCGACCCCTTCCAAAAACCGTCTATGGTCTAAGTTAGGGTACCATGAGATAGTATACCAAGTTTGATGGTTCTAAATTGACATCCATTTAATTCTCTATATACAGATATTTGTTATTTTTTTTCCAAAACCGTTTTTTAGGGATGTTATCGCTCAGGGTAGGGTGAGGTGGACGGATCCAACACTCTCATTCGAGTAAGAGAATACGTACTTTGCGCCTGAGATTTTTCCAAAATGGCGCCTTGAGAACACAGAGAAATCGTAGGTTTTCAAACCAAATTCAAACGCGTCTAACTCGGAAACGGACATTTTCAGGTCTGTGATAAATTACACAGATATTTTTCTGTTGATAATAAAACAGGCATTTAATTTTCAGAATTTTAAAAAAGGGCTTTAAGAAAATCGTTGGCAAAGTTGGAGATTTTTCAAAATCGGCTGTTTTTAACGCTGCGGAAACTAGCAGTTTCACAGACGCATAAAAAATTGCAAATAAAGTGCACATTTGTATGTCTTTAACAAAAAAAAAACAGTATAGAAAAAAAACTTCTTTTGAACTAGTTTAAAAAAGAATCTTAAAAATTTCAACTTAAAAAAAATCAAAGTTTCCGATTTTTTAAAATTTTAATCATACGATGTGTAAAAAATATTAGCATCAAATATTATTATACGTTACACACACAATGTAATAAAAAATACCAGAACAAAATATCTTTTTTAATTCTGCTGAAGTTAAGAAAAATAACCGTTTTTGAAAGAGCTTGTTTGACGGTGGAAGACTTAAAACAATCTGTCTCGAAGGGAAAATTTTTTCTTGCCGAAAGAAAAATATAGGTCTCCTTATTTTAATGGCGAAACCCCCCCCCTTTTTTTAGAGAAATCTGAGGCCGTGATGGTACGACCCTGCCAGAGTTGAAATGGAATCCCCCTCTCTTGTTACCAGCCAACTAAGTTGAAACATTTTTGAAAGCTACCTAGCTTTGAGACACCCTCACCACCACGTGAGGGTGTGTGTGTGTGTGTGTGTAAAAACTTCGCTGGTTGGTCTCTCATCGATCCAGGATTATCTTCTAAGGGAACAGAAGACATGGGCAGTGCATGGTTTATCGTGGACCAGCTGGAAATCACTACGAACACAACTCCCCCCTCCTCTTAAAAAAATTAAAATCTCTGAATATGTTTTAAATAGATAAAAATATTTACACCATTATAAGCACATAAGTTGTATATGTATTCTACTTGTAAAATCAGCTGATTGAACAGGAAATATATTCAACTTACATTTTATGAATAAGCATGCACGCGTATGTGTTAATTGTTATTTATTTAGTAGATTAGACAATTGCCATTACGTTTCGGAGAAGAGGTTATGCAGAGCTTGGGTAGCGACCAGCGCTATTAACCCAGCAGCAAGGTCAAGAGCATTGCACCTTCTCCCCCCGTTCGCAGAGGACAAAACTCTCCTGAGCGAATATTTTACTATTACGAAAAACTGACAAGTTAGTTTTAGCAACTGTAACAAAACAGCAACTGCTCTTCTGACAGTAGCCTACAATTAGCAACTCCCAGAAAAACTCGAGGGTGTTTACCCATCGAAAATTAACTTACAGTACACGTACCTGCACTCTTTTTCTTAAAATTATTTCACAACAGTTTTCTACTCTTTCATGGTCTTTTCTTATGCGATGTTTAAGTATATACGTAAACAAACAACTGCTGCTGTCTTTCGCAACTCAACTTTGTTAGTGGAGCAGCAAGAATTTTCTTTGTATTTGTTATCCCCAATTTGTTATTCCCCCCCCCACACACACACACACACACAGTTTTATAGAAGTGTCATCACTCGGGGAAGGGTGAGGTGGACGTATCCAACCAGGGCCAGCTGACCCAATATGCTCTCATTCCATCATTCGGGCAAAGAATATCTAATGCTTTGATTCGGGTAAGAGAATAAGTACTTTGCGCCCGAGATTTTTTCAAAATGGCGCCTTTAGAACACGAAAATCGTAGGCTTTCAAACCGAATTCAAACGCGTCTAACTCGGAAACTGGCGTTTTTAGGTCGGTGAAAATTTGCCCAGATATTCTCCTGTTGATAATAAAACAGAGATTTAATTTTCAGAATTTTAAAAAATGGCCTTTTTGAGAAAATCGTTGGCAAAATTAGATTTTTCAAAATCGGCTGTTTTTAACGCTGCCGAAACGCAGAAACTAGCAGTTTCACAGACGCACAAAATATTACGAAGGAAGTGCACATTTGTGTCTTTAACGAAAAAAACGAATATAGAAAAAAACTCCATTCAAACCTGTTTAAAAAAAACTTAAAAATTCAAATTTTTTTTAAAAATCAAAGTTTACGATTTTTGAAAATTTTAATCATACGATGTGTAGCAAATATTAGCACCATATACTATTATATGTTATACACACAATGTAAAAAAAATACAAGAACACAATAACTTTTTTTAACTCTGCTGCAATGGCTCGCTGAAGTTTGGAAAAATAACCGTTTTCTAGAGAGCTTGTTTGACGGTGCAAGATTTAAAACCCTCTATCTTGAAGGAAAATTTTTTTTCTTGCCCGAAAGAAAAAAATATGGGTCTCCTTATTTTAGTCAAGGAACACCTCTTCATTTTTTTTAGAGAAATCTGAGACCATGATGGTACGACCCTGCCCGAGTTTAAATGTAACCCATCAGGTGTCATCCATGCTTTCCTGTTAGCTTTGCAGTCGACAGGTAATTTCTCGCCCTTCTTGAAGCATCCGAGGATTTTTGGATTTGCGAATGACAAGTTTTTGCTTATCAGACCCATCTATATTCAGGGTGTCTACCAGACAGATGTACAAAGTGGAATTTCTTTACTTTCTGGTGACCCCCTTTTTTTTTTTTTTTTCCTTGAACTAGTAACAAAAGCTTCTGAAGCATTTTGCAAGCTTTAAAAAAACGAAATAAATAATAAAACATTATTAAGCTTAGGCCTCCCAAGATAAATATAACAATTGTGTACACCCCCCCCCCCACACACACACATTTTTACTACTGTATTCATTTAGTTTCATTTTATTTTATGCTAACCATTTTGCCCTTTTTGATTGTGAAAAGAAAAAAACTAAGGACTTTGACGAGGCCTCAAAAACTGAAGAAAACTTCTGCATGAAAGAGGACATACACAGTAGCCTGAATGCCAATTAATTTGGATCTCGCCTCAGTTTTATTATTACATTTCAAAAGCTTATGTTGTGGTTATGTATATTGCCTTGAATTAAAGGCTTTTAATGACTACTTTAGTGTCAACATAAATGTGGATTTTGTAGGAAAAAGTTCAACAACATTCTTACAGTGAGTTTACACTTTAAATTATACAGTAATATTTTCATTATTTACACTTTATCACATGCACATTGTTCTTCTTTGAACTTTTTTTTTTTTACATAAGTTACGTATGTTCGTGACCTTTAACTATAAAAAGACCACTCTTTAAACTTTAGTCATGTTGTGAACTCTGGAAGTGGGAATCAATGTTTCAAGTGGAAAATCCATAAATGGAAACTTACAGAAAGAAGAAACAGTCACATAACAAATTAAGTACATGGTTTAAAACCGTAATTTGTATTTTACCTATGATTTAGAGCAGTACAGATAGAGTAGTAGTTCTTTGGTTGTTCATGCTTTGTTGTATGATTTTTATCTCCAGTAACAGAAATAAAAAAAAAATCATTTATGCTTGATGGAAAAAATTTCAGAAATCTTGAAACAACATTGATATAAAAAACATAGTTTGAAAAAAAAATACTAAAAAAGGTAACCAAAAATGAAGGATTTGATGTCCACCTTCAGAAATAGTAAAACTACAGGACGTGCACTCTGTCCTTCCGCCTATGCATTTTGATCCAAATACCGAGGGTCATCCTCTGGGACAATAGCATCCATCGACAGATTGGTGTCTTGTCACACTGTAATTCTCGCATACTGTGTAAACAACCCCAGGTCACTACACCCTTTCATGTAGTGGTTAAGTGTCACGATGTTGAAAACATTTGTTAATTCTGAGCTGCCCTTCATCTCTGTGTTCTCAAATGAGCAACTTTTATTGAATTTTTTAGCATTTCTTTACAAATGTTTATGAAATTTTAATGAAATCTCAAAGCAGCATGGTTATTGTTTTTAATGGCCAGCTGCTTTGAGATTTCTGAAAATTCTTCAATTAACCCTAGTTTTCCATTTTTTCCTGTTACTGAAGATAAAAGTGATGCAACAAAGAGCAAACAACCAAAGGCCTACTATGCTGTTTTTACTGTTCTAAATCATACATAAAATACAAATTACTGTTTTATGTACCATATACTTCTTTTGCTTTATTACTTTTGGTCACCATCAAGTTCACAGGTACCGAAAGATATTTGAAGATTAAAAATCATTGAAGTTTAATGAAAATTTCAGGTTCTAATTCTTGAGAACAGGGTAGGAAAAAAAAAAACGATATACATTGCACGGAAAGCTTTTATTTGCCAGATTTGAGGGGATGAATTTATTTTAGTACTTCCTGAGTGTGGGATGGGGAAAAAGCTAACTTTTTCTTGGAACCTCTCTTTCCCGATTCCACCAGCTAACTAACTTCCTTTCCCCTTAGTCCACTAGCTAACCAACTTTCTTTCTCCATCATTGCTCTTTCATTTCCTACTCTTACATGGGATGAGGTCGTTTCAACACTTGGGGAAGAAATTCTCATGCCCTGTCCTGTACGTTAATGACGTAACGGGCTGTAATTTATTTGTTTTGTATTCATTCTGCTTTGCAACAGGGATCTCTCTCTTTCATTTGGGGGAAGGGGGGTGTCTCAGGGTTGTAGCTAGGATCCAGAACCAGAAAGGGCAGAAGGGTCATTAGGGGGGTGCTCAGTGTTACACTACAAAATAACCTTTTCCACGAATACTGACGGAAGTTTTTCTTTGTTTTTTTCATTCCTTTTTTAATTTACTTCACTAGCCAATAATTTTTCCCTTCCAAAAAGTGAAAACAATAAAATAAAATACAAAATATAAAAACGAGGGGCTGAAGAAAACTGAACCATCTTGAAATATATTTAAAAAATCACATTCTCTGAATTTATTTGACTGTGGTTGAGTCACAGGTTCCTTATTGGTGGATGAACTATACTGCTCAAAATAATTAGGGAAGCATGTGACTTTGGTGACATTATGCAGGCCAACCGTGAGTGTGATGTAAACTGCTTAATCATGCATATCTTTAAGCAAATTAGTGCCTGTGACATTAGAATGCACGAAAACGAAGGTTTTCCATTTGGTCCCTTATTCTGCCACATTTATCATGACATGTGGTTTCAATGATGTCACAGCAGCATGATTCACCAGAATCAATGGTGTGGTGAGCTGTTGGCACTTGGCAGGATGGAAGTTGGTCAGACACAGAGAATGGTAGCACAAGACATTGGAATGCCAGTCATTTCCTGACTATGGACATGATTCCAGAATATGGGAAGTGTTTGATAAAGGCAAGGTCAAGCTTGTCCACAACTACAGCAAGGTACAACCACTATCTATTGTTAACAGCCCTTTGGAACAGGGAGCAAAATGCTGCTCAGTTGCAGCAAGAGCTTCTCATATCAACAGGACGAAAGTTGTCATCTCAAACTGTCCGTAATCATATTTACCTTTATGCACATAGGCCAATGGTGTGCATCTCTTGAACCACAAGGCACCGTACTGCCCGTGAAAACTGGGCTGCGGAATATCATGGTTGCCACCTTTTGATATACTTTATTTCAAGCCATATTGTATTTTATGTTCAACAACGTGAGTCGCACACGATTTTCTTTACAGTATCACTTTCTCTCCCGATTCTTCTCAGCAGTGTATTTAATTTTTTTTTTTTTTACTCTTTCTACTCCTATTCTTCAGTTCCAATATTTTCACATTCTCACTCACTGGTGCTCGGAGATAGCCGCTTCTTGCTGTAGTAAACAGCCAAACCCCATTCCTTCCCTACTCAAAAAGCAACAGACGTCAGATTCACGCCATCAACCCTTTTCTGCCACACACAGGCATCATAAAACCACAGCTACTGATCCCAAAACAATGAATCAGAAAAAGTTATAAGCTCTCTTTCTATCATTAGCATTATTTTCCAATACCTAGAGAGAGATGCATATTTAGCTTCCACCCAGTGGCGTAACTACTACACTGGCATGCAAAAATTAAGGACGAGACGGTTTTTCAAATGTAACGTCGTGCAGAAGTGCTCCACATAGACTCAAATCATAGCATAAGATACCAAAGATGTAAGAATATGGGACAAGTGAGCAAAACCGTCCAAACAAGGACTCCAAAGGATACAAAGGCTCTTTATTGAAAAGGTAGCTTCAAGCACAACTGGACAGAAACGTCCATGTGACAGGCAGCTGCCAAGAAAATTCCAGTCTTTAGTAGGGGATATGATCACTCCTGACCGCGTTGCAGGATTTACAACGTCTGTCCATGCTGAGGACGAGGTTGTCAAGGAGCTGTTGAGGCATCGCGGCCAATTCCTCTTGTACCACCAATCGTAGCTGTGGAATCGTTGCTGGCGGCTGGTGACGTGCTGCCAAGCGTCTCCCGAGAAGGTCCCCACACATGTTCGATTGGATTTAGGTCCGGGGACTTTGCAGGCCAATCCATGCGTTGAATATCTTCACTCTCCAACATCTCGGTGACAGCCACTATACGATGAGGCATAGCGTTGTCGTCCATGAAGAGGAACTCAGGACACACAGCACCTCTAAACAGATGCACGCTTGGCAGGAGAACCTCGGTACAATAGCGGACACCAGTGACTGAACCTCCTTGGAAGATGTGGAGGTCAGTACGGCTACCAAGCATGATACTGCCCTGAACGAGAACTCCGCCACCTCCAAATGGGTCCCTTTCGATGATGTTGGAGGTGTGATTGCTTGTTCCCTGCTCTCTCCAGATGTGTACACGTCCAGATTTGCTCGTGAGACTAAACTGGCTCTCACCTGTAAAGAGAACTCGACCCCATTCCTGATGTGTCCAGTTCTTGTTCCTGGCGCCACAGAAACCGTCATCTCCGACGAGCAGGCGTTAATGGCACATACTGTACTGGTCATCGTGCAAATAGACCACCTTTGTGCAGCCTCCTGGCCACGGTGAAACGCGATAACGGATGTCCAGTTGTCTGTTGCATGTGCCTTGTGATTTCTCCCACTGTCTGCCATCTGTCTCTTCTCGCCTATAGGACAATATACCGGTCGTCCGCCCTCATGGTTGCTCATAGACGACCACTGCTAAACTCTCGGACAGCTGTTCCTGTAGTTTGAAATGCTCTCCAAGGTCGTGAAATGATGGTGTGAGCGATCCCGAACTCCTCGGCCACACTAGTCACACTTCAACCTTCTTCCAACTTCCCAATGACGCGACCTCGAGTAAAGTCATCCAGATGTTGTCTACTGGATTGCCTGTTGGCCATATCACACGGTGGCAGCAACTCGGCGACATTCAAACCGATGTACACCGTGCAATAGCTTTCACCGAATTGCTGAGCGTACACCGCCCGTGTGCTTTATACCCTTCCGACACTCTCCCCCCCCCATATATGCGCATGAACTACCGTACCGGACCCTAGTCTATCTCTTGAGTGGTCTTTCGGTCCGTTCTGCCTGCTCATTCCGCTGTTATGCTAATTTCTCCTTTTCGTCTGCAATTTTTTCACACCAGTGTAGCAGAATGTGCCCCCCCCGCAAGATTTACTTCAGCGCCCCCTAAGCGCAGTAATTATCTCAGTATTTCAAGCACGAGGGAGGGTGTGTTTTTTGCGACGTGTGTGTGTGGTGGATGTGAGGGGGTCTGGAAAAGTAATGCTTGTACGTAGAGCTCTGTAGTTTAAAATTTTTAAGTAATAGATTTAACAATACAGGTAATTGTTTCGTACAAAACTAAAATAAATCACTTGAAAAAATCACCCTCTGGTACATGGCAGATCTGCGACTGCTGTGAATAAACGTTGGTGTCTGTCGTGTACGTAATCCTATACTCGGGGCAAGGCTAACCTAACTATGGAGTTCAAGTTACGGAGTGTGTACTTCCACTGCGTAATATAGTTCCAGTTGAAAAACTCACGTTAGAACTTGAACCAAGGCCTAACAAGCACATGGATATATCAATGTTGTGCGTACAAAGATCCCAGTTCTGCTAAAAAATACAAATATTCGTAACTTTGCAACGTTATTGTCACTTGCGTCTTGCTACAGACAGGCTATACCGTATACATGGAGGATATTTAATGAGCGCATAGGAGGTGAGAATTGAGCCAGAGGGTAAAAGGGGAGTAAAGGGTCGTGGCTAAGCTTGTCCTTTCTTCCTGGTTGCTATCTCAAAATACTCGTTCTGTCTTAGACTTGGTGTTTATCAGTACGTATGGAAACAGTGTAGTCCAATGTATTTCTAATTTAAAAAAAAAAGTGCACTGCATATACGTTTAATATGCAACTAAAAAAATATCTTTGGAACATCGAAAGTTTATGTATAACTGATGAAATGGAATAGTAAGGAATATGTTTAACGAAGGTGTTTATCTCATCCATACCCAGATGCATTTTTGAAAAGAAAGAAATAGTTTGTCTGGTGGGTGGCTGTTGAAGGAGGCATTGTGATGGAAACATGAGCGGGAAGATTCTTTTGTCTTTCCTCCCATCCCTGTAGGGTCTGAGGGGGAAGGGTCAGTGAATTGTCACCACATTAGTGCATGGAGAAATACAGATAAACAAGAGACACAGACTTGTTGGCAAATTGATTTCACAGCATTAACAATGTAATTAGGTTAGCTTTGCCCCGAGTATAGGTGACTGACTGTTTCTCCACATCCTCCATGGGGGAATCCCCATGTGGCCTTGTGTTTTTCTTCAGCAGCGCAGAGGAGGGCGATTGGTGAATGATCGTATGACAACCTGGTGCCAAAAGGACGAATAGCTTCAATCTGTAGGACTCTAGTGCTTTAAAAGTGAAACTAGGCATTTTTATTTAAACAAAGCTAAATGTACCTTAAAAAAAAATATGAACCTTTGGGTTAATTATTTGTTTGTCTTTGTGCATGTTCGAATTTTTTTCAAAAAACTATAACTGGAACCTGCAGTACGCCTCTTGGGTACCTGCTTCCCCCACAGCTGCGGGGGTGGTAGTTACGCCACTGCTTCCACCTACATCCGCTTCCCTCAATATTAGTTATTTGCAGGCAATTAGCTACATCGAAGTTCCTTAGCAGCAGTTTCACATCTTATATAGTCCCTTATCAAGTTACAAATAGAGTTTATCCCTTCTGTGCAACTACAGATCCAAACTTTTTTTTCTCTTTTAGGGAGGAGGGGAGAGAACTTTCGTCCTTCCATATTTTACATTTCCTAAAAAAAAAGGGGGGGGGGGAGAATTTGTCTCTTTTCTAACCCTTAACACCAACAGGCCCTGCTGTGCCTGTGTGGTTGAGAATCATTGGTACAACTGTTTCTACAGATTCACCCCAACAAGGGTTTATTTTTTATTTTTTTTGTCATTCATTGTTAATACTGTATGATCACTTCAATTTCACTTTGTTAAAATAAGTTCAATACACAAATAAATATGGTGTTTATCATATCTAATGAAGCACAAGAGTAATTTTTATAAACCACAGAAAATAAAAATTCAGAGAATTTACAACGGCCACTTCCAAGAAGGAGGGGGGCTGAGCCTTCGCACAGCTACAGCACTGAGGGGTCTATGAGATGTCTTTCTTGGATAATACATACATGAGGCTGATGAAGAAAAAAACAAAAAGCTGAAGTTTTTAACCAGGCGAAAAAAATCTAAACGCGTGGCATAATAGTGTCAAATATAACGCAGCATGAGCAAGACAGAATTGTTTACTGTATTTTATTAATATAAATATTAAACTGGAGCACACTGTATTCAAAATATAAATGTACTGAATTCAAAACAAAATATAATGGTTTTAAAAAACACCACTTCAAAAGGTTTTTTTTTTTTTTTTAAATTCTGCTTCACTTGCTAGTCCATCACCTCAAGTTTCCTCTTGTGAACAAACTTGACTTTCTCCGCAAGTTCTGTAGCTATTTTTGCCTTTCGTTGACTTTGTAGCTGAATAGCATCCATTGCTTAATTTTTCTTTCTGCTTATATCTATCTATCTATCCCTTTCCATTTCCTTACTGTTGTATGTTTTCTTTTTTTGCCATCAGATGAAAATATTTTATCCATCACGCTGAAAGAACTTTTAAGCTGAGGACCAAGAACGCATATCAAAGCTTTCACTATTTTAGGTAAATGGTGCAACTTCATAAATATCAATACTTTTGAACAGTATGCATCAATTCTTACAAATTTTCTAACTTTGTCCCTACCATAGCTGCCAACTAAATTTAATGAAAAACCAGAAGATTGAAAAGAAATAAAAAAATCCAGAAGATTGCATAATAATCAGGAAGTTTTTTCTTATATGCTGGTTTGTTATGCTATATAAAATGTCTACACAGAGCTGAAACTGTATATCTTGCTTTGCAATATCAACACACACATTTTTATATGCACTTCAACAAAACAACAAGGGAAAGATTAATGAAGAAGAAAACATTATCTTATGTATAATTTACTAGATTTTGAAACATTATCCATAAGTCAGCAAGAAAATTCTATCCATTTGGATACCTACACAGAATCCCCCCTTTTTTTCCTTTCTTTTTTGCTGTCCCCCCCCCCTTCATGTGTCAGGATATCAGTTTTTGTTTCCTTAAGTACCTGGCCATTTTCAATGTCCACATTTTTTTTATTTTCAAACTTACTCTGCTTTCTTCCCCTTTATTTAACATTATTAGGGACACAGACCTGCTTCTGAAGTTGAGAAACACTAAGTGGAGCTGGCATTTTTTCTTTTTCTAGTTTTCCTAAAACACCAATAGGAATCCTGCAGTAAATGTAATAAGTGCCTACACAGACTGGGAGTAACTCACGGTGGTCTTTAGAACATATTAACAAGTGTTAGGATCTTGAAAACATGTATATAAAATTTACACAGATGTTTAATAACATTATTTCATCGAGATTTTCAATTTCCATAGTAAACTCGATATTTCCGTAGTCCGTGGCAGATCAATAGTTTCCATAGCATACTCTGTGCTTTTCGTCGTCCGCAGAGGACAGACGATTTCCACAGCATACGCAACGTTTTCCATCGTACATAGCGGGCCGACGATTTCCATAGCATACTTGATATTTTCCGTCGTCCATAGCCGACCAATTTTCAAAGCGTACTCAATGTTTTCCGTCTTCTATAGCGGACCGACGATTTCCATAGTAGCTACGTAAAATCTGCAGTGCTTGGAGTATCTGAATCTTTCTTCCCACCACATGATCTTATTCAACGTCAAGCGGAACAGTGTACACAGAGAATTTACTGTGCTGAAGTCCCGACGCTGCACTGGGATTCTGGCACACGGTGGCGCTGAATTCCTATCTGTTGTATATTTTATTTACAGGGCTATTAACAAAAATCCAGAAAATTTTAAAATCCGGAAAAAAAGTTCTTCCGGCTGGAAAACCATAAAATATCGGAAAACTTCATCAAAATCTGGTAAAGCTGGCAGGTATGCAATACCATTTTTGGAAGCTTTTCCCTCACTTATCAAGCTGAAATGCAAACATTTATGAAGGGGGTATAACGCTTAGCAACAAAGGATACAGGGAACATCGTGGGGAAAACATACGATCACGGGGCGGAATGTTCGCTCCGTCGGACTTTCATTTTCGGACATTTTCCCTTCCATTTTCAAGCTGAAAACTTATAGCATAAAATATTTTACACTATGAGCAGAACGAATACCCAGCGAGAAAAAAATTACGATTACAGGAGAAATCTTTACTTCGTCTAACTTCAGTTTTAGAAAGTTTTGAAAGTTGGAATTCCTTCCTCAAACGGGAACCCCCCCCCCCTGTTTTGTTCAGTTGTGTATCGATCTCATGAATGACTCAAATGATAACGGAAAAGACGAAATTCCTCAAATCCGTGGAAGAATTTCATGCCTTAAAGATTACAGAGAAATTTTCACATCAAAAATTTCCCTCTATTTTTAAGCTGAAATACAAATATTTATGGAATAAAATGATATTTAACAACAATACTGCGCAGAAGGAACACCGCAATAAAAATAAATTACGATTACACAGGGAAAAACTTCGCTGTTTAACCTTTGTTTTTGAAATTCTTAAAGATTAAATACTGTCCTCACAAGGAGAAAAAAAAAACTTTCTTCAGGTTTACAGCGATACTTGAATGACGAAGCAAAGAAGAAGAATCTTATAAGCGCGAAGTTTACAGGGAAATTTTCCCGACATCAAATATTTTCATTATCGGAAAAGTTTCCGACATTTTTAAGCTGAAATACAAATATTTATGGAATAAAATGAACAACAACTCAACGCAGAAGGAACATCACAAGAAAAATAAATTATGGTAATACGGCGAAAACTTTTATTCCGTTTAACCACCGTTTTCGAATGTTCTGAAAGATGAAATACTGTTTCCCACACGGAAAACCAATCAGCCAACGAATCCAAAAAAATTCTCTTCAATTTTGCATTGATCTACAGGATCACTCAAATGAGATGAAAAAGGCGGAATTCCGCAAATCCACGGAAGAATCTCTTGTATGGTAACCGAGAAAATATTCGTATAAATGCTCTTGCAGGTTCCAAAGTTTTTCTTTTAACAACAGAAAAAAAATTAGTGACCTTAAACCGCAATCCGTGACTATTTCGTGACCTTTTTCTCATTTCGTTACTTTTCGGGACACCCTGATATTGGCCCAAACTATCAGTTATTATAACTTTTGAATTTTTACCACCACGACATTGCTCAGCTTTCAGAGCTAATGTTTTTTCAGGAAGCATTTGAAAAAACAGTCCAGTTTCGTCCACATTATATTGCGAAATTAGATGCTTGCTTGCTTCCAACCATTTTGTAATGGTTTTTTCATCAACTGAAGCACTCATCCCACAAACAGTTTTTAACCTAATGCCTTGGCGATCTTTAAATAGTTGAATCCAACCATTGTTAGGGATAAAATAGTCTCTTCCCAGTAGGCATGCCAAATCTAAGGCCTTTTTTAGTAGAGGTCCTGTGGTTGGACCATTTTGCAGTCTTACACAGAGAAACCACGTATAAACTACTGCTTCCACATCGCTATAAACAGCTTTTCGAAACCTTTTCTTCTCAACACCTGATGAACCTTCAGAGAACTTACATTTGAGATCATTCTTATTTTTCAAAATGGTTGAAAGTGAATTCGCAGGAATACCAAATTTTTTAGCAATTTCCCATTTTTTAAAATGATTTTTCTCCACCCGACTAATAAGCTAAATTTTTTCGTTCAAATTTAATGCTTTGCGCTTATTCAAGGACATCTTTTACTCTTCTCTATTTCAGTCCACCAGAAAGCAATCTAAACTACAAATGTATAACAATTCATGAAAGAAAAGTGACACGACTGTGATACATAAAACCTGACTCCCGAGTGCAAAACGGGCACGGGATGCCTGCGCAATGGACCAAATGAAAGCGTCCGACATCCAGAAAATTCCTTTTCTCAGACAATCCAGACTAAAGATTACGGCAGCAGGGTGGGTGATTCCCACCCCATCCCATAGGGAAGTGTAAACAGAAGAAGAGATTGAAGCACAGTGCGTTTTCATACAACTGAAGTCATAAAAATTGCAGACTGAAAATGTCACCAGAAATTTAATCCTGCGTTTACTGTTCAGAATCCCTTCTTTACTAATGAGCCTGCCATGGTTTGCACAGTTGAGTGACCCCAGTGATTTCTTTGTTGCTTGTGGTCACTGTACATCTGCTCTGCTGCCAGGAAAACTTTTCTAGCTCTTTCAACTCTAGCTTAAGCAATAGGCCCATTTCAACCCTCCTCCAAGCAGTAGACGCCAGCTTTTGGCACTGACGTTGGTAAAAACATCCGTATCATTGTTCCCCAGAGGCTAGGGGATTGTATTGCTGAAAAATGTGCAAATTTGACAGCGATGATCTTTATCATGCAAACCACAAACTGTTGGATTGGAAATTTGCAACCCAGGTGTAAACTTACACCTTTATTCTTCTCTCAGCTAAAGTTCGTTACAAGTGGTTTGTGACAAAAATGTCATTCGTAATATGCGATACAATTGACATTAAATTGCAGTGTAAAAACTCAAGGCAGCCAATAAAAATTCGTTATATACTGAACTTTGCTTTATGTGAGCTCGTTATATACTGAACTTTGCTTTATGTGAGCTCGTAGTATCCAGGTTCTACTGTATTTTTTTTTTTTTTTTTTTTTTTGGAGTATTGCGTGAAGTTCTATTGCGTTAAGGGCTAATTCATGGTGTCGATCAGTTATGGTTCTTGAAAGAGGCAGTTTGTACTTTGAAACCTTATAAGGGTCTAAGCACCTTACAACTTTGACAATGCATTCTTTTATTATCTCTACATCGCTGAATGCCCCATCCACCCCTGAGTATATAAGCTACTTTATAAGTTACTTCAGTGGCATTATTTCTGGATCTTACCGCTGCTTAAAATAACTTTCTTTGCTTTTCATATTTTAATTTCTGCAATACAACCTTTTGCACCTCCCTCTCAAATTTGAAATATTTGTGGTCCTTAAGAACGGCATAATGCTGATATTGTAGTTCCCAATCCTCATTATAAACTCTGTTTTCTTCTTTCAGCATTCTCGTGGTCTTCTTTGACATGGACTAAAGAGTTCATAACCCTTTTCTGTGAGAGGGGAAAAAAATAAGGGCTTTCTCCATCATCAGTTTTACATTTTGGTGTGTGGTGCATACACATACCATATGAGTACCACTAGACATTGCCAGGACACAGTTTTTTGGTCTGAGCTCTGCGAATTTGGAAAAACTGACTTTCGTGCCTGCAAATTTATCTTTGAATGACTTACAAGCTTCTGTCAAATTACACAAAATCAGCCTCTTTGACAATTTAACTTTATCACCGTTTTCAGTCCTAACAGAAACACAATCTTTCATTCCAGGTAAAACCCGACTAATTTCATCACTTTGGTAAAATGATCATACTACTTCAACTACTTCAGAAGAGACTCACCTGGTTTTCTATTAAGGCTTTCCAAAATTTCTTTCTCCTTCAGAATTTTTTTGATTGTCACCCATATAATTAGGAGCATTGAATTCTTGCATGATTTTCCTAACATTCCATGACTCTGGTAAGCAAGTCGAAATCATCAACTGTTTATCTCTAGTGCAGTTAGAAAAATTACTTTTAAGATTATCCATAAGAGAGTCATGAAGTATTTCATCTTCGTCATCAGATGACTCGTGAATATTTGTAAAAAGCTTCTGTTTCATAGCAGAACTGATTTTTTCAATTTTGGTTGAAGCATAATATTTAGATTTTAGCTTTTTTTTATTGACAGGTGATTCAGCCAATTCATGGAGCGAAGTATTCAGTGTTTCAATTACTTCTGACGTAGATGCAAAATTTTCGTCCATTCTGTCATCAGCATGGGTTTTATTTGCTTCTTGGCTAATTTTTAAAGTTTTCAGCTGCTTTCTGCAAGAATCACAAATTTTAGTCTCTTT
The DNA here is from genome assembly GCA_039090855.1 of Macrothele yani. NCBI lineage: Eukaryota > Metazoa > Arthropoda > Arachnida > Araneae > Macrothelidae > Macrothele > Macrothele yani. Next base: position 110,790,478 of record CM077030.1, on the reverse strand, counting down.
TCAAAAGTCATCAAAATTTTCCAACATCCAGTCTGTCACATTTCTTAGCTTTTATTTTATCCCTTACTCTATGGTCACTTTTTTTAAATGGATTGAAACATTGTATTACTGCATATCTTGTACTTTCCATTGTTGATTATTTGTGCATAAAATGTAAAATTCAAATAGTAAAATAACTGCCTCCCATTACTTGTTCTTTTATTTTTCCTAAACAAATCCTGCACAGCTTCAATTTATAAAAGTCTAGTTTCAAAACTAAAAAGGATATACTATATTCAATTTAGAGTCTTCAACCACAAAAGTTTTCAAACACATATCACTTTCACTGCATGAAACACATATGATCACCATCAAAACCTAAAGCAGACTGAGAAACACATCTGATCACTATCAAAACCTAAAGCAGACTGAGGTCTGCAAGGTAGAAAATGCAAGTTGCTGCTTGTTAGATTTTAATCAATTAAAAATTAAACATTGTTTAAATAAATGGTTTTAAATAACAAAAATACTATATCTATTGTTATTAATGAAACTTTTTAAGATTTAGCCTGAATTAATTTTCAGTTTACATGTCTTTTTATTTTTTATTTTATTCATTAAACTCTTGTTAGGCTAAATTTGAATATAGCTTTTTAAGTACACCCATTATCATATTAAGTTACAACTCACACAATCAAATACCCAACATATAAAGATTGTTTTAAAAAAAATTCAAATTTTTGGAGCGTCGCATTTTGAAATATTCAAAATAATTTTAATTACATTTTTTTAATCTTTACCCCTAGGTGTTTTACATTAAATAAAAGAGCATAAAAATACTCCGAAAAGATACCTTTCCCATCTCTCTATCTTAATTAGGGGAGCTGCAATCACAATTTAGAAACATATCAATAAAGCTGTATTTTCAAAATCGGTGGGGATATATGACAGTGAAATTTAGTATTTTTCTTAATCTATATAGAGGCCACCTATGTACCAAATTTCATTAAAATCTGAGATGGTCAAGTCAAGTCGCTGTGTTGAGTTGATACGGAATGACCCAACACAGATGTCGATCCCAATGGTAAAGTCAGGAAAGGCACACAATGGGAAGTGGGGGGGGGAATCATTTGTAAGAACATTCCAGAAGATTATCTCCCTTTAACGAGCTTGAAGAAAGTTCCCCTGGTGAATGGGTTAGCATATTTAGACACACAAACAAAAACGGGGGCAGGGTTACGATGCCCATTACTGCAAAAACAAAACTGGAAACAAAAAAAATCAAAAACAAAACTGGAAACAAAAAAAATCAGTGCAAAAACAAAACTGGAAACAAAAAAATCAGCACTTGTTTTAAAAAATAAGGACTTTTCAAGGCTTTGGAAATGGAAATCAAAAATAAGGAATTCTTAAGGACCGTACATACCTTGGGACTGTTAAGTAGGCAGAATTAAAAAAATATTTAAGAATACATGTTTTTCAATCAATAACTATTCTCAAATTCACTTCAAATGGAAAGACACATACATCGTTCTCAAAGGCTGATGATAGTGCCCCACGGACTCCTCCCCTTCACTAACCAGCCTCTGGCAGTAGTGGCACCAGTCGGGCAAGGAAGTTAACATACAATCTAGTCACATTAGAACAAAGTCGTGAGTGTAGCAGGTGTTAAAATATCCCTTATTGACTTACTAATGTTTTATTGTGGCTATTGGTCGGGGAGCATTATTTCATTGAATCTTCTTTCACTCTTTGGTATTTTAAAGTCATTTTAAGATGAAAATAATAATAATAAAAGACAAAAACATTCATAAAAATAAAAGGATTAGTTTTGCAAAATCTAGATTCACTCAAAAGGGCCCAGGTTTTCTCCCACCCCTGGGCTAGGAACTCAAAAAAAAAAAAAAAAGCAAAACTTGTATTTGTGTTCAAACTAATAAACAAATAGCTTCTCTCTCATTTTTTAAAATTCAATTAAAATTCTCAGAGATTCATGTTTTTTAATCAATATATTATTTTGATGCTTTTATGATTCAAATTTAACTCCTTCCACTCGAATAACTTTTCACCTATACTCTCCTCGAACTCGCATTTTTTTTCTGCAGTAGAAGTCACAACTCAGCTGTGAAAGTTCAGCTTTGGCTCACCAGTCCCAACATACGAGCTAGGTGTGGTGGGCGACACCCAATTTGGCAAAAACGAATGTCTTGCGTGCCCAAACACACAAGCTATAGAGGTGACATCGACAAGGTGGATGACACCCGACCTATTCGGCGATTTCATAACGTCAGGTTTCACCCGACAGTCGAGCAGAAAGGGTTAATGGGTAAGTTGTAGATTTTTTTAAATTACACCAATAGTATGGCTAACACTTCTGTTTAATTCAGGTTGTGCACATTCAGATTCTTTTTTAAATGTATGAAAAATAAATTTTTGAATGCAAAACACCATTTGCACATAAGTAATCACCGAAAAGTTTAGTACACAAAAATCTGTAGAGTAAACATAATGCATGACATTAAGAAATGCTGTTCTCTTCTTCAATCATGCATTCTTATTCATTATTTGTCATGTAGTGTTACTTAAATTTTTAAAATTTATTCCATCAAGTCCATCATAGAGAAGAATGTTATGTTCATGTTTACATTGAAGAATGAAGAGGTATTTTAAAATTGAACTTGAAACAGTAATTTAAATGAAAAAATTCTGATTTTAATCAAATAAACCAGATTATTTTTTTTAATCTTAACTTTTTAAACCCTGATATACATATACCCAAAATTATGGGAGCACGCCAAATTTCAGAAGTTATGAACTTGGTTAACCTAGTTGATATCTAGAACCTGAACCTTCTCACATTTTTTTATTTCAGAAGTAATGAACCAGGCTAACCTATGAGATATCTAGACCCTGAAGCTTCACAGATTTTTTATACATCAGATAACCACTAGTGCCTGTCAACTCAAGGTTCATTTTAGAAAAATGTAAAAACACACAAACATATACTATTTCAATCACTTAACCCAAATAAAAATTCATGTAACTGGTATAAATACCTATTAAGTATATGAATATTCTCAAATATATACAGAGATACCAACCACCTAACAACTGAAGTTATCAGTAGTGCACAAGGAGAAAATCAGTAGTTTTGACAATTTTTCGGTAGTTGATAATTGAAAAAGCAAAGAAAAATTTAATAACTATTGAATGTAGAGTAAAAGAAAAAAAAATAAGGAGCTTTATATGCAAATGACACTTCATTTGAAATTTTTTTCGATCAAAGCATACTTCACCATACATATTTTGACCTTTTCTATCAAAAGAGTTAATGTTTAAGTCCCTAGATTTGGTCATTTGGTTTTGAGTCCCTAGGTTTTTTGGACACTCGAAGAATGAGATATACAGTCGAACTTTGTTAAGACGAGCTGTTCGGGATCGAACAAATTGTTCGTTATAGCTGTTACTCTATAATCCAGGAAAGACCCAAAATATTCAAGGAAATCATTCAAAAAATAAATTTCGTTACCAAATATAGTACATACAATGTTTAATGTTGAGAAATACATTGTACTTACGTTTAGTTGAAATTACCGTACAATATTTCAGTTAGTTGTGGAATTCTTGAAAAATGCGTATGTACAGTACTACATACACACAGAACTATACGTACCATTATACATACTGTAGAAGATACATGTGTAAGTACTTGAAAACTGTCCTATAACAAGAGTCTCTCTCCAGATCCCATAAAACCCATTATACCACTGAAAACTAGACAAAAAATGCAACGAGATGGTGTAATAAAATTAGTGGGGATTTGAGTTTTTGCCAACTTACAGCCCGGATCAAAGTTCCAACTTTTGAAAATACCAAAGTTACACGTACCTACTAGATATGCCAACTCAAATATTTAATTTTTTAACATGAAGTGTTGTTCTTATCATGTAAATAACATAAAGACTTCAGAAAAATGATTTACTTTTACAATATACGCTCTTAATTTTATGTTTGAGTATTTTAAGTAGACTAATTTTACAACTCAAATATTTAATTTTTTAACATGAAGTGTAGTTCTTATCATGTAAATAACAAAGACTTCAGAAAAATGATTTACTTTTACAATATACGCTCTTAATTTTATGTTTGAGTATTTTAAGTAGACTAATTTTACAACTGTTAAGGTTGTAGTCGGAAGCATATAAATCATAGTCAATTTAAATTATTGTATTTAGTACTTTACAGGTACTTTTTAGTACTTTAATGGGTTTACAGGGATCTGGAGAGAGACTCGTGTTATAGGACAGTTTTTAAGTACAGGTCAAAATTTTTGGAAAATTTTATTTTTGCACTTTTGGGAATTTTTTAGCTATATTAATGACTATTAAACCTCAATCTTATCATACATTTTCATTAACCATTTAATGCTGAGCAAAATGCAAAACAAATTAACTCTATTTAAAAAATATTTTTTTTATGGCAAATACCGTAGAAGTATGCAGGGTAGCCTAACAGTCGATTCCTTGCCAAAACTTTGAGGTGCTGTAGTTCTGAAACTAATTGATACAATGAGAAAAAAATTTGGTGTGTGTTCTTATATCCATGTATAGAACAAACTCACCATCACCAAGTTTCATTAAAATCTGCCAACCTTGGGAGTCAACCCCTCGATGATATGAAGTGGAATGACCCTGTTGGCAATTCCCCGACGTAGCGCCTGGAAAGACACAGCGAGAAACTACATCGGAGGCGTGCTTGCATGAGGATCTCTATTCGCAAATGTCTTGTGAGTAATAAAAACATTTTGTTCTCACATAAGAGAACAAAATGCTTTTTATTACTCACAAGACATTTGCGAAATGCATTGAGGTTACAGAAGGTGTTCAAAATTGCGATTATGAGCTGTAACACACACTTGACATCGTCGGCGCATGGAATCACGTACAATTTTGAAAAATTCCTAGCGTGTCTCCAACTTCCGAAGCAGCTACAGAGATGTGTGCTACAAGGTCCCCATCACTTTCAACGGGGGTGTCGTACACCAGTCCTTTGATGTAACCTTAGAAGAAGTAATCACAGCAAGTTAAGTCCGGCAATCTTGCAGGCCAATAAACGGCACCACACCCAATCCACTGATGTCCAAATGCCATGTTTAAGTGATGACGAACGTCATTGTTGAAATGGGCAGGGCCCCATCATACTGGAACCAGATTGCACGGCGCAGCGACTGACGACCTGTTGTTCGTTCAATAGCTCTGGCAAAACGTCCTCCAGAAATATCTGGTAACTCTTTCCGTCCAGATGAGGAGGCATGAGGTATGGGCCAATTAAGTGATCCCCGACAATGCCGGCCCAAACATTAACAACAAAACGGTTTTGTACTGCACGTGGTTCTCCACTGCCCATACATGCGCGTTAAAGCAACCTTCCCTTGTAAATGACGATATCCTGAAAGAATGTATGAGCAGTCTCGCGGACGAACAACGCCATCTACCGCATGAAGATGGTGTTAACGACCCTGCATTGCTATGTGCAGGGGTGATTACAAGCGGAGACCAAAATTCCTGAAACCTATTTTATAGAACTAGGTACATGAGGCGGGACATGAGGTTATAAAAATCCTATACAATTTAAATCCTACACAGATATATAAACAGTATATATATCTTCTACGCTTTCTGGTGGAAGAAAATATATATATAGTGGGATAGTTTGAAATAGGCAAAAAATATTCATGGAAAAAGCTATGTAAAGGAAAACACTTTTCAAATACATCTCCCAGAAGCAGAGATAGCAAGAAAAAAGTTTTAACCTTTACGCCCTCTAGCAGGAAATTTGTGCATTATTTAATGACGATAATGCTCCACATCTCTATTGTAGCAAATGGCATACAGTAAAAAAAAAAAAAAAAAAAAAATCAATAGGGTTTTTAGAAGAGGAGATACAGCTGCAAACAGAAGCACATAAACACCATCTATAAACTCCTCAAATATTGACCTAAAGTATTCCACAAGGTGCATGGCATCAGGAGTTTAAAGACTTTTTTAAATTGCACATGTAGAAAAACAGAATTAAGCATTGGCAACCACCTAGCGGGAAAATTGTGCATTATTTTAGGAAGAAAATACAGTTTCCACAGTAATATCTGACCAAATTTTTATATTGTGCGTTTAGTCCCGCAGATATTGCTTTAAACAGAAAAGTAAACTTACACCCTCTAGTGACACAATTGTGTTAAAAAAATTTCGAAATTATATGAAAGGCATTTCGCAGTAAAAACGCTCTCCAACAAAGAAAGAATTTTTCAAATCTAACTTTTACAAGCAGAGATATCAACAACAATAAGATATGCGTCTACACCCTAGGCGGGAAAACTTTGCATTATTTTAAGAAGAAAATATTCTGAAAAGATTGTCTGCAGTGAGCAGTATCGGTCCATGAAAGAATTTTTTCAAAAGTTTTCAGAAGCTTAGATTTTGCTGCAAATACATTAGAAGCATAGACACTTATGCCCCTGGTGGCCAAACCATTCTTTATCAAAAATGAGAAATTATATGCAAAACATTTTTCACAAGGAGCTGTATCCAATGCAAGAATTTTTCAAATCGGAGTTGCAATTAACCTTTACGCCTACTAGCGAAAAATCTATGAATTATTTGAAAATTTTAAAACTATATGAGAAACATTTTGCACCGGAAAAGTTTTCCAACAAAGAAAGAATTTTTTAAATCGGACTCTTGGAAGCAGAGATATCGACAAAAAGAAGACGTACATTTACGCAACCTGATGGGAAAGCTATACACCATTTTAAGCAGCTTTCCCATTAGCGGGCGTAGATAAAAAAATTTTTATCGAGTTTTCAGCTCAGATTTTGCTGCAAATACATAGAAAAAGACAAACACTTGTGCCCTTGGTGGCCAAACTATTAATTACCAAAAATTTGAAATTATATGCAAAACATTTCCCGAGGAGCTGTTTCCGATGCAGGAAGAATTTTTAAAATTGGAGTTTTAAAACTCGCATTTCAAGTTTCACAATGCAAAAAGAATTTTTCAAATCAAACTAATAGTTGCAGAGATATGGTGTCCACAGACAGACATTTGGCAGCATGGCAAGAACGATCTCCGAGATGGACCTAGTGGATGCCGGTGAGGATTCCTGAGATCGCCGAAAAAGCAGCGTCGCTGGCTTTAGTTAAGCATTGCCATAAACTGGCCAGTCATATTTCTGTGCAATTACGTTAGTACTTGCGCACTGCAGCTACAACAATCGATGTGAACCAATTTACTATGCAAACTCGGGTGGTTTCTGGGGAAAATTACAAACATTTATGAGGAAAAAATGAAAAAAAAAAAACTAAACTAAAAGGAAAGATTTTTAAAATTCCTGATTTCCGGATTTGAATGCATGGAAAATTCCGGATATCCATAAATTTCCGAAACACAATCACCCCTGTATGTGATTCTGATTTGCCTTTGTGCAACCTACCCCTCCCAGAAGTTTGCACACGCTTAGTTGAATCACCCTGTATATATATTAGATGTGCAAATAAGTTTTAAAGCGTTTTAAGACAATGCAACATGTAATTTGAGAGAAAACAACAATACTTTTACGAATCAAAATATGTGCTGCCATTGTCTATCACCTTCTGCCATCAGTCTAGCAGCTGAGGGATTCCAGCCATGAAGAATACTTCTTCGTGTGACGTGATGAAGTCGTCAGCCCATTTTTGCACTTCGTAACATGTCTAGAACCGTACAGCAGACAAACCATGTTGCATCGATATAAAAACAGTGAAAATCAACCAACAATTGGCTTTTTCATCTCTAATTTTTTTTTTTTTTTTTTTTTTTTTTGTTTCATGCGTTTAGGGAACTGGGGTAGCAAATAATAAGAGTAATAATAATAATAAAAAAGCTACTGATGTCAGAAGTGGGTGGACATATACATATATAAACAGCACTTTATCTGCAGGTCACAGTTTGTATAATCAACATTTTCTAAATTTGAGTTTTACTTTACCCTAATTTGTTGGGACGAGATCAAACTAAGTTGAGATTAGTGAATTCTCATTCCAATTAGTCCAGGACTAAACAGGCAAAACAAGACCCCTGGAACTGAACCACAAACTAATCATAGAAATCTACACTTGAATGTAAATTCTTATAAATGAAATAAAAAAAGGCACAATGGCATATGAGAATAGAGAAGGAAAGGAGAAAAAAAAAAAAAAAAAAAAACCAGTGCACAATAAAATTACATAATGTTACGACAACGGTCGCATTATAAAAACCTGTAGAGGCCAAATAGCTAAGAAATTTAAAAGATCATTCAAAAGTGAACAACTACCAATTTTGTATTACAGCAGTTAAGCACTTATGGCAGTCACTGAACATTTTGAAGTAAATTTTAGGACGGCTTGCTAATCACATGAAAATTATCAGTTACACAACATGACATGCATCCAATGGACTTAAAAGTTACACAGAAATATGATTCACCAATTTTAGTAAATAGAAGCATACTTACTCAAACCAACCATCTTATCGGGAACTTTATACTCTTCCATAACAAAATCAGAGCCTCCATTTCTATAATAAAAATAAATAATAATATATATATATAATTATGTATATAGTGCAACAAGAATTTATTTTTCTTCTATCATGGGCAGTAAAGTTCTGATAACACACAAAAAATGCATTTAGTTCCATGGATATAATTTGTTTCCTAAAAAGAAACATGCATGAGCCTAGCAGTTTTTTTTTTCTTTCATGGAGGTGAACTTATCATATGGATCAAAAAACAAATTACCAAAAACCAATATAGTGACAGCTGCTAATATCTTATGCCTGTGACTGCACATTTGGAGTATTTTTTAAACCTTTAAAAATGTGTACATTTAGTTTTCTACTGCATATTTATACCAGTGCTTTTAAACTGGCTGTCCCTGGAACTAAGTTCGTAAAAAATAAAAAACAAACTAATTTTTATTTTTGACTGAAAAGGGATGGAATCAAATCGCAAGTGTTACACTGGATTGTAACACCAACAAGCATTATGTGTGGGTTTTCGCTGGGACTCTCCAATACTGTATATCGGACAAGACAGTGAAAACAACGGATTTAAATCAAAACATTTTGAGGTAAATTCGATGCCTTGCTTCTGCATAATCGAATCTGTTGGATGAATGCTGAAAACTGTTTTTGTTATATTTTTCCAAATTCAAATAACCAGGGGGAGAAATTTTGAGATCAAATGCACTTGCCCCCCCCACCCCCTAAAACTCACTTGCCACTTCTTAGCGCATATCTGCGAACTCTCAGAAACCGAAATCCATGAAAAAAATTTGATATATTCGATGAAATTACTTGTCGCGCGTGTTTATTAAATATATCGAACATATCAATTAAAAAAAATGTTAATGATATAACATGACTACAGATGTTTGAATTTATCGGCACATTTATTTCGATTAAAATAGAATCTATACATAATTTCTCATTACTATGCTATCATTTTGATCTACCCTTTGACCCCCAAATCTAATAGGATTGTATCCCACGCCGTCACGGGACAAACTAAAAGATTTTCAAAAATGAACCATTTTCATACTAGGTTCATCTTACGGAGTGACGGACAATGAGACAGTCAAATGAAATAAATGAGTGACTCAGGGACACTAATTGGTAAATTATGCTCAACTAAAAACGAAGTGAACATTTTGTGTGAATCGCATCCAGTTCATAATAACTTTTAACAAAGGAAGTTAATTTCGTATCCCCCTCCCCCGTAATCGACATTAGATTTATGCTCGGCACTAGAAATATTATTAGTAATATCATTCAACCACGCGAAACGCTGAAATTACATCGACACGTAGTGCAAAATGCGTATTTTTCATATTTTGCAATACACGGAAATTTCGCATCACAGAATGTTTGATAGTTTATAGTACCCCCCCCCTTCTCCTTATATTGCTGCTCATAGCGAGAAAAAAAAATGCAACTAAAACTGCTATAGTAAAACCGCAACAGCTTAAAGAGATGCAATTTGCACAGGAAAAAATACGGACTACCGAGTTATACTGATTGAGCTGGTCAGCTAGGAAAGTAGAGATCAACTGAAAGTTATCAAGAAATAAAGGTTTAGATTTTAGTTACGAACGCCATATGACGAATTAGTATGGACCCCAACATACTAATTTCGTTGAATCCAGCGAAGACATCATGCAAATTATCATACGGACAGACAAATCTGGAATATATTACACTTCCTCAATCTACGGTTGGAAAGCGTAGAAAACTTAATGACTAAAGGACCAGCAAAATAAATCATTGCTGAAGAAGCACTGGGTCGAATGAGCATTGGATTTATTTATTTTTTTAATTTCCTATAATACAGCTGCATTCCTTCGTTAGTTATTGCCAGATAAGTTACGAATCCATGCCCCAAATGGATTTTTAATTTCACAAAACTGGCAGCTTTTGTTTAATTTCGTCATGTTGGGTATCGATGTGGGCTAAAAAATTCCACAATTTAAAATCCGCTTGAATTATTTTTCTACGATAACTACGTTCTGAGACAGCCTTTCGAACTAGGTGTAATAAAGACGTGTTCCAATTGAGGATGCCCGCCCGTCTGTCAACACATCGAGAGATAAACATGCCCAGCTGCAGCTGCTTACATACCATTTACACGCGGTGTAAGTTCTTTAAAGTTCTTTAACGTTTGAAACAACATGTGGGAAAACTGCAGAAAAATGTTCCCAAGTAACTGAGAAGTTTATTTGTAACTTACATTGTTGCTTCAATTTAAATGGATTATGTTAAATAAAGTTTTAATGCTGAGTGCAAAATCATCAGAAAAAAAAATCTGGAAGAATCAAATCTGTAAAATTAACACTCTGCCAGTAAAGCAAGTTGCATTTCTGTAAATTTTACCGGTAAATAAAAACCTGGCAGGTATTTTAGCATTTCAAACCCTTTTCTACCAAACGACAGATAGCATTGGTTTACGTAATTATACATGCATGGTTTCATAAAAATAATCCAATAATATACATCACTTTCAATATTTTTTAAGAATTCAGAAAAACTAATTCAGAAAAAACTTTGATAGCACACAATTCGTGAAGGCTTTGCAAAGGTTGTAATCTCCAATCAAAGATCATGACGTCACATGAAAGGAGAATGCTGCTAGGGAAAAAAACAACAGCATTTTACATACTGTATATACTCGCGCATAAACCGAGCTTCCTAGGTTTTTTTTTGCTTTTTTTTATTGATTGGAGGTTTAACGACCATCGTGAGCAACTCAATGGGCTATAAGCAGTCGCCCGTCCCTAATTTAGGGTCACTGGTTCCAGGGAAGGATCTCAGAGCCAGTACCGCGAGACAAGCACAACATCCATGCCTCAGAGGATTCGAACCCGGACCCCTTTCGGACGAATATCAGCAAAATTAGAAAACTTTCATGTTATTCAGAAATAAAATCCTTTCTTCACTTTCATTTTAAGAAGTCTTCATATTCATAAGTCTCAACATAATTGATGGATTTTGGATGCATGTCATTTTTCAAATACTTCTGTGGGAAAACCAGTTTTGTGCACATTGAATTAAATACCAAGAATGATAACAGATACTTTAAACATTTTGAAAACACAGGCATGGGGTGAGGAGACAATGATCTTTTCTTTAGTGGGTAATATTTTTGGACAATATGAAGTAGTCATATTTTATCACTAAATGTGAGAGATGACACACAATACCAGCATTAAAATTTTTCTTCTACTTTCGGTTTATCTTCAAGTTTTTACGAGACAGATTTAGTTATTAGTAGTTAGGCATGCACTAGAAAACAAATTATGGATTTGAAATCCATTGAATTAAGTTTTCACCGCAGATAAATTAAAAAGATCCTATGGGTTTATCATTAAGATGGTTTTAAACACCTTACACATGACACAGTATGAAAGCAAGACCATGGTGTATTTATGTTATTATAAGAAAACTGAACCAAAAAAATCATATTTGTAATTGAAATACTATTAAAAAGCACCAATCACTCACCCTAAAGATCATGGTAATTTCCATCGACAACACACTTCCAGCACGTCAATTATACACAGATATTTGACGTGCTGGAAGTGTGTTGTCAATGGAAATTACCATGATCTTTAGGGTGAGCGATTGGTGCTTTTTAATAGTATTTCATTTATGAATTGCACATAAACTACGCGCACTTTGCAGGGGTTTAATACCTTAAAAGTGCAAATATAATAATATTTGTAATTGGTAGCCAATTATAAAAAAAAAAAAATCTAAGCAACAATGCATCTCCAAATTTTGCAAAAAGTTCTTTACTGAATGACAAACTTTCTTCAGGTGAAAATAGTTAACAAATGAAAATACTGTAATCAATTTTTAAATAATTAGAATTTTTTCTACTCAAATGTCAGTACTTTTAACACAACATTAAATTTATCATTGTTAAAATATAATTAACAAGTATATTAAAGAAATATTAAGCAAATGGGTGAATAATTTATTTACAATTATTCACTAAATCCATTTTTTTTTAGTTCAGAATCTATTTCTTTTATCAATGATTGTTTGTCTTGAGCTGTCTTTCTAAAGCTATTTGATTTAACAATACAGTTAAAATTATGAGTATCTTCTGCTTTTGTTGCCAAGTAAGTCATCAGCTGATTTTAATAAATCCAATACTTCATTTTCTATAAGTTTTTTTTTCATACTTTCTATTTCATCCAGTATTTGGTTTCTCTTTTGGGCTACAGCAGAATTAGCCTTGTCCCGAGCTTTTTCTTCTAAATTTATGACATATCCAGAGATGCCAACCTTTAGCAGAACGTATCAGTAATCAATAGGGGATTTTTCAGTAATGTTTCTTTTAGTAATGGGACACAAACTTTCAGTAATATTTTCAGTAATGTAACACGCCATTTTTTTTTCAAAGTTAAGGACAATATTATATAGTATTACTGTGTAACCTGTAATACTTGTATGAGGTGACGACCTTCTGAGGAGCCTCTCAGTAATCACCATACGAAGCCTCATCGCTAACGTGCGGAAAGGGTATTTCATGAGAAATAAATGTGTGAAATGTGTAATAACCTTACATGTTTACACTATCCTGATAAAAAATTATGAAATTAAATTATCAATATTGTACTTACCTCATGTCATTGCTGACATAAAGACTCCTGTGTTGCTTGTTTTGCAGTGGTATATTCTTTTTCAGAAAATTTCTTTTTATGACACGGCTCACCTGAGAAAAATGCTTTACTTTTCTATACAAGAAGGGCACTTAATGTTTTGGTGCTCATTATTGGGCAGAAGTATGTGAGGGTTTTCCTTACTATACTAAATATTCTCTGTAGAGGAATTGTTGTGAGGGATAGTCAATATTGCCAACATTAATTTAGGAAATGCAGAATACTTGGAAAGGCCAGATGAATCCTTCATCTTAGATATTTCATTCCATGCCACATCTTTGCTAAGATATCCAGCTTCATCAATATCACAGTCTGGGAAAATAGCATGAAACAAGGGACCAGCATGATCACAGCTTGCTATAGGTAGGTAATGCTCCACAAAGAATGTAGTAAACAGCAATTCAGCATTTATCATGCTATTTTCATTCTTTTTTGCAAAAAAAATTATCCAAAGGCTATTATTGAGTCTTTTATTTTACATAATCCTCAGGGTTTTTTACTGGATATGCCTTCGGCAATCGTCTCGTCCTACATGGGCTACTGATTACTCCCATATTAGAAGGCACGCAAGGAAACCTTTATTTCAGCATTTGTAACATTTTTCCATTTCCTAGCTCGAGATTTGGGAGAAAGATGTGGATGTTCCTGGAGAAGCCTCTTTGCATATTTATTTGTTTCAGAAATGATAATTCCAAAGATGAAATTAGTAAAAAACAGTAAAAATATGCAATGCTAAGGTTGTTCATCACTTCCCTCTATTACATCCTCCCATTCGTTTTCATGACCTGAAGATTCCCTATCAAGATCTTCACTTTCGGAAGATATTGTGTGCATGACACGGTGGCTAGTTTTTCTGGCTTGACGTTGCTTGGCCAATATCACTCTCAGATCATTCAAAATCATCACTATCACTTGGCAAACTTTCACTCTCACTACAACAAGCCATTTCAAATAGCCTTACAAAAACATCTCATGCAGTAGGAAAAAACACGTCTGCTAGTCTAAGGAACTAGCTGTCAATAAAGTCATCCTCTGCTAACACTAGTTTGGAAAAAGAGGTGGATTCGTAATTCACAAAGTTTTGCGATTGTGTCTGTTTTGTTTGGGAAAAAAGAAATGAATAATGTGAAGAGCTTCTAGTAATAAAACACCGCATTCTGTTCTCCCGCGTGGCGAAAGTCCGCCCCCAAATAATAATAATAATAATAAACACCCACTATCGCTGGATCACGCGTTGTGACGAGTTGCGTGTTATTGCACTTCGAACGGGGCTCGAAAAAGTTATTTCGATAGTAAGACATTTTATAATTCACCAACAAGGCCAAGTGAACAGCCCTGCCTCAACTGCAGTAGGAAAAGTTTTGGCTAAAGTAGCCTTCCTCCCGTCACACGGAGAAAGCGCGTGGGAAGCCCGATAGCAAGCGCAAACTACTTTACGACACGACTCTTACGGCATATTACGATTCTTTCGACAATATCGCTGTTTGATGATATGATTCATGGAGATTTCATTTCAGAACGATACGATATCGACACTGATATCTGCCATCCGATTCGGAAAATACTCGGATCAAAAAATCGGCCGCGTCGCACTAAAAGGGTTAACAAAAAAGGATACGAAATTGAGATTCTCCAAAACGCACTGAAATCTGTAATTCTTCCAACCTGTCCGTAATTCCGTAATCTGACAGTTGAAACCGTAGTAATTACGGACAATCCGTAATAGTTGGCACCTCTGCATATCTTTGCCTAGCACATCTGACATTACTCAGAAGCAATTTTGAAAACTCGACCTTTTCCATACCACCAATGTTACTTAGATGGTCATATATTATTCTTTGTGAAACAATAGAGTTTTCTTTCATATTGTCAATTGGTAGTTCTATATTAAAGGAGAATCCTCTCTCCACTGATGCATGTCCATGCGAGAGCAACAGCAGCTTTTCAGTTACTTCCCACAACAGATAATAGTTTTTACTTGAGGATAAATGTTCATAAAATAACATCTATTCTCAATTCCTCATAATTGTTAGCAAAAAGTTTAAAATCTGAAGTTACTGCTGCAACACTACTTATAAAATCCTTTAACTGCAACATAATAGTGTCAACAACATCAGCTTTCAGATGATTTGCATCCACAAGAATTTCTAGAATAAGCTTGAAACTTTTTAAGCAAGATTCCTTCTCAGCACTCATTAATTTAGGATCTAAACACTTCATGTGCCACACAAGAGCATACTGCAGTGGGCATTTAGTGAGCAATTTTTTGACAAGGTTTTGCAAAATTGATCTGCATTTTATACGAAATTCCATTATCTGCTTTTCAGGGATCCAATCTTGACCTACTTAACTCCCCGTCAGACCGCAGTGCACCCTTTCTCCCAGTGACACAGCTGCTTTGAAGTTTCCTTTTTTTGACTTCCGATGTCAGTGGGGGATTGCAGAAAAAAAGTGAAAAATAACAAAAGGAAAAAGATCGGAAATTCCGATCGAAAATTCCGATCGAAAATTTTCAGCTGTGGGGTTTTAAAATTCAAGGACATTCCAGGCCTTGATTTTTTTTTTTTTTTAAATTCAAGGACTCGTGGGCACCCTGTCTAACTGATATCATCACACAGCATTTAAGCATTTTAAAATGCTAAATATTGATCTGCAAAGGAAAGACCAAAATATCTAATTGGTTCAGTCATACAGCTGGTTTTCGTAACACAAAACCAGCTGTATGACTGGTTATACACGTCTGCTAGTCTGAGAAACAAGTTGTCAATAATGTCATACTCCGCTCATACTCCGCTAATAATGTCATACTCCGCTAACACGAATTTGGAAAAAGAGGGGATTTGTAATTCATGGTGTTTTGCAATTGTGTCTGTTTGTTTGGGAAAAAAAATTAATGTGAAGAGCTGTTCATAGCAAATCACAATACTAAATTTATTGACACTTGAAAATAAATGCAACTAAAACTGCTATAGTAAAACAGCAACAGCTTAGAGAGATGCAATTTGCACAGGAAAAAATACAGGCTACCGAGTTATCTGATTGAGCTGGTCAGCTATGGAAGCCGAAATCAACTAACTGACAGAGTAGCAGAATATAGACTTACACGGATAGTTTCCAAATTATTAGCAGATTTTGCAGATAGTTTTTTCTTGTAGATTTGAAAAAAAAATAAAAATGTTATCTACAGCAATTAAAACACTTACTCAAGGCTTTACTCAGGTTAATATATTTAATTTTATTTTAACGTGAGAATGCTAAACTATATTTTTCACATCTTCCGAGTTCTTTTGTTTTTACAGACATTTCTGGCCTCTTGATTTTATCAAGGCCTGTTTCTCAATGTATAGGAACTGTATCAACAAAAGTTTCGCTTACACGGAAATAACTTATTGCCAGCTTCCTCTTGTTCCTTATGTATTTTGTAAGTCCAGTATTTTTGAATTAAATTGTTGAAAATGCTATTTATAATTCTTGAAAGTTCATTAATGGAACTGTTTTTCCAGCTACGAAAACTTTAGTTTCTTGTTTTATGAGGTTTATAGTCCAATATATTATTTTGCCCTAAAGGTCCATTTCATACGCATTGCTACACATTCAATTGAAATATACATATTTTGTCCTCGCTCTAAATCTGTACTCTAATAATCACTTATTTATTATTAATTTTTTTTAAAATTATCTCATTCTAATTTGCAGGCTTGCAGCAAGTTTTCTGTTTCAGTCGTTATGTACACAGATACATTTTATTTTTATACAGCTCTGCTAACTGAAAGTCTATCATCAAGAAATAAAGGTTTACATTTTAGTTACGAACATCATCTCTCCTCTGGGCCTTCTTCCCTCTCCCTCCCCACTATTTCTTATAAGCCGATCGATGCCTTGCAGCAGCGTTAAAAGTTTTACTAAATCCGACACCTTTAGCGGCATCCTTTATACTTCCAAATGGCACTGATTTTATAGTTCTGTCTTGCCTTCCTGTTCCACCTCCCCACAACCATCTTAACGAATAGAGGTTATTCCTTTACAAAAACAATCAGGGAAAAACCCCTGTCTCCTGCAGTAAACTAACACCATGTCTTTCACGTGAACAAGACCACCGCTGTCTTTTACACAGGGTTCGTACACTTTTGGGGGAAAAAAATTCAAGGACTTTCCAGGCCTTTTCCAGGACATATACAAAAAAATTCCAGGATAATTATTACGCGTTACAGTATCATGTTCAAATTATTTTTTTAAAGTAATTTCAGTTTTAAGTAATAAAAATGATGAAAGATGCAAATGGATGAATGTGCTTTATGCAAATGGATCAAGTTTATCAAGCACAAGACCATAAAGAATAAATTCTGTTCTCATGCCCTGACCTTTGAATTAAAGTTGGATCATTTTCCACAAGGGTAGGTTTCTCCTCCCTGATAACATACCAAAACTTTGTTGCAATCAAACAGATTTTATGTGAGTTAACATTCCTAAGCTTGGAGAACAAATACTGCTCTTATGTCTTGGCCTTTAAATTTAATTTCGACCTTTTTCAAGAGGGTAGGTTTCCAGGTTGTACCCAACAGCATACTAAAATTTCGCCGAAATTCAACCGCTTTCATGCGAATTATCCTACAGACAAACCCAAAGCATAAACGTTTCTGCAACCATAGTTCAAAAGTGTTAGGAATTTCGAAAATAAAAGCATAACGAACAGCGCGAAAACTAGCTCATAAATAGAATATTTGAAACACTCTCAATGTATGTATGCACTCTCAATTATTAGGGATGGTAGAGGGGAAGGGAATAGAACTGTCAAAAATTAGCATGTTTTCGTTGCGCTAGGACACTTAAGCACAGCTGAATTCCTTCAGATACCTCCAATGTTCAAATGATTGAAATGTGCTGATGTTCATGGAATGAAATGGTTGATCAGCTATGATGACCGCATAAAAGTTCGGGGGGGGGGGGGGGGGGACTTTTTTTTTTTGTTTATGCAACATTTTACATCACTCCAGTATTTATCTTGTCATGATCAACAATCGCAATGCAACTACCGCTTACGATCGCGGATATCAGCAACCGAAAATCTGCCATATCTCTAAGTGATATAACACACAGTATCCTGTTAGTGTATTGTAATTGAAAAAAAAAGGATGTGGAAAAAAGAAACTTTCAGAAATTAAGATCATCAAGTCATGCGTTTCAAAAATCCGTTTTCCTTTATAACGTTTAAAAACATGTTTTTGCTTTTTTACCAGTAGTGTAAATAAAAAAACTATGTTGATTTTTTTTTTATGGAATCAGACGTCCGTATGTCTGATTGTCTTCATCTGAGTTCACACGTTAGCTACTGTGTACAAGTAGACCTATTTTTTCAGCTCAAAAATATGTAGTTTTGTATATATTCACAGTATAAGTCATTCCTTATTCCCACAGAACTGAATTCAGCATATGCAAAATGAAGATCATCAAGACCCGCCCAACACTATGTTTCTGATTGTCTGCTGTTAATATTCAAGAAATGCAAACATGGATCAATGGTGAATGCAGCAACTATGATTTTTATTTATTACCAAGAAAAAAAAAAAGAGCCGTGAAAGTTGTAAAGCTGAAACGGATATTTCTCTCGACCCCCCCCCCCCCCATGCACAAAAACATTCCGATTAAGATCAAACAGCAGGAGGACACGTCCACACACACACACAACCTTTGGAATGACCTGATGGAATGGCTTCTTTTCATTTGGCACATCGCCATAGATCACCACCTGCAGCTCACTGAACTGTCAAGTTGCACCCTTCCTCCTTCACTTTAACTATAATAGAAAATGTAAAAAAAAAAAAAAGTGCTCCCCAATTTTCGACAAAATTAAATTACCAAATTTGCGTCATGATGTTGCAATTTACTAAAATACGTTTGTTTATCTGCTGAATATTGCTTAAATCCATTGAAAACTTTTTAATTATAGATGATTTTTTTATTAAAACAGTAACTCAGACGTCTGAATAAAAACGTATGTTTGTAATTCAAATAGAGTCCATATCATCACAGAAAAAAATTTAAGGATCACTCTGTTTAAATAAACCATGGCATCTAAAAAAAATAATTCACTTGCTTTTCCCGTAATTTATAATTACTGTTTCTTTTTTTCAATCCGATTACGCAACGGTTTTTTTTTTTCATCTGCTTAAGTTCCTAACGGAATTTGCACTAGAACTTTATTGTGATGTATCTTAACTACTGTAAAAATTTTACTGTGTTATTTCCAAAATTCGGAAAAATGGATTTCTGAAAATATTCTTCTAGTCCTTTTGAGCTGTGGAAGTGATAAACAGGTGTTTGCTTTCTTCCCAACCAAGGGCTTCAGATCAGCGCTCCCAGCTGTCAATCAACCGTTGCTATGGTAACACCCTTTCTGCTGGAGGCTCACTCTGTCCAAAGAGGGACACATACTTGTCCATAATAAAAATTACCAATGCTAACTTTTAAAGTTTTAAACCGATTCAATTGGAATTTTGGAAGTGAGCTTCTGTAATCCAATTACAGTGAATGTAAAAATTTCAGCCACTTTCGTGAAAAATTCGCAAAGATAGTTTTCTTATTTTTTATCATAAGTAGCTGAAGTCTCTTGAGGGGAGGGAGGGTGGCATGCACATAAACAAGAAGCAGATGAATGTGTTGTTCAGGCATACTCCTCACTGGTGGATGCCAGCTGACTTGGTACATACGCGACCCCCTGCAAATGCTAGATGCCTCTTCTTTCCCCTTCTGTTCTCAGATGTCGGACGGACATCAAGCTCCCCTTGACCTACTAGTAATCGTCCAATTTTATTGCACTGGAAGTAGTGCCTTTTTTTTTTCTTTTTTTCCCCCCAGCCAAATTAGGATTTGGTGCACATCGGAAACCGCTGCCGGTAGTTTCTTTGAGAACAGAGAAAAGGAACTTTAAAAAATGAAGGGGTAACAGTAACACGATTTCCTAAAAGGGCATTTTTTTAAGCACTAATTTCA
This sequence comes from Macrothele yani, assembly GCA_039090855.1. Classification (NCBI taxonomy): domain Eukaryota; kingdom Metazoa; phylum Arthropoda; class Arachnida; order Araneae; family Macrothelidae; genus Macrothele; species Macrothele yani. Next base: position 110,770,272 of record CM077030.1, on the reverse strand, counting down.
AATTTCAAGGCTTTTCAAGACGGCATTAAAAAAACACCGTTTTTCCAGGATATTCCAGGCCTTGAAAACGTAATCTTGATTTTCCAGGACTTTCCAGGTTTTCAAGCACGCGTGCGCACCCTGTTTACATCAGGCGTCGTGGGAAATCATGCAGCCACTTCGTCCGCGATTTCCTCCCCATCTCGTCCCCTGCTCCCTTTTGTGGCGTAGCAATGGCACAAATTCCAATCTTATATGTCTGGAAAGAAAAATCGCCTCTAACATGACAAAATTTAGAATTCATGTATTTTGTTTCAGAAAATGAAAATCTGTAAATATCACACAATTCTGTTTGATAGAAGTTACGAAGCCAATGGTTATTTTTTTTAAACCTATAAAGGAAAAAAAAAAAAAAAAAAAAGTGTACTCTGTAAACTCACATCAAAATCCGGATATTTTAAAATTCAGAGTTCTTTTCTAAAAGCCCAAAATTTGTATCTATAAAAAGTGTGGGTTTGCAAAAGACTGTGTTCTTTATGATACTTTGTTGTTTTCTTTACAAATCCCTTAGTATGAATTAATTGATAGGTGGTATATTTTGCATGTTCTTGCTTTATTATAAAAAAAAAATTGTGACTTAATTTCTAAAAAAAAAAGAAAAAAAAAAGAAAAAGGGTTATTTTATAATAATTCCATCCAAACTGGTCAATTTCCACCTAAGTTATTGGTTATTGTGCGAAAATTCTGACAAACAAATCTTGCGCATGTGCGCACTGTTCCCATGAGTGCTGATAATAACCATTTTGAATAGGATTGATCTATGGGTGCTGAACAGCGTACCGAAATTTCATCGTAATCATGCTATGATTTTACGCAAGTCATCACACAAAAGGGCGGAAGAATAAGCTCCTATATCCTAACCTTTGACTATTTTCAATAAGAGTATGGACCCCAACATACTAATTTCATTGAATCCAGCCAAGACATCGTGCAAATTATTGTACGGAGAGACAAATCTGGAACATATTACACTTCCTCAACTAACGGTTGGTAAGTGTAGAAAACTTACTGACTAAAGGACCAGAAAAATAAATCATTGCTGGAGAAGCACTGGGTCAAATGAGCATTGGACTTTTTTAATACTGCAGTCTTTTGTTAGTTACTACCAGAGAAGTTACAAAACCATGCCCCAAATGGATTTTTAATTTCACAAAACTGGCAGCTTTTGTTTTGTCATGTTGGGTATCGATGTAGGCTCAAAAATTCCAGATTTAAAATCCGCTTGAATTTTTTTCTACGATAACTACGTTCTGAGAGAGCATTTCGAACTAGGAGTAATAAATACAGATTCCAATGGAGGATGCCCGCCTGCCCGTCAACACAAGGAGAGATAAACAAGCCCAGCTGTAAGAAGTTTATCTCTCCTTGTGTTGAACTTAAAACAACATGTGGGAAACTGCAGACAAATGTTCCCAAGTAACTGAGAAGTTTATTTGTAACTTACATTGGTTCTTCAATTTAAATGGATTATGGTAAATAAAAAGTCTTAATGCTGGGTGCAAAATAATCATAAAAAAAATATTTGGAAAAATGAAATCCATAAAATTAACACTCTGCCGGTAAAACAAGTTGCATTTCCGTAAATTTTACGGGTAAATCATAAAACCTGGCAGGTATTTTAGCGTTTTGAACCCTTGTCCACCAAATGACAGATAGCGTTGGTTTACGCAATTATACAAGCATGGTTTCATAAGAATAATCCAGTAATATACATCATTTCCAATTTTTTTAAGGATTCCACCAATTCAGAAAGAACTTTGATAGCTCACAATGCGTGAAGGCTTTGCAAAGGTTGTGATCTCCAATCAGAGATCATGACATCACATGAAAGGAGAATGCTGCTAGGAAAAAAAATATAAAAAAATAGCATTTTACATCACGTATAAACGTAGTAGTTCAACAGCTAGAAATTGGCAAATAACCGGGACCTGCATATAAATCGACACTTTCACTTTAAATAAAAGAATTTCTTCCAAAAACTTGTGGCTTTTTGCGAGTATATACGATATTTATAATAAAATTTTTAAGGTTTCACCGAAGTGTTAATTTAGTCATCTTCGGAGCAAACGTTGCCGTATGTGCCGCACACGCGTTAACAGCTGTAGCCCTATTAAACTGGGGACGTGTAGAAAACAGTCATTTGATGAGCTGATCCCTAAAGTTAAACCATTTGGTTACATAGGATAGAAATACTGTATTTAAATTCACATTTTTATCCTACTATAATTTTTTATTATTCATTCACGTCTTCCAAATATTTTTTCTAAGTAGGTAAACATTTCATGAATTTAAAGATCAGGGTGAAAATTTTCCGATCAACTATTGACAGTGAGCAGTTTTCTTATCTTAGAAAATTAGTATCTACGGTGATTCACTTTTTTTTTTCTAACAGTAAAATACTTACAAAAATTGTTTTCACAAAGAAAAAACGCTGCTTGTCCCAGTTTCTAAAAATACGATTAAAATAGTGCATGTTTTTATTTATTCCCCGTAAACTAGGTTTCTCTGTTGTCTTTGCTATCAAAAGTAAAGAAAGATGACGATTATGGGCAAAACACGTAACAATATTAACAAAGAAAGGTAACTTGATCACGCTAGTTACGTTAACTAAAACTTTTACAAAAGTTAAGTAGCTTTCGACCTTATCTTAGGTCTTCATCACGCCAATGGAGGACTAAAATTGTTGCCAGATTCTACATTTGAATTTTTCCTATTTTTTGTTGCCAAAACTTAGAATTGATCTCCAGATCAACGGAATGTAGAGAGGAGATTCGGAGTTGCAAGTCATTGAGTTGAAAATAATTTCTATGCTTTCACGGTAACGGAGGGCAAAACGATTGTCAAACGAAGCAATTCGTTTTGCTTCGTTCCAGTGGGGAACTGCAGATGTGTCTTCCATTGTCAAAATAGACAAGGCAGTGTTGGGATTGCCTTTCGAAACATCTTTTCTGTGTTCTAAATTCTATGGCTAATGCTCCTGTATGTGCTTCCAATGTATAAGTTATCCCCAGTAGAAGAAGAGATAGGAATGCAGTAAACTCCTGGGAGGTTCAGGCTTTCAACTTTGTCCCTATCCCTTTGTAGAAGTTTCAAGATGTTTGGGGTAGATTTAATGGCAAGATGGTAACCAAAACTTCTAAAAAGGATCTGTAACTTATAAGCATAGGAAGGATGGTAAGGAACAGAACCACAGAATTTCAGGTCTTCTTTCTTGTGAGGAAGGAGGCATTCGATTTTCGAATGGTTTTCATATTTCTTTATGAGGGAGTTAACTGTAACAGCAGGGAAACCATGAGAGAGGGCTATTGTAGAAATTTTGGAGAGTTCTTCTTGAAGAGAGAGTTGGTTGTTGCAAATGATATGAGCTCTGTGGATGTAGGACTTCAATGCTGCAAGCTTGTAGAGAGATGCAGGGTGCAAGATTTGTAGGGAATGATGTTAGTGGCTGCAGAAGGTTTTCGATAGACGGAACGAGTAATGGAGAGATCAGCGTTTCTGCAGATAGATACATCCAGGAAATCAATTTTGTGATTTACTTCCTTAGATATAGTGAGCTTGATGGAAGGAAATTTTTCTGTAATGGAGTTGATCAGTATCTGTAGCTCAGACTCGGAATGTGGCCAGCTAATGAAAATGTCGTCTACATATCTTAACCATAGGGAAGGTTGAAAAGGGTGTAGAGGAATTATGGAAACTTCAATATGTTGCATGTAGATTTCAGCAAGCAGAGGAAAGAGGTGAGCCCATGGGGAGACCAGATTGTTGCCTATACACAATTTTGTTGAAAACAAAACAACTGTGTTGATGAATAGTGTGGAAACAATCATAAAGATCTTTGATAAGAGGACCGGGGGTTCAAAATGAAGAATCAATTTCTTCATGAGGAGCATGTAGGAATCAAAATATGGTACAGAGGGAAACAAAGATTCTACATCAAGAGTATACAGATTATCACAAGGGGAAAGGAATTAGGAAGGTTGTGGATGAAGTTTGAAGTAGAGACAACTGTGAGGGATGGTTGGCTGCCAGGGATTTGCATTTGTGGACCAATCTCTTTTCAAGGTTTACAGCTGAGAAAACGAATATTCCACTAAAGGTCTGATGGGGTTACCAGCTTTATGCAGTTTCACTTGCAGGAAGAGCCTGGGAGTTCTAAAGTAAGGAGGGTGATATATCACCAAGGAAGGATTGAAGAGTTTCTTTCTTAGCTAATCTGTCAACTGAGTTTTTGAGTGAGTTGGTGGTGTCTGACTGTAAAGGGATGCAGTTAGCAGATGTAAGAAAAGAAAGCACTTTTTGGTTTAGAGTTTCTTTACCAATGATGACTGGGCAACCAACTTTATCTGCTTTGCATACGGCTAGGTCATTTTCTTGAATAAATGACCTGAATTCTTTTAAACAAGAGGAAGAGTACTTGATTGGCACAGAATTTTGCTTGGATAAGATAACAGCAGCGTTGGCACGAAGGATAGGCTGCTGAACAGTCTCAGTTCTGTGGATGGCTGATTCTATAACAGAAACAGTTTGTGGAAGATTGATAGGAAGAGCAGGTGAAAATTTTGGGCCTAATGATAAGAATTTATCCAAGCTAGGAGGAATAGTGACAGAAGAAAGATTTACATACTTTGGCTTGTCAGTAGAGGCTGATGACGGAGATGTTGCTCGACTTTTTTGCTCTACTGACAAGCCAAAGTATGTAAATCTTTCTTCTGTCACTATTCCTCCTAGCTTGATAAATTCTTATCATTAGGCCCAAAATTTTCACCTGCTCTTCCTATCAATCTTCCACAAACTGTTTCTGTTATAGAATCAGCCATCCACAGAACTGAGACTGTTCAGCAGCCTATCCTTCGTGCCAACGCTGCTGTTATCTTATCCAAGCAAAATTCTGTAATCAAGTACTCTTCCTCTTGTTTAAAAGAATTCAGGTCATTTATTCAAGAAAATGACCTAGCCGTATGCAAAGCAGATAAAGTTGGTTGCCCAGTCATCATTGGTAAAGAAACTCTAAACCAAAAAGTGCTTTCTTTTCTTGCATCTGCTAACTGCATCCCTTTACAGTCAGACACCACCAACTCACTCAAAACTCAGTTGACAGATTAGCTAAGAAAGAAACTCTTCAATCCTTCCTTGGTGATATATCACCCCTCCTTACTTTAGAACTCCCAGGCTCTTCCTGCAAGTGAAACTGCATAAAGCTGGTAACCCCATCAGACCTTTAGTGGAATATTCGTTTTCTCCAGCTGTAAACCTTGAAAAGAGATTGGTCCACAAATGCAAATCCCTGGCAGCCAACCATCCTCATACAGTTGTCTCTACTTCAAACTTCATCCACAACCTTCCTAATTCCTTTCCCCCTTGTGATAATCTGTATACTCTTGATGTAGAATCTTTGTTTCCCTCTGTACCATATTTTGATTCTACATGCTCCTCATGAAGAAATTGATTCTTCATTTTGAACCCCCGGTCCTCTTATCAAAGATCTTTATGATTGTTTCCACACTATTCATCAACACAGTTGTTTTGTTTTCAACAAAATTGTGTATAGGCAACAATCTGGTCTCCCCATGGGCTCACCTCTTTCCCCTCTGCTTGCTGAAATCTACATGCAACATATTGAAGTTTCCATAATTCCTCTACACCCTTTTCAACCTTCCCTATGGTTAAGATATGTAGACGACATTTTCATTAGCTGGCCACATTCCGAGTCTGAGCTACAGATACTGATCAACTCCATTACAGAAAATTTCCTTCCATCAAGCTCACTATATCTAGAAATAAATCACAAAATTGATTTCCTGGATGTATCTATCTGCAGAAACGCTGATCTCTCCATTACTCGTTCCGTCTATCGAAAACCTTCTGCAGCCACTAACATCATTCCCTACAAATCTTGCACCCTACATCTCTACAAGCTTGCAGCATTGAAGTCCTACATCCACAGAGCTCATATCATTTGCAACAACCAACTCTCTTCAAGAAGAACTCTCCAAAATTTCTACAATAGCCCTCTCTCATGGTTTCCCTGCTGTTACAGTTAACTCCTCATAAAGAAATATGAAAACCATTCGAAAATCGAATGCCTCCTTCCTCACAAGAAAGAAGACCTGAAATTCTGTGGTTCTGTTCCTTACCATCCTTCCTATGCTTATAAGTTACAGATCCTTTTTAGAAGTTTTGGTTACCATCTTGCCATTAAATCTACCCCAAACATCTTGAAACTTCTACAAAGGGATAGGGACAAAGTTGAAAGCCTGAACCTCCCAGGAGTTTACTGCATTCCTATCTCTTCTACTGGGGATAACTTATACATTGGAAGCACATACAGGAGCATTAGCCATAGAATTTTAGAACACAGAAAAGATGTTTTGAAAGGCAATCCCAACACTGCCTTGTCTATTTTGACAATGGAAGACACATCTGCAGTTCCCCACTGGAACGAGCAAAGCGAATTGCTTCGTTTGACAATCGTTTTGCCCTCCGTTACCGTGAAAGCATAGAAATTATTTTCAACTCAATGACTTGCAACTCCGAATCTCCTCTCTACATTCCGTTGATCTGGAGATCAATTCTAAGTTTTGGCAACAAAAATAGGAAAAATTCAAATGTAGAATCTGGCAACAATTTTAGTCCTCCATTGGCGTGATGAAGACCTAAGATAAGGTCGAAAGCTTACGAACTTTTTGTAAAAGTTTTAGTTAACGTAACTAGCGTGATCAAGTTACCTTTCTTTGTTAGTAAAGAAAGAAAAATGTGGTGCCGAAGACCCCGTGTTTCATGTTTTCGCGCACTGCTAAAAGTTTGTTCAAGTAGTTCAATTGAGAGTGTCATAAATCTGAGGGAAGCTTGTTTATTTTATGCTTTTCTTTGTTTGAAGAACCGTCTCTGCTGTGGCCTGCCTGCATCAATCCCTGACAGCTGTTAGGGATTATGCTATTGGGATTATGGGGCCTAAAGTCTTCCAAGAAAACGTCGCACACAGCATAACACCGCCGGCAGCAGCCTGTTTCCGCCCAACAATGCATCCAGGTAATCGGCATATCCACGCTCTACCATCTACGTGATGCACCAAGAATCTTGATTCTTCAGACCAGGCCACTTTCTTTCAATCATCCATGGTCCAATCGCGATGATCTTGGGCCCATTTCATGCATTGTTGGCAATGATGTGCAGTGAGCATAGAGACCCGGCCGAGTCTCTGGCTACGCAGGCCCATGCGCAGAAGGCTGAGATGAACTGTCGCACTCCGACTCTGCAGTCACTGTGAACAATAGTCTCCGCTCTCCTCTGGCATCAATGAGCTGCAGATGACACACGGCTGAATGACGGTTCATTGTTTGGCCAACTGTGCACCACTTTTGACACATACCCACTACAGCAGCACGTGAACAACCCACAAGCGTCGCCGTTTCCGAGATCAAAGTTCCAAGGTGCTGTGCCATAACAATTTGTCCTTCAAACTCCTATAAAATGGCAAGCCTTTTCCACTCTGACTCCAAACACTGTACTAACCAAATGCCGGTTCTTGGGTTGTATATATACTGCTCTGTGAACTTCACCTGTGCCACTGTTCGCTCTCCAGGTGCACTCATTTCTCTAGCCTGGGGGTGGTCATAATGTAATGGCTCATCGGTGTATGTATGCTAATATTTTCCTAGATTTTATCGGTTAGTCTCCAAACAGGCAATTTTTAATACCCATATACAGCAGTTGCTCTAGTTTTTTTAAGTTTTGCCAAATTTGATGTTTTCCTTTTTGTATGTAATGTAATCTAAAGTCGCCAAATTATTTCAATCTCCATTGGAAATATAACAACATGAAAGCATTAAGTGTTAATGGTACAAAAACTTAACAACAATTAAGCGGAAAAATATCATGTCATAAAATGAGTATGTATATTCCAAATAGAAATACATACTCATTTTCAGTTGTCTGTTTATTACTTACAACCCATAAAATTTCTAAACAATAACCACTGATATTTTTGACAAAACTTTTTTTCATCACCAAAACGATTTTTTTCGCGCAAATTACGAAGAATGTGATTGGCAGCATGGCCTCTGCATATATTTCTTTATACTGTTTTGCAAAAACAAGTGCCTACTTCACACACAATGGGTTTGTACTGATTTTCATGGCAAAATTCCATCAGGGAAATCACCTCCTACTTCCTAAACTGCATTAAATTCCTGAGATAGATCCTGCATTCAGTCCTTATCATGACTCGTGAACGATTTACATTTTTGGAATCTAACTGATCAATACTCTTGTTTGAACATCGTTTCTACTGGTCGATAGTACTAGATGCAAACTGTCCAATAACCACCAACCTGTAGCGTCGACATGAGCAGTTACGACATCCAAACCGGTTTTAATCATCTTATCTGCTTTCAGACAGGAATAATGTGCACACAATGCCATGGTGAAGCTCTCATGTCCAGAGATGCCAACATCTGAAGGAAGCCATCAGTAGTCCACGTGCGCGGCGCCAGTAGTTTTTCCGTAGTGAGGTCAAGTCAAGTCAAATCCCCACATTAAAATTTGCAGGCATGACCATTTCCCAGAGTATATGCTACATTTTTAGCAACATGTTAATCTGGATCGGGGACAATACTTGGATAAATTTTGCAACATACCTAAGTCCCCTTAAAATGGGGGAAAAAAACTTGAGTAAATACACAAAAAATACATACCATTGCAACTTTAGCTTTTAATAAATATGTTATGTCATAAGTGTGTGATGCCACACACTTATGGTTATTATTCCTCCTGTTTTTTAGAGTGAAAATGCCGATCGCAATAATCTTTTCCGCCGTGTGAGATTGAAAAATCAACAGCACACGGGGAACAAAACACATGGTTTTCGGATACAGAGACGATTTTGGACACGGAAATTCTTGCGAATAACTCTCCATGAATTTTTGACAACTTTTTTGCTTTTTAGATCCAAGAATACTAGTAGAGGCAGGTGGCCATTTACCCAACACTATTTATTGCAAGTAAATTTGTACACGACAAACACAATAGGAGCAAAGACCGACGCACAGAACAATTAACTTTGAAAGGTTTCATAGCGATATTATGCGGTTAATAGAAAATTAGCATTAAATGCTTATATGAAAAAAATAAACAAAAAGGTATTTTAAATTGCATAAATAAATCAATTCTGGAAAAAAAGGATAAAATAAAAAGGCAATGCAAATAAAATAAATTACAATAAAAATCCATGCAACGTTTCATTAACACAATAGAAGTTTTCTGCTAAGATGTGGGGAAGTAAAATGTCACAATTAAAACTAAGTGAGTAATGGAAAAAAAAATTAAAACTGAAATTAAAAGATTCCCAACAAAGAATGATCTGGGGAAAACAATCTTATAAAGAAGAAAGAAAGTTCTTGTGAATCTGACAAGATAAAATAAAACATCCCTTTGTTTAGCAGAACATTTTTACAAGAGAAAAAAAAAGAACTGCACTTTGATGCAAATCTGTCAAAGTAACGAACAATTAAGCTCTTTGCTGACAGGGACAGCCAGCTAGGAGCTTGGGAAAGTAGGTTACAACTGGGCACACACCCAGCAGCTGCTAGATGTTTTCTTTGGCTGGTCGCCAAAGACATAGGGAGAGATTTTTTTTTCTTGCTCTGGGCAAATATACTGTGTGCAAAGAACAAAAAACAACTCTCCTGGAGGTAACATAAACAGGCAATAACAAACATCCACATATCCTGGTAGCTCAGTTATGTGCTCTGCCCTAAAAAGAAAAAAAACAAAACATTCAGGATTCCTTTGATCTGATGACTATTTGCTCAGAGCAGTTTTTTTTTTTTTTTTTCTGATATCTCTGCCTGCCCCACACAGCACGCATGTTTGGCCAGCCAAACATGCTTGCTGTGTGAGGGATTGGATCCAATTCCTGACTGATTGACCTTAGCACAAAAATTTGACTATGCTAGACTTTTTTTTTTTAATAATTAAAAGAAAAAAGTTTTCCGGAAATATCCGAGATTTTTGGGAAAATCCGTAGTTTTTCACACCTCCGTAGTCCCGTAGTACGAACATGATATCCGTAGAAACTACAGAGGACCCGTAGTACTTGGCATCTCTGCATGTCCATAATGCCATCTCCTGATATACTGACTGAATGAGATACTGGGAGATCGTTCAATGTTTCACCAATAACAACGGAAATCTCCCAATGCATTATCTGAACGAGACATTGTGAGATCGTCTGATGTTTCACCAACAGCCATGGAAATCTCCCAATGTACCATCAGAACTGGACACTACGAGATCCTATGATTTCATTGTGCAGATTGAAAATAGCCACCAACGTGTAACATTGGGCTGTGACAAAACTGTAGAGCAGTTTGAACAACTAGTGCCTGAAGCTACCCCATGGTCCCACAAATTCGTCATCTCATTGGCTCGTGCTGAAGTGACACGGACCAATGAGGTGACAAATTGGCATGCATATTTGAAATGCATGTTGAACATGTGATGATTATCTATGCGGTGGCAGTAAGTGTGTGTGAATATCGCCAATGTGAATGTGATCGTGTAATGACATTTGCATCGGCATTCGTGATGAATTGTGGCAATCGCCTTCGTGATGTATTGATACATTGCTGAGCCCTACTCTGCGAATGTGTGTGTGCATGCATATACACTGATATAGCAATCAGATCAACATAAGCATGACCAAGAAGAAAAACTGCTTACCTCTGCTGTGTCATCCCACTATATGCTGGAAAAAAAAAAAAGTGAGAACCTTTAAACTTCATTACAAAACAAGAATAGCACACTTACATAACATTGCATCAACAGAATATTTTCTTTTAATTTAACGAATAAGCCTCTTGGTATCTTTTTTTATTGCTCTTTCTAACTAGATTTATCTATTTTTTTTTTTTTTTGGAGGTTTAACGACCACCGTGAGCAACTTAATGGTCTATAAGCAGTCGCCCGTCCCTAATTTAGGGTCACTGGTTCCAGGGAAGGGAGAGAGCCAGTGCCGTAAGACAAACACAACATACATGCCACACCGGGATTCAAACCCGGACCCCGTTCGGACGAATGATCAGAGGACATCGCTTAGACCACTGCTCCACCGGGTCGGCCGATTTCTTATCTATACCAGCCTAAACAAGAATTTGTATCATTAACTATGAATCAACTTAGAGTGACCAGGACTTGAGTTACTTGAAGGAACACTGAATCATAGCTATATATTTAAAATAATTATTAAATTAATTTTTAGGTAGTATATACAATCTACATGCAAAAATTTCTAGAACTAATACGATAAAAGAATATCAACTGATTTTTTTGGGGAGCAATTTTGCATTGTGGAGCAATTGAGTATTATATGGAGCACTTTTGAGGCTTATTTTTCTTTTGATTTAAGTGACTAATAATTTTCTATCAAATAAAGTTATTACTAGCACCTTTTAACATCTATCGAAAATCTCTAATCAGTAATGAAAAGTAAAATTAAAAAATATTTTAGCAATTATGTAAAAAGTAAAAAATTTCTTTCTATGGATATACGGTAAAATGTTACCTGGCCACATATTGCAACAGCTACTTACAGTCACTTGACAATTAGAGTACTCCTGAACTTGTGGTTGCTTCAAGTTCTGCGTCTGTTCTCCTCCCCCCCCAGACTTCACACTTGTGGCGTCAGGGCTTCTTATCAAAAAAATATCTCCACTGCTTGTTTAGGGTGAAACTCGCATAGTTCTGGTCCTTCCAGCGTTATCTGCAATAGCTGGTTCAAAGCATCAGAATTCATTCGATTATGGAAATCAGTCTTTATTCTTTTCATTGCAGAAAAGACTTTTTCGACCTTAGCGTTGAATACGGACAATAATCTCGTGATATTTATTATGTGGTTTTGATTTGAGAATTCATTCGCATACTTTTCTTTCAAACATTTTCATAACTGTTGCATTGACAGGTGTTGTAGATTTCTTAACCAAAGGTTTTGAAATAATCTCAGATTATTTCAAAACCTTTAATTTTATCGTTGTCAATGTTGTTGGCTGCAAACAACTCACTGAAATGTTCAGTTAATACAGCAATTTGAAAATCACCAAAATTTGCAATGGTAGATTTGTCTGTTGGCCAAAGTTTGGATTCTAACAGCTTGGCAACATTGAAAACCTGATTTTTGTGCAAGTCACCGAGCCGGGCATGCACACACTGATGAGAATGATCTAAAAGATATTCACAATTTTCATAGAAAACATCTACGGTCAAATTACAGCTCAGTTCAGTGCCACGAAATCCTACAGTTTTCACTGAATCACAAGCTGATATGTTTTCTAAGTCTTGTAAAATTTTGGACAGTTCGACCGAAAACTTACTTTTCTTCATAATTTCGATAGAATCATAGAATTTTTCTAATGCGTTCAAAATACAAGGTACATCCACATCATCCAACTGGAGAGACAGATAATTTTGACAAAGAATATAAAATGTTGCAAAGCAGCAGCAGCCAAGTTACAAATTTGATGGACTCAAAATTTTTCTCAAAATGCCTATAATCCTGCTTTTTCTTCTTTACTTGATGGATCTGCAACCATATTTTCTAGTTGTTGCACAATAACAAAACAATTTTTAATCAGCTTGTCATTGGCTCTTTGCATATGTGAAACACATCAGGTGCCATAGACTCACAAAGCTGGTGTATCTCATACACCTTCATCGAGTATTGTTGTCTGGTTGACAGCTCACGAAAGTCTCTAATTTGTTTGACACGTTTTTCATAAAAATTTTAAATGTCTTCCATCAACTTATGTACCTCTTGAAAATATGTTGACAGCATAAAATCTTTCAGAGAATCAACATGTTGACAGCATAAAATCTCTCAGCAATGATTTAAACAATGCACTTGACATTAAACAAGGGCAGTTTTTCTTCAAAAGAGCTGCAACACCTTTTTTCTGTCCCATGTTAACATTTGCTGTCAGCTAAAAATTCAATTCATTTATTTTCAAAATTGACTATTCCAAATTCTGCAATGGACTCTACAATCGCATTATTGATACCATTAGCATCAATATTTTTCAGTTCTTTTAATGCCAGGAAAGGGAATTTGGTATCTCCTACTTCATTGACGTACATGATACAAATTATTTCAATTTCAGATACACTAACATCTGCTATCAATAAATAAGGTAAAATAGTCTTAAGTCATTGCACAAATCAGTTTCGAAAACGTTAGCAATGCACCCCGTGAACTGAGCACTCATCAAGGATGAATGGTAAGTGGTGTTTCTCTAACTCAATAATTTTAGGAAATTTCAAAAGTGGAATTTCCTCTTTGACAATCATATATGCTATATCAATGAATTTTCCAATTTGAACTTTAGATGCACTGAAAGAATTGAAATTTTGAAAAAAATTATGTTGTCAACATTCTTCTGACAAATTTTGCAATAGGTAGACAGGATGGAGATTTTATCGGCATTAACATTATAGCGTAACCAACTACCTTTTGGATCTAATTCCTCCCGCAACTTTTAATGGTTGATATTTTCACTTTGGTAGCAATGATTTCAAATAACAAAGAGTAAAACAACAAAACTCCCATTTCCCTAAAATTAAGTGGCGGCCAAATCAAAACAAAAACAGCAATAAGAGTATCCTTCCTTAAATGACTCATTGTGCAGACAGGCACGAACGTGGAACCAATCAAAGACGTTTTGCGGTCGGACGATGACAACTTAATCACTGCGCAGCTAGAGCTACACGAGGAAGCCTTTCCTAGCTGAAAGCAAAGAAAGTATTTGTGTACGCGTAAGCAAAATCGTGTTTTCAGTAAACAACTAATTGCTCTATGGATGGAATATTTTAATGGAAATTTCATTTCTAAACTTTGAATCATGGTTTTGCTTTTCAAATATGAGTTTGCATTGCAAACTTCTAAATTTTGCATTGCAAACTGCGATGCGATACCGCTTTTTTTGTCCCTTGCTCACAATTAACACTGGTTACCTACAAAATACCACCCTCTTGAATTAACAGTTTCCAGCGTTTCTGAAGATCCTACAAAAAATTCTGCAAGGCACTTTCTGGGATTTCTGCAAGTTTTGTCATGGCTGCTTGGAGAGATGTAATGTCTGCACAATAGAGTGAGTGGATACCTCTCCAGTCACACTTTGCCACTCGGTTTGTGGATCACACTGCAGGCACTATCTCCTGCAATAATTCTGAAGCAAAAATCAGGATCCTTAGCTGCAGGGCCCAGCAGATCGGAACACATCAATGAACAAGTCTCTTTTTGGTCATCATTCAGAATGCGGAGTACCGATCTCGCATTAAGTTTTTGTTTTCCCAGATCCTCGTGCAGAAAAATCTCACGACAGAAACCCACTGACTCAGCCAAAAGTCTAATTGTAATTCAATGAACTGATTCTGCACCTCTTTGTCTTTTTCCGCTGTCAACACACTGGAGAGACACCCAGATCTCAGATCATCAAAGGATCCTGTCGCGAAACCGTGCACACCATTCGAAAACTCTGCAGTGGGATAACGCTGTGATTCTTTTAACAAATTCCAGTAACTGATTTTCGAAGTTTCCAACAAAAACATGTGTTTACTCTCTCTACTTACATGGCTAAAGTGAAATGGGACACGAACGCTATGACTCCCTTAATGGTTGCCTGCCAGTAACAGTATAAACTGGTTACCAACTAATCACTGACAGGCCAAAGACTGCTATCTTCTGGCATACATGTGATATTTGTATCACACTACTATTATGTCAGTTATGCGGTCAATCCTGGAACTTATAGGACATGTAGGTTGTACAAAAAAAAAAAAAAAAAAGCATTGATAGTAAGTAAAATTTAGTTGCAACAGTTTTGAACTTTAATCTGACAGATGAGCTTTCTTTGAGGAGTTAGCCTCTGAATCTCAAAGAGCTTTGTGAAATGTCATGTACAGTAGATTACAGTTAATTGGGATACATTGGGGTTAAACTTTGGACCAATTAAGTGGTTGTCCTAATTATGTGAAGCTTTATCCCAAAAGCTAATTTAGGATGTTCAAGAATTGTTATAAATAAAGAGCTGCTCTAATTAACTGAAGGCCCAATTAACAAGAATCCACTGTACATACAAAGATAAATAAAACCTTCAGAATATAAATTAACTATAGCTATAACAATCCATAAGGAACAGTAGCTCAATGAATAAGAACATATTGTTTTAGAATACTAAACTGAACTGGGTCTGTAGGCAAATTTAGAAAAAAAAATAAAAAATAAATAAACTTCTGAAAGCAATGTTAAATAAAGCAGAGGAATTTTCACTCAAAACAAGGAAATAACGATAAATCTCATTTATGTTTATTAAAAAATTAAGCTTTAAAAAGGTATTTTCCTGGGAAAATGTATTTCACAGACAGTTTCCAAATGCTAAACTTTTATCCAGGCACTGTAATTTTTTTATAATGAAACAAAGCAGAATAAAAAGATAATGGAAATACAATAAAAAAAATACAAATTTAAAGGAGTTAGAGCAATTCATGAAGACTCTACTCTGTTTTGTCGTACATTCTTATGTGATTGCAATGATGCACACATAACTTAAATTACCATAATTGTAAAACTTTCTAAAAATTAAAAACTGCTTATTTGAGACTGGTTCCAGTGTCTATTAAAATGGAGAAAATGCATGCAAAATTTAAGTAATCATTAACAGTTTTCAAATATTTAAAACTGTGTGATGATTTGAGACAATACTAAAATATAAAAATTGTTCACAACATTCTGTAAGATCTTGTGAACTTTTCCTTTAAAAAAAATTCATTTTCATTTATTTAGGCTGCCAATGATCAGCTTGGTGTTTTTTATCGGAACTACAAAAAAATCTCTCCTATACAACTTTTTTGCACAATTATTTTACACATGCTCTTTGATATCATTACTTAAAAAAAAAAAAAATTCAAGTACTATTTAGAAACTTTTCCAAATATTTTTAAGGACTTGAAAATTAACTTTTCAGTACATTTCAAGGTTTTCAAGAAGCGTACAAACCATGGTAGCAATCTTTATCGAATCCCAAGAATGTCAAGAAATTCAATTTCTTAAATGTCACTACCAAATATTAAAATATTTTATTTCAAAAATTTTAAGAATAACATATGAATTGTGTATTATATTAATTCTGCTTTAATAAAAGCTTTTGGGTCATTTCGTATCAACTCAACACAGCGACTTGACTTGACCATCTCAGATTTTAATGAAATTTGGTACATAGGTGGCCTCTATATAGATAGCTATATAAAATGTCCAAAAACACACCAAAATCGGAAGATTTATATGTTTTAAAATTGTGATTGCCGCTCCCCTAATTAAGATAGAGAGATGGGAAAGGTATCTTTTTGTAGTATTGTCATGCTCTTTTATTTAATGCACACCACCATAGGGATTAAGATTTTAAAAAATAAAATTAAATTTAAATTTTTCAAAATGCGATGCTCCAAAAAATTCTAATTTTTTTAAAACAATCTTTATATGTTTGGTATTTGATTGTGAGAGTTGTAACTTGGGATGATAATGGGTGTACTTAAAAAGCTATATTAAAATTTAGCCTAACACAAGAATTTAATAAAAAAAAAATTAAGAGAACATGTAAACTGAAAATAAAATGGGCTAAATCTTAAAAAAGTTTCATTAATAACAATAGATACAGCATTTTTGTTATTTAAAACCATTTATTTAAACAATGTTTTATTTTTAATTGATTTCTTTAAAATCTGAGACTACATGGGTTTAAAATTTTTATTAATTTCATTATTCAGAATTTGTAATAATTCACAATACAATATAAAAAAATAAAAGACTGTGCAATTCTACTGTAGGCTACATTTTGTTTTGGACAAAACTCTGCATGTTCTGACTTGAAAAACTGATTCTGTTGTTTAGATCATTGGTAACAAGACCCAACAAGCAGCAACTTGCATTCCTACCTTGCAGACCTTAGTCTGCTTTAGGTTTTGATGGTGATCAGATGTGTTTCTCAGTCTGCTTTAGGTTTTGATAGTGATCAGATGTGTTTCATGTAGTGAAAGTGATATGTGTTTCAAAACTTTTGTGGTTGAAAACTTTAAATTGAATAAAGTATATCCTTTTCACTTTTGAAACTAGACTTTGTTTTATAAATTGAAGCTCAGCAGGATTTTTTAGGAAAAATAAAAAGAACAGGTAATGGGAGGCAGTTATTTTACTATTTGAATTTTACATTTTATGCACAAATTATCAAAAATGGAAAGTACAAGATATGTAGTAATACAATGTTTCAATCCATTTAAAAAAAGTGACCATAGAGTAAGGGATAAAAAAAGCTAAGAAATGTGATAGACTGGATGTTGGAAAATTTTGATGACTTATGAAAAGAGACTAAAATTTGTGATTCTTGCAGAAAGCAGCTGAAATCTTTAAAAATTAGTCAAGAAGCAAATGAAACCTGTGCTGATGAGAAAATGGACGAAAATTTTGCATCTACGTCAGAACAAATTAAAACACTGAATACTTCGCTCCATGAATTGGGGAATCACCTGTCAATAAGAAAAAGCTAAAATCTAAATATTATGCTTCAACCAAAATTGAAAAAATCAGTTCTGCTATGAAAAACAGAAGCTTTTTAAAAATATTCAAGAGTCATCTGATGACGAAGATGAAATACTTCATGACTCTCTTATGGATAATCTTAAAAGTAATTTTTCTAACTGCACTAGAGATAAACAGTTGATGATTTCGACTTGCTTACCAGAGTCATGGAGTGTTAGGAAAATCATGCAAGAGTTCAGTGCTCCTAATTATATGGTAAGACAATAAAAAAAAAAATTCTGAAGGAGAAAGGAATTTTGGAAAACTTTAATACAAAACCAGGTAAGAGTCTCTCTTCTGAAGTAGTTGAAGTAGTATGATCGTTTTACCAAAGTGATGAAATTAGTCGGGTTTTACCTGGAATGAAAAATTGTGTTTCTGTTAGGACTGAAAACGGAGATAAAGTTAAATTGTCAAAGAAGCTGATTTTATGTAATTTGACAGAAGCTTATAAAGTCATTCAAAGATAAATTTGCAGGCACGAAAGTCAGTTTTTCCAAATTCGCAGAGCTCAGACCAAAAAACTGTGTCCTGGCAGGGTCTAGTGGCACTCGTACGGTATGTGTATGCACCACACACCAAAATGTAAAACTGATGGTGGAAAATGCAAGAATTGGTTTACTAACAAATGGACAATTATCTTCCTACAAACATTGTCTTGCAAGAGTATTGTGCAACCCTGCTTCCGTAGATTGTCATTTGGGGAAGTGTCCCGCCTGTCCTGGGAATGAGGAAGTAAGAAATGTAATGGAACACGGTTTTGAGGAAAACTTGGTTGAAAACTAACTTTTCGCCAATGGATTACAGTTGACAGATGCAACTAGGAGACATTAGAAAAATCAACTTCAGATTTTGTTGATCTGTTTTGCAAAAAACTGTCTGCTTTGTGGTCAGACATGACTTCATTGCTAAGCAGCAAAGCCTTTTTAATGAATAGAACTAAGGAAAACCTCAAGGACTCAGAATTTCTCGTCATTTGTGATTTAGCCGAAAATTAGTTTTTTTTCTTTAAGATGAAGCCCAGAGCTATCACTGAACCAGTGGGCAAGACATAGTCCACCCATTTGTCATCTATTACAAAACAGAAAAGACTAACGGTGAAAAGGTTAGCTGCCCGAGCCAGCTTACAATGCCCTTACGAGAATCAAATTCAAACACCATTTCAGTTATTCGAATGGGCAATTCAGAACAATTTTGTGGCAAACTTTACATATTAAGTCAAGAAAAATACATAGAAACAGACCATTTTTTGGAAAATTGCCTAAGCAAGTCTCTAACAATACAAGGTACCCAGAAACTTCATGCTTTTATTCCTATCCCATTGAGTAATTCAAAATTAAAAGTGAAGATGTTCTCATAATCAAACGAGTCAGCTACTGAAAAAATATCAGCATTACAACGCCCTTACGAGAATCAAATTCAAACACCACTTCAGTTGTACGAATGGGCAATTCAGAACATTTTTGTGGCAAACTTTACATATGTAAGTCAAGAAAAATACATAGAAACAGACCAATTTTAGGAAAATCGCCTAAGCAAGTCTCTAACAATACAAGGAACCCAGAAACTTCATGCTTTTATTTCTATCCCATTATGAGTAAGTCAAAATTCAAAGTGAAGATGTTCTCAGAATCAAACGAGTCGGCTACTGAAAAAGTATCAGCATTACAAGACAGACTGCAAATAGCAGAAATTAGTGGTTACATAACCATATTCTATGAAAACAACTGGTGGGTAGTGTATGTTCTAGCAAAAGAAGAGAGTGAGAATGAAGTTAAGGTCTCTTTTTTACATCCAGCTGGTCCATCTGTATCCTTTTCCTACCCTAGCCCACAAGATGTATTATGGCTTTCTGTAAGTTACGTCTCGTGTAAAGTAAATCCTGTGACTCAGACAGGAAGCTTTTAAAGACTATATAAAGGATCTACAGGTGTGATTTCACTTCAGAACAATGATGCAACTTTTTTTTTAATTTAGGAGATTCTGCTTTAAAGTGACGATCTAAGTTTAAGATTAGGAATATAATTTGCATAAATGTAAGCAATTCAATGCCATGTTATTATTATTTTGATGTGTTTCTTGAGCAGTAATTGAAATTAGTTTTTAAAGTCTATTTTTTTATATTCAATTGTGAATTATTACAAATTCTGTATAATGAAATTAATAAAATTTTTAAACTCATGTAGTCTCAGATTTTAAACAAATCAATTAAAAATAAAACATTGTTTAAATCAATGGTTTTAAATAACAAAAATACTATATTATTATTAATGAAACTTTAAGATTTAGCCCAAATTTATTTTCAGTTAACGTTTTTTTCCCCCGTTAAACTCTTGTGCTAGGCTAAATTTGAATATAGCTTTTAAGTAAACCCATTACCATCCCAAGTTACAACTCTCACAATCAAATACCAAACATATAAAGATATCGATTTTTCGGAGCGTCACATTTTGAAATATTCAAAATTTAAATTTAAAATTTGAATTTTTTTATTCTTAATCCCTAGTGTGCTGTACATCAAATAAAAGAGCATAAAAAATACTACAAAAGGATACATTTCCCATCTCTCTATCTTAATTAGGGGAGCTGCAATCACAATTTTAAAACATATCAATCTTCCGATTTTGGGGTGTTTTAGGACATTTTATATAGCTATATTTTTAAAACCGGTGGATATATGACGATGAAATTTGGTATTTTTCTTAATCTATATAGAGGCCACCTATGTACCAAATTTTATTAAAATCTGAGATGGTGAGGTAAAAAATGTCTTCAAATTGTGTTGAGTTGATACGGAATCACTGTTTTATCAATTGCCACCTTAATCAGCTTGATAACATAGTTAGTACCTAGGTATTAAACATTAACAGCCAAATTTTGAAAAATACTTTTTTGAAACAATTTATGGGGTTTGATAAAACAAATAATGTGATTGATGCCAACCTGTTTCAGATATTTTCGGTAGTTTTGGCCATTTTTCAGTAGTCATACCAAAAAGAATAATTTTAACCGAGGAAAACAACTCATTTAACTTAATTAGCATTTTTTTTACTTACTTATTCATTTATATACATGAAAATCTGTATCAAAATATTCCAAATTTTTCACATGGAAAATACTATAATACACCATGACTGATACATTTTTTACACAACAAACAATTGATTAAACAGCTTTCTTTAGTGATTTCGCTGTATAGTATTTTGAAGATTTGAGTTCCTCAGCAGAAAATATTTGTTCATAACACACTTGCCCAGAGGAGAACATATTCATTTTTGCAATAAGAAGTGCTTCTACAGTTTCTAAACCTAAATTAGGTTGGGAATGGGCTTTATTTTTTTGCACTAAACTAAACTCTTTCTTACTCACAAGCATTCGAGTGTGGAACTACAAGTATTGCAAACATTACTTTCGAAAAACTAGTATACTTAACTGCTCTATTACAGCCTCTTCATTTTGCCACTAAGTGACATCTATTCTATCCGTTACTGCTATGGCCTCTAATTTGTCAGCTTGATAACAAGGAATTCCGCTTCCAGTATATCAAGTTCATTTTCAGTTATTATAAATGGAAGGCATTAGACTATGTGTAATACAGAAGTAAATGATGTTATGGCTCCAAGTGAAGGATCTACTACTTCGGCATGTTTTAAAAATTCATCATAGATCAGTATCTTTTCTTAAATATAAGATCATTCTTCAATGCGAACTTTTCCGACAGATGTATAGAACTTAGAAAGTTAGTTTTCATTTTAAATGATTTTGCTTTAATACATTCTTGTTTTTACTCCAATTACCAGTTGTGTCCTTTCTGATTTTTCTTTTTTGAAAAACTTATTTGAAAAATTAATCTCAACATCATCAGCTACAACAGTAGGCTTCACAAACCCCTTAGATGCCATGACAATTTTATCCATCATGCTGAAAGAACTTTCAGTTTGAGGACCATGAATGCATGATAGCTTTCACTATTGGCAGTGTAACTTGGAGGCAGTGCAACTTGGAGAATATGAATGCTTTTGAATATCATGCATCAATTCCTACAATTTTTTCAGTTTCGTCACTTTCGTTTTCGGACTCTCCCCCTTTATCAAGCTGAAATGCAAACCTTTTTGGGGGGAATATGTAAGAACACAGGATACACGTTCGGAACATCGTTGGGGGAAAAAATTACAGTTACGGGAGAAACCTTTGCTACGTCCGATTTTCGTTTTCGGGTATTTCCATTCCATATTCAAGGTGAAATACAAATATTTACGAAATAAAATGAAATTTAACAACAATACTAGGCAGAGGAAACATCGCGTGAAAAATAAAATTACGATTACTGGAAAAATCCTCACTGTTTCCGAAAGTTTTGAAAGACGAAATTTCTGCTTTCGAAATATTCAGGTGGAAAGCATCTTTCACCACTACCAATTGCACCAAAATTTCTGTTCAATTATGCATCGATCTTGAGGATAACCCAAATTACTACGAAAAAAGCAGAAATTCCTCAAAGGCGAAGATTACACGAGAATTTTTGCGCCTTCGAAATTTCCGTTTTCAGAAATTTCCCCTCCATTTTCAAAGTGAAATACAAAGATTTATGGAATAAAATTATGTATAACAATACTAGACAGAGGCAACATCACGGGAAAACGAAATTACGATTACGGAAGAAATCTTTATTTCGCTCACTTCTGTTTTTGAAAGGCGAAATGCTATCCTGATGCGTATTTTTATGCGTTGGTAAAATTATTCGACGCGTAGTTGTACGCGTTTCTCGATGTGTGTTTTTTAGCGTGGATGTGTATTTTGCGCGTTTCTCGATGCGTATTTTTACGTGTTGATGCGTACTTTACGCGCTTCACGACGTGTATTTCTACACGACGCAAAAAATTCCTGATGCATATTTTTACGTGTTGGAAAAATTTAGATGCGTACTAGATGTGTAATTACGCATTTTGGCGAACTCTGCAACGAAATCCAAGCATACTTTTCTGCAACACAAGAAAAAAACTTCAAAATATTAATTACTGATATGAATGGTCGACGCACAATTAAAAAAAAAAAATTCCCAATGCCAGGCAATGACACGTTCTGCACCAAACGATTTTCAACAGCTTGCCACTGCACTGCGAAAGAGCTTCAGGCCGAACTCCGCTCACGTCCACCACCAAAGCGAGCTACGCTCAATGTCCCCAGAATGTTGCATGCTGGGGAGGGAGGGTTTCGAGTACCAGCCGCTCGCGCTAAGATCCGAGCAGCTTCGAGAGGCAGAACTGGAAGTGAGCAGCATAGCAAGCATGACGGATCGTCAAGTGGCTGCCGTTGCATTGGGAAGGGGAACAAGCAAAATAAAATTTAATAACTTTCGTTAATTTTCCGTAGAAAAATCACATTGTTCCGTAGTACAAGAGCTTTTTCCGTAGGAGCTACAGTGAATCCGTAGTTGTTGGCATCTCTGTTGATGTTACATGATAAACAGTAAATAAAGGTCATTAAGAGATGCCTGATTGATGTGTTAATAATTCTAACGTATTTCTACGTATTATGAGATTTCTTCCACCCAATTTACCTGAAAGACTGGTGACTTAGTTAACTATGCTATGAGGAAGCAGAATTTGCTTCGGCTGGTAAAAATTTTCAAGTGTTTTTGGGTGGTGTAATGGATAGCATGTTCAAACGGAAATCGTGAGATGCAGGTACAATTCCTGCTCCAAGGTGATGTAATTTTCAAGTTTTGTGGTATTACGTGATGAACAGTAAACACAGGTAATTCAGATGTCTGATTGCTGTTAGTAATTCCAACTTATGGGGAAATTTCAAGAAATTGTAATTTTGCTATGCTGCATAATAGTGTATTGCAATATTTCATTAAAAGCAGAAATGTCAAGATAGCATTTTGTTGCACTGAAACCTAATGACCCAAATAAATGAATATACAGGGCAGTATGTAATGTTCTTATCCAGAATAATTACACAAAAAAAAAAAACTACTACAACTGACATAGGAGCAAGGCAGTCACACAAGAAAATTGGATACATGCTTTTTGATAAGCACGATTGTTGTAACATCCCTAGCAAAAAAAGTGCATAAATTACAAAAATAGTGAAACTGCAGACAAAATTCAAGTCACAAACTTGTTAATTCTTATACAGAAAATCAGTGTTACAACTTCCTAAACCAAGAAAAAAACTGCGAAGAAATGCAACAAAAGTGATTGCATGATGGGACATTGTTATTGTGTTGGCAGTTGGTTCTACAAGGCTTACAACCAGCAACACTACTGTGCATACAAAGTTAATAACATGTAAAAAAAAAAAAAAAAACTGGTAGGGTCAAAATTGATGAACAGTGCTGGTATGAGTACATAATATAATGCTCTTTAAACAACTGTTACAGAAACAGAGAACAAACACCATCTATGCCTAGCTAAACACAAAAATATTGAAAGATGGTTCTTTTGTATGGTTCTTCAAGCAGTCATCATCCAGCAATAAAGATCTGGTTGCTTTCTTCAGCTTACATTTGAACATTAAGAAAACTAAAGTTGAAGAATAAAACTCAGTTCCACAAAATTGCTTGCCTTCCTCTACTCATTTTAAAGGTACACTACCGTAAGTGTAACTGTTATACTGGTATCACCGTCTCCCCCAATGCCATCTATCTACACTGATGTCCATAAATTAAGGGGTTATTATATTTTTAGAGACTTTTTTTAACAGAATGATGATAAATGTTAATGACATACAGACTTATAAATTTATAAAGCAGCCATCTGTGAATGTACAGGTAATAAGAGGGTACTTGTAAACGTTTTGCTTCTGCTTTGCCAAGGACCAAAAATGGACCAAAAATGGTCCTTGGGAAAGCAGAAGCAAAACGACCTCAACACTTGGAATACTGTCTCCTACCAAAGTTTAATCAGGGATATGTCCACCCCTTACTGCATTGCACGCATGACATCGGTTACTGCAATGCATGCATGACATCGGTTGCACGTGCTCTTGACAAGATTGTCCAGCAGATCTCGCAGTAAGTTGTGCCACTCCTGTTTCAGCACCATAACCAGGTCGGTTTTGGTACGCGGTGGAAGATCTGAGCATTCATGGTTCCACTTTGCAGTACGTAAAAGTTCGGCACGTCCATTCGTACTGATACTGGCCCAGCCCATCACCCCACTTGTAATGGTCAACTTCCACAATATTGGTGGAAGAATAGGTAGTGCATGGTTCATGCCAGATATATTGGAGCCTTGAATTGGATGACAAAATTTACTTTCATCCAAGAACACGACATTGGCCCATTGCTCGCCAGTCCAGTTGGCATGTTTCCGATGTGGTCAAAGGCACACATCGTACTGGTTTACGGGCACATAAACCAGCCCTATTTAATTGCCTTGACACAGTCTGGCATGTTGTGGTTCCCGTGCTTGCCTCAAGCTCTTGTGCTAACCTGCCAGCAGTTATGCAGCGACATCTTTTCGCCATTACAGTTAGGTAATGATCCTCAGCAGGGGTTGTTTTGCGTGGACGATCACTGCAGTACCGGCTGGTAGCTGTTTAACTTTCAGAAAAAAATTTCCACAGCCGTGTGACTATGCTTTTGCCAACTCCAAACTAATTGGCTACATCTTGCGTTCAACATCCGCAAGTTTGCCTCTGCCCCTTAATTTATGGACATCAGTGTAGCTTCGCTAGCATCTACACCAGATACGAGACATGACGAGAACAGTGGATGAAGGAGGAGCTAGTCAACTGCATATTAGCCACGGATGATGTCATAGCTTTTGCGGCTCGAAAAGAAAAAGATGGCAGATGCTAAAATTGTCTCCTCCGTATGTTATCACATTGTAGACTACATTTTACTCATGTTTTTTAAAATAAAATACAAAACACGTAAATAATTCAATAAATATTTATAACAAATTACTTTTTTGCAGTTGCATATTACAGGAATATTTTAAACAAAAAGTACAGAAAATTTTAAAATCCGGGAGACTATAAAAGAGCTGGCAGGTATGCCTATTCATTAGTTATCTATTCCCACGCACATTGGTAGCAAGAAAGTTACATATCAATCTTCTTCAGTAAGAAAAAAGTATTCTAGAAGGAAGGGCCAACCTAAACTTGTGAAGGTTTCCACACATTGTTGATTCCATATGCATACAATTGTTATGCCATAAACCAAGATCGCTAGACATTTGGCACTCAAAAATCTTACACTGAAACATAAGAGATGACATTATGTGTCCACACTTCATGGAGGGAAGTGATGTCATCGTGAGCTAGGAACAAAGTTACACAATCAATCCAAACATTTCAAGCCCCCCATTGCAAGAAAATATTTTGGAACTATTCTAGGACCAAAAATATGAGAAATCATGACTTCCCAGGACTGGAAAGAAAGGAAATCAAATTCTGGGACTTTTCCAGGAGCCATGTAAACCCTGAATACAGAAGTGTGAATTCAACAAATGTTCTCCTGGAGGCAAAAATAATTTTTCAAATGTAACAAACCCACCTGGAAAAAAGTATTTTTTTCAAAGAACACTAATTTTTATGTTTAATGTTTTAAACACAGAAAAACACATCCGACAACACCATATTTACACAAGAAATTTCTATAAACATATACTTACAGTCATTTGAAGCTGATTTTTTTACATCTGGGGCACCATCTGACAAAGAAAAAAAAATAAGGATTAATTCACACAAAAACCACTCCAGACTTTAAGTAGGAGTACACATGTATCAAATACACAAAAGAGTCATCACATGGCAAAGTTATACCTTGGTTTGATAAACTGATCTCGTGAAACCAAATTTTAAATGCCAACCTTTTACATTTCAAATTATAGATTAAGATTGGAGACTTAAGTGGCCAGTGGATGGTCAAAATTTCATGGCCACTTTACTTACAGCTGTTTCGTGTTGCATACACATTTTATCACTGCACTGTATATCTTTCATTTACTTAGACATAGGTAAATTTAAACTTAGTAGTTACAAGGGCCCACTTTTTCTGAATTCGTGACTTTCATGACTAGTCGACACTCTGAAAACTTGTTTGTTTGTTAAATTATCATCAAGACATGTTTGTTTGCTAAATTATAGTCAAGACATGTTTGTCTGCTAAATTACAGTCCAGTGATACGAGTTTTTAAAATGAACCAAGTAGAACACCAGACTGAGATATCGATGGTGCTGAGTTGGAGGCCTTGATTGAATCCTATCTGCATCAAACTGCATGAGAAGTTTTTACACTTTGTTACTCAACACTGGATATCTCTACCATTTGCTAACATTTAACAGCCAGATGCAAAATGAAGAAGATGGATAAGTGGGTCCAACGTAAGTTAACAGAACAGCAAAAAAAAAAAAAAAAAAAAAATTTGATGTCTGCTTTTCTCCACTTATCCACAAATATTTTGAGGCATCTCATCGCGTGATCAGGAAAGGATGCTAATAACAGGATTTGATAGTAATGCTATTTTAAAACAATACCATGAAACAGTAAAAAGAGTGCACATATCGCCTATCACCCTCATCCAAAGATGAGGTAAGTCGTAACCAGAGTTGCAAAATGTAGACGTACACGCGTACGCGGATAGTTTCCAAATTATTAGAAAGATTTTGCAGATTGTTAAAAATGCATTTTATAATTTTTGAAGGTTTATTGATGGGACTTTTTCTGGATATAAAAACTTTCTTTAATTGGTCTATTACTTTTATGAGGTTCATACAATATTTTAGTATTTTGCCCTAAAGGTCCATTTCACACACATTGCTACACATTCAGTTGTAATGTTCTTATTTTGTCCTCACTGAAATCTGTAATGTTCTAATAATTATTTATTGTTTTATTAATTTTTCTATAAATTATGTTAGTCTATTGTTATCGAGATTCGCGGGTTTGCAGCAAGTATTCTGTTTTAGTGGTTATGTGCGCATATACATTTTATTTTTATACAACTCTGGTCGTAACATAGTTGGGCCACCAGAAGGCAGCCCAAGAGGCAAAAAGCTTTATAGCATTTCATTTACTCATTTACACTAAAAAGATGGGTAAGAGATCTTTCAAGAATCTGATCGTAAAGTTAGTTTTCTTTTTTCTATCTTTTTTTGCATTTTTTTTAAACTGAAGGAGAAACCCTCTCTTTGAAAGAAATACGATGCACCTTTAGTATCAGAGTTATTCATATACTATCTTTTTTAGACACTCCCGAAAGGGAGCTTGAGCTACTTGAAATTATTTAGGGTATTTTATAACTCTAAGGAAATTTTAAGTAGTTGTGACATGCTATGCACGCCCCCTGCTATCTGGCCGAGATAGAGTAATATTACTTAAATAAATTAAGGTACAAGCTTTAATTTTTTTAAGCCCCTCGTCATTGCTCTATTTCTTAGGATTAATAGTGTCATTTGAGATTTTAAACCCTTTATCCCCTCTAATCTTAATATCCCTCCTATTTAAAACCATCAATAATGAATAAACAATATTTTTTATTCAAAGAGTCAGGGTTGTTTTAAATAGGGATATAAAATATTAATATTTAATATATGAATATTAAGATAACTGCCAACATTCTGAGCAATGGCTTTTCCATGGTGAAGCCCTAAAGAAACACTCCGAAGCAAGTACTCCATCTTAGGATGGCGATAGCTAGTGTTCAGTGGTCTGCTGCTGGTGTATGTATGATCTACTCCTTACAAATGGGTCATGCTATCACAGCAGACAGGTATTGTCAAAAACTTGGCATTATGCTTGAAAAACTGTCCAAACAGTCGGCATTAGTCTCCATAAGCCTATACTTCTCCACGATAACGCAAAACCTTAAGCTGCACGCCACACAATCCACAAGCTGCACCAGTTGAGGTACAAAACCTTAACTCATCCACCTTGTTCACCTAATTTGTCTGCTATGGAATATCACTTCAAGCACCTGGACGGACACGTCTGTAGTTGAAATCACATTCCTTAAGTTTCTAACACGCAAAGCTCCACATTTTTTTCACAGCGACAAGCAAACTTGTATCTCATTGGAAAAAATGTGTTGCTGCTGGCGCGGTGTGATTATGTTGATTAAGGGTCACGTGTCAAATCAACACGGTTCACAACCTGACCCCATTTTGATTTCCTTGAAATTTGGTGTGATTGTTAAGCATGTCGACTTATGCATAAATCACAAATTTTAGCTCTGTCCAACCACAGGGCTTCAAGTTGCACGACCTTGAAAATTAGAAAATCGAGACCTCCGAATGATTTTTGTGTACTTGTATCTCATTATTTATTTGAGCTAGGTTTAAATTTGTCTTTTTATAACATTTTATATCAGCTTTTGTATTGTGCTGAAAAATAAAAAAATTAGGTTGAACTTGAGGTCACAGAAATGACCTTGAACATTTAAAAACTAATTTTAAAATTCTGAAAAAAATTACATGGCATCCTTAGTTTTGTTTACTAGTGTTCCAAATTCAAAGTTGGGACCACAATGAGATCATTATTCAAAAAATATTAAAATGAAATATACCCTCACCAAAAATGGTCTCAAAAACTCTACAGTTTTTAGTTTCATAAAATCTAGTTTTCAATTTAGAACCACCAAATTTGGTATACTATCTCATGGTACTTTAAACTTAAACCGTAGACGATTTTTGGAAGACGTTGGGGTCTGGAGTCAAGGGGGCCCCATACAAAATTTTTGTAAAATTTAGTATTCAATTTAGAACCACCAAATTTGGTATACTATGGTACCCTAATGTAGACCGTAGACGGTTTTCGGAAGGGGTCGGTCGGAGCCCGAGGTCAAGGGACCCCTACACAAAATTTTCGTAAAATCTGCAGTTTTAAACTTAGAACTACTAAATTTGGGGTACTATATCATGGTACCCTAACTTAGACCATAGAAAGTTTTCGGATGGAATCTGAGCTCGTAGTCAAGGGGCGGGGCCCCCACACAAAATTTCTGCAAAATCTAGTTTTCAATTTAGAACCATCAAATCTGTATATATAAAATTGAATGTTTGTTTGTTTGTTTGTTTGTTTGTATGTCCGCTATACAAAATCTACAGTTTTCAATTTAGAACCACCAATTTTGGTATACTATCTCATGGTACTAGAAGTTGGACAGTAGATGATTTTTGGAAGGGGTCAGGGCCCGGGGTCAAGGGAGCCCCTACAAAAGTTTCATAAAACCTACAGTTTTCAATTTAGAACCACCAAATTTGGTATACTATCTCATGGTACACTAACTTAGACCACAGACTGTTTTTGGAAGGGGTCGGTCGGAGCCCATGGTCAAGGGGCCCCCACACAAAATTTCTGTAAAATCTACAGCTTTCAATTTAGAACCACCAGATTTGGTATACTATATCTCATGGTACCTAACCTACACCGTAGACAGTTTTTGGAAGGGGTCGGAAACCAGGGTCAAGGGGCCCACATACAAAATTTTCGTGAAAAGTATCATTTTTTACTTTTAAGAACTACAACACAATTCAGCACTCCAATACCTGATCAACGATCTAAGTTAGAGACCGTTGATCGGGTATTGGAAAAAGCGACAAATCATTAAAATCCTACAAAAACTGAAAGTTTTCTGGAGGGGAAAAAAAAATCCTGACAGTAGGTTCGATCACATTTACAAATTCTGTTAGCTTTTATCCTGATCTGCGTTTCAAGCAGAGAAA
Source organism: Macrothele yani (assembly GCA_039090855.1). Classification (NCBI taxonomy): domain Eukaryota; kingdom Metazoa; phylum Arthropoda; class Arachnida; order Araneae; family Macrothelidae; genus Macrothele; species Macrothele yani. The sequence goes on along the minus strand of CM077030.1, from coordinate 110,739,938 downwards.
CGTGATGAAACCCTCAGAGTCACTTGACTAACCTGTCATATCGCAGAAGCACAGAAGATCACACGCTTCGGTTTAGCTGCCGGGCCGGGAGCAGAAACAGTGATGGAAAGTTGCACAATCATTTTTGGAGCAGCAAAATGAACTTTTGGAGCCTAGGGGTCATTCCATGCCAAATCACCTGGTTTTAATGTTCAACCGTGCCGTCACGTCACAGATTTTTTTCAAAATTTTTTCATGAACCTATGAAATAACCTCAAATGATCATTTTTTCATATTTTTGATCCAAAATTGCACTTGCGAGAAATTTTTTTGAAATTTTCAATTTTCACGCGATTTAGGGCTTTTCACTCTCTCTGTCACTTAAGAAAAATTCTCTTGTTTCACTTATTTTTCAACCGATTGGGCTTATTTTGGTGTCAAATTAAAGCTATTTATTTGCTCTATCAAAATAAGGTATAAAAAGTGGTACTAATGCTAGAAAAAAAATGTCACTGAGCTTTCTAAGTGGGTTTTAATGACTTTGTACCTTGGTAAACCACAACTAACACAAGTACATTTTTTTTATAGAATCAGCTATCCATACACTTTTTACGATTTAAAAACAAAATGGGTGTTTTTTGTTGCTGTCAAATAAAAAATTAATTTGTTTTGTTAAAATTTTACTTCAAAATCAACATTTTGGAACAGGTTTAAGGTCCCTTATTGAACCTCAAACAAACACATTTGTGAGAATAGTTTAAATATTACCTTATTATATTATGTCATCGAATTATTTCACTGTAGCTTACCTCTGTAATGAAAGGTCGCATCATACTTTTTGCTAATTTCCGCACTTGTTTGTGAACCTTTTTTGTCTATGACATATGTCCTTCCTGATACAGATGATGATGAAGGAACTTCTTGAAGTATATTTTCATAGGGCACCCGGCTAGTTGGCCAAAAATATTTTGGTGAAGGACCAGACGGATGCATGAATAGAACTTTAGCATCCCTTTCCTCTTCACATATGTCGAGTATCTTCACAATCCACCATTTTGTGTCATAGATAACTGCATAGTATTTTTCAGAAATAATATTGTTCAGTTCTTTAGTTTTATCACCAACAGTGGCTTGAAAATATTTTTTCTGAAGTGGAAACTCTCTTCACCAAAAGGGTTCTTTTGACCAATGGTTTGAAGAAATGGTTCTCTCTGGTGCCTAATATTGATGAGTTATCATAGTCTCTTCAGAAGGTCTTCATTTGCATCCACATCAGCTGACTGTGTAAAAAACACATGAATCCCTTTAATGTTTTGGCAAGTAAATTGAAATAAGTCTTCTGCTTTCAAAATGTGCCCCTCAACAGTTCTCTGAAGACTTGCTCTTGTGGCAAGACGCCCCCCCCCTACTCCATCACATGCATTTTTACCATGACTAGTGGCAAAGAAATGTCACTCAGCTGTGATCCATAGTCCTCTTTACGGTAACAAATTAATAACATTTTTGTAATTCTTGTATTGTGCTAAACTACCGTCACTAAAATACACTATCTACCAACAAGTAATTGGACACCCCTGCAATCAACGATATCTGCGGTCCTGATACACGCCACGGCAGCCGCCGTTAAATATCGTGTGGGAAACAACAGTGCAACCAGTCACATGCAAGATGCCGCGCAGTTCGGAGCTCTCTGATTTCGAGAAAGGTGTAATCATCGGGTATCACAGAAATGGCCGATCCATACGTGACATATCCAGCAAGTTGAAGTACCCAAAATCGAACGTGGCCTACGTGATTGGCAAGTGGAAGATGAGAGGTAACTGTCGGAATGTGCCCCAAACCAAGCACCCCCACAAAACTGGGAGTTAGAGACTGATGGGTGCTGGCCAGAGAATTTCGGAAGAACCGCAACAAATCGATGGGCCACATCCGCGAGGAGTTTCAACAGGCATCCGGGAGTGTTCTTTCGATGAATACCATCCGTAAGGAAGCCCATCTGCTCAGTTATCGTGGACGTGCTGCCGCCCACAAGCCTTTGATCACCAAGTCCAATAGCGCTGCTCGGCTAACGTGGTGCAAAGAACGTCGACAGTGGACCGTTGAACAGTGGAAACAGGTTCTCTGGAGCGACGAATTAAGGTTCACCCTCTACCGTTCGGATGACAGGGTCTGGGTTTGGCGTCTGCCTGGAGAACGCCTCCTGCGGAATGTATTGTACCAACTGTGAAGTTCGGCAGCGGTGGAATTATGCTATGGGGGAGTTTCTCCTGGTATGGCATGGGACACTTGGTCGCAATTCCTGGTAGACTCAACGCTGAGAGACCTACTGCACCATTTTGGATGACCATGCGCTTCCTTACGTTGTGGCAGTTTTACGGGGTGGACCCATGTTACTTTCAGGATGCCAATGCCACCTGTCATGTTGCGAGGTCCACCATGGCTTGGTATGGTAACAATGGGGTTAATCAAATGGACTGGCCTGCGCAGAGCCCGGACCTTAACCCTATCGAGCACCTCTGGGACGAGTTGGAGCGTCGACTTAAGGGGTGCCCCCACCGTCCGAAATCGGTGAAAGAACTGACCTGCCTTCTCCAAGCCGAGTGGAAGAAAATACCGCTAACCGCCGTACAACGCCTGGTTGAGAGTATGCCCCGGAGGGTTGCAGCTGTAATCACCGCTCGTGGAAGCTCCACCAACTATTGAAAATGATTAAAGTTTGTTTTCCTTTGCTATCACAGGTGTCCAATTACTTGTCGGTACATAGTGTATATCACATTTGTTGTATGTGGGTGTTCTTGTCTCACATATGGCAAAAGTGACTTCTGGGATGTGAAAAAAGTTGTTGTGTCATGTTTCAGGCAGTCACTAATACAGCATATGGGCTTGGACTTCAGCTGGCAGTCACATTTGTAGTAAATTACAAATGGGTGTAATGAACCTGAATATTATGCCAATGAAAACCTTGAGCAGCATCTACTTGCAGAATGCATGTGTAATTTTCTGCAAAGTCTTCTAAAATGATGCGATGTTTATCATCCAAATCTGCTTTCATTTGCTTTAAGCATCGACTCTGATTTGGCTATAAAATGATGTTTTGTTAATTGCACTAATTTTGCAACCAGAAAATCAACGAAATCAACTGGTTTTACTTAAGTTTTAAGAGATGATTGGTCAGTTTGAAGTCACTGTTTAAAAACAACTGTTTCTTTAGTTTCAAGTTATTAACCCCATAAGAAAATCTCGAAGTGTAGATTCATAGGGATATTCAGGACAACAGTGAAGCACGCATTCCTCTGATTCCAGGTTACACACTAGTTTTAGGAGTTCTTGATATGACATGCTTAAATTAAATGTATACTACTCATCATAAGCTTAACATTTTGGTTGTAGGTACATACACACACTGAATGAATACCATGACTACTTACAGTTACACACCCTTTAGGACGCAATTCACAAAACTTTGTGAAACCAATTTTTGCTTTGGGATTTTGTTCCTTGAATAATAAACAGACATCTTTTAAATTGAGCGGTATTAGTCTCTTTGTTCTCAATTCTCTTTTACCATGTTCTGTTGGTATAGAAAGTATTTTTTATTCGCTGAAACTCTACAGATGTCATCGCCACAATTTATCCCTTACTTTCTGTACAACTTCAGCACTTAAAAAAAGTAAGACCTTTCCTTTTGTCAACTTTACCTAAAACACCTTCGTTTAATATCTTTCGAGCCTTTTTCACCATGTACTCGGTGGTTTCAAACCCCCAATTGTTTGTGGGATACTCCACAATTCAGGAACAAGATTTAATATCTCAACTTGTTCATCTATTTTACTACTTTTAAATTTGTTTTACAATTTACATGTTAGGCTACTACAATCACTGCACTTGTTTGTTACTTTGTTCACTTTTATTTCTTCCTGATGAAGATTGAACATTTAAAAGCCTGGCTTGCCATGTCTTGGAAACTACTTGCAACTCTCTGAGCTTTGTTTTCCATAAACTAATCTTTCATCAAGTTTTTGTTTTGCAACTGTAATGGTAGAACATTGAATCAATTCACAGCTTTCAGTTAGCTTCTCAATGACTGCACGAGTTGAATCATCTGGTTCATAATCACTGCCTGAAAGATGGCTTCCTTTGACATTGGAGAACAGTTTGAAAATACCATTTTTCTTCAAGATAAGCACAGTTTTGTACCTGGTATAAGTTCCACACATGGTTGAAATTTTCTTGAAAATGGAAGGGAAATAGTTCTAAGGCTTTTATAGATGTTTGTTTGTGTGTGTCTTTTAAAAGGATCACAACATACCCTTTGTCGATAAGCAAATATTGAAAGAAAATAATGCAGATGATGGTTATATTAAACTATTAAAGAAAACGGCTACATTTAATTTTCATTTTGCTGATTTAGAATGATCATGTTGCATACAATGGACATCAGGCTGCTGTGACCATATCAGAAGTCTTTTACAAGAAAAATAATGTCAACAAGGTTTTCAAAACCTGTATTCATTTTTAATTAAACACAAAAAAAAAAAAAAATATTTGATACCCACATAAAAAGTGAAACAAGGTGAAAATAGCATTAGATGACATTGTAACATAAGAAGGTACTATTTTAACTATTATCACAAATGTGTTTGTTTGAGATTCAATAAGGGACCTTAAACCTGTTCCAAAACATTGTTTTTGAAGTAAAATTTTCACAAAACAAATTAATTTTTTATTTGATAGCAACAAAAAACACCCTTTTTGTTTTTAAGTCATAAAAAGTATATGGATAGCTCATTCTATAAAAAAAATATGATACTTGTGTTAGTTGTGGTTTGCAAGCTATGGCTTACCAAATTACCAAGTTACAAAGTCATTAAAATCTACTTTGAAAGCTCAGTGACTTTTTTTCTAGCATTAGTACCACTTTTATACCTTATTTTGATAGAGCAAATAAATAGCTTTAATTTGACACCAAAATAAGCCTAATCGGTTGAAAAATAAGTGAAACAAGAGGGTTTTTCTTAAGTGATGGAGAAAGTGAAAAGGCCTAATTGCGTGAAAATTTAAAATTTCAAAAATTTCTCTTAAATCTAATTTTGGACCAAAAAATCTGAAAAAAATAATTTGAAACTATTTTAAGGTATTCGTGAAAATGTTTTGAAAAAAAATCTGTGACGTGACAGCACATGGCACCAGGTGACTTGGCGGGGAAAATACATTTTTGGAGCAGGTAAAATAGTTTTCAAATAGATCAAAAAATTTATAACCATAGCAGGATTCTATTAATTATTAATCCTTTATTTTACAAAAAATGTTATTTTTTGCTGCTTTTCTCAATATTTAATTGCTCACTTAATTTTCTTTTTCTATTTTTTTAAGTTAGCAATGTTTTGTTTCTTTTAACATTACCTGTCTGCTTTCTATTAAACTCATGTCTTTTTTTTTGTATGCCACATTCAGTGTTCATTTCAGCATTTATTTAACATTTTATAAGAGAAAACCAACTGCTGCAGAAGTTCAGTTTCTTCCCGTTTCAAATAACCTTGTGAAAATTCAATTTCTTCTCTTTTTCGCATATTTTGCTGCATTTTTCCAGCACTAATCCACTCTTGATATTTTTTCCAGGATTCTTTATAAGCTGTCAGAAGTTTTTTGGTTACATTAATTTCCCTCACATCTTCATTTAGTCAGTTGAAATGATCTTCGTGCTTCTTGCTCTCTGCAAGACGCCTACAATAATCGAGGTCGCCATGAGCTAAGCTAAAATCGCAGCCACATGGCTTACAAAGTGATTCGGCAAAACATGCTTCATAAAAAGGCCACTTCTTTACTACATATAATGCGATATACTTTATATATATTATCTGACTTCGTTCTTTTCGTTGTCATAACTGTTTTACTGCTACGTTTCATTTTGTTTTAATCTAAATTAATCCTTTCCACTCGAATAACTTTTCACCCATACTCACCTAGCACCAGTTTGTTTGTTTTTTTCTGCAGTAGATGTCACAATTTATCAGCAAAAGCTCGGCTTCGGCTCGCCAGCCCCAACATCATCGGCATGGCAGGTGACACCCAGCATGAGAGTTATTTGGCGAAACAGAAATGTCTTACAAGACCCGACAATGAGCTATAGAGGCGTCATCAGCATGGCGGGTGATACCGACACGCGCAATATTTCGCGAAAAGAAATATCTCGCAAGCCCCGACCTATATGCGCTGTACAGTCGTGGCGGATGACACCTGACCTATTCGACGAAAAAGAAACGTCTCGCGAGCACCGACATGCGAGCTAGAGGCGCCATCAGCATTGAGAAGTGATATCCGACACACGAAAAAGAAATGTGTTGTAAGCCTCGAAATATGAGCTATAGAGGCGTTATAGGCGTGGCGGATGACACCCGACCTATTCGGCAAAAAAGAAATATCTCGAGGGTGCTGACATGCGAGTTATCAAGGCATAATCGGCATGGATGGGGTGACATGAGACACGCGAAATATTCGACGAAAAAGAAATGTCTCGCAAGCCTCGACATACGAGCGATAGGTGTCACGCATAACACCTGAAACGCCAGCTATTCGGCAAAAAAGAAATTCCTCGCAAACACCAACATGACCTGACCTGCCGATGACGTTTCTTTTTCTCTATTCGGTGAAAAAGAAACGTCTCTCGAGCGCCGACATGCTAGCTATAAGGGCGGCATCGGCGCCCCATTCAGCGATTTCATAATGTTGGATGTCACCCAGAGATGCCAACCTGTTTCAGATATTTTCAGTATTACTCGTACAAATTTTCAGTAGTTTTGGCCATTTTTCAGTATTCATACCAAAAAGAATAATTTTAACCGAGGAAAACTCATTTAATTTAATTAGCATTTTTTTTACTTACTTTTTCATTTATATACATACAAATCTGTATCAAAATATTCCAAATTTTTCACATGGAAAATAATATACACCATGACTGATACATTTTTTACACAACAAACAATTGATTAAACAGCTTTCTTCAGTGCTTTCGCTGTACAGTGTTTTGAGAATTTGAGTTCCTCAGCAGAAATTTTTTTTTCATAACACACTTGCCCAGATGAGAACATATTCATTTTTGCAATAAGAAGTGCTTCTAGTTTCTAAACCTAAATTAGGTTGGAAATGGGCTTGATTTTTTCGCACTAAACTAAACTCTTTCTTACTCACAAGCATTCGAGTGTGGAACTACATGTATTGCAAACATTACACTTTCGAGAGAATAGTATACTTAACCGCTCCATTACAGCCTCTTAATTTTGAGATTTCTGATCAAGTGACATCTATTCTATCTGTTACTGCTACTGTCTCTAATTTGTCAGCTTGATAACAAGGAATTCCGCCTCCAGTATATCAAGTTTATTTTCAGTTATTATAAATGAAAGGCATTTGACTATGAGTAAAACAGAAGTAAATGATGTTATGGCTTTAAGTGAAGGATCTACTACTTCTGCATGTTTTAAGAATCCATCATAGATCAGTATCTTTTCTTGAATATAAGAACGTTCTTCAATGTGAAATTTTCCAACAGATGTATAGAACTTAGAAAGTTCATTTTCATTTTAAATGATTTCGCTTTAATACATTCCTGTTTTTATTCCAATTACCAGTTGTGTCCTTTCTGATTTTTCTTTTTGAAAAACTGTTGTTTCAAAAATTAAGATCAACATCACCACTAGCTACGACACTAGGCTTCACAAACCCTTGGATGTCATGACAATTTTATCCATCATGCTGAAAGAACTTTCAGTTTGAGGACCATGAAGCATGATACTTTCACTATTTTAAATAAAAGGCAGTGTAACTTGGAGAATATGAATGGTTTTGAATATCATGCATCAATTGTTAAAAAAAATTTCAGCTTAGTCACTTTCGTTTCGGACTCTTCCCCTTTATCAAGCTGAAATGCAAACCTTTTGGGGGGATTATGTAAGAACATAGGATACACGTTCGGAACATTGTTGGTGGGAAAAATTGCAGTTACGGGAGAAACCTTTGCTAAGTCAGATTTCCGTTTTCGGACATTTCCCTTCCATATTAAAGTGAAATACAAATATTTACAAAATAAAATGAAATTTAACAACAATACTCTATAGATAGAGGAAACATCTCGGGAATAATAAAATTACGAGGGAAATCTTCACTGTTTCCGAAAGTTTTGAAAGACGAAATTTCCATTTCCCAAAGTTTCAGGCGGAAAGCATCCATCACTACCAATTGCCCCAAAATTTCTGTTCAATTATGCATCGATTTCGAGGATAACCCAAATTACGACGAAAAAGCAGAAATTCCTCAAAGCCGAAGATTTCACAGGAATTTTTGCTCTGTTGATTTTCCGTTTTCGGAAATTTCCCCTCCTTTTTCAACGTGAAATACAAAGATTTATGGAATAAAATTATGTATAACAACAGTACTGGACAGAGGCAATATCGCAGGAAAACGAAATTACGATTACAGAAGAAATATTTATTTCGTTCACTTCCGTTTTTGAAAGGTGAAATGCGATCCCGATGTGTATTTTTATGCGTTGGTAAAATTCTTCGATGCATAGTTTTACGTGTTTCTCGATGCGTGTTTTTGCGCGTTGATGTGTATTTTATGCGTTGATCGATGCAACTTTACGCGCTTGACGTGTATTTTTACGCGTAGGTAACATTTTGATGCGTACTAGACGCGTAATTGCGCATTTTGGCGAACTCTGCAACAAAATCTAAGCATACTTTTCTGCAATGCAAGAAATTACGATTACAGAAGAAATATTTATTTCGTTCACTTCCGTTTTTGAAAGGTGAAATGCGATCCCGATGTGTATTTTTATGCGTTGGTAAAATTCTTCGATGCATAGTTTTACGTGTTTCTCGATGCGTGTTTTTGCGCGTTGATGTGTATTTTATGCGTTGATCGATGCAACTTTACGCGCTTGACGTGTATTTTTACGCGTAGGTAACATTTTGATGCGTACTAGACGCGTAATTGCGCATTTTGGCGAACTCTGCAACAAAATCTAAGCATACTTTTCTGCAATGCAAGAAAAAAACTTCAAAACATTAATTACTGACATGAACGGTCAACGCACTATTCAAAAAAAAAAAAAAAACTGATGCCAGGCAATGACACTCACATTCTGCACCAAACGACTTTCAACAGCTTGCCACTGCACTGCGAAAGAGCTTTAAGCCGAACTCCGCACACGTCCACCACCAAAGCGAGCTACGCTCAACGTCCCCAGAATGTTGCATGCTGGGGAGGGAGGGTTTTCACTTAGAATGACTCAGCGCAAGGCAACATTTATCAAGTGCCGGCCGCTCGCGCTAAGATCCGAGCAGCTTCGAGAGGCAGAACTGGAAGTGCAGGCAGCATTGCAAGCATGACGGATCGTCAAGTGGCCGCTGTTGCGTTGGGAAGGGGAACAAGCAAAATAAAAATTAATAACTTCCATTAATTTTCCGTACAAAAATCACGGTTTTCCGTATTCCGTAGGAACTATGGAGATTCCGTAGTTGTTGGCATCTCTGTGTCACCCGACAGTCGAGTGGGGAGGGTTAAAATGTTTGCACTAAAATTTTTACAAGCAGGGCGGTATTAGTCTCTTTGTTCTGTGCAGCACCTGTGAAATCAGTGGTAAAGAAGTTAGTGCGGAAATTTCGTGAAACCGGCTGAGTGTGCTGGCATCTCGGAATACCTATGAATCCTTTAGAAACAGAATCATCGTATCCTGCCACACGGGAGAGCCATTTTCAGTCGTCCTCCGCGTCAATGAAATAGCTAACGACTGACCTTGCCTGAAGAACATTTACAATTTTTGGAAGTCATGTTGCAGAACACTGAACATAATTCTGCTCCTGGGTTGCAGCTGTGATACAAAAAAAAAAAAAAAAAAACTGGTAAGTGAACTTCAAGACCAGAATTGTGTGCTATTGTTAGATGGCTCAACTGATAAAGGAGGTGTGGAAGAATCGAACTTTTGTATGCTAGGTATATTAAAGAAAAAAAGGTAAAATAGATTTTTATCTTTTCTTCCTCTCAAAAATGTCACTGCAGATGGATATTTGAAATACATAGGTGAAATAGAAAAACTAAGACTTTCACATTCGTTATCTTCTGACCATCTACTGCAAGTATGATTGGTGCAGAAAATGGAATGGTACTTAAAACTGTATCAGAAACTAAAGCATTTAATAGGCATTGACTGCATCACTCACAAGTTAAATTTAAGTGTGTCAGGGGCAATAAAAAATATAAGTCATTGATTAGGTTGATTCAGTACTGCAAAAACAACAAATTCTATCAGCATTCCCAAAATAGAATGTGTCAATTAAAGAAGATATCACATCAGTCAACCTCTAAAATTTCAGTACCTTCACATAACATAATATGGTTGCAAGTAAAGTTGGTGCTCTTGCTGCACTTGTGAAAGACTGGAAAGTATGTAATTATACATCTTGAAAATATTACGAAAAAAGTTCAGCTTCAGCAGTTGCAAAGGGCCTTTTCAAAAAGTTAAAAGATTTTAGGTTTGAAATGCTGCACTTTCTTTTAGATTTCCAGTATGTATTTAAGAATTTGTCCCTCATATTTCAAAAGGAAGAACTTATTAGAGATGAGCTCGGGCCCAGGCTCAGAATTCATTAACTACCGAAAAACCTGGGCCGGGGCTCGGAATTACGTGTTGAATTTCATTGTGGATTTGTTACCATGCTGAAAGGATTTTCAATTTCCTAAGCTAGCTGCCATTGCAAGACAGATTTTGCTTAGCAAGACTTGCATTATACATTGTCCAAAGCTACGGCCCAAGCAAGGATTAGTTTAACGAGGCCTGGTATCGAAAAACTGGGGGAAAAAATCAAGTTTTCCATTTTTTGTATTTTATTAAAAATCAAGAATCTTATTTTTAAAATGGTGTATTAATTTCCAAAATTGTGCAGTTAGAAGTATTGCTATTTTTAAAAATTTCCTCACTCCCGCGATTTTCGGGGTGACGTTAGTTTTTAGTGCAGCAGGTCGAGTTTTACAGAAAAGAAGGTCAAGTTGAAGCGCTGAGGCATTAGATGCAATTCTCTCTTTCTCTCTCTTTTTCACGATGAACTTGATCTGGAAACTGCACACACATCATAATATTGTGATTATTATACTATTAAGCGCAAAGCTTTGTTAATCATAATGTTACAAAATGCAGAATAATCTGGTCTGGAATGCTTTTACATTTTTTTTTTTTTTTAATTTTGGAAATTTCCTTACATATTTTTCTTTATATTCTACTACATCACTTTAAACTACCTTTACCAATTAGCATATATGTAAATTATATTGCAAAGTTTTCTACAGTCAAAATTTCAAACACTTGCAACTGTCTGTACGGCGTTGTACGTTTCATAATGCAATTTATTCAAAATAAAAGTAAATTTAGAAATCAAAAAGAAATAACGAATGGAATTTTTTTGTTTCTAAACGATTTTCTTTTCTTCAGCTTTTACCAAAATTACTGATTCTTCTGATACAGTCGAAGGGCACGTTGATTATTTATTTTCAAATCCACATTTTAGAACATTTGGCTTTATGTGTAGTATTTCTAAAAACATATTAATATTGTGAAGTGGATTAACTGAACTAAACTTTTTTAACTAATGATTTTTAAACTACTCCTTGCTTGGGCCATATCTTTGGCCAGTGTATAATGCATAAAATGCAAGCCTTGATAAGCAAAATTGTTCAAGAATCTGGGCCCGGGCTCCTAAAATTGAGCCCGAACTCATCTCTAGAACTTATCATTAGTGCAGTGGAACTTCATGTTAAAAATGCCATTTCAACACCTCAGATAATGAAGGATGCACCTGGCCATCATGAAGATAATTTTGTGAATAATACAACTCTTACAGGAATGCATCAAGAAGTGCAGCTGCATGGGATTGACAATAGTGCCAATTCTTCATTTCAAATGGACAAGGAGAAGCTTCTGGAATTTGGCATCAAATATTTAGAGGAATGGTTTCTAGGACTGTCTGGAAGCGTTCATAGGAGTACAAAAGTCTTTGACACATTTATGTGGCCAACAGGAAATAACTTATAAATTTTGGGAAAAAGAATCAACATTGGGTAAATACTTCCATAAAAAGCTTGGATCTTCTGAGGAATCTCTTGAAACCACAATACTCAGTATGCTACGTGAGGGTACGAATTTAAGGTTATCGGGCAACGAATGAAATTTCACGAGCTGCTAGAGAAAGTTTTGACCCGCAAGGAGAGATTTCCAGTATTAGCAAAGCTGATGGCCATAGTCACTGTGCTGCCAGTTTCAACAGTGTGCTGTGAACGAGGGCTTAGTTCGATGAATTTAATAAAAACAAATTCAGATCAAATATGGAAATCAACAGTTTCCTAACGATGATCAGCATGAATGGACCAGCACTGGATAAATTTGATCCATCAGCTTCAGCAGACCACTGGTTTATGTTTAGATTTTTATCAAACTATAGATCCCCGAGATTTACAGACCAAATTCAAATTTCAGTTAGCAATAAGTAGTTTGGGTAATAGGCAGTGCTCAATACACTTATATTATTACTTTATTTCGACATCACCATGCATTACGTTTGTACATGATACTTTGAAATTTGCTTTCGTTTTACCTGGCTCCTAGATCTGGAGCTTATTTTTCCAGCCCTGATTATGCCAAACAATGCAGAAGTTAAGATAATATGAGCATCAAGGGCAGTATTCTTGAGAAGACAATGCTCATGCGTTTAGCAAATAAAGTAAGCCAAAGTATTGCTATACAATTTTGACCCATCAACTGCTATCAATTTATGGTGGAAAGATTTTATTCAAGAACATACATGTAGAGACCAAATAAAAATGATTTAATTATTTTTTCAATAAAAATTGTTTGTCTAGATAATTTAGATGTTTCACTGAAGAAAACTAACTTTTAAAGTTATATTTATGCATTTAATTGCACTGGGCAATAGACAGTAAGCCCTAGTAACTATTAGGCTTAAATTTACCTATGTCTACATATAAAAGGTATACAGTGCAGTGCAAAAATGTGTATACAATACAAACTAGCCATTAGTAAAGTGGCCCCTAGATTTCGATCATTCACTGGCCAATGCCTACTTGAAATTTCCACATTGTGCAGCACCTGTGAAATCAGTGGCACAGAAGTTAGGTGCGGAAATTTTGTGAAACCGGCATGGTGTGCAACAGGAAAAGATACTAACCCAAGACAATTCGTACTGAAGACAATATCACGAAAAAGTGTGCACAATGATGTTACAAAGCCCTCGGAAGTTGATTCGCCGATTATCGTCTGCAACGGGAATATCTGCCATGTATAGTAACATTGCCTGACACACTATGTGGGGGAAAGGTAGGATTTCAAAATTTAGAAATGTAAGAAATACTACTGCATTTTATCTATAAGAATCATGTCCAAAAACCCTTTAATTGTTATAGCATATTTTCCACACCTGCAACCTCATACAGGAAACAGGCTCTACATTTGTGCAGAAATTCACATGCTATATCAGCCATTCACGGTAACTAGTTTATATGAAATCAGAACTGTACAAAGGTCTACTATCAAACTCCATTCACAAGAATCATAGTTCCAAAATGGTGCTAGCGAAATCCTGATTATTTCAGCACAATTTTTATGCCTGTAGCCTCTAAAGGGAAACAAGCTCCAGTCTAGTGCAAAAGAAGTGTGTATTACTAACAGGCATTGCTGCAAAACAGCAAAAAGAGAATGTGTGTCAGACAGAGCGTATGTGTAAGCACTGTGCGTTAGTGAACTCAAAACTGCAGCCATGAAATTTCTTGGAAAGGTATGCGCGCTAGTTCAAAAATTTGGTAGCCATGAATATTTTCTTGATCTATCTGGCATTTGGGGCAATCAAGTGACTGCCCTAATTAGGCAAAGCTTTATCCCAAATAAATGGTTAACCCAATTAACCAAAATATATTGCCCCAGGAATGCCAGATAAAAGAGGTCTTGCCCCGTGGCCAGACATTGTTATGCGGGTTTCCAGTTAAAACCGCTTTGTTCCACTTCTAACCAGTTTCTGCGTGTATAGCTGCAAAGGAATTCTCCAGAGTGGTTAGTCACAGCCAGAGCAGTGTAGGTACGCGGTCATAAGTGTCGGGCCTCTTTTATATGGCACACCCAATACATTAAAAATCTGAACTAAAATCAGGCTGTAGTTCTGCACACAAATGTCTCCTATCCATATATATGTGAAGGAAAAGGATTTCAAAATTTAGAAATGTAAGAAGTACTACTGCATTTCATTCATAAGAATGTCAGGTCCTAGAATAGTAGCAGTAAAATCCTCTAACTGTTGCAGCACATATCCCACACCTACAACCTCATACTGAAACAGGGTCTACATTTGTGCAGAAATTCACATACTATATCAGCTATGCACAATAACTAGTTTATATGAAATTTAAAACTGTACAGAGGTCTACTATCAAATTCCATTAACGAGAACCATAGTTCCAAAATGGTTTTAGCGAAATCTTCTGATTTTTATAGCACAATTTCTACACCTATAACCTCTAACAGGAAACAGGCTCTAGTCTTGTGCAAAAGAAGTATTACTTACAGGCATTATCCCATAACACCAAAAAGAGAATGTGTGTCAGACAGAGCAGAGCGTATGTGTCAGCACTTCACATTAGTGAACGCAAAATCTGCACAACCATAAAATTTCTTGGAAAGGAACAGTGCTAGTTTGAAGATTGGGTAGCCGTGAATATTTTCTTGATCTCCAGAAATTTTTTAGCTTTGGTCTAATCAAATACCTGCCCCAATCATGCAAAGCTTTATCCCAAAGAGCTAATTTGGGATGTTCAAGAATTGTCCCAAATAAACACCTGTCCCAATTAACCAAAATCTACTGTACATTAAAAATCTAAGCTGAAATCAGGCTGTAGTTCTGCACACAAATGTCTCCCATCTATATATATCTATGTGGGGGAAAGGCAGGATTTCAAAATTTAGAAATGTAAGAAGTACTACTGCATTTCATCCATAAGAATCATGCCCATGAATAAGTAGCAGTAAAATCCTCTAATTGTTATATAGCACATTTTCCACACCTGCAACCTGACAAAGGTAACAGGCTCTACATTTGTGCAGAAATTCACATACTATACCAGCTATTCACAGTAACTAGTTTATATGAAATTAGAACTGTATAGAGGTCTACTATCAAACTCCATTCACAAGAACCATAGTTCCAAAATGGTGTTAGCGAAATCCTCTGATTTTTATAGCACAATTTCTACACCTGTAACCTCTAACAGGAAACAGGCTCTAGTCTTGTGCAAAAGAAGTGTGTATTATAATATAACACTTGTAAGGGCGAAAAATAATAATGAGATGGATATCAATTAGGATATGATCAAGTGTGAATCGATGTATATAAAAAACAAGAAGAAAAAAGGGGTATGTCACGTGCAGTGGGACGACAAAATGTCGCCCAAGAAAAATGTTTCTTTTACTCAGGAAATAACTTTATATCATTAACTGTGTGCAGATACAATGCAAAATGCCTGGCGTATGTTTACGACATCAGGAGGTATAGGACTAATCCCAAGCTGCGGAAAGACATTGTTTCGTAGTACATTGCCGGACACAGAAATTCTGGTCCGAACGAATACCTACCCAAACACAGACAATGCCCAATGGTACAATGGCGCCAGTTTATCTGGGAGGTCTGAATACGTCCTTTATGTGAAAGAATGTCAGTATTGTTGTATGTTTTGTTCTGTCTGTATAGAGTCTGGTTTCCACATGCAGGAGTCCGTTAGAAGGAATGTCAAACATGCGGTCGTCCGACACGAAGACAATGAGTGAGGACCAGTTCGAAGCTGGGTTCCCAGAAGCAGGAACTACATAGTGACTGATACGAAGCAAGTCTGCCTGCAGACAAAGCTCAGGTTCGCTCCGGAATCTGGCAAGGTCAGGTCAGCGCCTTGAATAAGAGGGGAGAGAAAAGGAGGGGTCCTCTGCAGCGAGGGGGATAAGAGATAGCTTCTGACGGAGGAGAAAGCATTGCGAGTGAACTTGGAAGGCGGGTTGACGTGCGGAGTTTAGGCTCCGAGGAACGCGGTTCTTGGTTTTTACGTTAAGTCGGGTGCTTCAGTAGAAAGAGAGGCTTTTGAGGAGATTGGAAGGCGGATAGACGTGTGGAGTTTAGGCTCCGAGGAACGCCATTTCTGGTTGTTAGCGTGAAGCCGATTGCTTCGAGAGAAAGCGTGGAGTCGGAACGACTCTAAAATTAGAGTGGCCATAAGGCAACTGATTTCTTGATTGAACAATTCGTGACGGACAGCGTATGTGAAACAAATTCGTCGACCCGGACATCGGCACCGGGACCAGACTAGCACCCTTACTTTTGCTTCATTAAATTTATTGTCTTTCTTATTCACGAAGTATTTATTGAAGTTGATGCAGTGCTTTACAGCAACCATTCTCTCCCTTCCTTGATTCGCGGATAATTAAACAAAATGGCGGAGGAAGAGGGGCCTGGATAATAAATTTATAATAAATAAATTACGAGAATGAGAACCTCAGATAATTTGCTGTCGGGTGTGGAGTTGTTAAAATAACTCACGGACACCTACTGCAAAGAAGGCGGGACTTAGCACGAAAACCTATGACTCATCCCTACAACAATAAAAAGTGAATGTGTGTCAGATAGAGCGCATGTGTCAGCACAGCACATTAGTGAACGCAAAATCGGCAGCCATGAAATTTCTTGGAAAGATACAGGGTTAGTTCAAAAATTTGGTAGCCATGAATATTTTCTTGATCTCCAGAAATTTTTGAGCTTTGGCTCAATCAAGTGACTGCCATAATTATACAAAGCTTTATCCCAAAGATCTAATTTGGGATGTTCAAGAGTTGTCCCAAATAACCAGAATATGTTGTATAATAAAAATCTAAGCTGAAATCTGGCTGTAGTTCTGCACACAAATAACCCCAATCTATATATATCTATGTGGGGGAAAGGCAGGATTTCAAAATTTAGAAATGTAAGAAGTACTACTGCATTTCATCCATAAGAATCATGCCCATGAATAAGTAGCAGTACAATCCTCTAATTGTTATATAGCACATTTTCCACACCTGCAACCTGACACAGGAAACAGGCTCTACATTTGTGCAGAAATTCACATACAACATCAGCTATTCACAGTAACTAGTTTATATAAAATCAGAACTGTACAGAGGTCTACTATCAAACTCCATTCACAAGAACCATAGTTCCAAAATGGTGTTAGCGAAATTCTCTGATTTTTATAGCACAATTTCTACACCTGTAACCTCTAACAGGAAACAGGCTCTAGTCTTGTGCAAAAGAAGTATTATTTACAGGCATTATCCCATAACACCAAAAAGAAAATGTGCGCCAGACAGAGCGTATGTGTAAGCACTGTACATTAGGGAACTCAAAATCTGCAACCATGTAATTTTTTGGTAAGGTACAGTGCTAGTTCAAATATTGGGTAGCCATGAATATTTTCTTGATCTCGAGAAATTTTTGAGCTTTGGCCCAATCAAATACTAGCCCCAATCATGCAAAGCTTTATCCCAAAGAGCTAATTTGGGATGTTCAAGAATTGTCCCAAATAAACACCTGTCCCAATTAACCAAACTCTACTGTACATTAAAAATCTAAGCTGAAATCAGGCTGTAGTTTTGAACAGAAATGTCTCCCATCTATATATATCTATGTGGGGGAAAGGCAGGATTTCAAAATTTAGAAATGTAAGAAGTACTACTGCATTTCATCCATAAGAATCATGCCCATGAATAAGTAGCAGTACAATCCTCTAATTGTTATATAGCACATTTTCCACACCTGCAACCTGACACAGGAAACAGGCTCTACATTTGTGCAGAAATTCAATTCACAGTAACTAGTTTATATGAAATTAGAACTGTACAGAGGTCTACTATCAAACTCCATTCACAAGAACCATAGTTCCAAAATGGTGTTAGCGAAATCCTCTGATTTTTATAGCACAATTTCTACACCTGTAACCTCTAACAGGAAACAGGCTCTAGTCTTGTGCAAAAGAAGTATTATTTACAGGCATTATCCCATAACACCAAAAAGAAAATGTGCGCCAGACAGAGCGTATGTGTAAGCACTGTACATTAGTGAACTCAAAATCTGCAACCATGTAATTTTTTGGTAAGGTACAGTGCTAGTTCAAATATTGGGTAGCCATGAATATTTTCTTGATCTCCAGAAATTTTTGAGCTTTGGTCCAATCAAATACTAGCCCCAATCATGCAAAGCTTTATCCCAAAGAGCTAATTTGGGATGTTCAAGAATTGTCCCAAATAAACACCTGTCCCAATTAACCAAACTCTACTGTACATTAAAAATCTAAGCTGAAATCAGGCTGTAGTTTTGAACACAAATGTCTCCCATCTATATATATCTATGTGGGGGAAAGGCAGGATTTCAAAATTTAGAAATGTAAGAAGTACTACTGCATTTCATCCATAAGAATCATATGCCCATGAATAAGTAGCAGTAAAATCCTCTAATTGTTATATAGCACATTTTCCACACCTGCAACCTGACACAGGAAACAGGCTCTACATTTGTGCAGCAATTCACATACTATACCAGCTATTCACAGCAACTAGTTTATATGAAATTAGAACTGTACAGAGGTCTACTATCAAACTCCATTCACAAGAACCATAGTTCCAAAATGGTGTTAGCGAAATCCTCTGATTTTTATAGCACAATTTCTACACCTGTAACCTCTAACAGGAAACAGGCTCTAGTCTTGTGCAAAAGAAGTATTATTTACAGGCATTATCCCATAACACCAAAAAGAAAATGTGCGTCAGACAGAGCGTATGTGTAAGCACTGTACATTAGTGAACTCAAAATCTGCAACCATGTAATTTTTTGGTAAGGTACAGTGCTAGTTCAAATATTGGGTAGCCATGAATATTTTCTTGATCTCCAGAAATTTTTGAGCTTTGGTCCAATCAAATACTAGCCCCAATCATGCAAAGCTTTATCCCAAAGAGCTCATTTGGGATGTTCAAGAATTGTCCCAAATAAACACCTGTCCCAATTAACCAAACTCTACTGTACATTAAAAATCTAAGCTGAAATCAGGCTGTAGTTTTGAACACAAATGTCTCCCATCTATATATATCTATGTGGGGGAAAGGCAGGATTTCAAAATTTAGAAATGTAAGAAGTACTACTGCATTTCATCCATAAGAATCATGCCCATGAATAAGTAGCAGTACAATCCTCTAATTGTTATATAGCACATTTTCCACACCTGCAACCTGACACAGGAAACAGGCTCTACATTTGTGCAGCAATTCACATACTATACCAGCTATTCACAGTAACTAGTTTATATGAAATTAGAACTGTACAGAGGTCTACTATCAAACTCCATTCACAAGAACCATAGTTCCAAAATGGTGTTAGCGAAATCCTCTGATTTTTATAGCACAATTTCTACACCTGTAACCTCTAACAGGAAACAGGCTCTAGTCTTGTGCAAAACAAGTATTTTTTACAGGTATCATCCCATAACACCAAAAAGAAAATGTGCGCCAGACAGAGCGTATGTGTAAGCACTGTACATTAGTGAACTCAAAATCTGCAACCATGTAATTTTTTGGTAAGGTACAGTGCTAGTTCAAATATTGGGTAGCCATGAATATTTTCTTGATCTCCAGAAATTTTTGAGCTTTGGCCCAATCAAATACTAGCCCCAATCATGCAAAGCTTTATCCCAAAGAGCTAAATTTGGGATGTTCAAGAATTGTCCCAAATAAACACCTGTCCCAATTAACCAAACTCTACTGTACATTAAAAATCTAAGCTGAAACCAGGCTGTAGTTTTGAACACAAATGTCTCCCATCTATATATATCTATGTGGGGGAAAGGCAGGATTTCAAAATTTAGAAATGTAAGAAGTACTACTGCATTTCATCCATAAGAATCATGCCCATGAATAAGTAGCAGTAAAATCCTCTAATTGTTATATAGCACATTTTCCACACCTGCAACCTGACACAGGAAACAGGCTCTACATTTGTGCAGAAATTCACATACAACATCAGCTATTCACAGTAACTAGTTTATATAAAATCAGAACTGTACAGAGGTCTACTATCAAACTCCATTCACAAGAACCATAGTTCCAAAATGGTGTTAGCGAAATCCTCTGATTTTTATAGCACAATTTCTACACCTGTAACCTCTAACAGGAAACAGGCTCTAGTCTTGTGCAAAAGAAGTGTGTATTACTTACAGGCATTATCCCATAACACCAAAAAGAAAATGTGCGTCAGACAGAGCGTATGTGTAAGCACTGTACATTAGTGAACTCAAAATCTGCAACCATGTAATTTTTTGGTAAGGTACAGTGCTAGTTCAAATATTGGGTAGCCATGAATATTTTCTTGATCTCCAGAAATTTTTGAGCTTTGGTCCAATCAAATACTAGCCCCAATCATGCAAAGCTTTATCCCAAAGAGCTCATTTGGGATGTTCAAGAATTGTCCCAAATAAACAGCTGTCCCAATTAACCAGAATCTGCTGTATATTAAAAATCTAAGCTGAAATCAGGCTGTAGTTTTTAACACAAATGTCTCCCATCTATATATATCTATGTGGGGGAAAGGCAGGATTTCAAAATTTAGAAATGTAAGAAGTACTACTGCATTTCATCCATAAGAATCATGCCCATGAATAAGTAGCAGTAAAATCCTCTTAATTGTTATATAGCACATTTTCCACACCTGCAACCTGACACAGGAAACAGGCTCTACATTTGTGCAGCAATTCACATACTATACCAGCTATTCACAGTAACTAGTTTATATAAAATCAGAACTGTACAGAGGTCTACTATCAAACTCCATTCACAAGAACCATAGTTCCAAAATGGTGTTAGCGAAATCCTCTGATTTTTATAGCACAATTTCTACACCTGTAACCTCTAACAGGAAACAGGCTCTAGTCTTGTGCAAAAGAAGTATTTTTTACAGGCATCATCCCATAACACTAAAAAGAAATGTGTGTCAGACAGAGCGTATGTGTAAGCACTGTACATTAGTGAACTCAAAATCTGCAACCATATAATTTGTTGGAAAGGTGCGGTGCTAGTTCGAAAATTGGGCAGCCATGAATATTTTCTTGATCTCGAGAAATTTTTGAGCTTTGGTCCAATCAAATACCTGCCCCAATCATGCAAAGCTTTATCCCAAAGAGCTAATTTGGGATGTTCAAGAATTGTCCCAAATAAACACCTGTCCCAATTAACCAAACTCTACTGTACATTAAAAATCTAAGCTGAAGTCAGGCTGTAGTTCTGCACACAAATGTCTCCTATCTATATATATCTATGTGGGGGAAAGGCAGGATTTCAAAATTTAGAAATGTAAGAAGTACTACTGAATTTCATCCATAAGAATCATGCCTATGAATAAGTAGCAGTAAAATCCTCTAATTGTTATATAGCACATTTTCCACACCTGCAACCTCATACAGGAAAATTCACATACGATATCAGCTACACACAGTAACTATTTTATATGGAAATTATAATGTACAGAGGTGTACTATCCAACTCCATTCACAAGAACCATAGTTCCAAAATGGTGTTAGCGAAATCCTCTGATTTTTATAGCACAATTTCTACACCTGTAACCTCTAACAGGAAACAGGCTCTAGTCCTGTGCAAAAGAAGTGTGTATTACTTACAGGCATTACTCCAGAACACCAAAAAGAGAATGTGTGTCAGAGCATACGTGTTAGCACTTCACATTTGTGAACTCAAAATTGCAGCCATGAACTTCCTTGGAAAGGTACAGCACTAGTTAAAAAATTTGGAAGCCATGAATATTTTCTTGATCTCCAGAATTTTTTTAGCTTTGGTGCAATCAAGTGGCTGTTCTAAATTATACAAAGCTTTTTCCCAAAGAGCTAATTTGGGATGTTCAAGAGTTGTCCCAAATAAACAGCTGTCCCAATTAACCAGAATCTGCTGTATATTAAAAATCCCCGCTGAAATCAGGCTGTAGTTCTGCACACAAAAGTCTCCCATCCACATTTAAGGGAAGGAAAGGCAAGATTTCAAAATTTAGAAATGTAAGTACTACTGCATTTCATTCATAAGGAACATGTCCTAGAAAAGTAGCAGTAAAATCCTCTTAATTGTTATAGCACATTTTCCACACCTGCAACCTCATACAGGAAATCAGCTATTCATGGTAACTAGTTTATATGAAATTTAGAACTGCACAGAGGTCTACTATTGAACTCCATCTACAAGAACCATCGTTCTAAAATGGTGTTAGCGAAATCCTCTGATTTTTATAGCACAAAAAAAAATCACTTGTAGACTCTAGTCTTGTGCACAAGAACCGTGTATTACTTACAGGCCTCCACAACACCAAAAAGAGAAAATGTGCGAGACAGAGCATGTGTGTCAGCACTATGCATTAGCGAACTCAAAATCTGTAGCCATGAAATTTCTTGGAAAGGTACAGCGCTAGTTCAAAAATTTGGTAGCCAGAAATTTATTTTCTTGATTAGGGTGTCTACAAATTTGGGAAATATAATTTCATGACCAATAAGAAATTTTCATGACCACTCGTATAAGATGTCAGTGTATATATAGATAAATACACATCCATGCTACAGTAAGTATATGCACATATATACACACACACATACATATTAAAGAGGGGTGACGCCACTCTGCCCAATTGTTTTTTTATCTACCAAAAAAGTGCCCTCTGCTGTTCTGCTAGTAACAAAAATCTACTCATCATACTTTGAGTGCACTTAAAAGTAAGCTGAAATACTCACCAGTTCGCTACAAGATTTCATTACACGCCCTTCTTTATTTAACATTTATTGGAAAATGCTGTCTCCACAAGTAGCATAATTTAAATTGCTAAATTGATTTCAAAATTTAGTAAACATTATGTACATGCATTTATATATGCTGACATTTTATCAGTTTTCTTTGTGGAGGAGAGAACAAATGCCTTTTTTTTTTTTTTTTTTTTTTGGCACATACATCGTTAGGTGGATTGCACCTTTTGTTGTCAGTGCATTGAGAATTACTTAAAATTTTGCCAGAAAATGAAAAATTACTAAAAATAAAAAGAAATACATGACCCCAAAGCAAAATTCATGAACTCTTTCTTAATTTGTGACGTTCTTGGTTTTCATGTCTAGTAGACACCCTACCCGGTTGATCTCCAGAAATTTTTGAGCAGCGCAAACGAACCATCTAGCATTTAAAGTCAACCTAACGATATGGATAAGGTAAATACCAGAGTTGTATAAAAAAAATGTATCTGCGTAGACAACCATTAAAACTTGCTGCAAACCCGTGAATCAGACACACGATAACAACAGAATAAGATAATTTGAGGAAAAATTAATAAAACAATAAATAATTATCAGAACATCACAGATTTCAGTGAGAACAAAATAAGTACAGTACAACTGAATGTGCAGCAATGTGTGTGAAATGGACATTTAGGGCAAAATATTGGTTATGAACCTCATAAAAACAAGACTAATTAAGGAAAGTTTTTATATCTACAAAAACAGTTCCATGAACGAACCTTAAAAAATCATAAATAACATTTTCAACAACTTAATTCAAAAAGACTTACAAAATACATAAGGAAATAATTTTAATTTAATAACTGGCAACTGCAAGAGGAACCCGGCAATAAAATTTAAATTCTTTTTACGTAAATGAAACTTTTAATACAGTTCCTATACATTGAAAACAGGCCTTGATAAAATCTAGAGGCCAGAAACATCAGTAAAACAAAAGCACTAAGATGTGAAAAATAAGTGAACGTTCAAATAGAATTAAGTATTTGCATTTTTGAACTTCCCTGTTTGTTGGCAAAGTTCGATTAACACTTACCGCACGTGGGGCTTGGCTTTCAATTCTTATTTCCGTTATGTGGATGCGGCATGGGGGTTTTTCATTTAGTCACGGGTCCACTTCATTTTTTCTCCCGTTGGTATTTATCTGGCCTCGTCACTAAATGAGTTTTTTTCCTTTGCTGCCTCCTCATTTGCTTCAATAATTTTTTCATAACCCTAGTACTTTCGGTAATACTCCATTACCGTCATCGGGGGACGTTTTGCTTCGACTAGCACGGACCGTGTCAGCTGGGCACTTCGGTGGTTCAGCCGATAACAGAAGCATACAGGTAAAGATGAATGAAATCTAAGGTCTGTCATAATACCAAAAGTTGCTGCTGCTTTTGATAGAAATAATATAAGTATAAGAAAGTCAACAATGCTACTGTCTTAAACATGGCTGGTGGTAGTGAAGCAGACTGTTCAAAGAGTAATGAAAATTTAAAATCAGTAATTATTTCAAAAAGTACTGTTCATCGTGAACGTCAATGCTTATGTAGTGAAACTGCGCAACAGATAAAAATGGAGTTTAATGCCTCAAAATCAGTAGTTCATTGGGACGGAAAGTTATTACCTGATTTATCATTAAATGAAACAAGAAAGGTAGACCGTTTACCAGTGTTAGTTTCCTCTCTAAAAGATAGTAGTACAAAACTTCTTGGAATTCCTAAGCTGTTATCTGGTACAGGGAAAGCAGCAGCTAATGCAGGTTTTGAACTTTTACAGTCATGGAAATGTGATTCTCAGGTTATTGGTATGTGCTTCGACACAACCTCCTCAAATACTGGAAAGTTTAAAGGAACATGTGTTGTTCTTGAAAATAAAATAGAAAGAAGCCTTCTGTGGTTAGCCTGTAGACACCACATGTTTCAAATGTTACTTTCAGATATATTTCATGTATGACTTGGATCGTCGAGTGGACCCGAAATTATTATGTTTAAAAGATTTCGAGAAAAATGGATTGAACTTAACCACCGCAACTCAAAATGTCAAACAATGCCATTGATAGCAGCATCCGACACTTTGAAATTTTTTATTACTAATCAACTTCAGACAGCTGCTAAACACTTTCCTAGAGATGATTACAGAGAACTATTAAATCTTTCCGCTCCTATGATTGGAATAGATGCGAACAATATTATTCGGAAACCAGGTGCTCTCCACAGAGCTAGATGGATGGCAAAAGCCATTTATTCATTAAAAATTGTACTACTGTTTGATGGAAATGAATCTATCATACAATTGACAACGACAATTTCAAGGCCTTCAAAGGTTCAATCGGTTTGTTGTATGCGTATACATTCAATCATGGTACACATGTCAGTCTATTGTAGATGCACCGTGAACGACGTTTTACTGATATAAAGATTGCATGAATATGATGATATACAACTACGCAAAACAGGATTGAAGATTATTTTACGTCACTCCTGGTATTTAAGTGAAGAGCTTGCCACTCTTTGTTTGTTTTCAACACTTCTTAGTGCCAAGGAGAAATATATGTTAGTTAGTAAAATCAGTGAAAAAAAGAATTTGCACTTAAAGAAACTTCCTTTAAAATTTGATGACTTAAATATCTCTCGCAGCTTCTTTCACACCGCACAAATACACGACAGCTTCCTAAGCGTGCCTGTTGTGAAATGGCCAGAAACACAATCTTTTAAAGAAGCTAAAGAAATTGTTAAACATTTGCTACGTGTTAATGACTGTGCTGAGCGAGGCATAGCATTAATCGAAAGTTTGAATGATGCAACAAAAGATGAAGAACAAAAACAGTATTTATTGCAGGTAGTTGAAATGCATAGAAAGAACTTCGTGAAGTGCAACCGTAAAGATCTTCAAGATATGTAAAAATTATTAATTATGTTATTTATAGAATGTTAGGCAATATTTTCCTCTTTATTATCTTGTTAAACTTTACAGGTGAATTTTGCTGTAAAACATTCTTTTTACATTGCATTTTGCAATGTTGAATGAAGTTCGTTTTTTGTAATTTTCTTAATAATTTTTCTTATATTTTCTACACTAAATATTACCAATAGAGTACATTTTTTTAGAAACGACATATTAAAAGCGTGTAACATTTTAAATAAAAAATATATTTAAAAAATAATAATTTCGTAAGTAACTAAAAAATTATCGAATTAAAACTATTTTTTAATTTTTTGGCGACCTTGAGGGACCTCTAAATATTTTTTTTAAGCTGAAATTTTACAGGAGACTTTAAAGCACACCAAACAAAACTTTTCAGGGGGTGAGAGTCAAAATATTTTTTTTTTGGGGGGGGGGGGGACACCCTAATACATACCCAAGTGGGAAGGGTAAATATTAATGGGTATTTACCCATTTCTTAAATACCCACCCAAAAATGGGTACTTTCAAAAAATATCTAACATATCACTAATGGACACACATTGAACCATGGAGGCCTGATTCTGAAAGTTTTGGAAGGTAAAATTCAAGGCAAGAGAGGAAGAGAACGACCAAGAAAGGTTTTGTGGCACAATTACTCCAAGACACTAATACTAGGACATACTATGACTTGAACAGAACCTCGGAAAATAGAGAGGAATGGAGAGACAGAGTACATCTACTGAACAACCAGTCCTTGGACTGAGTAACCAAGAAGATGTCACTAATTTTTGTTAAAAATATATTACATAACTTTAAAATCAAATTTAAAATAGTTTTTAAAATTACTCATTTTTAAATGCAATAATGTTATTCAATCAGTAAGTGGCAGCCTAACATACTGATTAATATATTTCCTCTGGCACAGGGAAATAAATCACAGCATATTTCATGAAGGGAAAAAAAGACGCTTTTCACAATATGCTTTAAATTAAAAATACGGGGAAATTTCATGAAGTATGGCTGGGCGATGTAGAATTTTAACATCACAATGTATCATCTTTGAAACATCGGTTTTCACAATGTAATGAAATACCCCGCTGGTATTCAAAATCACACAGGGTTTTTTTTAAACGGAAGGTCTTCTGTTTAAAAAATTGCTTTTTTATAAGTTAATTATACTGACTGTTATACCAGGTTGTTAAAATGCCAAAAGGTGGAAATATAATATACAGAACTTAAGTGGATTGGGAGTTTCTAATTAATCTTGGGTTAAATGCAATAACATTTGAGTTTGAAAACTTACACTACATGATGAAATCATTTTGTTATTCTATAAATTATATCTCAAATCATTTTGTTATTCTACAAACTATATCTCTTGAGAAACTACAAAATATTTTGTTCAGTTCAGCAAAATAAGGTGGTCCTGTCTTAAAACATACTTTGCTATCTATTTGGCATACAACTGGAAATTGTTAAATCAAACTATATGCATCAAAATACATAAATTTGATTAGGGTATGTTATAAATACAAAGTTGAAAATTTATTTTAAAATACACATTTGAGAGTTAAAAGCAGTTTTATAGATTTTACTCTTATCTATACTTCAAACATTGGCTGTAAGTGAAGAAGCAAACTTGCCAATAGAGCTAAAGAAGAATTTCTTGATGACTGTGTTTTGGGTTTGTAGTGTTCACCCTAGAGTTTTTTTACAGCTGGGTGGCAAGAAATTTTAGCTGGGTGGTACTTTAAACGACCCCTTCCTCAATCGAAAAAAAAAAGAAAAGATGTCGTTTTGCTTTAACATGATTGTACTTATTAAATACTTACTGACTAATTATGTTCAACACAGATTTCAGTCGTTTTCACCAATATTTATGGTGCATGTGGGAGTAAGTTTTCCAATAACCTAGTGTTCTCCAGGGAGAACACTAGGTTTGTATCGAAAAAATGGTCCACATTCTGAAACTGATAGTTGATTTACTTAATAAAGTTCAGTCAAATGTGCCACAGATACATTGTGTTTTCTGAATTTGAAAACCTTCAGGCTACTTTAAATGAACAGTTGCCTGCATACCTGCCAACTTTCAGAAACAGAAATCCGTAAAAAAAAAATTAATCGATATATTCGATGAAAATTTTAATCGGTATATTAGATTAGATTACTTGTCGCGCATATTGTTTAAATGTACCGAACATATCAATTTAAAAACGATGTTACTCAAATCAAGTATAAACTCGTAATTGAAGTGACTACAGATGTTTGAATTTATTGGCACATTTATATCGATTAAAATAAATTCCATACATAATTTCTCATTACTATGCTATCATTATTATCTATAGTGATAAAAATTTACTTTTACAGAAGTTTGCATCTAAAGAGAAGGATGTTCTACATTTTCAATGGGATTGTGTCCCACGCCGTCATGAAACACAATAAAATGTTTTCAAAAACAAACCATTTTCATGTTAGGCTTTTATCTTACGAAGACACGGACGATGAGACAGTCAAATAAAAAAAATGAAATAAGTAAGAGTGACTGAGAGACACTAACTGGTAAATTATGTTCAACTATAAATGAAGTGAACTAACATTTCGCTTGAATCGCATCCAGTTCATTATAACTTTTAACAAAGGAAGTCAATCTCGTTATTTTTTTCCATGCAGTCAACGTTATATTTATGCTTGTCATTAGAAATATGATTTATAATATCATTCGTTCCACCATGCGAAATGTTGAAATTGTATCTACACGTAGAACTAAACACAAATTTTCCATTTTTGAAGATTTTGCAATACACAGGAATTCCGCAGAACACGCATTGCGGAATGTTTGATAGTACTTTTTTTCCCTTTTATATTGCTGCTCATAGCGAATCACTAATACAAAATTTATTACCACTAGGAAAAACTGCTACAGTAAAATAGTAGCAGCTTAAGAGTTGCAATTTGAAGAGGAAAAAAAATACTGATTGCAGAGTTATCCAATTTGAGCTGGTCAGCTAGGAAAGCAGAGAGCAACTGAAAGATTTTTTCATCTAGAAACAAAGATTTAGGTTTTAGTTACGAACGTCATCCTCTGGGGTCCTCCGCTCCCTCCCCATCATTCCTCACAAGCGGATCGATGCCTAGTCTTTTACTAAATCCGACCCCTTTAGCGGCATCATTTATACTTCCAAATGACACTGATTTTATTTATAGTTCTGCCTTCCTTTCCTGTCCTCGCCCCCTCCCCCTCATCTTACTGAATAGAGCTTCTCTAGTCTAGTTATTCCTTTACAAAAACAATCTGGGCCCATCAACGTCTGAATTACCCCCTCTCCTGCAGTAAACCAACACAATGTGTTTTGCCGGAACAAAACCAACAGTTTTTTACATCAGGATCACAAGAAATGATACAGCCACTTTGTCGGTGACATCATCCCCATCTCGACCCCTGCTTTCTTTGTGGCGTAGCCATGGCACAAAACGTTTGAACCAGGATTTTAATTCCGATCTTATATCTCTGAGAGAAAAAAATAGCTTAACATGACAAAAAATACACATTCTATTTTTTAAAAATGACAAAAAATACACATTCTATTTTTTAAAAATGACAAAAATACACATATTCTGTTTTAAAAAATGAAGATCTCTAAATATCAGACAATTTGGTTTGATAGAATTCACGAAACCAATGGCGGGGGTTGTTTTTTTCAAACAGATAAAAAAAAAAAGTCTACTCCTTAAAATAAACTCGTGCTGTCAAAATCCGGATATTTTAAAATTAAGAATTGTTTTCTAAAAGACCAAAATTTCATACCTACAAAAAAAGTGTGGGTTTTCAAAAACAACAGTGTTCTTCACGATACTTTACTGTTTTCTTTACGAATCTCTTAGTATGAATTAATTGATATTGTATAATGTTCTCCCTAGAGCGTTTTTACAGCTGGGTGGCAAGAAATTTTAGCTGGATGGTACTTTAAACAACCTCTTCCACAATCAAAAAAAAAAAAAAGGATGTTTTGCTTAACATGATTGTACTTATTAAATACTTACTGATAAATCATGTTCAACACAGATTTCAGTCATTTTCACCATTATTTATGGTGTCTGTGGGAATAAGTTTTCCACTCTTACTTTTACGTGTGTTGTGAAAACATTCATTAAAGAAAATTTAGCTGGGCGGCAGAGAAAATTAGCTGGGTGGACCGCCCAGTAAAAAGGCTCTAGGGAGAACACTATTGTATATTTTGCGTGTTTTTGCTTTATAAATAGAACATTTTTTGTGCCTGTTAATTTCTAAATTAAAAAGCTACCACAAACGCGTCATTTTATAATTAAAAATTCTATCCAAATCGGTCAATTTCCACGGAAGATATTGTGCTGAAATTCTAAAACGTGAGCTAACAAATCTCGCGCATGTACTACTGAACTGTCCCCGTTAATGGTGATAGCAACCATTTTCAATAGGATAGGTCCACTATGGGTGCTGAACACTCAAACTTCATCACAAACATGCTTTGATTTTACGCAAGTCATCACGCAAAAGGGCGGAAGAATGAATAGGAAAGCAGAGAGCAACTAAAAGAAATAGAAAGCAGAGAGCAATTGAAAATAATGTCTTGACCTTACCTTTGACCATTTTCAGTAGGAATTTGACGAATTAGTATGTACCCCAACATATTAATTTCGTTGAATCAAGCCAAAAAAATTTTATGGACGTTATCGAGCGATGAACAAAGCACGGTTGGAAAGCGTAGAAAACTTACGACTAACGGACCAGCAAAATAAATC
Source organism: Macrothele yani (assembly GCA_039090855.1). NCBI lineage: Eukaryota > Metazoa > Arthropoda > Arachnida > Araneae > Macrothelidae > Macrothele > Macrothele yani. Next base: position 110,709,335 of record CM077030.1, on the reverse strand, counting down.
ATTGCTGGAGCAGCACGAGCACGAATGAACATTGGACTTTTTACCTTCCTCTTATAGTAGCATTCTTTTGTTAGGTCAAATTTATTTCCAGAGAAGAAGTCACGAAACCATGCCCCAATGCATTTTTAATTTCACAAAACTGGCAGTTTTTGCTTAATTTCATCATATTGGGTATCGACTGGGCTTAAAAATTCCACAGATTTAAAATCCGTTTGAAATTTTTTCTACGATAACTACGTTTTGAGATAGCATTTTGAACTAGGAGGAATAAAGACACCTGGCTCCAATGCAAGACACACCCCATGTTGGCCTGCTGAGAAGTTGCGACTCGGGAGACAAACAATGCATTATCTGAAAAGAAGGTGGGAAACAGTGCGCGAGAGGGGGGGGACCAAGCTCAAGGTTAAACAAGCGCAGCTGGTTGGTGTTCTAGTGTTTGAAAAAAGGCAAAACAATAACCTAAAACGAGGGAAAACTACAGCAAAATGTTCCCAAATAAACACATGACTGAAAACTTATTCGTAACTTACATCGGCACTTTACTTTGAATGGATTCGAAAAAAATCAGAAAAAGAAAAAAATCTCTGAGAATCACCAAATCCGTAAAATTAGCATTTTGCCCGTAAAACAAGTCACATTTCCGTAAATTTTACGGATAAACTGTAAAACCTGGCAGGTATCCCCTTGCGAAAAGCTGAAGAACCACTGATATTAAAGAAATTTACAGAAAGGGAAATTTTGCCTAGGACATATTCATTTAGAAGTAGATCTGAATCCAGCTTCACAAGGTTGTAAATTAGGTCCTATCCAATTGGTTGATGCAATAAGCTGCATTTGTGGTGTGGGACAACACATGGGACTAAAAAACATACAATTAAGAACAGATTTGGCAAACTACAAAGACAAAGATGGACTTCGGGCAAGGAAGTTTGTATGAGAAGAAGTTGGCAATATGAGTCCCATACTACGGTGGAGAGGTTTATTAAGAGGGCCAAATGAACTGGTTGAAGTCACCATTAGGATCTTAAGGGCACCAAATAACATCAGCGGACACTGAAAAATCATTCAGCACATCCAACTGGATCCACAGTACAAAGAGAAATTGCTTGACATCAGAAAAGGCTGCAAAATTAACCTATTTGGCATACAACTGGAAATTGTTAAATCAAAAACATATTCTCAAACGAGGTTTAGATGAGCATAGCCCAATGAAAATACCATGTCTACAACATTTAGCATGTTAAAAGACAAGTCGGAAAATGGGAAGGAAACAGCAAGATAGAAAAGTAGATTCAGAAACAGAAGAATTTGAAAATGAAACAAGCTCAAGTGATTCTAACTTGTGGAGTCTGAATCACTTCAGATTCAGATGAATAGAACATTAAAATTATAAAATGCTGAGCAGCTGTAATATATCCTTAATATTGTAAATTAATGAGTAAAGACTATTTTGATTTAAAATAAAGGAAATTTTTCATAAAGGTGTAATTTTTATTGTTTTCTTTCCTCATAAGAAAATTGTACACAGAATAGGAAATGTCTATGCTAGATAAAAAGTAATTATTGTACTTTTCAGGCATGAAAGTGGTCATTGCAGAAAAAGGCGAACTTTTCCCACACAGGAATATGCAAAAATAATTAACCTTTTAAGCATTTATTAACTACCCTAAGCACCATATATGCATATATAAAAGCCATAAAATTGTCTTACATTTCTTTAGGTACAAATAATTTTATTTTAGTCAATGTGCTTACACCTAACCAATAATGTCAATACCATATTTATATTGATCTAATTTCTTTATCTCAAAGACTACTACAGTCTTGTGACGATTATATATAGATTAGAAAATGCAACGTAGTTGTCACAAATGTTTATTTTTTCAAGCCGACCATGGTTTCGCTAGGTATGGACCTAGCTTCATCAGGACGAATGGCACGTCAATATTCAAATTGTATATGACATCATAAATGATGTTTACAGTTTATGATGTCATATACAATTTGAATATTTACGTGCCATTCGTCCTGATGAAGCTAGGTCCATACCTAGCGAAACCATGGTCGGCTTGAAAAAATAAACATTTGTGACAACTACGTTGTATTATCTTAACCTATATATAATTGTCACAAGACTGTAGTCTTTGAGATAAAGAATCTAGTTTAACGGACTTCCAGACTACACCACTGCTTAAGTATAGGTCTGTGCATCTTAAACGGAAGCCATTTTAACATCCATCCTATTGGCTACTTCAAATTCAACTTTCAACATGAAGTGAATTATAGGAACGTTGTACATCTAATGCTCCTGAGAAGATATGACCACTTTGAAAAGTACGATCAATCATTTCTCGAACTGAGAATAAAGAAGTTCAGATTACTGAACCATTTGAATTTCTTGCAACGATGCAAAAGACATCGCATCTTACCGAACTTTATATCCTTGAAATGTAACCTAATACCTACTCAGAACGTAACAAGAGCAGTGAGCAATGCTTCTTTTGCGATTCTTAGAGCTGTTATTAAGGACACTCGGAAGGACATTGCGAAGGTGGAACATGAACTTTATGATCTACATCTTTGGTTAGCTAACAAATTAGCAGATTTTGATACATTAGACAAAAACACTTCAGTTCATAGTATCAACATGTCATCGAATTACAGAATTTCCCTCGAAAGAAAATTCCAACATTTGATAGCAGGTATTAAGAATAAGCAGTCTTATACCAATAGTAATAATTAATGGAATAGTGTATCCAGATAATGAAGTGTTTGTCAACTTGTCCGGTCATAGTCTCACTAAAATTGAGAAAAGGACTTTACGATATAATTCTAATTTTGCTATCTCAAGAACGATACCGGTATCAGACATAGTTGCTTCAGTTGAAGAATCTCTATACAAAGCAGTCTCAACTTTGAAGAAAAATAAATAGTTAGACATTGTATCAGCCAAGTGATAACCGCAAATCACGCTACATTACCTAGACTAAATTTAACCACCAAAGAAATTAATGTGCTTAAAGAATTGCACTCAAATTCAAATTTAATCATTACTAGAGCTGACAAAGGAGGTCAGGTGGTTGTGTTAGACAAAAATCATTATGATAAAGTTAAAAACCTTATTTCGGATGGACCTTACAAAGAAATAAAGAATGATCCTTCAGATAAACAATTGAAAGAAATACAGAAATTGGTCAAAAACTCAGAAACTCTGAGCCAAAACATAAAAAACAAACTTAAACCTTTATACACCCGTTGTGCGAGATTCTATGCTTTCCCTAAAATACATAAATCTGGAATTCCTTTCCGGCCTATAGTAAGTAATATCGGCACAGCAGCATATAAGTTATTGAAGTTCTTATCTTCAAAATTATCTACCTTGGCCACTTCAAACGAAAAATCTGTGAAAAATTCCATCGAGTTTACCAATCGACTCAAACTACACCTCTACGTAGATCAACTAATGCTATCCTTTGATCAAGGTTAGTAGACTCCAAGGTTATGCTTATCCGACACTTCCGCTGAGCACTGTCTCAGGGGTCGCCTTCGTGACGTCACAGTCCCGGAGATCTCCACACCCCATCCGCCTAAAGCTGCTTGCTCCCGTTTTTCTGGTTCAGGGTCTGAAAGCTACATTGTCTCATTTGAAGCTAGGTATTTGTAGCAAACAAATTTTCTTTTCCTTGGTTATACGTTAAACACTGAACATGCCTGGTTTGTGCACAATAGCAACGTGTCAATATTATTATTCGAAAACCAGAAGGAATGGCATTCATTACCATAGGTTTCCGAAAAATGAAGCTTTGCGTAAAACATGGAAATTGAGATGCAAACGAGCTGACAGTTTCAACGAAATGAATTCAGCTATTTGTTCGGAACATTTTCCTGAGGAAGACTACGAACGCGATTTAAGGAATGAACTTCTAGGTTTGCCTATCCGCAAAATGCTAAAGGACACAGCTGTACCAAGTTTAAACCTCCCGGGAAACTTTAATGTAAATTCTAATTCAGAGAGCAAGAACAGACAGGAGAAAAGGAAACGAACTGATCTTGTTGGCGATTTGATAAACTGATAATGCAGAGGAAATTTTGGAAGACATGTGGAGTGCCAATGATGAAAATACTGAAATTGAATGTATGAAAGACCTGAAAACAGAAAATGAAATTCTATTGAAGGAAAATTATATTTTGATGAAGGAAAATGAAAAGCTGAAAAAACAAATATTATATTTGAGCTCTTCAAACCATAGTCTAACTTTACGTGTAAAAGTCCTCAAAGTAAAACAGAATCAAATGCAGAAAGAATTATTAGAATTGCGAAGGTTACGGAAAGATGAGAAAAAAGACAGAGAAATGTGCATAAAAAATTTGCTTTCTACAGTGTTTACTACAGGACAGATAAGGGTTTTGTTAGGCCAAAAACGGATTGTTTGGAATTCTGATATTGCAGCTGCAATAACATTAAGAACTGTTTCCAGGAGAGCATATCACTACTTGAGAAATAAAGTTAATATTCCGCTTCCTGCTTTGTCAACGTTGCGGCGATGGGTAGCTACAATTAAATGTTCACCTGGAATTCAAGCCACAACTTTAAAACTGATGCAGAGCCAAGGAATGCAAATGACTGAAGCCGAAAGAACATGTGTAATTTCTATAGATGAAATGAAAGTTTCCAGCAAAATGTGCTATAATATTGAAACAGATGAAGTTATAGGACCGTGTAGGTACATACTGGTATTCATGGCAAGAGGACTTTTTAATCCCTGGAAACAACCAGTATTTTACGATTTTGACGTTAGCAGGGATCATAGCATACTTCTGGAAAATTTTAGGTTGGAATTTTAGGAATTTTAGAAAAATTTTAGGAAAATTTTAGGAGTGTATTTCAATAAAAACTAGATGTATATTTGTATACATCTAGTAAAACAACTTTGTATACATTGTAAAGAGTTTGCTTCACACCCTTCAACCATATATACTGATAGACTGCGCATGACATCAAAATTTCTGGCTCCAACATAAAATCACATGACAACAGTCAAAAAGATGGGTTACACCTGCTGTGCTTATGGTTGCTCTGAGCGATATAGTAAAGAAAGTTCTATGATTTTTCATGGGTAAGAAACGAATTAAATACCTAAGTCAATAAAGTTCAATTACTTAACCAGAAACTTGCAGCTATTGATATAAAAATATAGTAACTTAAGAAAAAAAATGGAATGCAGGTTCCAAATTCTTCGCAAATGTTCATCACATTATAAATCACAAAATGTAAACAACCCGTTCATGCATGTATATAGCTCATAAGTAAACTTACCTGAAGAGTTTTCATTATATATGAGGCGCATTCACATAATACACCGAAAACACTGAAGTTCTGCAATGTAAATTAGTAATCATAACAGCATTTTTACACGAAATTTGGAGTCTGATGATGACGTGCCCAATGTTTGAGCCATGGCGGCTTTGATGCAGCTATTGCCAATGCGCAGTCCATTAGTATATATGGTCGAAGTTAACACCCAAATTTTTTGCATAACGTCTAATGTCTAAAGTTTAAGTATGATTTACTTCTAATGTTCAGTTCTTATCTTTTCACGTGTTATTATCATATTCAAGTATATTTACCACATTCAAGTTTCACTTTGAACATTAATATGCTGTTTAACCAGAAGCAATTCACGATTTTCACAGAAAGTTTTCAGGTTTCACATTAAATTATAATATCCTAAAAAGGTAATTGAAAACCAAGAACTATGTACAATTGTTCACTGAATTACTTTTTTTCATATTATTGTTTTAACCTTTTTCTGATACGCCTATCTTTTTCTGCTTCCACCACAACTAATTTACTTTGTTTTCTTTATTTCAGCTGAACCTTGTATGATCAAGTTAGAGGCAACTGCTATTTCAACAGTATTTTGTTTTTCTACAGCTTTTCACATTCTTTCTGTTCCCTCTTGAATTACTGCTAGGGAGGCTTCTTTATCTTTTTTAAGCCTATTTATTTCTGCATCATTTTCTTTTATTTTGTCATCAAACTCAGCTTTTCTTTTTTCTCTAGCTGCTTTTCCTTATTTTCCCTCTCTTTCTGCTTCCTTTCTTTTACCTTTTTTGATTGTTCTTCCTTCAGCTTATCAACATACTCTTTATAAAATTTATGTGAATCACGAACACTATTTAACAAATTTATTTATTGTTATGGGAATTTCTTGTTATGGGAACTTTTTTTCTTTATGATGCGCTTTTACTTGTGAAAAGCCACTATTAGAAATATTGAAAATTTCTGAACACAATATACACTTAGCAGAAAATATTGTTTCAGTTGCAGAACACCATTCTTTCAACTTCACTCCGTCCAATTCTTTGGCGAGCCACGCATCTTGAAATTTCGTTTTGGATTTAGGCATCTTAAACACTTGTATTACTAACCAGAAAATGAAAGGGAAGTACAAAAACACGTTCCAATATTGCAAAACCAGACAACTTCCCGAAATTTGGCTGCGAGGATGTCAGAAGATATGAAAAAAAAAAAAAAAAAGCAGGTCACCACTAGAGAACTGAACCTGCACAGAGAACACCATAAAAGACGTAAAACCAGAAACTATCATACGCATCTCACGCAAGTTCAGTCAAAGCGAGTCGGAGCCGAGATATATTGCGCATCGAAGGTCGCTGTCGCCGACGCATGATCGAAGGTCAATGATCACGTGCTCTACTGCCTGCCAAGATAACTCAGCTACCATCCCATCGTCATTACCGGAGGTTACGGAAGAAGACCACATGTTTCCTCTTTGCTTCCACCCACCTGCGGTTTACAATAACAAAACATCAGCAGAAAGAGGAGTTTCCACAAGGCATGTACAAAAATAAAGTACGATCTTCTGCGTGCCACGGAGTTCGTCTGCAAAGCGCAAACCAGGGGTGAAAATGACCCCTTCCCTTTTCCCTTAGATCTCTTGTTACTCTCGAAAACTGTTCGAAGGCAAAAAAATGGAACGCCCGCCCCGAAGCAAGTGCATCTCGATGGCGTCATTTTTCCCTCCCTTCAGCAGCACAGCATATAGGCTGTGTTTCTACAATAACAGGTCTTTTTACCTTACCGTAATGGTAAATTTATTGGCGTTAATAACGGTTGTTTTTAATAAAAATAAGCTTACGAAAATTTTAGGATGAATAGCAAATTTTAGGTCTAATTTTAGGAATTTAAGGAGGGTCACAAAATATTAGGAATTTTAGGAGAATGCGATCCCTGCGTTAGTGGTTCCAGTCTCAGAGAAATATTAATGAAAGTAATTTGTGCCGTAGAAAATATCATGTTTCCTGTATTTGCTCTTACTTCAGATATGGGAGCTTTAAACCAGAAATTATGGAAAGAATTGGCTATATCGCCTGAGAGTCCGTTCTTTGAAAATCCTTTCGACAAAAACAGACATATAAATGTATTTGCTGACATTCCGCATATGGTAAAGTTATTGCGAAACCATATTTTGGACAGTGGCATAAAAATAAGAAATATAGTGATAAATTGCTCCCTATTTGAAAAGCTATTAGAGAAGGACAGTAAGGAATTAAAAATAGCGTATAATATGAGTGAAACACACATACGTGTTAAAGGAGCAAATAGGCAGATTGTACGTTATGCTGTACAGTTGCTTTCGGAGCGTGTTGGAAATGCCATCAAATATTTATTTCCCGAAGATGATGAAGCAACAAATTTTATTCTTCTTCTTGACAGATTTTTTGATACAATGAATTCGAGGCAACCATTCTCAGACAAACCATTCCGATGTGCTTTAGGTAACAATCAACAGCAATTTCAACTTCTGAATGAGGCTTACAACACTTTTTCGCAGATGCGCGTTGTTGAAAGAAAAAACGCCCTACCATTTCAGCAAGGTCTTCTGGTCAGTATTACATCCGTAATGGCTGTCCACAAGATTCTAAGCAAAAAATACGAGCTAAAATATTTTTTAACTCAGAGTTAATCAAGATGTCCTAGAAAATTTTTTCTCACAGATACGTGCAGCAGGGAATACCTATGATCACCCTTCACCACTGGAATTTCAAAATCGTCTCAGACTGCTGGTACTTGGGAAAGTAGTCTGGAACTGTCAGAAATCTAACGTTTTGCCTGAGTCAGAACAACATTATTTAACTGTCTCCATGCTCTCGTCTTCCTGTGTCTTACACAATAATGCATCCAGCAACGATGAAACAGCCCACACAAGTGAAAATGAAATTACGGCTGCACTTCGCAAAGAACCCACAACTGCAATTACGTCTTCTAGTGACAGCATATCGTACCAAGCTTTACGATACCTTGCTGGATATGTTGGATTTAAATGTCAAACAACGTGTCCTGGGCTGGGGGACAAAAATGCATCTCTGGACCTAGTGCAAGAAAAAGGAATTCTTTGCGACTGGATTAGCGTCATAAGCAGAGGCTGCTTGCAACATCCAACAAATGAGTGGATGAGCATGGTTATCCAACTAGAAGAAATTTTTTAAAACTACATGGGAAAAATAATTTAAGGAAAGTTAAAAGAATTGTTCACACCGCAGTGGAAGCTTCTGCCCATCAGTTCCCTCCAAATGTGCACCCTGCCATCAAACTATTCATGAAAACCCGAATTATGATCCGTATGCGCGATATTAACGCTCAGCAAAAAATATATTGCCAACCCAAGAAGAGAAAACTGGTTAAAACAGTTACCTAAGGAACATGACAAAGGTAAGTGAAGAAAGAATTTTTTTACGTTAAATAATGTCCCGATTCTTAAAGTTCTCAAAATTTAGCGAATAAAATATGACTAAAGAAACAAACAAACAAAAATTGCAAAGATCCATGATTTTAACTTTTCTGTTTAGCGATTAGTTACAAATAATAACAGGACATTAATAGTGAAATTAATTTCCAACTTTTTAATTAAGCAAGTTAGTGGAATGCTACTCAAGTTTTTATTTGTTCCGCATAAAAGAATTTCTTCATGAGGTTCTGACAGCATAATCTTATAAGTTTTTTTTTTCCTTCTTTTGAATTTATTTAAAGACAGTATTACAATTGCATATAAATAAATTAGAAGGTATAATCACTGTCCCTGCGCTTTTCCTTAGTGTCATGTCAATATCCTATTTAGATTAAACAGATTTGAAAAAAAAATGAAAGAAATGCATAAGTTTCTTCACATTTTCGGTTTACTCTAAATAAAATATTCACATGGATGTCCGTTTTTCCTGATTATATTACAGATGTGCTTTTGCATTACATCTTGGTTGCAAGCTTTCAGATTCAGAGCGTATTTGAGTAAAAAGTTGTTGACATTTCTCCCGCGAGTGCTTCAATTGTATTAACAGTCCCTTACGTCACTACGTAAGGGACCGGCACTTCCGCTGCGAGGGAGGCAGGATGAGCAAACCTTACTGTCTATTAACCTTGTCCTTTGATGTGGTATCTATGTTCACTAATGTTCCATTAAAAGGAGCTCTGGAATTCCTAAAATAAAGTCTAGTAGAGACCTGAAGTTGAAGAAATAACAAGACTAGTGGACATTTGCATAAAACAGAACAGATTTACTTTCCATGGAATGTTTTATGAACAGACGGGAGGTCTAGCCATGGGCAGCCCACTGTCACCTATATTATGTGAAATCTTCATGCGTCGATTTGAAGAAAAACTTTTCAAACTCGTGAAATTTGACTTGTGGATACGAAATGTAGATGATACTTTCGTTCTATGGAAGGGAAAACATTCTGAAATTCCGGAATTAGTCAAACTTATAAATTCCATTGACCCTCACGTTCAATTCAGCTACGAAACTGAAAATAATGGATGCCTACCATTCCTTGACGTCCTGATAACTCGCTTAAATCAATCTATCGCAACCACAATTTATCGGAAGCCTTTCACTATTTTTTTACCTCCACATGTTAAGTCTAATCACCCTTAATAAAAAAAGCAACTCTTGCCTTTTACAGTTGCGTATATCACGCGATACATGTTTAGATAAGGACAGTTTGGAAAAAAAACTTTATTTCCTTAAACGTGTTGCAGTAGTGCGAGGATACAACTCTTCCATTATAGACAAGGCTCTAACAAAATTCTGGAAACCGAAGACCATCTTCACATTAACTTCTGTGATGTGCCCATTGCGAGAAAATATTGCTATTATCCCATTTTCCCATGAAATTGCCTTCAAAATTACAAAAATTCTCAAAACCTTTAATTTTAAAGGTGATTTTTAAACCCATATTATACAAAATGAGATTTTTGGGATCAAAGAACTATGTTGAAAACAAAAACTCGTGGGGTATTTATCAAATTCCATGTGAATGTGGCGCTTCGTACATAGGACAGACCTGTAGTGCCTTGCGTTTTCGATTGAAGGAGAACAAGACCTACATTCGGAATTGTGACCTAAAGAAGTCATCGATGGCTACACACTGTTACGAAAAGGACCACAAATTTCTCTTTGAAGAAGCAAAACTTATTGACAAGCCAGATTCAACCACCAAACTTGATATTTTGGAAGCTTTCCATGTATATCAGAAGTCTTCGCAACTTGTCAATGACATGGCATCCACGCCATTTCTATCAAACGCGTGAAAGCATCTAATCAAAACACGTGACTGTAAACACCATTTATGATGTCATATACAATTTGAATATTTACATGCCATTCGTCCTGATGAAGATAGGTGAATACCCAGCGAAACCATGGTCGATTCGAAACATTTGTGACAACTATATTGTATTATCTTAATCTATATATTGATCTAATTTGTTTTCCTTCCCACATTTGAGTAATTAGATAGTTAACCGACACAAAAATTTACATGATGCAGGCCAAGTTCTGGAAACCTGATACCTATGGACATATGTACACATATGAGCTCATTTTTTTAATAAACAGCTCTTTTTTCCTCCTGAATCTCAGGAACTTCCCAGATGACTTCTAAAAAAGGCAGACTTCCACCTTTTGGCAGAACTCTTTCACCCCTGATTTTTTTACTTGTATTACAGTACCGGTATTTTTTTAAAAATTGTTTTGAATGGGTTTAGATTGAGAAACTATTCTACTAGTCATCTTGAAAGACTTTTTAAAATAATGAACTAAATTCTTACTTTTTTCATTTTAATCTGTTTCATACTATTCAGTTTAGTTATCATGTCATGAATAAACTGTTTATGGGTAAATAAGCAGTTAAACTTTAAAAACTATAAATACCCACTAAAATACCTATTTTGGGTAAATACCCAGGTATTTTACATCTCTATGTCAGCCCCTCTTTTACTGCTGGAACAGCAAATTGCACTACAAATTTTTACTCACAGTAGTTTACTACTAAAAATTAAAGGCTAATTGTTTATACGTTCAATAATATTTATAAAGTTATAAACATTTTCAATAATATTTTGTCGCTAACCTAATTTAAATTTTACCATTTCATAACCAAACTTATTTTTCTTCCTTTAGAGTAGGTGAAGCAAGAATCCTTCAATCTTTTAGAACATTTCCAACAGCTCCATGGAAACACCGGAATCCATGCTTGCCCTTTGACCTGCGACACCAACTGCTAAGCAAGAGCTTGCGACACAAATGTGACTGACTTGTGTACATAAAAATATCAGTTCTTTAATAAGGCTTATTTTAATTTACAGAACTGATTTGTGACTGTGCACACGCATCGGAAATCAGTTTTTCTACAAAAGAAATTGGACATTGTGAACCATGAGTCAAAAACATCCAGGCACAGTGCGCTTAACAAAGAACATGAGAAAAAAAGCAACAAGCCTAGAGAATGATTTCCCAAAATGCTGTGGGAAAAGATAAGTGTAACACCCGTTATGGGAAAGATAAGCAGTCAGGGCTTGTGACTTTTTCCCTCGTGTTCTTTATTAAGCGCACCCTGCCTGGATGTTTTGACTTGCGGTATTCACTGTCCAATTTCTTTCGCGGAGAACCCGATTCCCCACGCTGACGCACAGTCACGAATCAGTTCTGTGAATTAAAATAGGCCTTATAAAAGAACTGATATCTTTATGTATCCAACAATAGGCATAACAACATATAAATAATTGTCTATTGAATTTAAACACTGCTGTACTAAATTTGTTACTTGTCAACTAAAACTTTCCATTTGTCACAGATAACCACATTTTTCAAGCCCTGGAAATAAAGAACAGATAAACAGGAACCAATGAGTTTCCTGTTGCACTGTACTGTGTGGCTAAGGGTTTCAGTGCTTAGCTGATTTTAGGACAAGTGCTGAAGTCGGCCAGGCTGGAAGGAAAAAAATATTTGGAACTATTTTGAAGAAATTAAAAATATGAGTGGCAAAGGTTCACATGCTAAGTGCAAACTGTGCGAAAAAGAGATCCAGGGACTTATTGCACACATGAAAAGCCGTTACTCATTGTGCTCATTAAATACAAATGAAGTTAATGACCATTAACTGAGCACTTCAACTAATTTAAGATATGCTGAAGTTAATGATGCTTCACCTGCTAAGGAATCCCAGGATAAAAGAGACCTGTTGGTACCTGAAGCAACTACTAAATCTACGACAGCACAGAAAAATGTTAAAAACTGAGAATGGATTCATTTGTGACAAGAACCACAGCTGAAAAGAAAAAGATGTTTGATCTGCAAACTGCTTGAATGATCTATTCTTCAAACTTTCTGTTTCATATGGTTGAAAATAAGGAGTTTAAGAACCTTATTGAAATGCTACATCCTGGCTATAAGCCACCAACAGAACAGGATATAGCAGGTTGTTTGTTAGATGAGGTTTTGATAATGAAATAGAGAACTGTTCTCAGTCTTTAAGAGGGACCTAAAGATAAATTCTATCTTATATCTGTAATGTAAATTCTTTTGTACACATTTTCTCGAAGACTATCACTTTGTAGTGTTTGAAATTTTGAGCACAAATAAAAACGACCCATAGCTAAAATGTGATACGGTTATTATTCCAAAAAAATTGTTAGAATTTTTGTTAGAATTTTTTAAATTCAATTTATCGGACTCGAAAGTATTCGAATTTGGCGCTAGATGGCGCGATAAGTTAGCTTAGCAGTGTTTCTGTCTGAAAGAAACGACATCCCTCATTTCTGTTTGATTTTTCTAATTATCTGAGACAAATAGAAATCAATGAATAGATCCACAAATGAGATTGGAATCTTTTCTTCCATAAATCACCTTAAATTATATTGTACATTCATTTTTTGAGGAGAAAGTGTGTACATTAGCAGAGAACCCCTGAATTTGAGCTATAGAAACTCCATCTAATTAGGAAGCTCCGCCTACTTGCAAAGCCCCACCCCAAATAACCTCATTGGTAAAAACGTTACAGCGCGTATTTTGTCTTTTCGCCCTTGCAATGTTTCCTGACTTCATTCAGTTTGCTCAAAAAAATTTCAAAATCCTTGACCAGTTGTGGTTTAAGTAAGTTATTTTTTAAATGAAAAGTTCTGATCAGAACGCCCTGGTCAAATTATTAATACTTTCCCATCATGTCACAAAATAACAGAAGAAGAGCAAGGTATCCTGCCCACAGCAAGGCATGGAGAGCTAAGCGATTACGACGTTCTAGAGAGCAACAAAATGCCCTGGACATCAATCAGCAAGACGCTGTAAAGTAAGTATTTTATATATCAATATCCTTATGTGTATTTTCGAAGTATGTGTTGTTCTTTTTTGTGTAACCTATGTAACTGCAACATGTAGGATTATTACCAGCCCGAGTACGTAAGAGCAAGATAATCTTCCCCTTTCCCTACCAAACGGGACGGGGAGGCTGCGAACTACTAATACTGTACGATACACTATTGTAAAGGGCCAGAAATGCGAGATTGACATTTTATCTCCCCCCCCATTTTTTTTATACGCCTATTGCCTGTTTTAGGATAGCTGCAATTACCTAGGCCAAGTTGCAAGTGCCTATGAAAATTTGTTACTTTGGACCACATTGTTCGATCCGGTATTCCTACACGTAAATTTGAGAAAAAAAAATTTATTGAAGAGGTTTTTTATCTTTTGTGCATCACTCCAGGTACGTTTCATGTTGGGCTTTGGCATGATGTTACCTTCTTTCTTTTTTTTTTTTTTTTAATAAAATCTGTTTCGCGTATTTTCGTCATAGGGTCAAAGCGGTTCACTGTAAACCGCCACACCAGAAGATTGCCACACCGAGGAACACTTTGAATGTGTGGCAGTTTTCCAAGTTTCCGAATTATGTGTGGCAGTTTCCCAAGGTGCCTAACGATGGGAAGGAGCTCGTTTGTTTTTCGGAATTTTCATGTCCGTTCATACTTAGGGCAACTGGCCACAGAAGTTCGAGGGGGGGTATAAAGATTGCCGTTTCTTGGCCTATATTGAGAATTGAATTGGGAATTCCAAACAAATTTCGAGAAAACGTTCTATGTAAGCCAAGCGAAAATTGCTGTGTTCAGGAAAGGACAATAAGGTGGGATCTTTTAATAACGCTGCACTTTTACTTAGGCACTAAATATTTACATAACATGTCCAATTTGTAATATTTTTCTTTTAATTAATTAATTCATGGGCCCTACACCTCAGATTTTTTTAACAGCATTTAATCCGCCGACTTCATTATAACGCTTACGTATCAAATCAAGCCAATAGCATTGCGGTTTTACTTAGGCACTAAATATTAAAGTCATAAGCCACAGGCCTTTTTAACAGTTTTTATTCTACAAGTGTCATATTCACAACATTTACACATCAAATCATGTTAATAATATTGCGCTTTTATTTAGGCACGAAATATTTATTCACAGGCCGTAGGCCTAGGCCCTTTACCAGTTTTTATTCTACGAATGCCATATTCACAGCGTTTATACAGAATATCAAGTTAATAATATTGGGCGTTTTCTTAGGCACGAAATATTAATTCATAGGCCCTAGGCCTTTTTAGTAGTTTTTACTTTATCATTGTCACATTCACAACGTTTACACAACAAATAAATTTAATAATATTGCACTTTTATTAGGCACGAAATATTAATTCATTGACTCTAGGCCTAGGCCTTGTTAATAGTTTTTACTCTATCAATGCCATATTCACAACGTTTACACAAACACAAATAAAAAAAATGTAATAATACTGCTCTTTTGCTTAGGCACTAAATATTCGTTCATAGGCCCTAGGTCTGAGCCTATGAATTAATATTTCGTGCCCAAGTAAAAGCGTAATACTATTAAATTGATTTGCTGTGTAAACGTTGTGAATATGGCATTGATAGTCAAAACTATTAAAAAGGCCTAGGGCCTATGAATTATATTTCGTGCCTAAGTAAACGCGCCCAATATTTTTAACATGATTCGCTGTGTAAAAGTTGTGAATATGATATTGGTACAATAAAAACTGGTAAAAGGGTGCTTTTATTTATGCACAAATATTTATTTTTTGAATAAATATTTTGTGCCTAAATAAAACGCAATATTATTAATTTAATTTGATGTGTAAACGTTGTGAATATGGCATTGGTAGAATAAAAACTGTCAAAAAGACCTAGGGCCTATGAATTAATATTTCCTGCCTAAGTAAAACCGCAATATCATTACATTTATTTGTTGTGTAAACGTTGTCAATATAGCAGTGATAAAGTAAAAACTATAAAAAAAACCTAGGGCCTATTAATTAATATTTTGTGCCTAAGCAAACGTCCAATATTAGCTTGATTTTCTGTGTAAACGTTGTGAATATGGCATTGGTAGAATAAAAACTGGTAAAAGGGCCTAGGCCTAGGGCCTGTGAATAAATATTTCGTGCTAAATAAAAGCGCAATATTATTAACTTGATCTGATGCGTAAACGTTTTGAATATGACACTTGTAGAATAAAAACTGTTAAAAAGGCCTATATGCCTGTGTCCTGACTAATTTAGTGCCTAAGTAAAAGAGCAATTATATTGACTTGATTTGATACGTAATCGTTATGAATATAAAGTCGGCGGATCAAAAGGCCGAGGTGTAGGGCCTATGAATTAAGTAAAAGAAAATAATTACAAATTTGACATGTTATGTAAATATTTAGTGCCTAAGTAAAAGTGCAGCGTTATTAAAAATCCCACCTTATCGTCCTTTTTTGAACACAGCATGAGTCATGCTGTAATTCTCGCTTGGCTTACACTGAATGTTTTCTAGAAATTTGTTTGGAGTTCCCTATTAATTCTCATTATAGGCCAAGAAACGGCAATCTTTATAGCGCCCCCCCCCCCCGTTGAACTTTTGTTGTGGCCAGTTGCCCTAAACTCGTCTGAACCGGCATGGAAATTCAGACAAACAAAAGAGCTTCTTCCCCTCGTTAGACACCTTGGAAAACTGCCACACATTCAAAGTGTTCTTGGAAGGAACAGCAATTTGTGCCCGGATGAAAAACATGTGGCAGTTTTCCGAGTTGCTGAAAGACGTGTAGCGGTTTTCAGTGAACTCAGACGGACAAGCAAATTTAATTATTGTCATTTATATTTCTGCTAATAGCTCCGAAATTACAGCTGTCAGTCTCTCTCTCTTCGGGCCCTATGGAGTACGGTAAAATACAGACCATAATTTTTATGTAAGTATATTGCGTGACTTTCGAGGGATACTTTTGCAAAATTTTAGTCGGAGAATTTTGGGGAAGGGTGTAGTGTAATTGCCTTCCCTCAACGGGACACCCTTGAAGTCGCTTCCTGTGTTTCTAACAATAAAGAGCATTGCAAAAGTTTTTGAAAATTCAAATTGCGGCTGACCCACTGTTCCAAGTAACCCACTCTTTCCCGTAATTTAGCAGTGCTACAGTGCCAAATGGGATGTAGGAGACTGCCAGGGTACTGTTCTTTGAGTACTGTATTGTACCAATATATGTCCATCCCCTCCCACGCCTGGTCTTTTTTTTTTTTTTTTCAGGACTGCACCACTGGTATAATCTATTTAGAGGTGGCAGGTTTTAGTGGTAGTAAAAGTTAATAATTTGTTAACAGCCCACAAAAAACAAAAGGAAACTCAAAGTAAAATTGGAAACTAACATTTAGTAAGAAAACTGATGTATTCAAGATTTTATTTCCGACCCGTGTTTCCCTGCCTCTTCGACTTGGGAACTGAAAGGAATACGAAAGGGTATAAGACGAACTTGGGGCTGTTTACATTGCTACCCGATAAAAGTTTTTTGACAGTCCAAGAAAGGAACATCGCTTCGGGCGGGGAACATTTGGAGGACATTCACCAAAGATACCCTATCTCCCTTGACAATAAATACAATAATAGTAGGGGGAGCGCTGTTAATCCTTCCAGACCGACCTCAGTGAAGATGATGACCCTTGGGCACTCAGTTTTCCTGTGTCCAAATCCTTTGTTTAGAAGTTGCAGGCACATCGTAAAATGGGGGCCACTGCTTCCAGGGAAGGGAGAGAACAAGTTTCGTAAGAGAATGTACAGCAACTGCATTTCATTCGCAGATCATGCCAAAGTGTAGGATTTTTCCTAGTGGCACAAAACGAAAACAGTCTTTAGCTGTTTACAAAGCAATAGGCCACGCTCTATTCTGGAAGATTTAAACTATAAAAGCTAACACGACGGACTCAATGAAACAATATTCGGGTGTTCCTAAGGAACTTAGGCAGTTTTTTTTTTTGGAGGGGGGGGGGGGATCCTATTGATTGCACCATTTACTGTTCATTACCCTACAATTCGAAACCCTCAATTCAATATTTTTTCTGAACTCGGTACTTTCCAATAGTGAGGAGAATAAAACATTTCGAAAAAAAAGTCCTGGTGGTGTGATATAAATTTCAGCACTATTCCAGAAATTAGTAACAAATAAATAAAACAGTTATACATGACATGATTACGCAAAATTCTCAAGAATACTTGTATATGAATGCAAAGAAAGTTTAAACTTTTCATTTTTCAAATTTACAAATTGAAATATTGTAAATATTTGCAATGGAATAAAAACAAAACCTCTTGCTTTTAAATTATCATTGTCACTACATTTACGTCTGATATTACGATGAAGTTTGGACTATCCAGCACATTACGAATTTTATTCCATATTTCTTAAGATTCAATATCCGAGTTTTTGAAATTTAGATGTGGTTTTCAGTTGCCAGTATGCACCATGTTAAGAATTATTCCACAAATGTAGCATTTATTTATTTATTTACTTATTTATTTATTTATTTATTGCAGGTCAGACATGCTGAACTCTGGTGAAGATAGTGATACACCGATTACCCCTGCTTTTCTACTGAAATTGCAGCTTACTGTTGTATCATCAGCTATACTGCCATCTCCAATAATCACACAAAAAGCTGTAATGCATCAATAAAGTGAAATATCAGTAGAAAGTGCTGCTATGTCAACTCCTGAAATAAGTGTAGTTTTCGAAGAAAATTATAAAGGGAATTCTTTGCCACCAAGCATTTTGTTATTTAGCAGGCTCGACTTCTGCAAATGCACAAATACAATTGTAACTTTGGAAGAAACTTAGTTTTACATAAAGTTACACAAATAGGTCTTGTGGTGGCTTTACATTATGTGTGCAGTAAGATTTGTGGCACAGTGAGTATAATTAAGACAGACAGAGAAAAAGGATGTGTCAGTCAACTGGCTGTGTTAGGTGCCCTTTCTGCCGGAAGTGGTTATGACCAAGAGTATGAAAAGATGAGCACTATGGATATTAAATACATGGCACGTCCCACTTTCTCTAAATGTGAAAGAACAACGGGTAAGATAATTGAAGCATACATGCAAGAAATCATTGGATCTTCGAATGCAGAAGAGAAAAGGCTGGCAGAAAAGAGAAATGATAAAGATGATGAAGGATTGTGTAACGGCCATCGTTGTTCATGGAGGATGGTGCAAAAGAAGTTATGGCCATGGCTATAATGCCTCCAGTGGTGTTGCTGCATAATTATAGGAATGGAGACCCAAAAAGTAATATTCATTGGAATTAGAAGCAAAGTTTGCCTAATATGTAGAGCCAATTCCTACCAAAGATCATTGGAATGGACCTTCTACTGCCATGGAAACTCGAAACCTGCAGAGTGTTCACAAGATACGGTGCATTCGTTTGGTTGGAGACGGTGATGCTAACACAATGAGCCAAATTCAGGAAAGAATTTCGTACGGAGGAAAAGTAATAAAAATTGAATGTGCAAATCATGCTGTTTGCAGATATGGTACAGATCTGGAACGTCTACAGAAAGCCAGTTCTAGGTTCTCAGGTGCGAAAGGCATAAAGAAGTTTAAAGGAAAATAGGCCTCGTCTTGTAAAGGGAGCTCGAACTGCAATAAAAATCACTAAAGAAAATAATGCACTATATAGCCGTTTATGATCCGTCCTTAGCAATTGTCCAGCAGTGTATAATATTTTTGTAAGCACTTTGTTATCACGCAGGCATTTGGTTGTAATTTGGAATTAAAATTAAATCAGTTTTTAATAAGTGTTATATGTATTTTCATTTTGAAATTTTAAGATAAATGGAGCAACAAATACTTCCGGATTTTTTTTTTTTTTACCCATGTTTTTTTTTACCCATGATTCAGGGAGCCAGAAAGTTTAATATTCACCTCTTCCTTTTCAACAATTTTCTCATCTCACATTTTATATACAAGAGTTTCCTTTAAAAATATTAGAATTTAGCATTTTGAAGCTAGTGACGTATTGATTCCAGGTTCGCATTTGCGAGTGCCTGTTGTCTTCATGTTGCAGAAACCGCTTTTGCTCTCCGTCCTGATCATCTCAATGTTCATCGTGCTGCCTGATATGTTATTTGTATATCTATCCATACTGACTGACTGACTGACCGGTTCACTGTAAATTACTATATATTGTAAATAGTGCCACACATCCTTCAGTAACTTGGAAAACTGCCATACAAGTCTTGTACAAATTGCTTTCCCACCGAGTAAGACTTGAATGTGGGGCAGTTTTCTAAGTTTCCGAATTACTTGTGGTAATTTTCAAAGGTTCCCAAAGACGGGAAGGAGTTCTTTTGTTTGTCTGCATTTTCAGGCTGGTTTATACAAACCACCATGGCCTCAGGTCTTTATAATAAAATTTAGGTTATGATTTATTTGATACATATGAAAAGCAACAGGCTATCGTGTCTTTGACAGTTACCCAAAGTGTAAAAGCAACACCTACAGAGTGATTTTTTGCGCCATCTATCGCAGCAGATGAAGCTTACAACCATGTTTAGGTACCCCTGAAAAGGTAAGATAGTCTGCATGAGTATAGATGGCTGGTCCAATGTCCATAATGAACCAGTAGTTTGTTCTTGTGCAACAACTTCAGATGGTGATGTCTAAAATTTGGGCCGTGGCACCTAATTTTCTTCTTACTTGAGATTTCTTAATATATTGCAGTAAATGCCCTAATTTCTGTTGTATAATCCATAGATTATCTATTTATTAAAAAGTTATAAATTTAGGTGCTGCAGGCATCGGAAAAGAAAAAAGAAAACGGTGTGGCGTTTTAAAAAGTCTGCGAGGTAATTGTCAGGAGAGGTGGTGTTATTAGAAAGTACCCAAAAATACGGTAACAGAAAAAAATATATAACATAACAGTGAGATAGAAGACCGCAAAGAGATTGTGAGAACATATATTTTTTATACTTAAAAGCATTTTCACAGTAAATATGACGCAAGGAAGGTGTTGCGCGTGCTGTAGCCTACGTGTTGTGAGAATCCAAGATTCTCAGGAATCCCACAGCTATTCCGTAGCATGTAACCGTTCTGCGAATCGCATTGCCTAGTTTTGTTGGGCTAACTGTGTAAGTTTTCTTTTAGTTTTTTTGTTTTTTTTTTCGGTATTCAGAAATAAAACAATGCTATGGGCTGTCCGCAATTTCAACGGATTTTTTAGTCTAACTAATGAACTACGGAAATGCTGCAACAGCTAGCGATTTTAGTTCTTTTTACTTAAAAGTAACACAAAAGTACTTCAAAATGACAGTTACTTTTTCAATAAGACGATCATTTCTTTTTTACATCTTTGGATTTCTGAGTTGGTTCTGTGAATCGCAGTTTTCTGTCGGAAATTACGATTCACGGTTAAAACATGTTAGGTATGGATCACGACTATCATACACCGTGGAGCGGATTATAGGACTTCATACCAATTACTGTGGAACGTCCGTAGTTTCTACGGATTTAGTTGTCTGACTACGAAACTTCAGATTCTACGAATTTTCATTTTGTTTAAAAAAATTATTTTGCAATTATTTTATGATATACATAAAATTTTTAAGCGGATTTGCGGAATCCTCCACTTTTTTTTTTTTTTTTTCGTAATTTAGATCGTTCTTAAGATTGATGCAAAACTGAAGAAAATTTGGAGGGTGGGTCAATTACCATCTGGGGACGGTGTTTCTTGTTTCAAAGTTTTCAAAAATAGTAGTACTTAAATGGAGTGAAAAGAATTTGCCCTAAGCGTAATTTTTTTCTCTCTCCCGATGTTGCGTTTGTGTCTAGTTTTCTTGTTAAATATAATTTTTCATGGCATACATGTTTGTATTTCAGCTTGAAACTGTAGGCAAGAATTTGTGGAAACGGAAGTTAGACTCCGCAAAAAATTTCTTCCTAAAATCTTCAGGTACGAGATTCTTCCGCGAATTCCAGAAATTTTGCCTTTATCGTTATGTTGGCCACTCAGGGAATCGATGCACAAATAAACAGAATGGGGGGGGGTAGATGTTCGTCGGAGGCAGGAATTGCATCTTTACGAAACTTCTGAAAACGGAAAGTCGACGGAGTTCAGATTTTTTCCATAATCGTAATTTGTTTTTTCTCACGACGTTGCTTATGTCCAGTACTTTTAAGTATCATTTTACTGCATAAATTTTCGCATTTCAGCTTGAAAATAGGAGAAAAATTTCCAAAACCGGAAGTCAGACGGATTTCCCGTAATTGCTACCCCTTGATAAGGGAAGAAGGAAATTCCTAAACACGGAAGTGACAAAGTTGGAAAATTTGTAAAAATTGATTTGTAAAAATTGATGCATGGTGTATTAATATTAAAGTTACACCATTTATCTGAAATAGGCGAAGCTTAGACGATCTACGGATCATACATGGGATTTTTTTTTCACAGCCTTTGCATTATATGCCCTTGCGGGTCTCACAAAGGAAAAGAAATGTGGTACTTTGAATTAATATGTACAAAATATGACATCCGCAAATAGTATTGGGTACATATATAAGTTTTGTGGGATTTGAGGTGAACAAAACATGTTGGAGAACAGAAACAATATTTTAATATTAATCGAAGTATGCTCCCTTTGAAGCTACAACTTTACCCCATCTTTCAGGCAGTGAACGTATGCCCCGAAGGAAGAATTCTGGTTCCTTGGAAAAGATCCAGTTCCAAGTTTTGATGTCTTCATAAGAACTAAACCGTTCTCCAGAAAATGCTGACTGCATCGACCGGAACAATTGGTAATCCGATGGCGCAATATCTGGCGAATATGGCGGGTGGGGTAGAACTTTCCAGTCGTTTTCACAGGTCGAGAAGCATGTGGTCTAGCGTTGTCATGCTGCAAGATGACTTTGTTTGCGTCCATTCTCCCATTCCGGCCGTTTTTGCGCGAGAGCTCGTTTTAAACGCATTAATTGGATTCAATACCGATCACCAGTAATAGTTTCTGACGGTTTCAGCAGTTCATAGTGGATCACACCCGTCTGGTCCCACCAGATACACAGCATTATTACCTTTGAACCATGGATATTGCATTTTGGCGTTGAAGGACCTGGTTCACTTGGCTTCAACCATGCTTTCTGCCGTTAAGGGTTATCGTACCATATCCATTTCTCATCGGCAGTAATAATACGATGCAAAAAAAACTTTTATTTTTTGCTTTTGAAGCAGCAATTCGCAAATGGTTTTTCGACGTTCAAGGTCTATTTCCCGCAAAGCATGATGAACCCAATTCCCTTCTTTTTGCACCATTCCCATGGCAGCTAAATGTTGTGAAATGCATGGTTGACTAACATTTAATGCTGCTGCTAGTTCTTTTGGGGTCTGGTACGGATCCTCGTCAAGTAAAGCTTCCACTTTGGCACCAGCAAATTTTTTTGGGTGTTCCAGAATGTTCTTTATCACTTACATCGAAATAGTTCCTTTTGAATCATCTAAACCAATACTCACATGTTTTTATGGATGGGGAATGTTCACCACAGATTTCTGACATTAAGCGATAGCTGTCGGCAGCACTTTTCTTGACAATAAAGTAATGCACTAACACTTCCCGCAAATGCTGTTTTGTCGGGACGAAAGTTGCCCTTTTCCGTCGAGTAAAACAAATACGTCTTCGCACCTCAATCGAACGTCATACACTAACAGCTGGCGTCTCGTACTGCGATATCACAGTGTTCCCACCTTAAAACACATGCGAGCAGTATTAAGTACAACACCGAATGAAAATCCCTCAAAACTTATTTATATACCAAATATTTTAATAAAATCGAAATCTGAAATTTTAATTTTTTTGAGATCATATACTGAACAAATGGAAATAGAAAATTTTGAAGCAAATTGGAACTTTACTTTGCAATAAGTGGTTTCGGTAAAAAGAAAAAAATGACAACAAATATGGTTCACCACTTTTCGTTCCAGCATCATAACCAAACATGTTTTTGTTCATGCATTATTGACTTCGTTTCACCTGGCGCCTAAATTTTGGAGCTGACTCCTAGATCTAGAACATAATTGTCAAGCACTGCTTTTGGTATCCTCCATACAAGCGATTATTATCTTAGACAAATTTCTGTGCAGTTTCAAATCAGCAGAAAAAAAATTCCCATAGTGAAGTTAGAAGTTTTGACAAAGATGTGGAAAGAAATGGAGAAAAATGTTGATGTTATCACATATGGTTACACAGCTTACATCTTAAACCTTCTTGCAAAAGATCTAGCCAATGCTCTTGATAGTCCAGAGGAAAGATTGCAAAATTTCTGCGGCAATTGTAGTGTGGAAAAAGTTGGAAATTGTATTAACTGACATCTTAGATGAAAAACTGGAGTTGTTTCATAAAAGATATGGAAAAGCTTTATCTTCAGCTCATT
The DNA here is from genome assembly GCA_039090855.1 of Macrothele yani. Taxonomy (NCBI): domain Eukaryota; kingdom Metazoa; phylum Arthropoda; class Arachnida; order Araneae; family Macrothelidae; genus Macrothele; species Macrothele yani. The sequence continues at coordinate 110,685,262 of CM077030.1, read as the reverse complement.
TTTTGGCCTTTCTCATTGTTCACTTTCCAGCAAAAAACATGAATGTGATTATTATGCCTGAAGAAAAAGAAGTTGCTTTACAATTTTCCAGCAAAAAACATGAATGTGATTATTATGCCTGAAGAAAAAGAAGTTGCTTTACAATTTGCCAGCAAAAAATATAGAGACACATTCCTGCCTATTCTCATTAAGCTTAACAAAATCTGAACCATTCACTGGAACAATGAAGATGGAAGAAAAAGTGCATCTTGCAATAAATTCTTTAGACTGGTAGAATTCTTTTTCCAGAGTGAAAGAGTCAATAGAAAGAAAAAAGAAATGCAAAGTATTTTGCAATTACTAACATCTGCTTCAGCTGGAAATGAAAGAATTTTCTGAACATTTAAACATTCTGCATTTTAAGCTAAAAAATTGGCTAGGAATTCAAAAAGCAGCAAAACTAGTATTTTTATTCAAACTGCTGAACAAATAGTTTCTCTCATCACATGCTTTCTTTTTTTAATTCAATTAAAATTTTCTCAGGAATTCATGTTTTTCAATCAATATATTATTTTGAAGCTTTTCTGATTCAAATTTAATGGGTAAGTTGGACATTTTTTTTAAACTACACCAGTTAATATAATGACTAACACTTTTTGTTTTATGCATGTTGTGCACATTCAGATTTATCAGAATTATTAACACTGCTATCTGACATCTTTGATTTACCTGCATTAACTGTTTGTCATATAAAATTGATCACATCAGAAAGCTTGCAAATTACATCACCCGAAGACCTGTTTCCACGTATTATGAGAATTTCTTCCACACAGACCCATTTCCACTTGTTATGAGAATATTTCTTCCAGAGAATTCACTTGAGAAACTCTGGTTATTCAGATTTATTTTTAAATGTATGAAAAATTATTTTTAATGCAAAATATGATTTTTATCAGTAAAATTATTAAGTAGTTTAGTAGACACAAATCAGTAAAGATAATTCACGGCATTAAAAAATATTCTCTCCTCATTACATTATCATTCATTATCTGTTATGCAGTGTCTCTTAAATTTTAAATATATATACCATCAAATCAATTATGGATAAGAATGTTATGTTTCATGTTTACATTGAAGAACGAAGAGGTATTTTAAAGTTGAACTGAAACACAACAGTAATTTAAATCAAATAAATCAGATTTTTCTATTTAAAAAAAAATAGTGATTTTTTTTAAAAACTTACCTTTGCATTTCTATCTTGCTTGACTTTACATTTCTTGCACGTGGTCCAGTTGTCGCTGATGTTATCGTTCCAATCGTCCGTTTCAGGTATAGCTGTACTTGGCGCTATTCTCGTTTAATGCAGGTTTGCTTCACTAAACTTCTATTAGGTTCCGTTAATACCAACTTTTTCCGTTTTCTTTGCTCGAAATTTTTCGCCCAACCTTTGGGCATCTTCAGGAGCGTGGCGATTTTGCACCTTTGCTGCAGGTGCCTTCTCGCTTACTGGGGTTTGCTAATCCCCGTTGCCATTCTTCGTTCGTCTCGGATACGCAGCTTGATCGTTTCTACCCTGTCGCCATCTATGTTTCCTCTTTGGATATTTTTTTATTTTTTCACATTTTTTTTATACACTGCCGGACAATTGCTAAGGACGGATGACAATAGCAACGATAGCAACCATAAAATGGAAGGCAGGAAAATGTGGAAATTAGCATAAGTGCGGGATACAGTAAGACGTGTTGTGCGTATGCAAATTTTGGATTGCCGAACTTGTTCGTGACGTCATAGCGCAGATAAGAGATATAAAGGATTTGACGCGTATTGACCGTTGTTCAAACGCAAAGTTGAAAGGGAAAGAACCAATTGACGAACTTGCAATTTTCAGTATGTCTTCCCGACATCACCTAGATGATTTTACACGTGACCGTAATATTGGCAAGATTGAAGAAGGGCGAAAAATAACAGATGTTGCCAGGGAGTTCGACGTCAGCCACAGTGTTGTTTCAAGGCTTTGGAAATCATTTCAAACAAATGGAGAGTGTAGCAAACGTCACGGGGAGGTCGTGTTCGCAGTACAACACCTTCAGAAGATCGGTACATAGCGCTATCAACAAAAAGACACCGGCGCAGCACAGCTAGTGAGGTAGCAAATCAGTTTATGGCTGCTACTGGCAAGCGGATCTCCCGAAAAACTGTCGCCAGACGTTTGCATGAAGGAGGACTATACGCCCGCCGTCCTGTTGTGTGCATCCCATTGTCCAGACGTCACCGTACTGCCCGTTTGCAATGGCGCCATCAACATCACAATTGGACTGATAACGACTGGTCTGCTGTCCTCTTCTCAAATGAGAGTAGATACAGTCTATCGTCTGATTGTTGACGACAACTGATCTAGCGTGATAGTGGTACTGCATATTGTCCAGCAAACATACAGGAAAGGGACCGATATCCGACATATAGTGTCATGGTATGGGCTGGCATCATGATCAATGGCCGTACGTCATTCTATGTGCTTTCAACTGGGACTATGACTGGCCAACGATACATTAATGATGTTCTGCTACCTCATGCCCGCATGTTTCGTGGTGCTGTCGGTGATAGATTCATTTTCATGGACAAAAACGCAACAAGTCATCGAACAGTCGCTGTCCAGGAGTGTCTTGAGAGCGAGGATATTCAACGCCTCGTATGGCCAGCACGTTCTCCAGATCTGAATCCCATTGAAAATGTGTGGGATGCTTTGGGGAGGAGTCTTGCTGGTCGCCAATGCCCTCCAATAAACAAGGACACCCTCATCCGTGCACTGACAGAGGAATGGGATAAATTACCCCAACAGCTGCTTGATAATGTTGTGCAAAGCATGACACGACGTGTGGAATCTTGCATCGCCCTCCATGGTGGCCATATCCCGTATTGACATCTCACGCCGGAACGCCTGCGGACAGTAATTGCATTTTTTCATGTTTACGTATTCTGCACAAAATGGCCTGTTTGTCCCTTGAACACGTTCCAAAGCCTTCTGGATTTCAGAGCACAATAAATTGTCTTTCTTGTAATGTCCTGGCATTCTGACATTATTTTATTTCACTTGGCATCCAACCACACTTACTATTTTATGCACTATATAGCCGTTTATGATCCGTCCTTAGCAATTGTCCAGCAGTGTAATACGCTATCTTGTTTGTTTTCCTTTACCTTTTTTTCTATCTTTGTCTTTCCTCCTTTTCTGCTTTTTTTTTTTTTTTTTTTTGCTCGGGAACGTACGAAATCCCAATTGCACCCCCCCCCAATATCATACATAGGGAGCACAAAAAACAGGTTAAAAAAAAGGCTGAAGCAACATATCACCAACTGGCAAAAAAAAAGAAGCAAAAACGGCACTAGTACAGTTCTGTTTGGAAAACAAAACGTTCCCAAAATTCGACGAACTAAAATTGCTAAAAAGAAATAAAAAATCCGAGAAACGATTGAGGATGGAAGAAGCAATTTTAATATATAAAAATAAAAATAGAGTATGTAACCAGAACGACCCGAGCACGTTGTCTATGGAAAAAACTTATTAGACAAGAAAAAGAGAGAGAAAAAAAAAAAAAAAAACAGAAAAGGAGGAAAGACAAAGATAGAAGAAACGTAAAGGAAAACAAACAAGATAGCGTATTATAAAAAAAAAAAAAAAAAAATCCAAAGAGGAAACAGATGGCGACAGGGTAGAAACGATCAAGCTGCGTATCCGAGACGAACGAAGAATGGCAACGGGGATTAGCAAACCCCAGTAGGCGAGAAGGCACCCGCAGCAAAGGTGCAAAATCGCCACGCTCCTGAAGATGCCCAAAGGTTGGGCGAAAAATTTCGAGCAAAGAAAACGGAAAAAGTTGGTATTAACGGAACCTAATCGAAGTTTAGTGAAGCAAACCCGCATTAAACGAGAATAGCGCCAAGAACAGTTATATACCTGAAACGGACGATTGGAACGATAACATCAGCGACAACCGGACCACGTGCAAGAAATGTAAAGTCAAGCAAGATTTGCAAAGGTAAGCAGCATTATCTAGCTGAAATATCTATTATGATGAACGTATGCAGGTTTAAAGGACAGTAGTTTTCTGATGATATCAGAATTAGAACTACAAAGATTTTATTTTTTTAAAACCCTTTAAAAAGTATGCAATTTCATGGCAATTGGTTAAAAAATTTCATCTGGGAAATGCATTTTAAAGATTTCTACCGTAAAACTGACCAAGTACGACGACATGAACACCGCTGCGGTAGGCCTAACACGCCGCTGCGGAGACCACATCAAGCTTGCCTCCAGTAAAACGGTCTCGTTTTGACGGCCATTTTGCTGGCGGAAGATTACAAGAGGAACAGGGAATGTTCTTGCCAGGAAAGCGCTCCATTTTGTAGTGCTACGCTACAGAAAATAGCTCATCATTTCTGCCTCAGTTTTTTCATACCGACCAAGAAACGAAAAAGTTGAACTTTTTAACCGGATGAAAACTCAAAACGATCGATGAGAAAGTGTAAATTTATTTATGTAAATATTAAACTGGAGCACATTGTTGAGTTCACAATATAAAATTAGTGAATTAAAAACAAAATATGGTTTTAAGACATTGCTTTAAACACAGTATTTTTTTTGTTTTGTTCAGTTGTTATACTTGCAGAATATTAGCTCTAGGAAATTGTTGCCCTCAATTTCATGCTGAAATACAAATGTATGCAATAAAATCATATTTAACAACAATAATCGGGCAGAGGCTACATTGTGAGAAAAAAAAGGAAATTATAATTACGGAAAAAATCTTTACTCAAATTAACTTTTATTTTTGGAAGTTTTGCAAAACGAAATAGTTCCCAGATGGTGAAATGGGAGAAACCCCTTCCATTAATTTAAAAAAAGGAAAACCTCTTCATTTTGCATCGATCTCGAGAATGACACAAATGACGACGAAAAAAAAAACGGAATTTTACGAATCCGCGGAAGAATCTCATGTATGTTTTTTTTTTCATGTAATTCTGGAAGCATTTTTTTCTTTCCTCCCAAGAAGTGTTAGGTCTGTTGCCGCGCTGTTCATGCCATCATACTATACTTGGAGGTCACTTTTATGGCAAAAATCTTTAAAATGCATTTCACAGATGAATTTTTTTTACCATTTGCCATGAAATTGCATACTTTTTGAAATTTGTACGTCTCACTTTTTCAAAATCCTTCAACATTTGCGGCGAAATAATTTAGGATGCTAAACCATACATTTACCAAATTCACAATAGGCAAAATTTTACAAAAAAAAGTATGTTTAAAAACCTGGACTGACCCCTAACATAGGATCAATGTGACATCACACAACACTTAAGATTCATAAACAAATTTAACTACAAACCTAACTTAAAATTATCACGAAAATTGCAATTCATGAGGCAACCTTATGGGTTGTCTTATAAACATGATTTTGTTTAAAATATACATAGTTGTTTGCTCTGTGAGGCACGTGCTCCTGGCCCGAGAGGTCCCTTCTTACGGACCCTTCGTTAGTTATAAAAAAAAAATTTTTGCAGAAATAAAACAGTTAGGTTATATATTTTCACAGTTCCACATTCATTCATTCGCACAATCAAACGTTTGAAATTTACTATTAATTAAAAGATTTTAGTAGAAAGAGTTATACTGACCCGATGAGTATAACTCTTTCTACTAAAATCTTTTAATTAATAGTAAATTTCAAACGTTTGATTGTGCGAATGAATGAATGTGGAACTGAAAATATATAACCTAACTGTTTTATTTCTGCACTTTTTTTATAACTAACCAAGGGTCCGTAAGAAGGGACCTCTCAGGCCAGGAGCACGCCTCACAGAGCAATCAACGTGTGAAATACTTTGACAATATCAGGTAAAATACCTTAGATATTATGCATATTTTAAAATTATCAGATCACATACTTCAGCAGTGAAGTGCATTAGCACACCAAGCTATACGATTTTTACTAATCTAATAAAAACCAAGAATCATACATTAAATTAGTAAAGAACATGCAAAAAAAAAAAAAAGATGAACTGAACGTTCAAATTACCTGCTACACCATTCATGTTGTCTTCTAAAGGCCTTTTGGTACCGCTACTTACGCTCGTGCTGTCACTCCCAGAATGGATTTTTGCAGCCAGCTAAAAGAAACACACTTTAAGTCTCTTTGTTTCATTAAAACATTAAATATTGAAAAGAAAACATTCTCAGTGCAATAAATGACAATTTCCTTTGAACTACTATCACTGTTGTGTTAGCACTAAAACAAAAAAAGTACATTAACATCTGGTCTTTGAATGATTTAAACTTGCAATAAATATAAAAGTCAAGAAAAACAACAACAAATTAGAAGTAAATAAACTTTAAGATCTTTTGGATACACAATGGATCTATCTTCATAAAAGATTGACTGCGAATAGAAAATGTTACAATTTAAAAAATAAACATTGTAAGGTAATGACATATAATGTGTAATGCATGCGCTCACATTTTTTATAACGTAAGCTACAGTTTTTTTTTGGGTTAGGTGAAAAGTTTTACGAAAAACAAATAGTGCAAAGTTTATTTGGATTTAAATAGGTATAGTAGAATCATAGCCTGAACTTTGGACTAAAAACAAATAACATCCTCTTCAATCACCATTATTAAAAAAGACCATGACAGTGTGGAAGAACAAAATAATTAATGAATTTACAGTATTCCCCTAAAAGCAGTACACCTGGAGCATACAAATCTATGTTATATTGGTTCAACTGCTCAAACATTAAAAACTGGATTGACTGAACATAAATATGTTAAAACTGGTGCTATGACTACAGCTCTGTCTAGTCTAGTTCACGGAGGTACCCACTTTCCTATATGGAACGAAGCAACAATTCTTGCTACTACTCCTTCAAAATCATATGGAACGAAGCAACAATTCTTGCTACTACTCCTTCAAAATCACGAATGTTATTATCAGAAAGTATTTTTATCTACAAATTTGCACACAGATGCTGTAATGAAGATAACCCAATTAAGCATTCCTCAACCTTGGAAGGTATTACTTAATAATGACTTACCTATTTAAATCCAAATCAACTTCACTATTTTTTGTTTATAAAACTTTTCAATCAACCCAGAAGAAACTGTAGCTTAAATTATAAAAAATGTGAGCGAGTGCATTACACGTTATAAGTCATTACTGTTACATTTATTTTTTAAATTGTAACATTTTCTATTCGCAGTCAATCTTTTCTATATGTCATTACTGTTACATTTATTTTTTAAATTGTAACATTTTTTATTCGCAGTCAATCTTTCCTGAAGGCGGATCCATTGTGTATCCGAAATATCTTAAAGTTTATTAACTTCTAATTTGTTGTTGTTTTTCTTGACTTTGGGATATTTATTGCAAGTTTAAATCGTGCAAAGGCAGTTAGTTAGATGTTAATGTACTTATACTTCAGCATGATAGTAATCTTTTGAAAACAAAAAAAAATTCTGGAAGCATTTTTTATTTCTTCCCAAGAAGTGGAAGAATATACTTTTTTAAGTCTCCATTATAAATAATCCAGCAAACTTGACAGTTAAACCTGGTTGGAAAGAAATTGTGAGATCTTTTTTTTTTTAATTTAGACCAATGATCAAATTTTTCTTGATGACACTAATTCAAAGTTTTTAGACCTGCCTCAAAGCATTGGTTTCTGATTATTGGGAAGGGGGGGTGACAAAGATGTCTTCCCTTACCTTCTCAACTCTCTTATTCTTCTCACTATAAAACAATGTATTATTTTTACTTGAGAGCTTCCCCTTCCCCCACCCTGTCAATTTATCCACCTTTGGATACTTCATGATGCAATAACCAGAATTTATGTCAGCTATATTGTACTAGTAATTAGGGATAAAATCATTACATTGCACTCTTTCAAAGGTGAGTGTCAACAATGTATTTATAACAATGTACAAAACCGGTAGTCTTACTGTATTTAGTACAGTAATAAGAAATTCTCAAGGTTTTAATTGATTTGTAAAAAAAATGTTTCCCACATCAATGTAGCCTGTCCCTCGGTTCCCCATTTAGCAAAATATTGGGGGGAGGGGACGCAACCCCGAATCCCCATAAGCCACGATGCCCGTGCTTCAAGTTCTCTGTCAGTAGGGTTCTCTATCCAAATCAGGGAAACAGTCTACTATTAGGAGTAATGTCACGCCCGTCACCCAAAAAGCCACTACAACACACGAGTTCATTTTTCATGGGAACTCTAAATCTAGGAGTAGGAAAATTCAGTTCTTACCAATGAGGGAAGGAGCCAACTACATGCGCAACTTCCATTTCACATATATAAATCCAAAAATTCTATTCAAATCAGTGTTTTTTAATCTACAAAAGAACACTAGCTAATTTTTTGGCACAAAACAGCAACTTTACAGAAACATTTTGTAGTGTACATTTCTCAGCTTCAGGTACTAAACAGAAACTTTGGGACTTCAACTGCTCTCCATACTGGAATAATACTTTGGTGAATGTGTAGTTTAGCGTCTTAAATTATTTCATCAGAAAAGTTGAAGGAATTTGAAAAAGTGAGACGTACAGATTTTGAAGTATGCAATGTCATGGCAAATGGTGAAAAAATTTCATCATTATGGTGCATTTAAAGAATGTTGCCGTAATATTTATGTGCAAGTACGACGCTGTGAACAGAAGCTGTGGCAGGCCTAACACGACACCGGCATCAGGCTTTGCTTCGCTGAAATGATGGTCTCGTTCCTGAGGCCATTTTGCTGGCTGAAGGGTACATGAGAAATGGTGAATGTTCTTGCCAGGAAAGCTGTTCAATTTGTAGTGCTGCGCTACACAAAATCAGTCTTATTTTTTAACATCACAATTTGATAATTTTTTTTAAGTATGATTCTTTGATGCATGATGTATGAACTCACTTCAAGAGTTTTGAGTTTTTTCTTTGGAATCCAATTTTAATGAATTGCAAACGCTGTGAAAAGGAAAAGCAAAATATTTTATTTTTATTTTTTATTGGAGGTTTAACGACCACCGTGAGCAACTCAATCATCCCTAATTTAGGGTCACTGGTTCTAGGGAAGTGACACATCCATGCTTCATCGGGATTTGAACCCGGACTCCTTTCGGACAAATGATCAGCTTTGGACCACTGTGCCACCGGCGGCACATTCCATTTTCAGATGCCAGGAAAGTTCAGTTGAAAATAAAATAATACGCAACCTCTACTTTAACGCTTTTCTAAAAGAAAGGAAGGCATCTGCATATTTTCTATATCGTACCATGGAATGATATGCGTAAGATTGAAGCAACTGTCACAATGTGTTGTGAAAAAGCATGACAAAAATTAAGAACTAGTTTCTTTACCATAGCAGTACTTAATTGGAACGCTTTGCTCCCAAGAATGTTCCCTGTTCCTCTTGTACTGGCGCCGTAACAAGACCTTCATTTCAGCGGAGCTAAGCTTCGCGTGGTCGCTGCGGCGTTGTATTAGGCCTGCAGCAGCGGTGTTCACATCGTACTTGGAGGTCAGTTTTACTGTAAAAATATTTCAAATGCATTTCACAGATGAAATTTTTTCACCATTTGCCACGGCATTGCATACTTTAAAAATCTGTACTTTTTTTAAATCCTTCAACATTTCCAAAGAAATAATTTAGGATGCAAAACTACACATTTACCAATATCAATTTTATCATGTTGCTCTTTGGTAACAATCACACATACTGTTTTAACTTGGTTCTGTTTGATAAACAGTTATCTCAACACAGACTTTATCTCCATACATTACACTTAAAAGCATATACCTAACTCTAAAGTAAAGCATTTCAAAGTATTAGGAGAATTCATATTCGCGCAGAAATAGTCCAAAGGAATCGAGGTAGTTGCCTTCAATGCACGATCTTAAAAACAAGAGTCACTCACAATACAAATTTAAATTCGTTGGCTGAATTTAAAGATTTTATTATGTAAGAACTTTCGGGTTTCCCTAGAACCCATCATCAGATACAGGAGAAGGAATAAATTTAAATAAAGTGTTACGTGAACATAATATAGATATCAGATATGAATATGACATAATATCACGTGGCATCAAATTGTCAAACGACGTGGCATGTATCATGAAATAAAGAAAATAGAATGCAGGTATACATAGAATACTGCATTGTAAAAATAAAGGAAGGTTAGTAGGTATAAATTGTGTTCTCATCAGGAGACACAACAAAGAGCACTATAGCAGAAATCGAGATTAAGTGATTTCATCCTCAGTTTGCCTCGTATTCGGAACTGTAAATAGTTTCCAGATTGTAGGTACAGATACTGGAACATTGTCATTACAGCATAAATGTCTCTGAGTAGCAATTACAAGGCTCTCAGTGAACAGCAATGAAGAGACAGCACTAGGTGTTACGATGATGGAAGCATCATTCCAAATTGGATAGTGCAGACCATCGCACACGAGTCAGTCGAGACAATGCAGAATTTTTAAGTCCATTCTTTACGGCGTATTTATGTCCATTTAGTCTTGTTGCTAGTGTACGTTTTGTAGATCCTATATAATTACTATCTGGAGTGTCAGCATAAATACTTTTTAAAGGGATGCTGTAAACGCCAAATTTGTTTAGCTTTGTTACCTGGTCTCGATCTTTTTTAATTAACTGGAAAATGTTTGTAGTACGTATTCCGAATTCCAGGTGAAAGTTTCTGCAAATGGCTTTGAGAACAGGTGTTATGGTTGAATAATAATCTATGGAACCTATATATCTACGAGGTTGTTGGTCCCTTTGGAGAGTAGTTGAGTTTTCTTGGTGGAGCTTCTTAAGAGCTTTTTTTATGATAAAGGTGGGAAAGCCATGGTTGAGGGTGATGTTGAATATTTTGTTAATTTCACATTTTCGTCTGCTGAAACTCGACGAATGCGTGATGGCTCTGCGTAGAAGGAAAGAGATTGAGGAGAGTTTATAGCTTTTTGGATGTGCTGAAGAAGCCGGGATCCATGTAGGTACAGAAGTGGGTTTCCTATATACAGAGTGTTGCAAGGTGCAAGTGACAGCATCTCGTTCAAGCATAAAATCCAGGAATGGCAATTTACCTTCACTTTCCAGTTCAATGGAGAATTTTATGGTCGGGATTTGGGATGATAAATGTTCAGCAAAAGTTCGTAGGTCAGCTGGTTCGTGATCCCAGAAAAGTACATCATCAACATATCTTATGTAAAAGCACGGAGGTTGTTGATATTCTTGTAGCACTTTATTTTCTATATGCTGTAGTAGAATTTCCGCTAGAATCGGAGATCGTGGTGATCCCATTAGGGCGCCCTCAATTTGGCGATAAATAATGTTGTCGAATTGAAAATACAATCTGTTTTTAACTAGTTTTAAGGCTGTAATGATGGATTGGATCGTTTCTGGTTCGTATTTTAGTTCAAGTAATTTTGTCTGAATGATGTCATGAACAGTTTTAATCGGAACATTAGGGAACAAAGAAATGACATCAAGAGAAGCCATAATAAAGGTTGAGTTATTTGCATTAAAGGATTTGATCTTGTTAATAGCTTGTACTGTGCCTTTAACAGAGTAGAGTGAATTAGTAACTAGTGGTTGAAGGAAATTAGTTAGTGCCTTCTCTATACGTCTGGTTGGTGCTCTAGCGGGCGTAATGGGTGTCCGGGTTTATGAGTCTTTAGTTTACCAAAAAGTTCAGGAACTCGTGCACCTGGAGGGCAGTATAAGCATTGTGAAATGGCCGTTGGGAGGCTTGAGATTTTCTTCATTTTATGTATGGCCGCTATGGTGGCATTAATAGGGTTCGAACTAAGAGAGACGTGCGGGATAGTATCAATTGCCTCTAGCATTTTCTTCCGATAGTCTATTTTGTTCAGAATAATTTGCGAGGTTTTATCAGTGGATATGATCGATATATTGGGATTGTTGCGTAATACTAAAAGTTGCTTTTTCTCTTCTGTAAGACGAGTCAAATCCGTGTTCTGTCTTTGAACATGAAATTTCCTAATCGAATTGATTATTCGATGTTGTGCTTCGTTTTGTTTTCTTAACGGTAGATGAGAAATGATGGCTTCTGCTTGCGGAATGAGTTTCAACCTATTAATCCTGGAGTCCGAGAAGGCGAATTTTAGGCCTTTATTTAGTGCTGATATTTGGATTTTGGTTTAGAAGATAATCACTGTAATTGATGAAGTTAGTTGAAGGTTGTGATTGATTCTGGTTAGGCCTACGTGTACATGAGGTACGGTTCCTCTCAACAACGTCCTGGTCCACAAAATTACGTAGTTTATGGATGTGCCTTTTTTGGGCTTGCTTAACTTCAGATTCGATAATAGCCGTAAGTACTGTGAGGTATTTATTAAATTGAATAGCATGGCTAACACCAGCTAGTCGCAGGTATGAGTCATAGGATCTTCTTTGTAGGAGTCCAGTAGACATCTTTTCGCTCTGATTTCAGCGAGGAGTCTTTTATTTTCGGCGTATATTAGCACTTGAGCGTCCCTCCATGAACGAGGTTTTGTCCTTAAGTCTCAGGAATCTGGGTATGATGTGCAAGTCTCTACAATTTATTAGAAAACACAAATGTATTTCCTCCACGGTGAGTCTTATTCGGAAGCGTTTGAAAGCGTTGAATATTTCTTTCTTCATCTTGTGAGGAGTGGTGCAGAAATATATCTGATAACTAAGATGGTATTAGGAGAATTCAAATTCGTGCAGAAATAGTCCAAAGGAATTGAGGTAGTTGCCTTCAATGCACGATCTTAAAAACAAGAGTCACTCACAATACAAATTTAAATTCGTTGGCTGAATTTAAAGATTTCATTGTATAAGAACTTTCGGGTTTCCCTAGAACCCATCATCAGATACAGGAGAAGGAATAAATTTAAATAAAGTGTTACGTGAGCATAATATAAATATCAGATATGAATATGACAATGTTATGTGGCATGTATACATAGAATACTGCATTGTAAAAATAAAGGAAGGTTAGTAAGTATAAATTGTGTTGTTCTCATCAGGAGACACAACAAAGAGCACTCACTATAGCAGAAATCGAGATTAAGTGATTTCATCCTCAGTTTGCCACGTATTCGGAACTGTAAATAGTTTCCAGATTGTAGGTACAGATACTGGAACATTGTCATTACAGCATAAATGTCTCTGAGTAGCAATTACAAGGCTCTCAGTGAACAGCAATAAAGAGACAGCACTAGGTGTTACGATGATGGAAGCATCATTCCAAATTGGATAGTGCAGACCATCGCACACGAGTCGAGACAATGCAGAATTTTCAAGTCCATTCTTTACGGCGTATTTATGTTCATTCAGTCTTGTTGCTAGTGTTTAAATTTGTATTGTGAGTGACTCTTGTTTTTTAGATCTTGCATTGAAGGCAACTACTTCGATTCCTTTGGACTATTTCTGCACGAATTTGAATTCTCTTAATACCATCCTAGTTATCACGTATATATGAAGGAAATATTCAACGCTTTCAAACGCTTCCAAATAAGACTCACCGTGGAGGAAACACATTTGTGTTTTCTAATAAATTGTAGAGACTTGCACATCATACCCAGATTCCTGAGACTTAAGGACAAAACCTCGTTCATGGAGGGACGCTTAAGTGCTAATATACGCCGAAAATAAAAGACTCCTCGCTGAAATCAGAGCCAAAAGATGTCTACTGGACTCCTACAAAGAAGATCCTATGACTCATACCTGCGACTAGCTGGTGTTAGCCATGCTATTCACTTTAATAAATACCTCACGGTACTTACACCTATTATCGAATCTGAAGTTAAGCAAGCCCAAAAAAGACACATCCATAAACTACGTAATTTTGTGGACCAGGACGTTGTTGAGAGGAACCGCACCTCATGTACACGTAGGCCTAACCAGAATCAATCACAACCTTCAACTAACTTCATCAATTACAGTGATTATCTTCTAAACCAAATCCAAATATCAGCACTAAATAAAGGCCTAAAATTCGCCTTCTCGGACTCCAGGATTAATAGGTTGAAACTCATTCCGCAAGCAGAAGCCATCATTTCTCATCTACCGTTAAGAAAACAAAACGAAGCACAACATCGAATAATCAATTCGATTAGGAAATTTCATGTTCAAAGACACAACACGGATTTGACTCGTCTTACAGAAGAGAAAAAGCAACTTTTAGTATTACGCAACGATCCCAATATATCGATCATATCCACTGATAAAACCTCGCAAATTATTATTCTGAACAAAATAGACTATCGGAATAAAATGCTAGAGGCAATTGATACTATCACGCACGTCACTTTTAGTTCGAACCCTATTAATGCCACCATAGCGACCATACATAAAATGAAGAAAATCTCAAGCCTCCCAACGGCCATTTCACAATGCTTATACTGCCCTCCAGGTGCACGAGTTCCTGAACTTTTTGGTAAACTAAAGACTCATAAACCCGGACACCCATTATGCCCTCCAGTATCTGGATTTGCAGCACCAACCAGACGTATAGAGAAGGCACTAACTAATTTCCTTCAACCACTAGTTACTAATTCACTCTACTATGTTAAAGGCACAGTACAAGCTATTAACAAGATCAAATACTTTAATGCAAATAACTCAACCTTTATTATGGCTTCTCTCGTTGTCATTTCTTTGTTCCCTAATGTTCCGATTAAAACTGTTCATGACATCATTCAGACAAAACTACTTGAAGTAAAATACGAACCAGAAATGATCCAATCTATCATTACAGCCTTAAAACTAGTTCAAAACAGATCATATTTTCAATTCGACAACATTATTTATCGCCAAATTGAGGGCGCCCTAATGGGATCACCACTATCTCCGATTCTAGCGGAAATTCTACTACAGCACATAAAAAATAAAGTGCTACAAGAATATCAACAACCTCCGTGCTTTTACATAAGATATGTTGATGATGTATTTCTCTTCTGGGATCACGAACCAGCTGACCTACGAACTTTTGCTGAAAATTTATCATCCCAAATCCCGACCATAAAATTCTCCATTTAACTGGAAAGTGAAGGTAAATTGCCATTCCTGGATTTTATGCTTGAACGAGATGCTGTCACTTGCACCTTGAGCAATAAATTCCATGTCAGATCAATCACCTTCTTGACCTCACCATTTCTGATTTTGATGAAATTTGGTATGAAACACACATATGACAAGGCAAGTAATTCTGCCAATTTTCAGATTTTTATTTTGAAAATTGTCCAAGATACACACATAATAAAAATCAAAATTTTCGTAAAAAATGACAAACTCTCACACTTATAATAAATGGCTGTAATTTTTTTCCTAATACAAGTAGTGACAATTCAAACACAGTTGCAAAGCTAAAGGATTGAGCTTTCTATAGATACCATACATGACCTTCTTGCAACAGATTAAAGTTTCAAGGTCATCCACTGTGACCTTTGACCTAGAATATCTCAAAACATACCATCTTAAAAAATTACGAAAAAAATATATTTTATTGCTACAACATTCTTCTACCCATGTGCCAGATATTAGGCTGGCACCGCTATGGCAAGGCAGTGTAGGATTAATAGGAATGTCATGCTGCACCCTTCTGTATGTAAGGCACAGAGACGTACCCTGCAATAAATATTTCTTACGTTGAGGATTTGTGTTTATTATACATGAAATGTGTATATATTATAACAGATCAACAGATTTATCCGAAATATGCTATGTGACAGCAATTTGACTTGATAGACACAATTTTCAGCAGTAAATAATGTCAACAAATCTTTGAGATCAGAGATTGAAACCACCCATTTTAGCCAATGGCAGGGCTTCTTCTTAGCCAATGACAAAGCTTCTTATTAGAGCCAATGACAGGGTTTCTTATTAAAGCCAATGGCAAGGCTTCTTATTACAGCCAATGAGAAATCTTACTGGTACACCATTTTACATTTGCTGTTATTTCAATTCTGAGCTTGTGAGTGTGTGGTTATCAATTTATCTGTAACATTGTTAACTGTTTAATTTTTTTATTTTATCTTTATTGTTATCTTTATTTAATCAATTTCTTTTTATCAAACTATATTTATTTATCATTTTTTTTGCAGGTGCAGTTTCATTAACCAAAATGGACTTTAAAAGTCAAATTTTTTGTTGCAATCCTCTGGGTAAAAGTGGACACACAAGGTTTATAAAGAATCTGAGAAAAGTACCTTGGATGGTTCAGAAATGTCCAAATATAACATTAGAACAGAAAATATGTAGTTCATGCAGAAAACCTATCTCTGAAATGCCAGGTCCTTCATGTATAATTGAAACAGATGCAGAGGCAGAACAACCTCGGTTAAGTGAAGATAATTCAGAAGGAGTGATGAAGAGTGAGATATGGACTGACAGAGACACAACTTTTGATAGTCTGAATGATACGTTACTTTCTCTAGGCGAATCTCCTGTGAAAAAAAAAAAAAGATTAGGTGTTGGACAGTACAGTAAGAAGAAATATCAGAAAATTGGTGAAGTGATAAAAGACTACATAGGTGTTCCAGAATGTGATAATCCTGTGACAGTGTCTGATGAATCAGTCATGATTTCAATTGAAAGAAAAATTTCAAGAAACAGACTCTAGCAGTGTTAAAGTCCAAATACTAACAATATTACCTAGAACCTGGAGTATTCGTAAAATTCAGTAAGAATTTGGTTAACATATTACATGGCACGAAAGTCTAAAAATCTTGTGGAAGAGCAGGGTATTTTAGCAACTCCAAATCCTAGGCGTGGGAAAACTCTCAGTGACAGCACAGTTGAAAACGTTATTGAATACTATAATAGTGATGAAGTGAGCCGTTGTTTACCAGGAAAAAAAGATTTTGTTACAATGATGGAATCAGGATCAAAAGTACAAAAACAGAAATGTCTTATTAGAATAAGATGTTTCTGTTAGAATAAGGAAATTTGAAAGAGATATTTCAAGGATTTAAAGACAAGAATCCTAATGTCAAAGTAGGGTTTTCAAAGTTCTGTGATTTACGCCCAAAGAATTGTGTGCTGGCTGGTGCAAGTGGAACACACTGTGTCTGTGCTCGTGAAAATGTAAAACTTATGCTAGCAGGGTGCAAATTGCAAGACTTAACTCGTAATGATGAATTACCAGTTAAGACATACAAAGATTGCCTTGCAAGAATAACTTGTAACCCTCCTCTTCCAGAATGCTTGTCCTGGTATAGCACACTTACTAGAGCAAATAAGTAGCTTATTCACCATGAATGGGATTGATGAAATTGTATATAAATTGTGGACTACAACTGATCGCACAACACTTATGACAGTCTGTAGCACTGTAGAAGAATTCCTTGAGACCTTTGAATCAAGTGAAATTGCTATTGCCACATTCTTTTATAGCTATTCAGCAGTCATACTTTCTGTCAAATCTGAAAGAAAACCTTGATGATAATCAGTGTGTTGTGTTGTGTTGTGCTATTTTGCCGAGAATTATTCCTTCATACTGCAGGATGCAGTCCAAGGATACCACTGGAACAATTCCCAAGCTACTATTCACCCTTTCGTCGTGTACTACAAAAGTTCACACACACTTCAGTTGGATCATGTTTCTTTTGTTGTCATCTCAGAATGTCTTAAGCATGACACTATCAGTGTTCACCTTTTCCAGAGCCAATCGTTGCAGTTTATATCATCACATTTTGACAAGAAAGTAGAACACATCTATTACTTCTCAGACGGTGCAGCCTCACAGTATAAGAACAGGAAGAATTTTGTCAATCTTGCCATCATGATGTAGATTTTGGTATCACAGCTGAGTGGCATTTCTTTGCCACCTCACATGGAAAGGGGCCATGTGATGGCGTGGCAGGCACCATTAAGAGATTAGCTGCACGTGCCAGCCTTCAGTGTTCATACAATGACCAAATTATGACACCGCAACAACTGTATGATTGGGCTTCCAGATACATTCCTTCGTGCAATTTTAAATACAGCACGGACAAGGACTATGAGAATTCCTGGTACTCAAAAACTTCACTGTGTAATACCAGTAAGCCGCACAGCTATTAAAACCAAGATGTATTCAAACTCAACTGAATACAAGGTTGAGTCAGTATTGATAAAAATCCAATAGAACTGGATCTGGAGGATATTCGTGGCTATGTTATTGTTGAGTATGATAACCAGTGGTGGGTTGGTTGTTTTGGACGTGAACATTCATACAGAACAGGTTAAGTTTTCTGCACCCACATGGACCTTCAGTGTCTTCCACATACCCACAGAAGCCAGATATATTAGAAGTGGATAAAACAGCGGTCATTATGAAGGTTGACCTACGAACAGCAACAGGTCGGACATATTTTATGGAGAGAAGCGAAATAGAGATGGTCACTAGCAAGATGGCATCACATTCTTTTGGTTTGCAACCTTATTAACCAAGCGGTTCACTTGTATGTGTACACCACTAATATAACCTGTAACACATTGTGAAATTAATACATACATGCATGCATCTGGAAAACAGTTATTGAACATTTGTCCGAACCTAACCTGGAGGACATATACTCCTATTAATCCTACACTGCCATGCAGTGCCAGCCTAATATCTGGCACATGGGTAGAAGAATGTTGTAGTAATAAAATATATTTTTTTCGAAATCTTTTAAGATGGCATGTTTTGAGATATTCAAGGTCAAAGGTCACAGTGGATGACCTTGAAACTTTAATCTGTTGTAAGAAGGTCATGTATGGTATCTATAGAAAGCTCAATGCTTTAACTTTGCAGCTGTGTTTCAATTGTCACTGTACTACAATTAGGAAAACAGTTACAGCCATTTATAAGTGTGCGAGTTTGTCATTTTTTACGAAAATTTTGATTTTTATTATGTGTGTATCTTGGACAATTTTTAAAATAAAAATCTGGAAATTGGCAGAATTACTTACTTTGTCATATGTGTACTTCGTACTAAATTTCATCAAAATCAGAAATGGTGAGGTCAAAAACTTATTTTTTTTTTATTGATCTGACGTGAAATGTCCCCACCTTGCAACAACTCTGTATATAGGAAACCCACTTCTGTACCTACATTGATCCCGGCTTCTTCAGCACATCCAAAAAGCTATAAACTCTCCTCAATCTCTTTCCTTCTACGCAGAGCCATCACGCATTCATCGAGTTTCAGCAGACGAAAATGTGAAATTAACAAAATATTCAACATCACCCTCAACCATGGCTTTCCCACCTTTATCATAAAAAAAGCTCTTAAGAAGCTCCACCAAGAAAACTCAACTACTCTCCAAAGAGACCAACAACCTCGTAGATATATAGGTTCCATAGATTATTATTCAACCATAACACCTGTTCTCAAAGCCATTTGCAGAAACTTTCACCTGGAATTCGGAATACGTACTACAAACATTTTCCAGTTAATTAAAAAAGATCGAGACCAGGTAACAAAGCTAAACAAATTTGGCGTTTACAGCATCCCCTTAAAAAGTATTGATGCTGACACTCCAGATAGTAATTATATAGGATCTACAAAACGTACACTAGCAACAAGACTAAATGGACATAAATACGCCGTAAAGAATGGACTTAAAAATTCTGCATTGTCTCGACTGACTCGTGTGCGATGGTCTGCACTATCCAATTTGGAATAATGCTTCCATCATCGTAACACCTAGTGCTGTCTCTTCATTGCTGTTCACTGAGAGCCTTGTAATTGCTACTCAGAGACATTTATGCTGTAATGACAATGTTCCAGTATCTGTACCTACAATCTGGAAACTATTTACAGTTCCGAATACGTGGCAAACTGAGGATGAAATCACTTAATCTCGATTTCTGCTATAGTGCTCTTTGTTGTGTCTCCTGATGAGAACACAATTTATACCTACTAACCTTCCTTTATTTTTACCATGCAGTATTCTATGTATACCTGCATTCTATTTTCTTTATTTCATGATACATGCCACGTCGTTTGACAATTTGATGCCACGTGACATTATGTCATATTCATATCTGATATTTATATTATGTTCACGTAACACT
This sequence comes from Macrothele yani, assembly GCA_039090855.1. Lineage (NCBI taxonomy): Eukaryota > Metazoa > Arthropoda > Arachnida > Araneae > Macrothelidae > Macrothele > Macrothele yani. The sequence goes on along the minus strand of CM077030.1, from coordinate 110,665,217 downwards.
TTATTTAAATTTATTCCTTCTCCTGTGTCTGATGATGGGTTCTAGGAAACCCGAAAGTTCTTATACAATAAAATCTTTAAATTCAGCCAACGAATTTAAATTTGTATTGTGAGTGACTCTTGTTTTTAAGATCGTGCATTGAAGGCAACTACCTCGATTCTTTTGGACCATTTCAAAGTAGTAACTTCTTTTCACAATGGTACAAGTTTCCATTAATGACTTCATATAATTTATCAGTTGCTTCATGAAACCCATGTTTTCCAGTTAATTGTGGGTTTCCAATTCCCTAGCAATCAACAGAGCATGTACTTTTGTCGTTTAATTTGTTGAAACAAATTTTTTTTTAATTATTTTTTGATTGGAGGTTCAACGACTACCGTGAGCAACTCAGTGGGCTATAAGCAGTAGCCGGTCCCTAATTTAGGACCACTGATTCCAGGGAAGGGAGAGAGCCAGTGCCATAAGACAAACACAACATCCATGCCTCAGCAGGATTTGAACCCGGACTACTTTCGGATGAATGATCAGAGGCCATTGCGCCACTGGGGTGGCAAGTGAAATTTGAAAATTGGTACTGACGTGATGAGATGCTTCAGCAACTGCCATTTGAAATAGCAAGTAAACTTGTTTTCACTGCACAGCTGTCATCTGCTAGATGGAACTTTTGGTTTAGGGCCACTGGTTTCAGGTACAGGAAGAAGCCAGCAAGGCAGACTTCCAGGAATCTACACTTTCAAAGCAATACCCAGTTTTGCCTGCTCATAATCGGCATTCATGGGTAAACAAAGTAGCTTTGCCTAAATTTCTTGCACAAATTTGGCAGTATCGATTTCCGTATAATACAGTGTTAGAATTATAAAATCTTCTACTGGTCCAGCCGACCATTAGAATTTGCAAATCACTAGTCCATCAAAATGCTCACTGGTCCGTAAGAAAAATAAAAATTTAAAGGCATTGACAATATGTGTAGAAAATGTATAATTTCAATGGAATAATCTCCAATATTTGTTTTTAAACCTATCATTAGTTTGCAGCCTAAAAAGAAAAGACAGCAAGGTAAAAGGAACAGATTTTTTAACGTGACAAATTAGAAAAAAAAAAAAAAAAAAACTTACTGGCTATGTGAGCCAGTAAAATCAATAGTTCACTAGTATGATGGAAGTTTTACTGGCCAATGGACCAGCAGACCACTGAGTAATTCGCATCAGGGCTCGACAAATTCCAGGCTCCAGGTTGCCTAGAAATCTGGTCCTGGCGCCCAATATTTCTTTTATTTCAGATTTCGTATTTTGCAGTGTTAAACACCATAATTTCTGTTGTATGATCCCTCAGATTATCTGCTAAAAAGTTAGAAATTTAGGTACTCCGGATAATATACCAGTAAAGGCGAAAAAAACAACAAAAAAACTTATGTGCGAAGTTTTAAAAAATTTGCGTGCAATTGTCAGTATAGGTGGTGTTATTGAAAGATGTACCAAAAATGCGGTAACTGAAAAGATTCAACGCATCACAGAAATGAAGGACCAAAATAGTAAGAAAATATTATTTATTTTACTTACAAGCATTCCGACAGAAAATATGATGCAGCGAAAGCGATACAATTAGCGCTCACAGAAGCCTACATGCTGTGTAAAGCCTGTGGAACTATTCCATGGCACGTAACCATTTTGGAAAGCAGCGCTTACCGTATTAGATACGATTTTTTTTCCCTATTCAATTAAAACATTTAGAAAAGGGAAATACTACAGATTGTCCATAATTTTTACCGATTATTTAGGTCTCAGTAATGAACTACGGTAATGCTGCAAATGCTAAAATTTGGTTTTTCAATGTACTTAAAAATGAGTTACTTTTTTAATGAGACAATCGTTTCTTTCTCACATTTTTGGACTTCTGAGTCTGTCATCTTGTGAATTGCAGCTTTTCTGTCGGAAGTTACGGTTCACAATCCACAGGACAGGTGCAGATTAGGCGATTTTTTTTTTTTTTTAATTTCATGGTCTGCGACACGCCGCCGCAGATTATGCGAAGGAAAAAAAAAATATCTTACTCAGAATTTCACAATCTACAGAATATATGCTGCCGCGAATCTTGCACATGGAAAAAAAAATTCTTGATTTTATGGTCTACAGATTATGTGAAGGAAAATATAGCACTTTTAATTAATATGTACAACTACTGCATATAGTATTAATAAAATCAAAATCTAAAATTTTAATTTTTTGAAAGCAGCAACTGGAAGAATGGGAAAAGAAAATTATGCAGCGAATTGGAACTTAATTTTGAAATATATGGTTCAAGCAAAAAGAAAAAAGTGATGTCCAACAGATATAGTTTATCACTTATTGTTTCAGCATCATCACCACACATTTTTGGCCATGCATTATTGTTTGAAATTTGACTTGGTTTCACTGGGCTCGTAGATCTGGAACATATTTGTCGAGCCCTGGCTATTATAATACACTTTTATGACCTTCAAAGATGATTTTTTTTTTAATTACGGAAGACATCAAAAGTGGCAGCACATGAATGTACTACCACTACCTGACGTGCAACGATGAATTTCCATCCTTTCAATACTCTTGGTTTCTTATGTGTTTCAATTCTCTGAATTTTATTTCCAATTACTGAACTGAAAAAACCTTCAAGTTGATAGCAAAAGCTTGGTAAGGTAATTTCTATACACAGTTTTAAGCCAGTAAATTAGCAGATTTATCCTATGCTATAAACACTTTGATTTTGCAATCTGGTGTACTATTATATGCTTGTACAACATTTTCTTTTGGTAAATGTGTATTTTAGCGCACTAAATTATTTCGCGAAAAAATTTAACTGTGTGGAAAAAGTGCTACGTACAATGTTTTAAGCATGCAAAATAATGAGGAAAGGTGAAAAAATCTAGTATTTTTACATGAAAGGAAAAATATTTTCCGAAGAACTTGTGTGCGAATACGATGGTTTGCAGCAGTTGGTGCAGGAGGCCAAAGCGATGCTAACGGCCACGACGTGAAGGGTTCGTGCGTCGGAAGGGAGTAACAGTAGCTACTGAATGCGCGGAAGAATACAACAAAAGTAGGGTGTATGTCTCGGAGGAGTGTGATACGTCGTGTAATCGTGTGCAAAAAGTAGTCGTTCAGAAATGTTTCATTAAGTACTAATTAAGAAATGTGCTAAATGTTTTTATTGTAAAAATGTCCGGGAATGTAATTAAATGAAGGAATGTAAATGATATAATGTGCGGCAGATGTTTGGGTTCAGACTGACCCTAAGTTTTGGTTATGGTTTTGGAGATGTTTAGGGGTCAGTGATTTCTACAAGCACCTCATTTGTAGTTCTGTTGTTATTCCGTCGATCGTTCATCCCTTTTTTTTTTCTCGTGAAACAGATATTGTTGAAAATAAACGATTTTCTTATAATCAGGAATTGTACTATGGCAGGGAGGCCCAGAGCTTCGTGTCGAATTGTCGGGGAATATAAAATTTTTAGCCTTTTTGGCAATTTTCTACTTACGATTTCGCAAAGTTACCCTTGAAAAAATTATATTACAACGCAGCATAAAACTGACCTTTTTCCTTCAGCGTATTCCTACAACCCACTTCGATGACTATGTACAGCTAAACCGCTTCCCTGTGTATTCTCCCGCGCGTAACTTCACGCTCTCAACGACGCTTCCCTGTGTATTCTCCCGCACGTAACTTGACGCTCTCAACGACGCTTTCCTGTGTATTCTCCCGCGCGTAACTTGACGCTCTCAACGACGCTTCCCTGTGTATTCTCCCGCGCGTAACTTGACGCTCTCAACGACGCTTCCATTCATTGTACTCAACCTTCACGCCGTCATCTTAGGCCTATCATACATAAGACCGAACCTTCGCACTCCAAGGTAAGTTCTTCGGAAAATATTTTTCCTTTCATGTGAAAATACTATAAATTTTTTCACTTTTCCCCATTATTTTGCATGCTTAAAAAATTTTACGTAGCACTTTCCCCACAGTTAAATTTTCCCGACGAAATAATTTAGGATGCTAAAGTACACATTTACCTTTCTTTTTTATACCCCAGTGGCAAACATGCCATAATAATGCAATGTTGTTTATTCTACAGGAACAGATAAAATACATTGGAAGGCATAAAATGTGGAACAGTTTATGACTGACAGCTCGCATTATAACTTCAGGGATATACTTACTGATTCATAGTGAAACTGAACTCAATTTATTATCAATACAGCTGGGCGAGGCATTAAATTATAGTGTATATTTATAACTATATTATGCTTCAGTACAGTTATTGTGTGTTGAAGCTCAGTTTTGCTCCAGTAATGATTTCGAACTTTCCTTTAGCTAAATTACATTGTTAATGCAAGATTTGTTGATTAATATCACAGGAGTGTGTTCTTATGACAAAAAAACTAAATTAACTCAGTACTTATCAGGGACTTGGCATGTTGTCGTAGGCCCAGCTGGCAGCACACAATTGAAACCTGATCGAAATAATACTTTCACTTTGCTTAGGCCTATAAAGAAGTCCAAAACTATTCTCACAAGTTTCTCAATGACAAAATTAAAACCCACTGAACTTCTTGGTACTACAAAATCATGCACTTTATTTTAGCTTCCAACATAAAATGGAGTATAAGTTTAAATGCCAGCTTCACTGCTTAATTACAATTTCTATACCAGAACATGAAAACAATTTTACCAGCACACTAAAACAATTTCTATACCAGAACATGAAAACATGCAACAGATTGTCAGGTGTAATAAACTGTCAATTATGAATTTCAACACACTAAAGTGAGAATAAAAACTCTTGGACAAACATATGCTGACAGTATCCAACTAAATACATATTCAACCATTATGTCTGCTGGTGTGCAATGTTTCTACCTATATCTTTACGAAAACAAGTTTTACGAAAACTCGGCATACAAAATAATAGGTCATAAGACGGGTATGGAGAAAATTAGTATAAACCACTGGAAAACACACTGCAATTTTTTTAATTATTTCATACGCTGAAATGAATGCAGTATGTGCCTGTATATGCAGAACTTTTTCTTATACACCGAATTATGCGTGTATAATGTTACGTACAGAATCATCATTTAACATGCTGAATTTTTTCTCCCGTTTCCTTGTAAACGAAATGTAGTCAACGTACATAACAAAGTGTTAACTGTGTTTCACGATTATACTTCGACTACAAGTTTGCTAAGTTAATTGTCAGGCGAGGCTTCCAGCACAAAAATTCGCTTCACTTAGTTAAAAAAAAGTGTCACTTATCGCAGCAAGCATATCGAACTTCGTAATTCGATAAATATGTGTCTAGAAATGAGCACACTTCTTCAGAAAAGTTGCTATCAGGCAGAAGAAGAAGAAATCAAAGTACGGGTAGCAGTTTGTTACTACATACGGAACATGCTGTCGCAGCACGTTGAAAAGATATATATATCAATTAAAATATTACACAATACTGTAATTCCACGAACTTCTGTCAACGATTACGGAAACAAATACACCTAAGCAGATATCTAGACAAAGGTCTTTGTATTCTTAGGCCCAGCACAAGATCCCACCTGTTTACCATTTCTAAACGCAAAATGCAATTATAACAACAAATACAAGCATTAATCATAAAAAAATTACCTGACGAGCTCTCTGTACAGCATCCGCAAAAGCAGAATTAGTATCGTTTCCACCTGAATTACCAGATTTCTGCGATGAAGAAATAACACTGGAATCCGACATAGTGCAACAACAAAATGGCGTAAACCAGAGTGCTCGGAATCAATGAAGGAGACGGATCACATGATTACGGTTAATGTTACAACAAAATGTGCTGCCCTATTCCAAAACCACAGGGAGTTACGTAACATGACAATTTTTGAATGGCAACAGATCAAAAGGTACGAGCAAGGATAAAAAAAAAAAAGACATGCTTAATTAAAAAGACCATCAACGTAAAACAAGAACATATTTAAAAAGCAGCTTCGTACAAGTCTTGGTTACACATTAGCCTGGTGACACATTAAAATGTCGGACACGTCAAATTTTGACAAAATGCACTCAATAATTTACCTTTTACCATGTTACATATAAAAGAAAGCTTCCCTATCTTGAAGTCGCATATAATCGAACGTAAAACGATAACGAACACATACATCTTTGTAAAATACCGATCACGGGTCTCGCAACTGTAGTCGCCTCACTCCACGTGTACCAAAACGGGCGGAAATCTTTCTTATCTCACAAAGTGTGCCAGGGATCTGCTGTCGAACACAGCACTGACAGTTCGCCTAAACAGCCCGAACATGAACAAAATTGATCAGAGTGTCTCGTAAAACCAGGTTCTCCAATGCCATTTCACTTGTGTGGTAAAAGTACTGCGATTGCCTCTTAAAATGGACCGAATGGTGTTAAAAATTTCAGGGGAAGGTAAGCGTTCATATTACATACCGGACTAAAGAGCCACCCACATGTTTATCACATTTAAAATATATCTGCCAGAAATAACACCATGATCTCTAGGCTCAGTTGTAATCTAGTGTTAAGTAATACTACTGTTAAAATGTAATCTTTAGTCAGTCTGCATTTAAGTTTGTAAATTCATAAATTAATACTTGTACATGAAACTTCCTCGAGTTCGGGTTGAAGCATGCTCCCAAAACCCAGAATAGCACTCTTAAACCTCACTCTGTGTTTTTTGTTTTTTTTTGTTTTTTTTTTTTGAGAAGCAAACCAAAAAAAAAGAAACGAAAATCGTTGTTTACGAGGCCCAACAGCATCGCGGGACCACGCGCCTGCGCTCTGTAGGCTTCCCTGTGAATCGGTCGCCCGTCCCAAGTTTAGGGCAACTGGTTCCAGGGAAGGGAGATAGCCAGTGCCATAAAACAAACACAACATCCATGCCTCACCAAGATTCAAACCTGGACCCATCTCGGACGATTAATCAGACCCATCGCTTAGACCACAGCGCCAATTTCGTTTATGAGTACAGCCCCAAAGACCGACGTGAAAATATTAAATCTACAGCCGTAGTACTTTCATGCTTAAATTACAAATTGCTAGAGTAAAACTCCATAAAAAGACAACAGCTTATGGTCGCTAAAAGTTGCTTACGGTCACTAAACCTTGAAAAAAATTGGTTCCTACCGCTTTTACTGGATTTATCTTCCAGTTTCCGGTAAGAAGGATGTTTCTTATGCTCGCATTTTGTCTGCGCTGCGCAAAAGAAACCAGTATCGCCACCCTGGTGGCGTAGTGATCTAATCGATCGCCTCTGATAATTCGTCCAAGTGGACTCAGGTTCGAGTCATGGGTGGTGTGTTTGCCTTACCGTACGGCACTGGCTCTCTCTTTCCTGGAACCAGTGGCACTAAATTAGGAAAGGGAGACTGCTCATGGTGGTCGTTAATCCCGAAATAAAAATTCTGAAAAGGAAACCAGTGTTTCTAAATCAACAACAGTAGTAGTCCATTGAGGTGAAAAACCCACGTGCCGCCCCGGTGGCGTAGTGGTCTAAGCGATGGCCTCTGATCATTCGTCCGAACGGGGTCCGGGTTCGAATCCCGTGAGGCATGGATGTTGTGTTTGTCTTACGGCACTGGCTCTCTCCCTTCCCTGGAACCAGTGACCCTAAATTAGGGACGGGCGACTGCTTATAGCCCATTGAGTTGCTCACGGTGGTCGTTAAACCTCCAATCAAAAAAAAAAACAAAAAAACCCACGTCCACAGAAGTGCCTATTGGGTACCGAAGCTTTGATTTTTAAGAAACATTTTGACTCAGAGACAAACTTTAAAAGATGTTCTATAAGAAAATGGTCAGTAGCAATAAAACCTACGCAAAAAACAGCCAACACCTTTTAAATTCCACTTGAAAACCTGGAGTCAACAAGTGAAACACCTGGCCTAATAAGTGCAAGCACTGCACGCCAACAGAATTTGAACAAAAGATAGATTCTGTGCTTTACCAAAAATCCCTGATTTCTCGATAAAACTGACGGTTAAAAGGTTCTCTGCCTTTGAAGAGTCTAACTCTTCAATAAAAAGTGTTTTTAAACTCTAGGAAACGATCTCTCTTCGTTTGGCAGATAGATAACTGAATCTTTTCGATACTGCCTTGAGAGACCTGGCAGCCAAAAAGAACTTTTGGTCTCGATTTCCTCAACTACCGCAATTGGCAACCTAAATGAACTATAGGGGCGCTGCGCAAACGTAAAGAAATTTCTTTTAGGCACCGCTCGCTCGATCGAGTAGGGCCGTGGTACGGATAACGTCGGACGTGTTAGTTAGTTAGTTAGTTAATTGATTTTAGTGGCGCAAGGGCCAGGTTTGGCCAAAGAGCGCCAGACACAGAACTATCAGTTAAAGATTTTTAAAAGCGGGGTGAAATGATTAAGAGCAGACAGGCTTGGTAAAAGTTAGAAAAGAGAATGATGAAAGCTGTGAAGACTGGTTAGTTAAATAGGTTTATATATATAAATTTATTAATTCACTGTTATAATTTGTATAACTTGTTTTGTTTTTATTTTATTTTTTTAAATAAGTTTTAAAAAGTCAATCTGCTTTAAGAACGAAAATACTGCGAAAGTGTCGCAGTGGTCGCCCAAAAGCTTCTGCAGTGTAGCTGCGCCGTCGTCCAGTAGATGAGACTGAAAATAGTAAAACCGATGATTACGAAAACGGACACAACTACATAAAACATGACAGATGGTGAGTAAACAGTCGCACGCCTCACACATTGGGGCAGCGTCGCCACACAGCAAATAGCTATGCGTGAAGCGACAATGCCCCATGCGGAGACGCGCAAGAACAACTTCTTCCCTACGGTTCCGGCGACACGATGATTTCCAGATTCCAAGGTTAGGTTTTACACGGTGCAGTTTATTCTCCACCTGTTGGTCCCACAGACTCCGCCACGTTCGTCTGATATGATCGAGAACAAGAAAGCGAAAATCACGGTGAAACAGTGGCAAGGGTGTGACGACCAAAGAGGAGGCAGATCTAGCAGCAGCATCGGCAGACTCGTTCCCTGGAATCCCAACATGGCCAGGAATCCAGCAGAACCGAATCTGGACATCAGCCTCGAGCAAAGAACGAAGAAGTCTCCGTACGGTAAAAAGAAGTGGGTGGCCAGTGAAATCCAAAGATGACAATGATTGCACAACACTCAACGAATCAGTGTACACAATAGCACGCTGATGAGAGCTCGACTGCACGTGAACAAGTGCAAGATACACAGCATGCATCTCCGCCGAAAACACCGTGGCCTCAGGAGGAATGCGGGCAACAGAAACTTCGTCAACGCAGACGGCGGTGGATCCAACAACACCAGCCGCCTTAGATCCATCGGTGAAAACAGGAATAAAGTCTGCATTGACGTAACGGTGTTCAGCGAAGAGCTGCTGGTACACTGACGCAGGGGTTGAGGACTTGTCAAAAGATGTAAAGCTGGTATCAACCATGACACCAAGAGGATGCCATGGGGGATCCTCAAAGCCCCTGGTCTCTCCAACGAGTGACAAGTCGAGCCCTGAATCACGAGCTACGGCCGCCATACGAAGACCGAAGGTTCGAATGCACGAGGGACGGATCTCGAACAAACGAGCATGCTGAGGATGAAAAACTGCATCGTATAAAGGATGGTCTGTGAGTGATTTAAGTTTCAGGTAAAATTGAAGAGACAGCTGCAGACGGCGTAAATGAAGCGACGGTTCGTTCGCGTCGGCATAAAGGCTGGGAATGGGTGACGTGCGAAATGCTCCCGTACAAAGACGCAGCGCTTGATGGTGGATGGTATCCAACGGCCGGAGAACGGTAGGACGCGCAGAGCCATACACCATACAGCCATAATCCAGCTTAGACCGAATGAGAGAATGGTAAATACGGAACAAAGAAGTCCTGTCTGCACCCCAGGAGACTGAGGCAAGGATCTTAAGGATTGACAAGGCTCTCAGACAGGAAGTCCTTAGCCGTCGAACGTGCGAGCGAAAGGTGAGAGCACGGTCAACGGTCAAACCAAGGAACTTGGTTTCCGGCAAAACTGGAATGGCTGCACGGTCCAAATAGAGCTCTGGATCAGGATGGAGGCCACGCCTCCGGCAGAAATGGACACAGGCTGTCTTTTCGGGAGAAAGAACAAACCCATTATTGTTAGCCGCTTTAACAATCTGGGTAATTGCAGACTGCAGCTGCCTTTCAACGAAATGCATGCTGGATGACGAACAGAAGATGTGAAGGTCGTCAACATAAATGGTAGCCGAAACCGTAGGAGGAATATTTTTGAGTAAACAATTAATGCGGAGGATGAACAGAGTCACCGAAAGAATGCTGCCTTGAGGAACGCCTTGTTCTTGATGGAAAAAGGCGGAGAGCGTTGTACCCAGGCGCACCTGGAACACACGGTTACGAAGAAAATTGGCAATGAAGGTTGGCAGGTTTCCCCGCAACCCACTCTCGTGGAGGTCACGGAGGATACCGTGACGCCACGCTCTATCGTAAGCTTTTTCGATGTCAAAAAATACAGACACCATGCAGGTGCTGCCTACGCACGAACGCCTCACGAACAGACGTCTCAAGGAGCAGGAGATGGTCAGGAGCTGAACGATGACGACGGAAGCCGCTTTGTGATGGAGACAGTATTCGATGTTCTTCAAGAAAATAAATTAGCCGGGAATTAACCATTCGTTCAAGGATTTTGCACAGACAGCTAGTGAGGGCAATTGGCCGATCACTAGAGGGAGACTTGGGGTCTTTGCCAGGCTTGGGAAAAGGTAAAACAAAAGCTCTTCGCCAAGAGTCCGGGAAACTGTGCTCCAACCAAATGCGGTTGAAAAGCACTAGCAGATTCTCGAGAGACGACTGCGAGAGATGACGAATCATGTCATAGTGGATGCCGTCGGGACCGACAGATGTTGCGCCGGACCGATGCAGAGCCACCCGTAGTTCTACCATGCTGAAGGGGGAGTTATACTCAGTGTTATAAAAAGGCGCAAAGGAGATTTTCTGGCGTTCCGCGGTTGTTTTAATCCTCTGAAAGGGCGGGAGATACGCCTGAGAGCTAGAAATTGAGGCAAATGCTTCGCCCAAGCAATCCACAATCTCCCCAACTTCAGCATACGTGCAGCCGTTATTCTCAAGAATTGAAATTTGGTGGGAACTATAGTTTCCCCGGATCTTACGAATTTTTTCCCAAACAGTTTTTGAACTGGCACGTGAATTGATAGATGAAACGTACTTCATCCAAGACTCCTCTTGCTTCGTCGACGCACCAACCGAGCGTAAGATTTTGCTCTTTTAAATTTAACAAGATTAGCATCGGTCGGATAACGCCGAAAAGTACACCAGGCCTTATGTTGAACTCTCCTAGCCGCTGCGCAATCAGGGTTCCACCAAGGCTTCGGACGTCTTGGGAGCGTCGTTGATGTTTTTGGGATAGAGAGATCTGCTGCCTGAATGATACACGTTGTGACATCAGTAACAGCTGCGTCAATTGACCCCCGGGTCACCATGGCAAAAGATATTACTGCGGACGGTGTGAAGACATCCCACTTGGCACGATCCATCCTCCAACGAGGAGGGCGGGAGGCAGAAGATGGCACGCTCACATTATACCTAAGTACAATTGGGAAGTGGTCGCTTCCATGGAGGTCGTTACACACCGTCCACGATAAGTCGGCCATAACCGATGGTTGACCCAAAGATAAATCGATTGCACTGAAACTTCGTGTAGGCTCGTGGAAGTAAGTGTCAGCACCGGTGTTAAACAGGCACAAAGAGGTCGAGGAAAGAAGAGATTCGATCCTACGGCCTCGTGTGTCTGTTCTGACACTACCCCACAATGGATTATGAGCATTGAAGTCACCCAGAAGAAGAGCAGGTGACGGCAGCTGCCCAACTAAGCTCTCAAGAACGGACACGCTCACGTCCTCATCCGGCGGCAGATAGACGCTGCAAACAGTTAGAGGCACAGGCATGGAGATACGCACCGCAACGGCTTGTAAAGATGTTGAGACCGCAACGGGAAAAACTGGAACACTGTGGGGGACAAGGATGGCAACTCCCGCAAGCTATATCTCCTGAAACATTATCTTTCCGAAATGCACTGTAGCCTCGAACTGAAAGGAGGTCTGATGGTTTAAGTTTTGTCTCCTGGAGGCAGAGGCACACCGGAGAGTATGACGAAAGCAGATGTTTCACGTCGTCATGTCTTGTCCGAAAGCCTCGACAGTTCCACTGAACGATTTGATCCATGGTTTGAATTGTGGTGAATGAGAAAAAGAAAAAACGAAAAACAAAACCCGAGAAAAACTGGGACAACTAAAGGTTGTCCGATTCCATCATTTCGTCTGCAATGTCCATTTGCGCTTGGGACTGTTTTGTCCGACGCCCTGTAGTCTCTGGTGGTAAAATGGGGCGGTATTTTGGTTCCTGTGTCGCAGATGATCTTGCCCGATCCTGGTTCTTATGATGGGAGTTTGGAGATTTCTTCTCCTTTTCTTTTTCCTTTCTCTTTCCTCCCGGGGTTGTTGAAGTCCCGGTGGTGCTGGTGTTAGTTGCAGCAGGTTTAGGCACAGTGGTTGTTGGAGCTTTCGCGTCCCTAGCTCGGGATTGTAGTGCTGCCAGACCAGCAGCTATGATGTCGTCTAGCTTGTAGGGACAATTCACTGGGATTTGGCTATCAGTCTGGGTACCGACTGTAGTCCTTGCAACAACCGCTGATGCATAGGATCGCCGATTTGATTGATTTGGAGCGACCTTTCTTCTGGCCTCTGGGTAGGAAATTCCCTCAACGGTCTTAATGCGTTGGATCTCTTTTTCCTCTTTCCACTTTGGACAGTCTCTCGATGATGCTGCATGAGATCCCTTGCAGTTGAAGCACAGCTCGGCTTCGGCATGGCAATCTTGCAAAGTATGGTCTGTTGCAGTACAACGCCCACACCGAGCAGTGCTCCTGCAAGACTGCTGGGAGTGATCATATGCTTGGCATTTGAAGCATCGTAGAGGACTTGGTATGAAGGGTCGCACTTCAAGGTGTAGATACCCTGCCTTGATTGATGTTGGCAGGGATGGTGTGTTAAAGGTCAGTATGATGTTTCGAGATGGGACAGATTGGCCATTTCGCCGAAATAGGATGCGCCGGACTCCACTCACTTGTTGGTCTTTCAGTTCCTCCAGAAGTTCTTGGTCACTGCACTCCAGAAGGTCTTGAGAAGAGATAACACCTCGTGAGGAATTGAGGTAGCCGTGAGGGGTAACTTTTACTGGACAATCTAAAAAAGAGGTAGTGTTTAAAAGCACTGTAGCTTATCTGGGACTCGACATCTCGACAAGAAGATCTCCAGATTGGAGCTTCTTAACGTTCTTAGGAGAGCTGGCAATTGATTGCAATGCTTTATTTATCCAGAAGGGGCTTCTGGTGTTTAATGGGTTTGAAGCGTCCAAGGAGTGGATGCAAAAGAACCGAACATTGGCAGAATCAGGTGTAGGTTTCTTGTTGGGAGGGGGTGACCCTTCCTCAATGGGCCGCTTTGTTTGAAGTTCTTGGGAAATTTTTTTGTTAGCCATGAATAGAAGTGAAAAGTTCGTCCGCCGATTTCCCCGCCCACAACCGAGCCCAACAGGGGAGAGCCGGAGGTCCGCAGCCCAATTGGACGCAGGACACGACTCTAGGGTTAAGCAACGGATATAGCATGTTGATAGTGCAGACATGCGCTCAGCGAGTACCGAGACTTTCCCAGGTCTCGGTAACACCCCTTTGGCATGCCCGCACTATCCCCAAACTCACCCTGTTGTACGAAACAACAAGCCGATTGACTAGGAGTGGGTTAGTTCCCAGCCGCATGTTTAGGGTGAAGCAGGGGGCAAAGAGGAGTGTTGGCGACTGGCGACAACAACATCCTGGCAACCAGAAACCTCAGCCTCCAGCATCCCCTTTTCCACCTTACGGGTCACCGCACACGGCAAACGTGCAGGTAGGTCTAGCAAACCAACCCGGAAAAACAAGAGAGGAACAGAAAATGGAGAAGCAAGTCGAGTAGAAAATGGAGTAGAAAAGAAGAACAGGTAGTGGAGAAGAAAGTAAAAACAGGAAAGGGAGAGGAAAGCCAGAGGAAAGGAAAGGGCTGGCGCATAATCACAACCTCAGCAACCAACAACTGAGGCGGGTGCTGTCAAGGTGGTGGCAACACATAGTTGTAATGGGAAGAATCAAACATAACATGTCGGCTGGGGCCGTGGGGTCGCTACTCCCCATCAGCTGGATGAACAGCTGTCCCTGCGGTAACGTGAAAGCTCAAAAACAAGAAAGCAAAAAAAAAACCGTCACAAGGTCAGCTTGGGCCGTGGGGGCGCCGCTCCCCAAATAACTGGAAAACCAGTTATCCCCGTGCAGGGGTCGGACGTGTTCCCGTGAAGTCGTATGTAGGAATGGCTGGTTTAACACTCTCAATCCTTGAGATAATGAAATTTGTGGACGCTACAAAAAAATTCACGATGCGTCAAAGCAGATGAAGGGATTCTTAATGCAGGTCATATAATTTCATATGGAATTTTTTTTTTTTTTTTTTTTTTTTTGATTGGAGGTTTAACGACCACCGTGAGCAACTCAATGGGCTATAAGCAGTCGCCCGTCCCTAATTTAGGGTCACTGGTTCCAGGGAAGGGAGAGAGCCAGTGCCGTAAGACAAACACAACATCCATGCCTCACCGGGATTCGAACCCGGACCCCTTCGGACGAATGATCAGAGGACAACGCCTTAGACCACTGCGCCACCGGGGCGGCCATATGGAATTAAGAAGGAAGATAGAAAAGAAATCCAAACAGTTTCACATTGCATTCAATCCACCGCAATAACGTGGTCGCCTCATTCGATCAACGGTGTTTCAGACAGAAAAAATTGTGAAATTTCTGTAAAGTCTTTTGGGGATCCTTGTAAAACAGGCAGAAGTGAACGTGTAAGCACTGTGTAGCAGTAGTGCTTTACTGTAGCTGGTAATTTTTATTTTAACATTTTCAGACAAGTGTTTTAGTATTACCATACTGCCGCAGTGGTCTGAGCGATGGCCTCTGATCATTCGTCCGTAAGGGGTCCGGGTTCGAATCCCGGTGAGGCATGGATGTTGTGTTTGTCTGACGGCACTGGCTCTCTCCCTTCCCTGGAACCAGTGACCCTAAATTAGGGACGGGCGACTGCTTATAGCCCATTGAGTTGCTCACGGTGGTCGTTAAACCTCCAATAAAAAAAAAAAAGTATTACCATACTGAGAAGCTCTCGAAAACTGGTACGGCAATTTGCAGCAATATATCCCCCTACCCCACGAAGCCCTGGGGATGAACTATGCATCCCCCATGGTTTCGTTCATTTGCATCCATGTGAAATTTCAGCATTCCCAACGTAATATTTACAGTGTTAACACGTACTTACCTTTTAGAAATAAAATATTAAATAACAGAAGAAAATACAGTTTGAAGTAAATGTGAAACGTGTATATAAAAACAATATTGGAATATCATTTTCAAATATTTTAAAGAAACAAGGCAACTCTTCGTTCGTTTTCATGTTGCAAAGCAATAATTAAAAGCATTGCTTACCTAGAATATATGATTGCGTTTATTTCAGGAAATAAGAAGTACTGAGTATATGCACGCACATTGTTATTACTAATAAAAAAGATTGCTTTGCCTATGTTATTTATGGTAAAATGTTCCCAAACAGTTTTTTTTTTCTATTTTCATTGCTATTTACAAATATTTCCATGCACTTTTGAATATCAATGTCTTTACACAAGCCTTTACGCACATGAAAAATACACACATGATTCAGCCGATTGTTAGTCATTGTATTTCTGAGATACGTTTTCAAACATCTAAGAGTGGAAAAAGATCTTTCTGCTGTGGCAGTTGTTGCGGGCATAACTAACAGAAGTTTTACAAATGTAGAAACTTCTGAGAACAGAGATTTTTTTTTTAAATGAACTACTTTGTTTAGAATAATAATAACAACGTTTCGCACAATAAAATGTTTATTATACATCGACTATAGTTTCGCAGAACGATTGGCTCGGCTTCCTCAGGACGAATGGAGCGTAAACATTCAAATCATTGTGACATCATCAGAATTCTGACGGTCACGGGTTTTGGCGAGTTGTTTCCACGCGCTTGAAAGAAATGGAGTCGACGTCATGTCGTTGACATGCCGTGACGAGTTCCGGTATATGTGGAAAGCTTCTAATATATTAAGCTTGAAAGTCGAGTCCGGTTTATCAATAAGCGTAGCGTTTCCAAACAAAAAGTTATGGTTATTTTCGTGACAATGTTGAGCTATAGACGATTTCTTCAGTTCATAGTTACGTACATATGTCTTGTGTTCCTTCAAACGGAAGCTTAAAGCCCTGCGGGTCTGTCCTATATATGAAAGTCCACATTCACAAGGTATCTGATAAATTCCCCAGGAGTTTAAGTCTTCGATGTAGTCTTTTGATCCGTAAAAATTCATCTTGTTTATGGGTTTGAAAATAACTTTGAAATTAAAACTTTTAAGGATTTTTGAAATCGCGAAGCAAATCTGAGGAGCAAATGGGATAACTGCCCAATTCTTTTGTATTGGGAGGTCTATAGGCATGATTTTTTTTTTTTTTTTTTTTGATTGGAGGTTTAACGACCACCGTGAGCAACTCAATGGGCTATAAGCAGTCGCCCGTCCCTAATTTAGGGTCACTGGTTCCAGGGAAGGGAGAGAGCCAGTGCCGTAAAACAAACACAACATCCATGCCTGACCGGGATTCGAACCCGGACCCCTTACGGACGAATGGTCAGAGGCCAACGCCTTAGACCACTGCGCCACCGGGGCGGCGTCTATAGGCATGAGCGTGCAGACAGGCTTTGGTTTTCTAAACTTTTGGACAGCTTTGTCTATAACGGAAGGGCTGTATCCTCTGTGTGCTGCAATTCGTTTAAGAAAATCAAGCTCTTTCTGTAAGGAATCCTCAGTTGAGCAGATATGTATTGCACGATATACGTATGTGAAGAAGGCCGAGATCTTTTGTTTCCACGGATGATTTGATTTTGCATGAGGGGGTAAGGAAACAGCAAATGGTTTTCGATAAACTGTTGTACTAAAGGATCCTTGAGAGCGTGACACAAGGACATCGAGGAATGGTAAGCAGCCATTATTCTCAGTCTCATATGTGAACTGTATATGGGGATCGATTGAATTGATAAGTTCAACTAATTTAGGTATTTCCGAGTTCATGCCATTCCAGAGAACAAAAGTATCATCTACATATCGAATCCACAGGTCAAATGTAACAAGCTGAAATAGTTGGTCTTCAAAGTGACGCATGTAGACTTCGCATAAAATAGGTGACAGTGGGCTACCCATTGCAAGGCCTTCGGTCTGTTGGAAAAATCTTCCACGAAAAAGGAAACTGTTTTGTCTTACACAAATTTCCACTAGCCTCAAAAACTCTTCTGTTTCTGGTTGGCTGAAATTATGTTCTTTGAGACTTGACTTTAATGCTTGGAGAGCTCCATTAACTGGGATACTTGTGAACATGGATTTCACATCGAAGGATAACATGAACTGGTCGTTGAATGGATGTCGCTTTAGCCGATTGACAAAATCAATGGAATTTTTTTTTTTTTTTTTTTTACAGAAGTTGTGTTCGAAGAAGTCGTTAAAGTCGAAAGTTTCGAAGATAGAAATTTGGCCAACTTATGTGTAGCTGATCCTATATTGCTGACTATGGGACGAAAGGAAACACCAATCTTGTGTATCTTCGGAAGTGCATAAAAACGTGGACAACGGGAATATGAGGGCTTCAGATGATTTTTTGAGCTTTGGTCAAAGGTTACACAACTTGTTACCACTTTCCGAACTTCCTTTAAATGTTTCTCCGATGGGTCATTTTTTATTTCCTTATAGGGTCCCTCGGTAATAAGTTTTTCGACCTCTGCATCGTAATGTTTCTTGTCCAGAATAACAACTTGTCCTCCTTTATCAGCTTTAGTGATGATAATATCGCGATTTGACTGCAATTCTTTTAGAGCATAGTATTCTTCCTTGCTGAGATTCGATCCCCATATACAGTTCACATATGAGACTGAGAATAATAGTAGTATATAGGGGGTACTATGGCACACACCAAAATCACATAAAAACCTCAAAATCAGGCATTTTTTTATTTTTCAGACCGCAATAATCACGAACATTTTAAGGCTTTTTATGATCAAAAACACCATATTTTCATTAAAAATCATTGATTTTTGGGCATAAAATAGTCAAAAACATCAGATTTTTGAAAATTGAAGTTTTTACTCTGTTTTTTCATAAAAACAGACATCATAAAAACACGCATTTTTGATGATATTTGACGACTTTTTTGAACAATTGCAATCATTTTGAGCTTTGAATATCTTTGAATAGCTTTGAAAGTGATGAAATGATGGATTTAGTGATCAATAGAAAAGTTGTAAAACAAACTACTTTGCAAAGTCCTTTTTAAAAATGCATTAAAAAAAGGGGTACCCAAAATGGATACCCCTTATAGAAAGATTAAAAATTTAGGAAGATAAAAAGTGTAGGAAGATTAAAGTTCTAATTCAAATGGAATTAAAAGTATGTTATTTTTTCAATTTCTAAGTAAGGTTTAAAAATGTTTAATTCTAAATAAGACATGACTTGTATGCTTAATTCATCATTCTTTTTTCCTGATGCAAAGAGTATTAAAGGTTTATCTGTGTAGGCATCACTATTAAATAATATATTCTCCCTAAGTGTAATTAAAACTTCTGATTTCCCATTAGTATAATTAGGACGTAAATAAAATGTAATTTTCATATCCATATTTTCACTCAGTTTCATATTTCTGTCAAGGAGATTGCTACTAAATTTCATAAAAACGACTGTTTCCCAGTAACGCATAGCACCAAGAGTATTATATGCTTTTTTATCTTCTTGAATTGTTGCATAACATTTTTGATTATCCACGTAATTTTTATTAACTGCGTCATACATATCCTGAGGAGATGGAATATTCACTAGTCTTTTATTTTGAACATCAAGCTTTTCATCTTTTAAAATTAAAACATTGTTTTCTAAATACCTCTTATTCACTGCATTCTTATCTGCTGTAGGATCAGCAACATTTCCTATTCTTTTACCTTTTGCATTAATTACATTCCCATCTTGAATATGTAAATATTTTTGATCCAAATTACTTAATTCACCTTTAAGTACAGCATCTAAATCTCTTATTCTTACAGCAGTTTCTTGAACAAAATCTGAAAAACTACCATTAATATTTTTTTCTATTTCACTTTTAACTTCCAGATTATTCTCTCTCATTTGTTTTAAAACATATTCTCTTGTAGTAACATCATGTTCATCTATAGGTTCTTTACAATTTTTTAAATTTTTTTCTTCCATATCATAATTACCATCATCTGTTAATTTAAATCCATTTCCAGGAGGTCCAGATGGTCCAATTCCAAATTCTTCATAAGACGAACCAAAAGGGTACCAATTCATTTATTTAATCTAAAGTTTTCAAAGTTTTAAATTCCTTATTAGCCATATTAAGTGATCCTCTTTTTGTTTCATTCACGATGAAATAAAATCTATATGGTTTACCTGGATTTGATCCTAATCTCCAGTTAAATTCTAGTCTTAAATTCGAAATATTAGTATACTCTGGATGATTAGATAAATTAAAATAAAAGATTGGATACAATCTCGCATAATTTACATAACTTATAAGACATCCACTTTCAGTATTATGAGTATTTAATCCAGCTGCTAATAATTCAGAATAACATCTATTATAATCTAACTGCCCATCTTTAAAATTCGTTTTATAAATTTCTTCTGGAACTTTTTTATTATTACATAATATCCAGCATTCAAGGAGATCTAAATTATCAAAAACCATATTGTTCTGATTTTGATTGCTTTCTTTTTCTACATACTGTGGAATGACAAGAACACTTAACACCTCATCAGATGTAGTTCTTATATGACATGCACCACTTGATGTTGTTTGCTGATTGCTTTTCTCAATTGAAGCAGAACACCAAGTAATTTCAATAGGTGTAGAATTCAAAGCTATACTTTTAAATTCAGCCTCAATGGATGGGTACAACTCTACATAAGGTAACCATAATTGAAAATCAGATATAATAACTTTATAATTAGGATTTGCAACATCTGTGTATAACATATCATTATGACTATTTCTTTGAAATTCAAATGTAACTTTTATATCAGAAATTAATCTTCTAAAATCGTTGAGGAACCCAAACAGTTGTCTTAAAGGAATCCAAAATTTTATTACATTACTGTTTTTTGTTAAAAGCCATCTCTGTCTAAATCCTTTATTATAAGAGGCATTTTCTTTTAATTTGATATCTGATCCTTTCTTTACATCTTTATTAGGATCATCTATTACTATTTTATCTTTATCAGCTGATTCTGATGTATCAACATAATACATCATATTTGTAGCCTCTGAAGTGGAATAATCTTTTGTGAAATTTATAAGTCCATTAATTTGATGAATTAATGAAGCACATTCAATATTAGAATCAGTTTGTTCTTTTCCTATAGTTAATGAAGCGGATCTAAACAGATTCCCACCATTTACAAATGTAACATTATCAGTTCCTATAGTATCATTATTATTTTTTACTATTTTACTTTCTAAGCATATATAACCGTTACTATATAATATAGGTGAATTTGTATCTTTAATAGTAAACTTATATTGATCAGATTCTTTTACATTAGTACTATCTTCATTATGTTTTATATATTCATACTTAGCAATTTTATTACTATAATAATCTGGAATAGCTTTTAAGTCCCAAAGTTTTTCCATTTATTAGGATAAAAAACTCATTTATACCGTTTCAAACCAGATCCATCCTGTATTTTCGTTTTAGCTAATATATCATTAACAGTTACAGGAGGTTTAGATAATATATTTTCAAGTTTATTTTGAATAACATTTTTAGCTTTATCTTCAATTGCTGATTTACCTAAAACTTCTAATATTTTTTTTCCAAAAGTTTTAATTCCTTCAGAGAAGATATTACCACCATATCGTTTTGCATATAATCTATGTTTGTTATAATTCATTTATTAAGCTAAAATTAATCTATATAAAACTCTCATATTATTCAAGTCTATCAGTTCATTATCTTGATTCGTGATATACATTCGAATTCTATGAATATAATTTCGTCTATTAATGGGTAAAAATAAAGGATTTATTTCATCAATTTTTATTAAACTACCAGGAGGATTAGATGGCGTAAAGGAATACAAAATATCTGAATTAATATTATTATATAGAGCTCCTGTAATTACATCACAATGAATGTGTATGTCATCAACTCCTCTAGAAATGTTTGCCATATATTTTCCTTCCTGATGATTATCTTCATATATTTCTGATTCAAATCCTAAAATTTCATGTAATTTGCCCTCTCTAAGATCAATTTTATATTCATCTTTTAATTCAATTATAAAGCGCTGTGTAGCGAAATTAGCTTTAAATTTAATTGGTGGTTCATCTCCAAATCGTTTTATTAAAAAGTTATTTAATTCCCTTAATGTGTAATTTCCATTATCTAAAGTTATTTCATGCCATAAACTACCATCAAAATACTTAAATGTATTATTTTCATATTCTTCATCAATATTGTTATATGAAACCCACATAGACATAGATTTTAAAGCTATTTTTGAATTTTCATTAACAGGAATAGGTGGGACATATTCAATTGTAAAATCTTCTGATTTCTCAAAATTTTTTGAATCTAAAATTAACATTTATTAAGCACAAAATCTTCATTATAACCACTTGGTTCTTGGGTAAAAGAATATAAAACTTCAACAGGTGATTTACCTTTATTCCTTTGAGTTATGTATTTCATACAATAAAAACCACATTTAACAGATGTTGGTTCTTGTAAAAAACATGAATTATATCTAATTCCTTTATTAGATGTTTCAAGATATTTTACAATATTTTTAGGTATGAAAATGTTATTCAATTTAATGTCTTTATATTTATATTCTCCAAATGGATCAAAATATTCCACAAAATTATATTTAGGATCATTATAATAACAGACCCAATGAGTCCCAGGTCCTGTAGATATATCTAAATTAATAATTCCACTTTCAAATTTCTTAATCTTTTTAGGTAATAAATCTGATGTAAATACACCTCTGAATCCTTTTACATCTTTCATATTTTGTTCTATCGTTTTATTGGATATACCTCGTAATTCTGAAGAACTCCCTTTCCAGAATGTTTTTTTAAGGTGTGAACCTTTCGGTTTACAACCTGATCCAGTTACTTTACTTAAAGCTTTATTCACACCAAAACTAGCAGCACCAGATAAAGCACCAGTACCAAGAAGAGCTGCTAAGATAGGGATCAAAAAGGGTAAAATACCTCCGTTTTTCTTTAATTGTGTCTTACTTATAGTTATTCGTTTACCATTTTTAATTTGATTAATTTGAGTTTTTGTTAAATACATATCATGATTAGCACTTTTAGTTTTATCAATTTGCAATGTAATTTCTTCACCTTTCTTAACTGCTGATTTTAATTTGTTTTTCTGACCTTCACTCAAATAAATTCTTGATACAATATAATTACTCATTTATTAAGATAGAAACTTTGAATAATATTGTTTTACTTGCTCATTAGTCATTTTACCCTCTTTCAATAATAAATCTAGTATTTGAACTACTTGGTTATATACTTTCTTATTTTTAGTTCCCTTACATATTTTATCTGTTAATTTATCTAAAATATTAAGACCCTCACCCATATAGTAATACCCCATTTTGAGAGCTTCTAATGCTCTAATATATTTTCGCACCTCAGCCATTTTATAATCGAAACGATCAATTTTTTTCTGTAATTTTTTCTTTTTTTCTTCATCTTTAGCATTATTAAGTGCTTTTACTTGAGGACCTTTTAGACGTCCGATTTCACTGATTTTTTCATTTGCTTGTTTTATTTTTTCATCAATCTCTTCATCAGACTTATTAACTAATTCTGAAGGTAAATCAAATCCTAACTTTTTTTAATAACTGATACATTCAAGTTTTTGTTTAAGTTAATTTTATGAATTCCTGCTTCTCTCTCATACATTTCTTTAGCATCTGAAATAGGTTCTTCAACATCTTCTAAGGCAGGAATTCTTGAAGATTCTGCAATTGGTTGAAATGAAAGTTCTTCAATTGCATCTTGAATAGCTTTTAAATTTTCTTTTCTAGATACATCTTGATATTCTAATTTTTCAACTATAGGTTTATGAAATTTTGTGATTGCCTCTTCATATCCTAAATCTTCTAATTGCTTTTCCTTATTTCGTTTTCTTAGTTCAGCATTTACTTTTGCTAATTTTAATAAATCTTGTATCACTTTACTCATTTATTTAACTGAAAATTTGCTTCCAAGCAAATTATTTTACTTCCAAGCAAATTATTTTACTTCCAAGCAAATTATTTTACTTCCAAGCAAATTATTTTACTTCCAAGCAAATTATTTTACTTCCAAGCAAATTATTTTACTTCCAAGCAAATTATTTTACTTCCAAGTAAATTATTTTACTTATATAAATGAAAGATTTTGAACAAATTGAAGAATATTTATCTTTTGCTGAAATGGCATTATATCTAGCTGAATGTTATTTATCTCAAGGAATACCAGCTGAAGACTTATTATTTGAAGCTGAAATGTTTATTGAAGATGCTGAATTTCTATTAAATAAATATGATTAAGCCTTGCAGCATTAAACTAAAAGATTATTCAGAACCAGAAGAATTTATAGATCCAAATCAAAATCCAATATTACCTATTCATCCTTTTAAACTTTTAATAACAGGATCTTCAGGATGTGGAAAAACAAATTTACTATTAAATTTAATATATGATCATTTAAATTTTGATGCATTATTCATATGTGCAAAAGATATTAACGAACCTAAATACTCTAAATTAAAAGAAAATTACTCAATGTTTGATGATATAGAAGAGGAAGACATTTTAAAAATAAAGGGAAAGAATAAAAATAAGTTATTAAAATTATTTAAAAAGTTTAAGAAAAAAACATTATTTAGTTCAGACATAAATGAATTTATTACTGTAGATGACTTAGATCCTTCATTAAAAAATCTAGTTATTTTTGATGACTGTGTAAAAGAAAAAGATCAAACCGAAATTGAAAAACTTTTTATAAGAGGAAGGAAGAAAAATGCATCCATTATTTATTTATCACAGACCTATTATTCAACACCTATTGATATAAGAAAAAACTGTGATTACTTTATATTTTTTAAACTTCAGCACAGAGAAATTAAACAAATTATTAGAGAAATTGATGGTGATTTTAATATAGATCCTTATCAAAAAAGTATTAAAAAACCTTATGATTTCTTCATGTTAGATTTGAAAAATCCTCATATGAGATACAGACATAACTTTGATCCCATATAAATGGAAGAATATTTAGAAAAGAAAATGTATGTATACAGAAAAAGTTTTAATTACTATAATAAAATTAGTATATCACTATCAGTAGGCAAATTTATATTTAGTGCTTCAGGTTTATCAGCTTTTGCATTTATTCCTTTAGCAGCACTTTCTTTAGGAGCAGGAGTCATTGAAGTTGTTGATAAAACTCTAAATATTTCAGAAAGAAAAGAAGAATATAAACAAGCTTACAAATTTTATAAACAGATATTAAATTTAATAAACGCTAATTCAATTTCAGAACAGGATGCTTACGTTAGAGAAGAGGATTTTATAAAAAATATGAAGTATTTTCCTTTAGAGAAATATGTAAAACAAACGCAACTAAATGGTTATAGATATGTAAAATAGATTTACAGATAAATAAATGGAATTACAAGGAGGTGATATAGTAGGATGGTTACAAGATAAATTAAATCCACCTGAAATGCATATACCTGGTTACCAGTATTGTGGTCCATTTACAAAATTAGAAAAGAGATTAAAAAGAGGTGATCCAGGAATTAACAGAGTTGATAAAGCTTGTAAAAAACATGATGTAGCTTATAGTAAAACTAAAGATACTAAACAGAGACATATTGCTGATCAAGAACTCTTAAACGATTTAGATTCAATTGAAAATACTACAAGTGGATTCTATCCATTAGGAGAGAAACAAGCTAGAGCTGTTATAAAACCAATTATAAAAGCAAAGAAAACATTTGGTTTAGGAATTTCATCCTATATGTATTGCTTAAAGTGCAAACAGAAAACTGAAACTAAAGATATTCAAGAAACAGTAGCTAAAAATGGTAGACCCATGGCAAAAGGAAAGTGTAAAGTTTGTGGATCTAAAAAGAGTGTTTTTTTAAAGACGTAGACCTTAAAAATATTTATTATACACCAGAAACTGGTTATTGTGGTATTAATGAATTACAAAGAAAAACTAAATTACCCAGGAAAGATATAGAAGAGTTTTTACATCAACAAGATGTATATACAAAACATAAACCACTTATTCATAGATTTAAAAGAAGAAGAATTTATGTTTCTCATGTCAATGACCAATTTCAAGCTGACCTTATAGATATGCAAGAATTTAAATCCTTTAATAATGACACAAATTATATTTATCAGTGATTGATATATTCAGTAAATATGCTTGGACAATTCCGATTAAAAGAAAAACAGGTGAAGAGGTAACTAGAGCATTTAAAAAAATATTTAAAGAAAGAAAACCAGAAAAACTTCAAACAGATAAGGGTACAGAGTTTATAAATAAACAAACTCAAAAGTTATTCAAGGATGAAAATATTCACTGGTTTACAACTGAGAATATTGAGATTAAATGTGCTGTTATTGAAAGATTCAATAGAACTTTAAAGACTAAAATGTGGAAGTATTTCACAGCAAATAATACTAGAAAGTGGTTAAATGTACTAGATAAATTAATTAAGAATTATAATAATTCTTATCATAGATCCATTAAAATGACACCTATAGAAGCAAGTAAGGAAGAAAATGAATTAAAAGTTTATAATAATTTGTATAAAGAAAAAGAGAAAAATAAACCAAAATATCAAAAAGGAGATAAAATAAGAATTTCAAAATATAAAAGAGAATTTAAGAAAGGTTATCTTCCAACATTTACAGAAGAAATATTTATAATTTCCGATATATTGAACACAGATCCTCCGACATATAAAATAAAAGATTTAAATAATGAAGAAATTACAGGAACATTTTATGAAAAGGAACTGGTTAAATATGATAAGAAAGATGAGGTTTATAAGATTGAAAAAATTATTAGAAAGAAAGGAAATAAATACTTAGTTAAATGGTTGGGATATCCTGATGAATTTAACAGTTGGGTTGTAATTTGAAATTTTTTTGCAAAACGCCCTTTCGGTGGAGGGTCTATGCTTCATTTTTTTATTTATTTGTACCTGGCCAGCCAGGTGGGCGTTAACTCTTTCGACCCTCCACCGCACACACTCTCTACCATCAGATGTTATTCACGCACACGCTCTACCGTGAACCCAAACTCTGATTTCAAAGTTTAGGACAGGGAGCCATTCTACCGTACCGAGATTCGAACCTGAGACCTTTTGCATGCATGCCTGACTCGCTACCAATCGGCCAACACAGGCCGATAAATTCTTCCTTGAAACATATATTTACGGCAATAGAAAATTGGCGATGATCCAAAGTTGTTACGTAACGAAGAATTGCTTCTTTCCGAGGACACGTATCGCGCGCCGCGGAGAGTATTTTGGCAGCTGTTCAACTATGGTTATGTAAACATTTTCGCTCGCAGCTTATCAGTAATGACTACATCTAAGCAAGAAAGAGATTTAATTGCTTGTGCTACCATCTATATGTGAAAGAAAAAACTGAAAATAATTAGAACAACTGAATACTGACGAATACGATATTAAAATAAAGTTTTTAATAAAATGATATCTAATAAATGAATTATTTTAATGAAGAAGCTAATTACCTTTCTTATTCATCTTCAGAAGAAGAACAAATTGAAATTCCTGAAAATTTTAAAAAAGTAATGAAACAAATAAAAAGAATGAAATATGATGAAGAGGAAGACTGTTATTATGTAGATTATAATAAATGTTTAAAAAGTAGATATGTTAGTAGAATAAGATATTTTAATCAGTTTAAAAGAAAAAATATCCTTAAATTTAATAAGGAAGCAGAAGATTTATTTTTAAAATTACTAGATTTTATGTACTATGAGAAAAATTTAAAATATGCATATTTTATTAAAAAAATTTGTGACTATTGTAATATATCAAATGATATTAAAATTAATATAAATCCAAAAAATGAAAAGATCTGGGAAGACTTTAAAGCAGCAAGCTTAAAGCAAAGTATTTTATAAATTTGTTTCCTAATAAATGGAGAACAAAATATGCAAAAGTTGTAAACAAACAAAATCTATTGATGAATTTTATGTTCTACATCGTTATGGTAAAGTTGATAGACAGCATTTTTGCAAATCTTGTCAGTGTATAATTTTGAATAGAAAAATAAATTGTGATTGTGGTAAACAATATACTTATACTCATAAACAAAGACATTTAAGAAGTGAATTGCACAAACGTCGTTTAGCTTTTATCACTTTTTGATTTCGAAAATCCCTTTATAAATTTACTCCCTAATAAATGGATAAAGCTTTGAAGCCTGTTATTGTGCATCTTAAAAGTGCTCTGAATGCTATTAGTGTTCAGAAACTTAGAAATGCTTTTAAAAGATTAAATATCAAAAAACGAAATGTAAAAAAAGATGATTTAATTAAATCGTTGATAAAATATATTAGAAAGACAGGTGATTATAAGTCTGTTTTAGTAGATATCCTTGGATTAGATACATCAGAATATTTAGATAGAAAAAGAAAAATATTTATTAATCATCCAGAGAGAAGAAATAGAATTAAAAAATTATTTGATTCTTTTAACTTAAAATTCAAAGATAACAAACTGAAACCAAGAAAAGAAAAGAAAATTAAAACAGATGTAAATCTTGAAAAATTATTTAAACCTGATTATGAAATTATTGAAACAAAAGGAAAATATATTAAAAAATATATGGTACATAGAAAGAATTATAGAGTAGCTGGAGTAAACATTAAACCTGAACAATATTTCAATATTTTACAACATATATTTAGAAAAGCAATTGGTAAAATTCAAGGTAAAGTAGATATAACTGTATATAATCCTAAACTGAATAAACCATTTCATGATAAATTGATGTATACTAAGGATGCCTATGAGCTATATATTTATAAATTATCTGATCAAATTGAATATAAGGAATTAGAAATAACTGATTGTATATTTGATTTTAATGTAATTGAATTACCTTCAGGAGGTAAACATATAAAGATAATTAATGATGAAACAATAGAAAATAAAAGAAGTATCTGTCAGATAAAAAATGATGATAACATATGTTTAGCTAGATCAATTGTAACTGCTCTATCTATTCAAAATCCTAAGCTATTATGTGATAAATTGAATCATAATGAATTATCAAAAAATGATATTAGATACATCAAAATGGGTAGAGTTTTACAAAAATCATTAGCTTTAAAATTACATGAACTATGCAATATTCCATTAGAAATATGTTGCTTAGAAGAGGTTAAAATATTTGAAGAATTCTTAGATATTCAGATAAATATATTTTGCAGAGAGAATTTTAATGAACGTATATATAGTGGTAAATATAAATCTACATGTATTTACATATTGAAAAATAGAAATCATTTCGATGTAATTACTTCTGTTAAAGGATTTTTAGGAAAAGAGAATTACTGTGATTATTGTCAAATAAGCTATAAAAGATCAGATCAACACAGATGTCCTCTCAAATGTGATAGATGTTTTAAAACAGATAGTAACTGTAATGGTGAAGAGATATTTTGTAAAAAATGTAATCGATTATTTAAAGGTGAGGAGTGTTTTGATAACCACAAAAGAAAAAATAAGAAAGGTGTTAGTGTATGTAAATGTCTATGGAAATGTTTAAAATGTAAAAGAATTATTAATCGATATGAGAGAAAACCCAAAGAGCATGTATGTGGTGAAAAGAGATGCAAAAATTGTTGGAAATATGTATTACATGATCATAAATGCTATATGAAACGTAAAGATGCTAAAGGTGGTAAATGTGAAAATGATTGTCCTAAGTTAACAAGAAATCGAAAAGATTGGTGTGAAAAATGTAGATATGAATATACTGAGAAATATATATTCTTTGATGTTGAAACTAAACAAGAAACAGGAACTCATGAAGTTAATCTAGTTGTATGTCAAA
This sequence comes from Macrothele yani, assembly GCA_039090855.1. Taxonomy (NCBI): domain Eukaryota; kingdom Metazoa; phylum Arthropoda; class Arachnida; order Araneae; family Macrothelidae; genus Macrothele; species Macrothele yani. The sequence continues at coordinate 110,635,847 of CM077030.1, read as the reverse complement.
TGTATGATGGTAGTGAAAAGATATTTGAAAATGAAAATGATTTTTGTAATTGGTTATTTCAACAAAAACATTTTGGATATACTGTACTAGCTCATTATGGTAAAGGCTTTGATTTTCAATTCTTAGCTAAATACTGTTTTAAAAACAAAATAGAAGTGTTTACTATATATAATGGAAATAAACTCAATTATATGCAGGCATCTGGATATAATATAAGATTCATAGATTCAATCAATTTTACTATGATTCCATTAAGAGATTTTCCAAAAACATTTGGGTTAGAAGAGATGGCAAAAGGTTATTTTCCTCATTATTTTAATAAAGAATGTAATCAAAATTATATAGGTAAATACCCTGAAAAACATTACTATGGATGTGATTCTATGAAATCTGAAGAGAGAAATGAATTCTTAAAATGGTATGAAACTGTTAAAAACGATACGTTTGATTTTCAAAAAGAATTTGTTAAATACTGTAGATCAGATGTAGATATTTTAAGAAGAGGATGTTTAGAATTGAGAAGATTATTCTTAGAAATCGCAAATATCGATCCATTTAAATATGTAACTCTAGCAGGTGTATGCATGAGTATTTATAGAGATAAATTCTTAAAAAAAGGTACAATTGCCATAGATGATGATACAATTCAAAAAGACAAATATAGTAAAAAATCAATTGCTTGGTTAGATTATCTGTCTAAAAAGAATAATATCAATATTCAACATGCATTAAATGGTGGAGAGAAAAAATTAAAATTAGGTAAGAAAATTTATAAAGTAGATGGATTTTATGAAAACACAGTGTTTCAATTTCATGGATGTCACTGGCATGGATGTAATAGATGTTATAGAGAATCAACTATAAATGAACAGAATCAGATATGTATGAAAGACTTATATAAAAGAACTAAGAGGATTCAAAAGAAGATTTTAAAAGCTGGATATGAATTAATTGTTATATGGGAATGTGATTTTAATAATAATAAAGAAATTAAAAAATATATAAAAAATGAATGGAATAGAGATTTCGTGGAACCTTTAAATCCTAGAGATGCATTTTATGGGGGTAGGTGTGAGCCTACTAAATTGAAATACGAATTTAAAAATAATGAAAAAGGTAGATATATTGATGTATGTTCACTGTATCCAACTGTAAATTACTTTGATAATTATCCAATTGGTCATCCTGTTAAGATATTTAATCCTGAAAAATTTGATAAAGAATGGTATGGTTTCATCAAATGTAAGGTCTTACCACCTAGAAATTTATATCATCCAATGTTGCCAATTAAAGATGAAAAATTGATGTTTGCTCTTTGTAAATCATGTTCTAAAACTATCAAATGTAATCACTTTAAAACTGTTGTAGATAAAAAGAAATGTAAAGAATGCTTTGAAATTAGAAATAAGGAGTGTAATCATAAAAGAGACGAAAGATGTTTCACTAGTACATGGACTACTGATGAAATGAATTTAGCAATTAAAAAAAGATATAAAATTTTAAGAATATATGAGGTTTGGAATTTTGAAAATAAAACTGATGAACTATTTAGAGATTACGTTAAAATGTTTTTGAAAATCAAATTAGAAACAGATGATAAATGGTCTGAAAACTTTAAAAGTGAAAAAGAATATAAGAAGACAGTTTACAAGAAATTAGATATAAAATTAGAAAAAATAGAAAAAAATCCAGGAATGAGATTTATAAGTAAGATATGTTTGAACTCATTATGGGGTAAGTTTGGACAGAGAAAAAATATGAAACAGACTAAATACGTAATGGATTTAGATGAATTTTATAAAATTATATTAGATGATAATCTCAAAGAATTAAATATGATATTTATGAATGATGACTGTGTAGAAATGACTTATAAAATGAAAGATGAATATGTTAAAAATAACTTCAATACTAACGTTTATATAGCAGCTTTCACCACTAGTTCTGCTAGAATTAGATTATATAAAATGCTTGATAAATTACGTGAAAAAGTGATTTATAAAGACACAGATAGTGTTGTGTATATAGATGATGGAACTAATAAAATCAAAACAGGATGCATGTTAGGAGAATGGACAGATGAATTGGGAGAGGACAAATATATGAAATCCTGGATAGCTGGTGCACCAAAAGACTATGGATACATACTAAATGATGGAACTGTAAAAGGTAAAGTTAAAGGATTTAAAATGAGCTATGAGAATGAAAATATTTTGAATTTCAATGATAGAATGAAAGTAATAACAGGTGAAACAGATTACTTAGAAATATCAAATAATCAGTTTAAGATACAAAAAGATAGAAATATAGCTGTAGATACACTGAACAAGAAATACATGTTTGGATTTGATAAAAGAAGAATTCTAGATGATTTGAATACTGTACCTTTTGGATATGTATTTAAAAAAAGGGAGTAAATATAAACAATGAATGATATAATTGTGATTATAAATATTCAAGGATTTGTGCTCCCAAATCGTAAGATAGCAAGAGAGATAAGTTGGGTACACTCAAAACTGAATATTGGTGAAACAATATCAGTGTTCACACCTGACTGCAAATTAGATGAACAAGAATTGAATATCGTACGTAAGTGTGTTTTAGATGTGCATGGACTGAGATTTAAAAGATATCCAAATAGCAAAGAACTATGGATTAATAATTGTGAGGTAAAGAACTATATTAAAAACCTGTACCATATTTATGGTGGTACATTTGCATATAAAGGAGGAGTAATGGAAAAAGAGATGCTTGAAGATATTCCATCTGTTGATTTAGATATACCTAAATGTCCAAGAGTTTTAGGCCCCGGATGCTCTATGTATAGATGTATGCACTATAAGAATTATATTTCAAAAAATGAAAACTTATAAATGGATTTAATGGGTGACCTAAGAGCTCTATACTGTTCTTCAGATAAAAAATATAGTAACGAAATATCTCAATTCGCTCATTTTTGTGATGACTTGATTCATATGTATAGAGATAATTACAAGTTTTCAGATATTCTAACTATAGTTTATAAATATTTAAAAAAGGTAAAAAGAATAATTGATAAAAAAGAAAAAAACGAGGAAATTAAAAACAAAGGATTAGAAATTTTAAATGAGTTTGTAAGTTATTGTAATTTACAGTTCTCATCACATGTATTCAAAAACCTTTAAAAAAATAAAATCTTATAAATGGATGAGTTCAATAGCATCAGATTATTTACAGAAACACAGAAATTAAAAGATTTGAATCCTGGAGATTATAAATTGATGTCACTGAAAAAAATCCAAACGAAATTCGGAGATGCAACTATTGCAAAAATAGAAGTCAATGATGAAGAAAGAGAATATTATCTTAGAAAATGTCACGGAAAACTATCTGACAGTGCAATTAAAAAAATTAATAAAGGTAATTATATATTCAGATTCAGAGGTAAAATTGATGATCTATATTATGATTATGAATTAGTAAAAACTTAAAAAAACGAATTCTATTAAAATGAAAGTTCACTTCGATCCTAATGTCATATATGTAGGAAATGAAAAGGTATATGGGAAACATATGCAGTTGATCGAGAGAGGTTCAAAAGAAGAATTACCGAAACAGAAAATAAAATAGGACATATCTTTAAAGAGAAATGAAGTACTACATAACAAAACCTTATATTATTGAATTCGTTTAAATCTTTGTAATATTTTTAATTAAATCTTGAATTTGTTTAATCTTCCTAAATTTTTAATCTTTCTATAAGGGGTATCCATTTTGGGTACCCCTTTTTTTAATGCATTTTTAAAAAGGACTTTGCAAAGTAGTTTGTTTTACAACTTTTCTATTGATCACTAAATCCATCATTTCATCACTTTCAAAGCTATTCAAAGCTCAAAATGATTGCAATTGTTCAAAAAAGTCGTCAAATATCATCAAAAATGCGTGTTTTTATGATGTCTGTTTTTATGAAAAAACAGAGTAAAAACTTCAATTTTCAAAAAATCTGATGTTTTTGACTATTTTATGCCCAAAAATCAATGATTTTTAATGAAAATATGGTGTTTTTGATCATAAAAAGCCTTAAAATGTTCGTGATTATTGAGGTCTGAAAAATCAAAAAATGCCTGATTTTGAGGTTTTTATGTGATTTTGGTGTGTGCCATAGTACCCCCTATATACTACTAATAATGGCTGCTTACCATTCCTCGATGTCCTTGTGTCACGCTCTCAAGGATCCTTTAGTACAACAATTTATCGAAAACCATTTGCTGTTTCCTTACCCCCTCATGCAAAATCAAATCATCCGTGGAAACAAAAGATCTCGGCCTTCTTCACATACGTATATCGTGCAATACATATCTGCTCAACTGAGGATTCCTTACAGAAAGAGCTTGATTTTCTTAAACGAATTGTAGCACACAGAGGATACAGCCCTTCCGTTATAGACAAAGCTGTCCAAAAGTTTAGAAAACCAAAGCCTGTCTGCACGCTCATGCCTATAGACCTCCCAATACAAAAGAATTGGGCAGTTATCCCATTTGCTCCTCAGATTTGCTTCGCGATTTCAAAAATCCTTAAAAGTTTTAATTTCAAAGTTATTTTCAAACCCATAAACAAGATGAATTTTTACGGATCAAAAGACTACATCGAAGACTTAAACTCCTGGGGAATTTATCAGATACCTTGTGAATGTGGACTTTCATATATAGGACAGACCCGCAGGGCTTTAAGCTTCCGTGTGAAGGAACACAAGACATATGTACGGAACTATGAACTGAAGAAGTCGTCTATAGCTCAACATTGTCACGAAAATAACCATAACTTTTTGTTTGGAAACGCTACGCTTATTGATAAACCGGACTCGACTTTCAAGCTTAATATATTAGAAGCTTTCCACATATACCGGAACTCGTCACGGCTTGTCAACGACATGACGTCGACTCCATTTCTTTCAAGCGCGTGGAAACAACTCGCCAAAACCCGTGACCGTCAGAATTCTGATGATGTCACAATGATTTGAATGTTTACGCTCCATTCGTCCTGAGGAAGCCGAGCCAATCGCTCTGCGAAACTATAGTCGATGTATAATAAACATTTTATTGTGCGAAACGTTATTATTATTCTATCTTAACACCGCAAGCTTCGTAGTCATAAATTATATACTTTGTTTAATTTTGCCACTATATCTTCAAGGCTTTTCGAGTCGGAGTCACACAAATATTTAAGCATTTTTAACTGATCTGTCAGCGCATGTTCTTCTAAATCGTTTCCGAAATGAGTGCACAGTGATGCATGTCTTCTTGCAATAAATCCCCTTTTAATGCTGCAAGCAGAACTGCTTCCATTTTCTTATAAATTTTATAACCTGGTTGATCAAACCTGAAACTAATGGCACCTGTTATATTATCCAAAAAATTAAAGTATACATGCTTTAATAAGGCTTTGGGATCCGGGAGTTCATACGCTGTAGTTCCGTCGTCTGTACGCCTTGGTGGTCTTCGAAATCGAGGAACAGAAGGCTCGTTTAAATTAAGATAATTCGAGAATTTCAGAGTTTCAGTTCACAATTTTTGAAATGTGCTATCACAACGTAGCTCTTCCAAACTACTTTGCATCATTAAAGATCCTTTTTTTGCTTCGTGAGCCGTCATGGATTGACTCTGTAGAGCCTTACTGAAGTTCTTAGTTTTTTCAAAGATAATTAAACTTAATTTGAGGAAAAAATAATGTTTCACTTCGTAATAAGAGAACATAATTTTCCAATATAGAAGAAATGGCAGCTGCTCGGACTATCCACCGGGTTGAACAAAGTGGTTTAACAGTTCTCGAAGCTTCGGATTTTATTTGCACATGCAAATTTTGGAATTGTGCATTACCCTTCTGCGACGAGTGAATTACGTTTGATGATTCAGATGCGATATCAAAAACGTCTCGAATTTCGGGAATAGCTCGGCAAGTGTCTTGAAGCGCCAAATTTAAGGAATGAGCTGCACAATGAATAAAAGTGGCCCTCTGTTCATCATTTAAAATTATTTTGGCTACACCCTGCAATCTTCCAGCCATATTAGCTGCTCCGTCGTAGCTTTGTCCGCGACAGTTTTTTTTTTAGTTTAGGCCGCATTGAACAAGCACGTCTTTTATCACACTTTCGAGAAAAGACGAGGTGGTTGTTTCAACTTCACACAATCCGATGAAGTCCTCATGCACAATAAAATCATCTGTTACATAACGTAAGCAAACATATAATTGTTCCCGTGTTCCAATGTCGGATGTCTCATCCGCTATAAGCGAAAAATATGTAGACTGTTTTACTCTGTCTATGATGTAACGCACAACATTTAAAGACAAAATTTTTAAAATTTCATTCGGAGCCTCATGGGCAGTGAAGTCGTTCCTACGTTTAAGCCATTTTGAAAGTTCTTCACAATCTTCAGAAATCAGTTTCAAAGAACTTTTAAAATTCCCGTCATCTTCATTTTGACCGCGAAAGGCAATGCCATGCTTGCCTAGGAGTAAAAGTACTTTAAAAATCCTTTTCAGCGATTGCTGATATGCTTGTTTTTTTCACCCCAAGTGCTTCACTTAATTGTTGGGAAACAGGAATATTTTTCAAATTAGCTGAAATTTTGAGTGATACCTCCCCGTGAAAGCAAGAATGTTCATGCTTTTTGAACATTCGGGTAGCATCTTTCCTGTTAGTGTAGTCACTTGTCGTGAATGCGTTTTCACCATTTCGAGCATGAACATTCATTTTAAGCTTCAGGGATAATCTGCATTTTTGTCACTATCCCATTCCAACCATTTCCATGTGTCCAACCATGATTCCTGAAATTTCCTTGTTTGCGATCCAGGTTTTTTAACCCCTAGAAAATTGTAGTCTCTAGGTTGATTTGGAATCGTGCAACAGTATTATAGGCACTTTTAACCTGCTTCGATAAAACATCAGGATCTTTAAGGCTGTCTTGTAAACTGTAGGTTGTCCACCAAAACTGCTGTTTGTTGATTCCACGAGGGCGTTTTCTGCTGCTGAAGTGATTTTCTTGATATCACCAATACTTGCGGCTGAAGATGTACTCTCTGTTGCTGAAGAACTAGCGTCAAGCTTTTTTTTAAAAATAGCAGGCTACACAGAAACTTGCTCGGGGGGGGGGCTCGTTCATTTCCAGGATGGTAAAGTATCTGAAAACATATAGTCCTGTAGTCTCGAAATTTCATTTTTTGCACGCATATAGAAATTTAAACTATACATAAATACTTTTTCTTCTAACAGTTGCAATGTGCTATACAGGTACAACGAAATGTAGTTATCAAACGAAAAAAGTTACTTGTTTTGTTGTTCATTCAGTGCATTTGTCTTCCATTGAACATACAGTCAGTATGCACGGTCGTATCAGAATATGACCTCCCCCGGAATAATCACAGTGTACCCGCCCAGGCGCGTCACAACAAGGTCGAGCACACACACACACATACAGTGTACTCGCCCAGTCGCGATTGTGACAAGGTCATATACAGGACAGATGAGCCATAGTGCGTAACGTGAGCATAATGGGCAGAGGTGGTGATTTGACGGACGTTCAAAAAGGAATTATCATCGGCTACCGCGCCAAGGGTGGAAGCATATCAGACACAGTAGACTTCGTGGGCTGTTCGCGAGGTGCTGTAGTAAGGGTGTACCAAGAATGTACAGCTGACACACTGAGTACTTCCCTACGTCATAACTGTGGCGCCTCATAGGCCATCGACCCCAGAGGAGAACGTCGCCTCCGTCGACTGGTAAAGCGCAATCGACAAGCAACAGTGCGGCAATTGTCAATGCAAACGAATGCTAGGGCCCAGGTACGTGTCCCCGATAACAGTAGAGCGAACCCTGTTACGCATGGGTCTCCGGAGTCGACGCTGCGTCAAGGCGCCCATTAAACCAAGTCCATCGGCAACGTTGCCTGCAGTTCGCATGGCACTACCGTCATTGGACAGTGGAAGAGTGAAAAAAGGTTGCCTTCCCCGACGAAAGGAGGTTTCTACTCCACAGAAGTTACAGACGGTGGCGGATATGACGTCATACACACGAGAACCAACACCTGGGCCAGCTTGTCGGTCAAGTACAGGCCGGCGGTGGCAGTGTGCATGTCTGGGCGATGTTGTCCGGTGTGACCTGGGACTTTTTTTTTATTGGAGGTTTAACGACCACCGTGAGCAACTCAACGGGCTATGCAACTCAACGGGCTATAAGCAGTCGCCCGTCCCTAATTTAGGGTCACTGGTTCCAGGGAAGGGAGAGAGCCAGTGCCGTAAGACAAACACAACATCCATGCCTGACCGGGATTCGAACCCGGACCCCTTACGGACGAATGATCAGAGGCCAGCGCCTTAGACCACTGCGCCACCGGGGCGGCGACCTGGGACTGCTGATACAACTGGATGGGTTCCTGAACGCCAATGGCTACCTGTCCACCCTCTCTGACCACATGCATTCCTTCATGATTGGACTTTTACCTTAGTGGTGATTGTGTCTACCAACAGGACAATGCGCCGTGCCACGTCGCTAAGGGGGTGCGTGACTGGTTCCAGGAACACGACAGCGATGTCTCCGTTCTTCCTTGGCCGGCGAAATCACCCAAACTCAATCCCATAGAGCACTTGTGGGACTATTTGGATCGACAGGTTCGACGTGCTGACCCACAACCATGTCATCTCCGGAACCTACGTGCTCTGCTGCAGTCCGAGTGGGCACGTGAACCTCGGGCAACCTTCCAGAGCCTCACTGAATCCATGCCACGCCGTCGTCGTCGGGGCCAAGGGTGGTTATTGCCATCCCATTATTAGGTAGGTGGTCATATTATTCTGATACGACTGTGTGTAGGCTAATGGAAAAAACCAGGTACAAGTTTTGCTAGCAGTGGATGGAACAAATTGCACTTTTCACTCCCCCACCCCCTTCAAATCTTCCGTTTATGAATTAACTGTTACTGCTATAAGTTTATAGATATACTGTCATCCCGATAAATTCTTATAAAACCCCATTATACAGATGTAATTAGGAGAGCCGGTTGCGCTAAATGTAATATACTGACATAATAGTAACACAAATGTTAATACAGTATAAAGAATTTCTAGCCCATCGGTTGAAGAATCTACTGCAAAAAAGCCCGCGGCCTAGATGCTATGTAAGCACCTCCAGACCAATGGGTTGCGGTGGGCTCTGGTCCCCCTACTCCCTAGTCGATCATGGAAGATGAGTTCATATCAGGAACCCCCATTCCATCGTATACGTATATCAAATATTAAAACTGCAAAATAAAATCTGTCAAAGTGGTCCCCTGCCTAAGTGCCTTGCAAATACCGAAGGACTAAAGTATTGTATTCTCCACATTAGTTTTCATTAGCTTTTCGTATACACCATATATTAAAATCATAACCTGAAGTTTATTAAAAAAGCCTGAGGCCTAGGTGCTCCTAAGGATTGATATGTCGTGTTCTTTTTATTAGATTAAATTGCATATACGGGCATAGCAAATATTGAAACTGTACCATAAAATCTACCGAAAAGGCCTGAGGCCTTGGCGGCTTTTATGAACCAGCCTGAAAATTCACACAAACAAATTAACTTCCCGTCGTTAGAAACCTTGGAAAACTGTCACACATGATTCGGAAACTTGGAAAATTGCCGCACATTCAAGTGTTTCTCGGAGGAAAAGCTATTTGTGCACGGCATCTTAGTGAAAAACAGGGGGGCAGTTTTCCTGTGTGGTATTTTTACCGTGTGGAAATTTTCCAAGTTGTTAAAGGATGCGCTGCACTTTTCCTGTGGGGCAGTTTTCCAGCTACCCTGTTTCAGGCATTACTACTGGGGTGCAGGAGAAGTGGCCACCCGGAGAAGTGGCCACCGGAGAACTGGTCCCCGGAGAAGTGGCCACCCGGAGAACTAGCCACAAAATATTAGGGGACCGTATAATATTTGTCGTTTTGACTGCTCCGTGTAAACATTCCAAGTTGTGACTCATAACGACTCCCATAATTTCGCGTTTCTTTTAATTGCGATATTTAGTGTATTATACAGCTGCGAGATTCTTGCTCAATTCTTTTCCTGTATTATTACTATGCGGTTTGTCCCAAAAATGTAAAATACAAAGAGAAAAAAAAAAGAACGGCAATTCTGATCCTCTGCCAGATTTCGAGAGTTTGCAGAGTACAACCCGACAAAAGCTCTAGAGCGTCCCATACATTCGCAACATTTGAAGATGAGGGTGCTAAACATTCCGATTGGGGGCATATTTTACGGGTTTATAGGTAAAACTCAACAAATTCCCTGGGGGCACCGGCTATCGATGGAAATTGTGTGCGGGGGGTAATCCCAAAGATATATAGTATAAAGAATTTCTAGCCCATCGGCAGGAAATTCTTTATATATATATTTTAGTATTGAGCCACCACCACCCCCTCCCGACACACACACATACACAGAGTTGATGCGGCAGCGGGTTAAGCTGTAGTTTATAAACCCTAAAATTATTTTGTTGGGTTGTGGATTATAAACACTCTTTATAAAGTATTACATTAATTATCGCAATTAAGAAATTAAAAATACGAAAACTTTATGTGAGTCAGATAAACAACCTCTGGGTACGTGGCCACGGATCAGTCAAGAGCGCAATTTTTATACGGCCGTAACAGTTTTCCTGTGTGGCGGTTTTCCGAAGTGTGGCAGTTTTCTAAGTTGCTGAAAGACCAGTTCTCCGGGTGGCCACGTGGTTGCCAGAAAACCGCCACAGGCCCATTCCATCTCAATTCAGGCAGAGAATACCAACATGTGTCAGTTAACCCCCTTAGATTTGTTCCAAAAAATTACAGTAGCTACTCCTACTACAGATATAAGATATTCCAAATGGATTTGCTCCAAAAAAATTTATATCACTTGCTGCGCCATTTTGAAATTTGGTGAAAAACGCGTTTTTTGAAAGGAATGTCAAAAACGGCATATTTTAAAAATGTTATTGCGTTTAAACTATTTGAGGGATTCAGTTCATTTTTGTTTTGTTTTGTAGCTAATGAATTGATTTTTAACTTGACATACTTTAAATATGCATGTTATAATTATTAGTAATAAAAAAAATCCACTTTTTAGGTACAAAATTTTGGTTTTTCTGACATTTAACGATTTTTTTTCTTACACTAAGAAAAGTTTTTTTAAATAAATAAAGATGGCAATGTGTATTCCACTAATGGTAGTTTTACAGCAAATTTTATTTATTGCCTAACATATATACAGTCTATACAATTCAACTTCAAAATATGCAAAAGTACGAAAATGCACTATTTTCAAGTAAAAATCTTAAAACTTGACTTTATGTTGTCCTATTAGTATATTATCAATTGGTGGGGGCAGAATTGTGTGTTTTTGACTCGTAAATTTTGAACGTTTTTTTGAAAATGACACTTCTCCAGCATTTGCGGGTCGCAAACAGAAACGATACAAAAACGTATACAATTTTTCTTTACAATGAAATTTTAAAGCCACCCTGATTTTTAAGCTCCACTGAACACTTTTATAAGTAAACTTAAGTTACTCATTTAGAAAAAAATAATGAAAAAAGAACAAAAAGAAAAACATAGAAAATGTGGAAAACCGAGAACTCATTGAACTGTTTGTCTTTTTACAATTTTCTGATTTCTGTAACACTAAAACAAATAATCGTAAACAACTCCATGTTAGCTGAGATCTATAAACATTATACAAAAATAATTCCAGAGTAAGTTTACATAAAGTTCAGACACTGCAGATCTGTTGGATCTGGTTCAGCTCCTTGGTATCGAAAATGTGGTCGAGCGGATTGTCCGCTGGGAGTGGGTTCCTTCACCTTTAGCACTACATTGTTTAATGGCACTGCACATACATCCTCTCTCTTTCCACATTCCTCTGGCCATTGGAACCCTTTAGCTTGGCCATGGTATGCATAAACGACACAGTAATGTCTTCGAGCTCTAGAGATATGCTCTTTATCTGTCCCATCCACCAATAATCATTATATACACACCCAACAAATTGACCTACTATGAAATCACTCAAAGAGTACCTGTTTTTTACTTGGCTTGTTATTTCTACTTTCTGCACATTATGTTTAATTGTTCTTGCCATATAAGCTTCATTATTTTGCACCAACCAATAATGCTGAGATTGTAATCCTACAACAGGTTTTACAGTGATCCATTCTTTTTCTTTATAAGACCTGAATTTCTGAACAACTTCACTTTTGAGGTGTAGTATTTTCGTATTACGTATAAGATTTGAAATTGTACAAACAAATGAAGCTGCGTCTCTTATGGCTTCCACAGATTCTTTTTGTAGATTAAATCTTGTAGCATAGTGCTTGCATATGCCACCTATACCATCGCATGCACTCTTACCATGCCCAGTAGCTGGAAATATCCACTTTCTTTCTATAGTTGGATTACCCTTAGACAACTCATGAAGTTGATATCGATTTTTGAAATGTGGGGCAGCTCCATCTGAAACGACATTTCAAATGGATACGATTTTGAAATGTCATTTTTTATAAGACCTATGGCACAGAGAGCATGAGCTGTGTCATGGGTTATATGATCAGACACTACTGCAAAACTTTCTTTCACTTGACCAATTTGTGCAACACATGTAAACAATGAGATTTGTACAATTTGCCAGTGATAGCTTTGTATCTCATCAGGCAATATAACTGACCAGTTCTCTGCAAAATCAAAATGTAAAACACACACAGAACTCCCTTTCGCAGAGATTTTAGCTTTGGCTATTCCTTCTCTCTGGATTTTTCGGATATAATTATGAGGAATTGCTTTATTAATCCAATGTCTAGCATCTTCGAGGAACCTTTCAGTAGGTACAGTTTTCTTTATAAGGTCATTACGTTCCCAAATAGCATATGTAACTTCTTCTTCATTCAACAAGCCAAGAGTATCAGCTGTCAGTGCATCTGTACCGAGACAGTCACCACACATTTGGAGCCAACAATCTTCATTGTCTGTTTTGTTACACAAACACTTAAGTAAAAGAGCCTCTTCAGTATACTTTTCATTAGTTACATTTTGGAGAGCTATGCTTATTAGTGTAAGATTACTACAGTAAATGCAAGTACAAACTGCTTGTATAGGTTGAATTTTCACCCACTTTGGACATAGTGAATAAAATTTTGAAAGTCCAATTTTTATTCCTTCGTTTTCCTTTTTCAATATACTGTATGTCTCTTTGATTGATCTTGTCATAAATCTTTTTGCTTTTTTAACTTTCTCGCCATTACCATCTTTAACACATATAACATCTTTTTTGTTTGGACTCTCTCTTGTGCAGTCTTTGCTGTCATCTAGGTAGTATGACAAAGCAATTGCCTTAGTATCTGCAGACAATGGATGTCCACTGTAGGGATCAGGTTTAGCATAAATTCCTTTTTCTTTTTTAACACTACGTGACTTATCTATGATGTACTTTGATACTGAAAGTAACTTTGCCTCCAGTTGCGTTTTAGTAAAAGTATGTGGTAACAGTGTCAACAATTGCACTTTTTCATTGTATTTAGAATTTTGAAGAGCTGTGTTAATGTTAAAAAACCACTGATTGCAAGTATAACAGTCAGGTTTTTCAGCAGAAGGTTCACTTGAAATGTCATCATTGACACTATACACTTCTTCTAATTTCTTCACAGATGCAGTTACTAGTACTTCCTCTAATTTTAACTTTTTCTTTTTACATAACTTTGCCTCCTCTCAGGCCTAACTTGTGAAGGGGATTTCAATGGCGACATATTTACATCAAGAATGTTAATACTTTTGTTGACAGCATTTACAATCTCCTCACTTGCAATAAAAGGTTCATCAGATGAAATTTCTTGTTCAGGTTCATTTGTAAGTTCCCCAAATTTTTTTATAAAAAACAACACAATTACTACACAAACTGTCATTACTTTTTACAATAACAGACCTATCTACAATCCTTTGAATTGAATCAGCTAAATCACCAAAACCACATAACCTCACACTCTTACTTTTGTATACAGTTTTTTTGTGTCTTCTAATATAGTCCACACACTTAATTCGTTCAGAACTATGATAATCTGACATTATTAAATAGGCCTATTCAGCAAAAATGTAAAAAACACATCTGAGAAATCACAAACACATATCACGTGTTACTCTTCCAAACAAAAGAACAGACTGCACAGTAGTTATAGCACAGGTGGGTGTGGCCATGGAGGGGGAGGGGCTAGTGAGACAGTTGATTAGCTGTGCAGTGAGCAAACACTGGTCATGCATGTGCATGTATGATCCTGTTGATTCAGCATTGCACAGGTGTAGAACAAGCTTATTTGTTGTTTAAGCATTAAGACTAGGTCAGTTCATTTAACAACTGTAACTTTATTACAGAATTTATTATATAATAATTAAAATTATTTTATATTTTTTATTTACTAGATTAATATTTTAAATATTTTTACTTTAAGTATTATAATTAGTCTACTAGCCTATATTTTAACTTTCAGAGCTAATTTAAAACAAAACTTTGTAGTGTTTTTCTGCGACCTGCAAATGCTGGAGAACTGTCATTTTCAAAAAAACGTTCAAAATTTACGAGGCAAAAACACACAATTCTGCCCCCACCAATTGATAATATACTAATAAGACAACATAAGGTCAAGTTTTAAGATTTTTAAAAAATGGGGTTTTTCAGTTATTGCTACTTGAAAATAGTGCATTTTCGTACTTTTGCATATTTTGAAGTTGAATTGTATAGACTGTATATATGTTAGGCAATAAATAAAATTTGCTGTAAAACTACCATTTGTTGTGGGGGTGGGAGGATACTAAGTTAAAATGAAGTTGGCATATGCAAATTTAAATTTAAATTTCAACCCTTTCCCTCAGATTATGGATATTAAAGTAGACAAGCAAAACTTACAGGTATTTCTATATGAAAGCCCAATTTGTTCCCACAACTGATGACAATAATAGGAAATTAATTGTTGCAGTGCATGACAGTTATTTCATTTTTATGGCCGAAAAAAACAAAAAACAATGTGTTATTCAAGGACTATTGCTGTTTGTAACGTGCAAAATAAATGGGCAGAGCCCCAAATCAGATCCACCCACTAGTCTAAGCTAACGTGGACACATGCTATTGACTAACATATATTAATCACACAACACATTACAAAACTCAAGAATTCAATTTTGTAAAAGACCAGTCGGTCTGCATTTATTGGTAAACAATTTAATCAGTGATTTTAAATTCCTTTTCTTTTTGTACTTTGAATTTCTGCTTTGCTTTCCACAAACACACCGGAAGGTTACATAAATTTCACATTTTTGTTTATGTTTTTACACAGCACATTTTTTTCTTTTTTTCTCGATTCTTAAGGACAACTTTGGAAAAAAAAATGTTGTATACTTTCTAGCGTTATTCAATATATATATATATATATACTTAAGAGCAGAACTGAAGACTAAGGAAAAAATTTTAGAATTTAAAACGAAGGGTGCAAAATAACCTGAAAATCAAAACGCGCAACGCAGCAGTTTTGAAAATTCAGAATACACATTCTATAAAGAAGATACCTAAGCAAAAAAATACATATATAATTTTGACTCACACCTAATACAACATAGAAAAGGTTATGTATCTACCTGTGTGAGTAAAAGGAGAAAAGTTAAAAAAAATAAAATAAAACAACTGAATGTAGAAGGTGTCGAGAATACTGAGCCTTGGCTTTATCAAGGACCAGCAAAAACTCTGCATTTTCTCACTTCCACAAAGACCTAGTTAGAAATGGGTTTCTGCAAGGCCATAGATGCAAGTAACATTCCCACCTTAAATAGTTAAAAAATATATATATATAAGTCATGTCCTCCGTAGAGTAGCATGACCTAGCACTAGTTAACAATTTCGCTTGCATCCATTAACCTTCATGGCCCGACCCATGCTCTTCATCTGTTACTATTAAACAGAGAGAAGAAGATTAAAGAGAACTCAAGCTGTGAGAGTGACATAATAAATGGAAATGATTTTCAGCTATAACGAAATTCCAAGTTCGTTTGAGAGAGAATTTAAACCTGAAAAATAATGCAAAAAGAAATCCAAATTTTACATTGCAATTAAAAAAAGGAAATGTTAATTTATAACGAACAGATTTTTGAAAGAAAACTTGAGTCTAAAAACCCCTACTCTACAACTTATGACAGCACGAAAACGAGAATAAGTTAAAGATAAATATTAACTAAAGAAAACTTTGTGAAAGTTATATACCTTAAACAGTTAGTTGCAATATGTACAAAGTATTTCAGCAGTGCTTTAAGTGCATAATTAATTAGTTATTAAGAACTTAACTACTTTGAAAAAACAGCGCATAGACAGCGCATAGAAAAGGAACAGGCTTAGCCTTCTTCTGTTCCTAGGTACCTCAAAAGACGCTCAAAGTTACAAAGAAAAGTAAGAGTTAAAACCCGCAAAAATGTTAACAGACAAACCAATGCTTAAAAGCTGAAAAGCTAAAAAACGACAGAGAAAAGGTACATAAAGTACAAACATTGAACTTATAAAACCTAGAACCCAAAAACAAGGAAGAGAGCTTACCTCTTGTGTAACAAAAACTTTTCTCCACACAAGAGGAGAACATGGCTGACCCCTTCTGCCACTCCCTAGACGCTGGGGGGCAGTGAGGGTGGGGCTGATGGCCTCCTCATACAGCAAGAAAACAACGCGCGGAGATTTTAACCAGAGAAAAAAATATATAAACTTAAGACTGTGGATCTGTATGATCAGAATGAGCAGAATTAAATCTCCAGAATACATGAGAAATATTATGAAATACACGAGCAGTTTATTTAATAATCTTTGCATGTATTAAATCACCTTAGTGAGCTTCTATAGATTAATCAGAATCTTATTAATTTTAATGTTGGTTTTACTATTTTTAGTATAGCTATCCTAGTGATGAATAACTAGTTTTCTTTTTTATTTGTTTTTATTTTCTTTTATAAACAGATTTTTAAGCTTTTTTTGTGATTTTGTTTATATTATTTAATTTTTTGTTTTAATAGGACCGTCATATCCATAGCACTAAGGTTCCTTTAGGTAGTTAATAGGCATCCTCTAGCCAACTTCCTTACGGCTTTGATTGGTCAGAATCATATTATTAACTGTGTAGAAAGTTAAAGCAGATCTGCCAACCTTACTCTATTATTCAGAATAATTTTTCTTAAAGTTCTTTGCATCTATGGCCTTGCAGAAACCCATTTCTAACTAGGTCTTTGTGGAAGTGAGAAAATGCAGAGTTTTTGCTGGTCCTTGATAAAGCCAAGGCTCAGTATTCTCGACACCTTCTACATTCAGTTGTTTTATTTTATTTTTTTAACTTTTCTCCTTTTTACTCACACAGGTAGATACATAACCTTTTCTATGTTGTATTAGGTGTGAGTCAAAATTATATATGTATTTTTTTGCTTAGGTATCTTCTTTATAGAATATATATATATATATATATATATATATATATATATATATATATATATATATATATATATATATATATATATATATTTACCTTTATAATTTAGAAGGTCTCCACAGAAAATAGCTGGAGGTAGGCCTAAAACATGTTTGAAAGGGTCAAATTTTTATATTTGTGAATTTATTTTTTTTTTGTTTTAGCTGCTCAGACTATGAGACACTAAAAGATTAAGGTAACCAAGATTTTACTTTAAGGTAAATTTACATTGAATTATAACATCACTTTTGAGCTTGACAGTAGTGCCACGTGGTTATAATATATATATTTTTTCAGGCAATTTTACTCTTACATGGGAGATCTTGGCCAATATTCTAAAATCTAGTTTTTTTTTATTTTACGTCACCATATTTTCTAAACTGACAGAAATATTACCTTGGGGAGTAACTCCCAGAACAAAATAGATTTTTTTTTTATTTAGTTTAGTTGTTTGTTTGTTGTTTTTCAAATAGGAAGGTGAAAAAAAAAAGAAAGTCTCGTAGTGAGAAAAGAGTCAACTTCTGAAGGACCAACATGGCGGCTAGTAGGTTAGACGTTCGGTGTGACGAGGATGATTTAAAAATTTCCGCTTACCGCTTCCGGAATACAGCATACCCCTCCACGATTTTTCACCTCTAGTCTCTGAAGAAATGGGTACCTCCAGTGCACAGGACTGGCAGTAGCAGAAGTCCAGGAATTTACTCATTCGGACTGCAATGTGAATTTTTTTTCTGTTTATGTTCTAATTACATATACCATGGGACTGGTAGTACAGCAGCAGTTCTCCTTCCGAGCCCTTAGCACACATCCCAGGATGATAACCCTTTGTTTTTTTTGTTGTTGTTGTTTTTGAATGATGAGTCGATATGACGGGTTGATTAGCGAACTTGCCCGGTCGCTGAGGTAAGCAGGCTCTTCCAAGAACCGACGCTCCGGTTACAAACCCGCACATGGAGACAGGGAGCAAATCCCTTTTTTGTTAATCCTATGCTGCTCTTAGTTTTCGGTTTCCTTTTTGCCGTCGTTCATCTTTCATTTACCGGGCAGGCTATAAAGGGCTTCCCGAGGATTAGAGATATAGAATAATAATAACAACGTTTCGCACAATAAAATGTTTATTATACATCGACTATAGTTTCGCACAGCGATTGGCTCGGCTTCCTCAGGACGAATGGAGCGTAAACATTGAAATCATTGTGACATCATAAGAATTCTGACGGTCACGGGTTTTGGCGAGTTGTTTCCACGCGCTTGAAAGAAATGGAGTCGACGTCATGTCGTTGACAAGCCGCGACGAGTTCCGGTATATGTGGAAAGCTTCTAATATATTAAGCTTGAAAGTCGAATCCGGTTTATCAATAAGCGTAGCGTTTCCAAACAAAAAGTTATGGTTATTTTCGTGACAATGTTGAGCTATAGACGACTTCTTCAGTTCATAGTTCCGTACATATGTCTTGTGTTCCTTCACACGGAAGCTTAAAGCCCTGCGGGTCTGTCCTATATATGAAAGTCCACATTCACAAGGTATCTGATAAATTCCCCAGGAGTTTAAGTCTTCGATGTAGTCTTTTGATCCGTAAAAATTCATCTTGTTTATGGGTTTGAAAATAACTTTGAAATTAAAACTTTTAAGGATTTTTGAAATCGCGAAGCAAATCTGAGGAGCAAATGGGATAACTGCCCAATTCTTTTGTATTGGGAGGTCTATAGGCATGAGCGTGCAGACAGGCTTTGGTTTTCTAAACTTTTGGACAGCTTTGTCTATAACGGAAGGGCTGTATCCTCTGTGTGCTGCAATTCGTTTAAGAAAATCAAGCTCTTTCTGTAAGGAATCCTCAGTTGAGCAGATATGTATTGCACGATATACGTATGTGAAGAAGGCCGAGATCTTTTGTTTCCACGGATGATTTGATTTTGCATGAAGGGGTAAGGAAACAGCAAATGGTTTTCGATAAACTGTTGTACTAAAGGATCCTTGAGAGCGTGACACAAGGACATCGAGGAATGGTAAGCAGCCATTATTCTCAGTCTCATATGTGAACTGTATATGGGGATCGATTGAATTGATAAGTTCAACTAATTTAGGTGTTTCCGAGTTCATGCCATTCCAGAGAACAAAAGTATCATCTACATATCGAATAAACAGGTCAAATGTAACAAGCTGAAATAGTTGGTCTTCAAAGTGACGCATGTAGACTTCGCATAAAATAGGTGACAGTGGGCTACCCATTGCTTCGGTCTGTTGGAAAAATCTTCCACGAAAAAGGAAACTGTTTTGTCTTACACAAATTTCCACTAGCCTCAAAAACTCTTCTGTTTCTGGTTGGCTGAAATGATGTTCTTTGAGACTTGACTTTAATGCTTGGAGAGCTCCATTAACTGGGATACTTGTGAACACATGGATTTCACATCGAAGGATAACATGAACTGGTCGTTGAATGGATGTCGCTTTAGCCGATTGACAAAATCAATGGAATTTTTTACAGAAGTTGTGTTCGAAGAAGTCGTTAAAGTCGAAAGTTTCGAAGATAGAAATTTGGCCAACTTATGTGTAGCTGATCCTATATTGCTGACTATGGGACGAAAGGGGACACCAATCTTGTGTATCTTCGGAAGATGTATAGTCGATGTATAATAAACATTTTATTGTGCGAAACGTTGTAATTATTATTCTATCTTAACACCGTAAGCTTCGTAGTCATAAATTATATATGGTTAGAGATATCTCGGGGATCACGAAATTTTCTTCATCTTCCGGAGAGGACTCGGTCTTAGCAGCAAAAAAAAGTAATCGAAGAGTGTCAAAAAAAAAAAAAAATTCCAACTCACACGTCTTCTCCGAAGGATGCGAGAGCACGCGAGCGCCCTCTACACCGACGCTACTTTCCTCCAATAAGATTGCCCCCATCCAGCTGTTGCGTGAAAAACGCTGTTGCCCCCCACACCGCTTACTAACGCTTGCGTCTTATGACATAACATGCAAAGGGCGATTCCAGATTCGAAATTTTTCACCATACGCAAAAGAGGGAACGCATTCCAAAATGTGCAATCTGATACCACTCTGCCTCCAACGACTTTCTCTTCTCCTGGGAACGCAGGTGCACTGCTGGCCGGAAATGCTTGACCAACTTCTGGTCATCCCATAAATAAAGAGAGAAATGCTGCAAACTACCCCTCTGCGTACCAGCAACACTTGGCAAACCCGAGTACGCGTAAAGCTTTTCCCTGTTACTGGGGCCGGAAGCAAGCTGAGCTTTTCTTTCACACCATCCCGTAAGAAAGAGGGGGGGGGAGCAAGGAACCTTTCTGGTTAACCATCTCTACGTGGTAGCTTCACTTCAAGACAGAAGACGGGGGAGGAATAAAAGAAAAAAATAAATCTCAAAGTTATCATGTACATTTATATGGCACCTTTATACATATATATCCATAATTCTACGCGGGACAGACTGTTCCATACAACAAATACTTATTTCCTAATTATATTTGTAATCGACACAGAATTTTCTTTATAATGGTGGTTACACAAATACAAGTAGATGGTCGATCAACACCATAATTACTATACACACACATATACCTATATATATATCTATATATATTCTATAAAGAAGATACCTAAGCAAAAAAATACATATATAATTTTGACTCACACCTAATACAACATAGAAAAGGTTATGTATCTACCTGTGTGAGTAAAAGGAGAAAAGATAAAAAAATAAAATAAAACAACTGAATGTAGAAGGTGTCGAGAATACTGAGCCTTGGCTTTATCAAGGACCAGCAAAAACTCTGCATTTCTCACTTCCACAAAGACCTAGTTAGAAGAGAAATGGGTTTCTGCAAGGCCATAGATGCAAGTAACATTCCCACCTAAAATAGTTAAAAAATATATATATATAAGTCATGTCCTCCGTAGAGTAGCATGACCTAGCACTAGTTAACAATTTCGCTTTGCATCCATTAACCTTCATGGCCTGACCCATGCTCTTCATCTGTTACAGAGAGAAGAAGATTAAAGAGAACTCAAGCTGTGAGAGTGACATAATAAATGGAAATGATTTTCAGCTATAAAGAAATTCCAAGTTCGTTTGAGAGAGAATTTAAACCTGAAAAACAATGCAAAAGAAATCCAAATTTTACATTGCAATTAAAAAAAAAAAAAAAAAAAAAAAAGGAAATGTTAATTTATAACGAACAGATTTTTGAAAGAAAACTTGAGTCTAAAACCCCCTACTCTACAACTTATGACAGCACGAAAACGAGAATAAGTTAAAGATAAATATTAACTAAAGAAAACTTTGTGAAAGTTATATACCTTAAACAGTTAGTTGCAATATGTACAAAGTATTTCAGCAGTGCTTTAAGTGCATAATTAATTAGTTATTAAGAACTTAACTACTTTGAAAAGCAGCGCATAGACAGCGCATAGAAAAGGAACAGGCTTAGCCTTCTTCTGTTCCTAGGTACCTCAAAAGACGCTCAAAGTTACAAAGAAAAGTAAGAGTTAAAACCCGCAAAAATGTTAACAGACAAACCAATGCTTAAAAGCTGAAAAGCTAAAAAACGACAGAGAAAAGGTACATAAAGTACAAACATTGAACTTATAAAACCTAGAACCCAAAAACAAGGAAGAGAGCTTACCTCTTGTGTGACAAAAACTTTTCTCCACACAAGAGGAGAACATGGCTGACCCCTTCCGCCACTCCCTAGACGCTGGGGGGCAGTGAGGGTGGGGCTGATTGCCTCCTCATACAGCAAGAAACCAACGCGCGGAGATTTTAACCAGAGAAAAAAATATATAAACTTAAGACTGTGGATCTGTATGATCAGAATGAGCAGAATTAACTCTCCAGAATACATGAGAAATATTATAAAATACACGAGCAGTTTATTTAATAATCTTTGCATGTATTTAATCACCTTAGTGAGCTTCTATAGATTAATCAGAATCTTATTAATTTTAATGTTGGTTTTACTATTTTTAGTATAGCTATCCTAGTGATGAATAACTAGTTTTCTTTTTTATTTGTTTTTATTTTCTTTTATAAACAGATTTTTAAGCTTTTTTTTGTGATTTTGTTTATATTATTTAATTTTTTGTTTTAATAGGACCGTCATATCCATAGCACTAAGGTTCCTTTAGGTAGTTAATAGGCATCCTCTAGCCAACTTCCTTACGGCTTTGATTGGTCAGAATCATATTATTAACTGTGTAGAAAATTAAAGCAGATCTGCCAACCTTACTCTATTATTCAGAATAATTTTTCTTAAAGTTCTTTTGATGAAAGAAGAAGGAATTTCGTTCTCTAGAAAACTTTCTAATAGTATATTAATGTGGTAATTGAAATCCAAATTGTTGCTGCAAATTCTTGAAATTCTTAGGACCTGAGAAATTAGTACATTCTCAATTACTTTGGTTGAAATGTTATTATTCCAGTGTAGATATTTAATTACTTTGAAAGGAAAATTAACTCTTTTATCAAAGAGGCTAATAGATGGGTTACCTCTGTTGAGCTTAATGCTTAAGTCTAGGAACTCAAGTTCCTGATTACTGTGGTTGGTTTTACATAAGTTAAGAGAGCTAGGATAGATATTATCAAAATCACTCTCTATAACTTCTGAATTATTGATACACAGCAGATCATCAATATATCTAAAAGTGTAAAGGTAGTTATCTGAGCAGGTGGGGTGATTTTTAATGAATTTATATTCCTTAAAGAACAGGAATAGATTAGCGATATTTGTGGACATTGATGTTCCCATTGGAATACCGTTCACTTGCTTATAGAGAGTATTATTATATAAGATATGGTTATTTTTTATGCAGCAATTGAGATAAGAGTTCCAAGTTCCTACATCAACAAATTGGTTAAGTTTAAATTCTGCATACAGCTCCTTAAATGTAGTGATTATATCTGATAGAGGCAGATTAGTATATAAGTTTTCAAAATCATAACTATTAATATCTAGGGGACAAACATTGAGTATAGTAGAAATTACTTCTGCATTATTATTAATTATCCAAAAATCTCTGTACATCAAGTTAGAACAGTTTCTAATGTGTTTCCAAAACCTTCTTTAAGACATCTTCAAAAGCAAGATCTATTTTCTTTTTTATGACTCCTTACTCCACTGGCTATGAACCTGAACTTCACAGGATCCTTATGAAACTTAACCGTTGCAAAAAGAAATGGAAATTCAGGCCCATATCTTCTAGTTTGTGGAATTTTAAGTTTCTTGAAGAATGCCTTAAACCGATTTTCTAACTGCTTGGTAGAATAACTTACGGGCTCGTATGTTACTCTATTATTGAGTTCCATAGTTAAACAATTCAAAATAGAACTTCTTACAGATAATTGCAAAATTATTGCTAGCTTTATCCGTAATGGTAAAATATATATATATCTTTTTTTTCTCTTCTTCTCCCAGAAAAATAAAAGAGGAAAACAAATTTATGAAAGGACGTTACAACGATTCACCTAAAATACAATGTCCTCACTCCGACCTACTGACAGCATAAAAAAAAAAAAAAAAAAAAACTACAGTTACCTAAAGGACACACACACACAGAGCACACTCACCAGAAAGATAGATTAATTTTGAAAGAGAAATTTCCGAGACAAGATTTCTGACTTTTTCTCAACTTTTTTTTTTCTTAAGAGGACATATATATGGATATATATATATATCCACCACCTGCACAATGCCAAGAAAAGTGAGAGACCACCTAAAAAAATTATGATCACACATTTTCTCATTTTCTCTTATAGAAAATGCGTTGGACTGTTGTCAGTCCTGAATGAAAATTCACATAAATTGGCCAGATTTATGTGTTTCCAGGACTGAGCAACAGGACACATTGGTGGACTACACATTGCCATCTTTATTTATTTAAAAGAACTTTTCTTAGTGTAAGAAAAAAATCGTTAAATGTCAGCGTAGGGGCGAGAAATTACGCCCCTATATAAATTGTGTGATGGACTTTAAAATCCCATCGATCATTCCGGATATTAACATTTCAGAATAAATATTTCCATGTATATTATTTGGAAACGAGTGTAACACGTGGTAATGCACCAGACTAGGTGACATTTCGATGCGCCTGTTTGACAGGTCTATTGTATTCACGGAAGGCACAGCTGTTGTTCCTGGCCAGAGGGAAATGTAAGCTACAGGGCACCGTGAGGTGGAGGTCAACGAAGGGATTAGGTGAAGGTCACCGGCAGAAGGCACGTGTCAGGAGAGAAAGGTAGTATGGGGGGGCACCGAGAAGAGCGAGGGGGGCGCCTGCTCTTGGAGGGCTCCGACTAGGGAGAGAGAGGGAGCCTCAGGCGAGTGAGGTAGGAGCCAATCAGAAGGCTAGTGAAGTTAGGGGGAAACTTCAGGGTAGGACGGGAAGCGAGCGTGAGAGACAGTCTACGGGGAGAGAGCGTAGGGAACGATTGACGACAGCGTGTGCTGTGGACGGATGTATAGTGCTGGGAGTTAGCACTGGGTAAAGAAAAGTTCGTGATAAAACGTGCCAGTTAGAGCACGGGGAAAGCCAGCGTAGTTGGAATCAGACACGTGTGTCTGGAACGACGTACGGAGAAAGCGTTTGGAGAGAACACGTGTTCGGGACGGAATACGAAGCATAGCTTCCGGAACAAAGGAAGAGAGACGAACGGAAGGTTACGACGATTGAAACATTTCACGTCGG
The DNA here is from genome assembly GCA_039090855.1 of Macrothele yani. Taxonomy (NCBI): domain Eukaryota; kingdom Metazoa; phylum Arthropoda; class Arachnida; order Araneae; family Macrothelidae; genus Macrothele; species Macrothele yani. The sequence goes on along the minus strand of CM077030.1, from coordinate 110,610,638 downwards.
TGATAGAAAAGAACGGGCCAAGAGTATTGGCAGGAAAGGGTATTCTGGAATAATTAGATGCCCGGATCATTTTCGCGTGGAACTGCATTTACAGGAACTCGAGGTCAAGGAACAATAGCTGCCGGAACAATTTACTGTTGATTAAATGTTTTGTTAAGTTTGCAACAAGCTTGAGAGTAAATTCATGCTTGTAGTGTCTTGCCATTATTTTTACTTCCCCTCTCCTGAATAGCAGATTTATAGTATAGCTGGGAGAGAAAGAACGCCGGGCTGTCTTCAACTACCGTTGATAGACAGTCTCTAGACAACGAACCTTATAAATGGTGTTCCTTCCTGCTGTGGGGAAATTTTGATCAGCGCTGGAAGCCAGTGGGTGTTTGGCCGAGGAGCCATTAATTAACATAATGAGCTTCCACCCCTACAGTCAGAAAAACCAAAATTTTGTACCTAAAAACTGGATTTTTTTAATTACTAATAATTATAACATGCATATTTAAAGTATGTCAAGTTAAAAATCAATTCATTAGCTACAAAACAAAATAAAAATGAACTGAATCGCCCAAATAGTTTAAACGCAATAACATTTTTAAAATATGCCGTTTTTGACATTCCTTTCAAAAAACGCGTTTTTCACCAAATTTCAAAATGGCGCAGCAAGTGATATAAATTTTTTTGGAGCAAATCCATTTGGAATATCTTATATCTGTAGTAGGAGTAGCTACTGTAATTTTTTGGAACAATTCTAAGGGGGTCAACTGACATGCTCTGCCTGAATTGAGATGGAATGGGCCCACACAGTAAAACTGCCACACGTCTTTCAGCAACTTAGAAAACTGTCACACATCGGAAAACCGCCACACAGGAAAACTGTTGGAAAGTTAATATGTCGGCAACAGAAAGTTTGAATTTTCCATGGCCCTTTTATTGGTGTTATTTTCAATTTCCTTACAAAGTACAAACACTATTCACTCTCCATCCTTATTTTTTAGACTAAACTTTCTTAGACAGAAAGCTTTTCCTTATTTTGAAATATCCGGATTATGTAGTAATAGATTTTCTATGAGTATAAGACACACGTGGTAGTTTGGAACCATGCTATGCTGCCGGTTATCATACGGGCTTTGTGGTGAATTCTCGTAACTACGCAAACAAATGACACAAATCAAATTTCAATAAACTTTGGCATATATGGTTAAAAATTATTTAAGACATTTGTTTTGTATCTGGCTTACCTTGAAATTCTTGGCGCAGTAAAAAATCCTTCTGTCTTCTATAGATGGTCCCTGAAACCTTTTTAAGGCTCACTATAAACAAGAGAACTGTTTATAGTGATATAAACAAGAGAACTGTAGCTGATGACTTCCTAATCTCCAATCACGTCCAGACCTACGGACCCTTCTTTGCTTCACTGCATAAAAGCGGTGACTTCAAAAAAAGGTAAATGGAAAATAAATGGGCGTCGCGTTTGCCAAAAGTCCTCTGACAAACACAAATCAGCTCCTAGAAAGAATGAATCGTGTGACCTTTGCTTCAAGTAAAAAACAGCTGTCTTCTGTCTTTCACCCACGGTCATCAAAGATGGCAATTGGGGAATTGACATTGCACTCTGCGTCTGTGCCCCCACCCCTCACTTGACCATTTCAGTGTTTGTCAATCCGCATTACAGTGCACTCCTGGTGTTTCTTTATGTCAGGCAATAACTCTCATACTGACACCCCACACACTCCCCATCACGCAAGCAGTTGGGACAGTGAATGACGGGTGGTGTGGTGTGAACTTCTTCCTCTACTGATTGAAGTTCTTCCCCTCGAGTTTAACCGTAGTTCTACACCCTAGGGGGAAAGGGAGAAGACAGCCCACAGCCTAGTAAAACTTGATGGCGAGCATTTGTGTTAAGGCATTTTGCTATTTATGGCTTTACGGGCCCACATATGTTCACTTCTAAAAATACGATAAATCGGCAAGATTATCGACTTCTTCCTTCTCCATCTGACCAACATGTCATCAATTTTTTATTTAAGCAACTGCAAAAAAGTTATTTGAAAAAAAAATCTGATGTTTTCATACTGAAAGAGAAAATGCCCTGTATGGCTAGCCATACTAGGCTCTATTTCTGGTACGGCTATAGCCGGACCTGCCGTATAGGCTCCGCCGCCTATGACCATACCGGTAAATGTGTAAATTAGCGTCCTAAATTATTTCGTTGGAAAAATGTTAGTACCTGGAAAAAGTGCGACGTACAGATTTTATATTATGGAAATTAATGCAAAGGGTGCAAAAATTTCATGCTTTAAATGTCTTTTAAAGATTTGTATCGTAATATTTACCTGTAAGTGCGATGCTGTGAAGAGACGGTGCGGTAGGCCTAACGCATCGCTACCGCGACGAAGTCAAGCTTTGCTCCGTGAAAGGAAGATTCGCTGCTGCGTGTAATTCACGGCGGGTATACAAGTGCAGCTGAGAAATATTTCGTTCTTTCACACGAGGTACGAATATGCCTTTCTATGTTGTACAGGAAACTGGGGAAGTATAACTTTAGGTTCTGCTTTGAACGGCTTCAATTCGTAGGTGATTTGCTGTGCCACTGTACTTTTGGTTCTCCTGTTAACAATCTTCGCAGGTCAGTTTCTATCTCACTGATACGTATCTTTTGCAAATTAAAGAGGTGTTTCCGGTCTTCCTTGCCAACAACGTACGGGATACAACAAAATAAAGGGTGGATAATGTGGGCCTATTTTCTGTAGCATATCGCTAAAACATTTATCGCTCTCCTGCCAACAACGTAACCGTTTTCTCTTGTACTCTTCCGCCCGTCATATCGGTACAACAACGAACCTTCCTTTTAATGGAGCAAAGCTTCACATCGTCGCGGTAGCGATGCGTTAGGCCTATCGCAGCGTGTCTATACAGCATCGCACTTATACGTAAATATTGCGGTAAAAATCTTTAAATCTGGAACCTACACTGCGAGACGCAACACTACGAATTGTTCTTCTTCACGGAATTCAACATTATACTGCTCTCTAATTCCAGAATGTATGCAAAAATACCCCAAAACAAGTAAACCGAACCTAAGCAACGATCTAACAGCTTAGAATGTTATCCGTAATATAGCAATTCTTCCTTTTGCCGCTTGAGGGAGAGCGGACAGCTGATATTGCCAATTAATAATGCCACAAAATCTAGGCATTTTGGATTTAAATTTTTACAAGCACCGACCGCTAATGATCCCACTTTACACACTAACAGGGCAGCCAGCTATGCTTGTCCTTCATGAACTTGCAGGGACTGTTGCAACTTCACTTAAATTTCTCGATGACGTCACGTGCTGCATCCTCATTGAAGTGGCCTGCCATAATATTCCAAGAAGTTAACCTGACGGGATTCGTACTCATTTTTAAGGATCAAAATAAAGGAGTTATTAAGCACTTTTTAAGGACCTTTATTTAAATTTTAAGCACCCTAAAAAACTACCAACATTACAGATATTTAAACTACCCATACATTTACAAATGCAGCAAACATTTTAATTTTTAATAATTTGTAACATTTTTGACAAGACTACTCTAAATACTCTTTCCTCCATTTTTAAGCTGAAATGTAAGTATTTATGGAATAAATGGATATTTAAGAAAAATACTGGGCAGAAGGAACATCACGAGAAAATATTACGATTACGACCAGTAGCGGCTCGTCCATAAGAGCACGTGAACCCCCTATAAAAAAAATAATTATACGATATAAATAATACATCTTTATTGACGCAGTACTAAATGGCTTATCTTCAGTAAGTTTAAAAGAGCGGACAATGAAAAACAGCGTAGAACGCGCAAAGTGAGGTTAAGTGTAATGACGCGCCTGTGGCTAGGAGCGGACTGAATGTGCCGCTCTCGATACTGGACACACGGTATATGCTACAGACGGGCGAGTCCTTTTGCTCGCGGTAGGGGGGAGCATATCTACAAGCGGCTTAACGGAGAATACCGATGAGCTGCCTGTGATACAGCTGAGCTCAGTTGTTGCACGGCTGTAGTTGACGTCAGATGCTCCTAACCTCTGCGCGCGTGTTACATTTGTGTTTTGGAGTTTCCAGTTTCGATTATTTTTTTGGTGATAAAGTTTTAGTTGAAATTACGCTTATTACAGTTTATCTATTGTAGTGTAGCTAGTGAACTGTTGTTTTTATTTACTGTACAATAATGGAAAGTACCTGTAAGTACTCAGTAATTTAAAGGAAGTAGCGTTTGGCAATTTACCCATAGAAGTTCAAATAGCAATAAAAGAGAGTGGCAGGCCAACGCCCCGACTTAATATAAGTCAAACATCGACATCAAAATCTAGAACTTTTAAAAGAGAATTTAAAGAAGAGCTATACGAAAAAATTCCTTGGCTTTGTGGTTGTGAACAAACAAACAAAATATTTTGCTTTCCTTGTTTGTTATTTTCCCGTGAAAAGGGCGATCCTACTTGGGTGAAAAACGGCGTTTATGACTTAGCTCATTTGACACAAAAAATTAAAAAACACGCAAGTTCTCATGGACACGTAAGTGCTACATTGGATTTCAATTTGCTGGGAAAGGTTGACGTTCGTCAGCAGCTTGACAGTGCTTATCGACAAAATATTAAAAAGCACAATGAACAAGTGATAAAAATAGGTATGTCCTTTCTAAGCTTATAGACTGTATTAAATTTTGCGGTGCATTTGAGTTGGCCCTTCGAGGTCATCGTGAGGATGACGATTCCTTAAATCCTGGCATATTTAAAGGGCTTGTAAACTTTTCTGCAGAACTTGACTCATCTTTGAAAAAACATTTGAGTACCGCTACTGTCTTTAAAGGTACCTCGAAAGAAATTCAAAATGAATTGTTAGATTGTATGCTTTTTGTATGTCAAGAAAACATAATAGAAGAAATAAAAACTGCACAGTATGTTTCTTTGATCGCGGACGAAACATCAGACGTCTCGTCTGTATTTTAGTTAGTTATAGTTTTCCGCTATGTTTTAGCTAATGGCTAACCAGTTGAAAGATTTTGGAAATTTGATAACCCTGAAGGGCACGACGCAGAATCTATAGCCAAATGTATTTGTACCAGTTTAGATTATGTTGTGCAAAATCCAGAAAAACTCGTATCTCAAAGCTATGACGGTGCGAATGTAATGAGTGGGCACCATGCTGGCGTGCAGACCATAGTGCAACAAACCTATAAACATGCTTTTTTCGTTCACTGTTACGCTCATCAGTTGAACTTGATTGTAGCTCAAGCAACAAGCCAAAACCAAGATGTCAGAATTTTTTTTTTTGGACTTAAGTGATATAACAAATTTTTTTTTCGAATTCCCCTCAGAGAGTGTCTGTTTTGGACAAGATAGTTGGCAAACGAATACCTCGGGCGTCAGCTACAAGGTGGAATTTTAAGAGCAGAACTGTTAATACTGTTTTTGAGTACAGAGAGAAATTAATTGAATGTATGGAGGAAATCCAATCAACCTCTAAGCAACCAACCACCATAATTAAAGCTGGTGCTCTAGCTCGTCTCCTTAGAGATAATAAGTTCATATTTTGGCTTTCTGTTTTTCACAAATTGATGCCACATGTGGATATTTTGTACAACCAATTACAGCTAACTTACACTGATGCTGTGAGAACTAAAGCCAATGTTGACCACTTCGTCAAAGCCATTGATAAGGAAAGAGGTAACATGGACAAAGTGACAGAGCTGGTTAATCAGTACCCAGAAAATGCACCTAAACGATCGAGGCGTGAAGAAGATTTTTACTTAAGTAGAACAGTGGCTGCCAAGGAAACCTGTGACATTATTACAACGCAAATAAAAACAAGATTTTCATTCACAACATCTTGCTCAGCTGTATCTTTTTTTGAATCACAAAAGTTTGAAGAGTTTGAACAGAAATTCCCCGAGAAATTGCTTGAAGATACAGTAAATGTGTATTCATTTCTTGAAAAAAATCGCCTTAAGACATAGCTTGAAATCATTTACAAAAGAACTGATTTCAGAAACATGCGTGGTAATTTAGGGTCACTGGTTCCAGGGAAGGGAGAGAGCCAGTGCCGTAAGACAAACACAAAATCCATGCCTGACCGGGATTCGAACCCTGACCCTTACGGACGAATGATCAGAGGCCAGCGCCACCGGGGCGGCACTTAATTAATTCACAGGCGAAGAAAAAAGTGTTGAATTGGCTTAGGCCTACGGCCTATTAATTAATGTATGGATTGAATGTATGGTGCATAAGTAGAAGCGCAATATTATTGACAATTAATACAGACATTTGACGTGGAATAGGAATAGCTGTGGTGCCGTGGAAGCATATCCGGCGCGTAACTGGAAGACCCTGAGTTCGATTCCTGGAGGCGGCCACTAAGAATTTTTCAGTGACTCACTTATAAACGTGGAAAGAGCGATGACTTGCCGCCCCGGTGACGCAGTGGTCTAAGGCGTTGGCCTCTGATCATTCGTCCGTAAGGGGTCCGGGTTCGAATCCCGGTCAGGCATGGATTTTGTGTTTGTCTTACGGCACTGGCTCTTTCCCTTCCCTGGAACCAGTGACACTAAATTAGGGACGGGCGACTGCTTATAGCCCATTGAGTTGCTCACGGTGGTCGTTAAACCTCCAATCAAAAAAAAAAAAAAAAAAAAAGAGCGATGACTTTTGTTTGATTATTGACAATACTTGTATACTTGTTATGTAAATTTTACGAATATGGGAATGACGGAACGAAAACTTTTAGAAGGGCCTAAACGTTAGTCCTAATATTATTTTGTGCCTGAGTAATACCGCAATATTAATAATTTGATGTGTTACGTAAATGTTATGAATATAACATCGTTAGAATAAAAACTGTTAAATAGGCCAAGGCCTAGGACTTATGACTTAAGGGCCGCGGGTGGCCTAGTGAAGAACCAAATAAGATTGTTAACTTTCAACTTCCTACTGTAGAGTAGCTACTTTCTTAAAAAATTCCAGTTCGGCTGTACTATAATAAATTTGTGACTATTCTTATTTTTTAAAGTAAGGTCTTAATTTTTATAAAACTATGCATGTTTATTATTTAACTATATCAATTAAAAAAGAAATCATTAAAAGTCAGATTATGTTATTTATAAATACTTTTAAAGTTTAATGCATTTAATTGTAAAAGCGATTTTCGTAAAAGCCGCAGTTTACTGATATAACTTTGTGTAATGTGCTTTCTTTCCACTGTTGTCTGTTGAGTACGGCGAGCGGAAGGGGGGGGGGACATCTGTCTTTCGTCAAAGTGGTACTTTGCAGCTGCAGCTTGAACGTTTGCTAGCGACCGCACCCCAAATTACAAGCGATATATGTCATTTAAATTTATCGGTTGGCCACCGGTCAGGGTGTGTCTTCCCCGTGAGTAGTATAATCTCAAGTTACAGGCATACTTCTTTTCTTCCCAGTGTAAAGAAAAATACGCACTAACACCCATCCTCACTGCTATAATATACATTTCCCTCACTGCTATAATATACATTTCCCTCACTGCAGTGTATTAGCAATCCTCTTCAGTTTATGCTTGTTTTGTTCACCAGCTACTGGATGGGGTGGTTATATGATAATTGTGAATTATATAGAATTTCTTGTCCGACCCGGAGATTTTCATCATTCACATGTCTTCAGATAATGTGTCGAGTTGTAGCTGCTAATTGCCGAGAATCTCCCGATCGGACGAGAAATTGTTCATATCTTACACTTTTGGTATTACCTCCCCCCCCCCCTCTTCGCCGACAGGTTTCCAGAGAGTGACATGCGCTAAGAAAATTTGTCGAGTTGCAGTTTCTAAATGCTGAAGATCTCCAGATCGGAAGAGATATTCTTGATATTCACGATTTTGGTATTACCCCCCCCCGACTAGTTTCCTGAGGCAGCAGATACCCTCAGATAATTCGACGTGTTGTAGCTTGTAAACGCTGGAAATCTCCCGATCTTACCAGATATTCTTTATATTTCATATTTTAGATTTTAAGCACCCCCCCCTCCCCCTCCCCAGACAAATTCCCTGGGTTTGCACATACTCGCAGAGAATTTTTTATTTGTAGTTTCTAGAAAAATATCGTATAGCAGTTGGCTTGAAGACAACGGTGAATCATTAGTGTGTTTTTAAATAAATGTTGCATAAGACTACCACGGCTTTCAGGCCAAGACCATACAACCTCTACAGTCAATCAGTGCAATCCGAACTTTCCTCTCATATTTGTAAGGTTTGCAGAAAATATTTTACACATCAAATTATTAATATTGCGGTATTACTTTGGCAGAAAATAATGTTAGTACTAACGTTTAGGCCCTTCTAAAAGTTTTCATTCCGTCATTCCCATATTCGCGTTATGTAGGTGAGGTGGCGAAGAAACCGCAATTTTTATATGACCCCTAACGATTTTTTGGCCAGCAGTCTGTGACCAGTTGTCCTGTCACCGTTTATAACAGACATAAAAACTTATCAGTCGATCACATATTTTTCCCGTGAGCATTTTGTCTGTGGGCGATTTTTCCGTGGGCGTTTTTTCCTACTTTCGAAAAGTGGGCGTTTTTTCCGTGGGCGTTTTTTCCGTGGGCGTTTTTTCCGTGGGCATTCTTTCATACAATCCCACAACGGTATCCAAAATTTTATTGTGTACATCGAAAGTGTATTGTTTTATAGCATCTGGGTTAGTGCTAGCATCAAGTGTTTCACCTGGCATTTTCTTCATCCTTCTCATACGTTTCTCTGGAAAGTGTTCTTGTATTGCGATACAGTAATCTGGGCATATTTCTTCAATTTCATTTGCCACCCATTCGATAAAATCTGATGCAGCATTAACAACTGAATTCATGTCTCTTTGAATTGCTTCCGGCTGCTTTTGCGCTGACATTACCAGTTGATGACATTTCGACATCTACTCCACTGGACTGTTAATATTTTGACAAAGGGCTAGTAATAGGGAAAATTCGTAGATATATGACTTGTCAAAATTGTATCATATTTTAATAACCCATCTATAAGGTTCTGTGCCGTAACTCGAATTTCCGGAACAGTTTTATCACATTTCACAATTTTATGAAGAGCTACTAGGATTACATCAACATAAAAAACGTTTTTTGGAACATGAAATGAACCAAAATTTTGCTCAACGCAACTTCTTTAGCCCATTAGCGAGTTTCTCCAACAGCTTACAATTGTTATAGGGTGCAGCCTAACTTGTGGAAAATTTTTATATTTCATTTATGCGGTAAATTTGTGTTTCGATGTAACTGCAAGGCGACACTCATAGTTATAATTAATTACGGTAATTGATCCTCTAATTTGTTCATCACTGCCATTGTTAAAATTTGTTCAGTATTTGATAAGTGCATAATTCGTAGCCTTCTGGCAAACGAGAATGGTGAAAGGCCACATGGCAACAGACTATCTCTATTTCGGACTCATAGCAACAGTCGTGTGCATTTTCAACTAACGAAAGACTGCAAAACTCACCCCCAAAAGTCCCTCTGCAAGCCAAGAGCATTCGGTGGTTGCAGTTTTTCTCCGAACTGAACGGGATAAGCGAAAACCGACTACCACCCACAGTTGAAAAGAAGGTGATAAATCCCTTTTCAAGTGGCTAAGAGAAGCCCTGTGACAGGACAAAGAGGAGAGAAACGAGCAGAAGAGAAAACAAGCGGCGGGGCATTCTCAGGACGGTGGCAAAGCCAGACACACGCACGAGAACAGCACCAGCGAGCTGCATGGAACCTAGGCCTGAGAGCTGACCGCTGGGAGAGCTCGGAAAAAGAAGCAGCGAGCAAGTAAGGATTGCTATGAATGATCCCCTCTTAAACGAGGACATCTCAGTCCTGTGGACTTCTCGACCGATACTAGGTCGACATTAGTGCACTCTTGCCTAGGCGGTCTACATAGACAAAAAGGCAGGACATTTCTTGCCACTTCTCTGCGCTGAGGACCTCAGACAACGGTTGCCAAGGTATGTGTTCTTTATACGAACTTTTGCTCACGACGTACAAGTGCCGTCGGACAGTGAACAGCATATAGAACTCTGTCCCCTGTAAAAATGAATACGCACGACAGCGGAGGCCTCCAACACATTTTATTCGTGATTTTTATTTGTGTTATGGCCATAAGTTTTAAGAGCTCTTCCCTGCTAATTTGGCATCAAGCCTATGCAGGTGTGTGTAATGGTATAATTATATCTAGCTTATAATTAAACTGCGGCAGTCATGATAATTACGGTATCATTTTAATTGCTGGTACCCACGCTCGTACTCAATTATCATTTTTTAAAGCGTGTATTCAAATGTTTTGGGTAATCTCTCACATGTTTCCTTCGCTCTATTTGTTTATTGTGCATGCTAGAATTTCATCAGTGAACAGTGTAAATCAGGGTTAATCGTTAAATCAGAGTTAGTTAAATCAGTATTATCGTTTAATCAGTGATAAAGTGTTTAAATCATTGTGCATAATTAAGCTGCCGATAGAGCAGCCCACCATACAGTCATCTCAGCAGATGTTTGTGCCACTTCATGGATAAAGGTGGCAGTGTATATAATATACCGTTGGATATTAAATGTCAAGCGTACGTGAAATGAGCGTTGGGTATCTTTTCGAGTGTGTGTGTGCGTTGCTGTGATTTTCGGTAGATTGGGACGTGCTGGAGTTAAATCCAGGCATCCACGCCCAATCGCGGTACGGGTTTTGCGGGAAGTTAATAATTAATGTGTTATAATTAATTATGGGAGGTCATTATTAATTATTGGAATCAGATAATTTGTTGTTGCATAATTTTCGGTTGTCAACGCAAGTAGGAAAACTCCTTGCTAGCCCCTAGCAGCAGAGGAGGAGAGCAAAAATTTTGACAAAATTTTCTTTAGTGTTTTTATTTTTATTTAGATGTTATTTTTTTTCGGTGGAGATATCGGGTGCTTCACTGCAGGCGATACTTCACCTGGGGCCGCGGCCACATCAGCCTGTAAAGGTAAGATCCAACAATTGGTTCCGATGACCAGGATTCTTACTTGTTTGTACCTCCAAAGCAGAGCAACACACACAAACGCTCGAAATATTGCGAATTGACTGCCATATCAAATTTATTTCAGTACGAGCATATTTTAGCATATCATAAGTATTGTAAGCCTTAAGCATTTTTGTGTAAAAGACTGCCTTAGGTTAAGTGTATTTAAATATGGCAAATAAAGGAGAGAAGCCGAACACCAAACCTACTGACTCAGATGATTCTGATCATCATGATGGGGAGGAACATAGCATTCCCACAGGAGAATCAACTGATCTGGTAACTAGTAATTCAGTAACAAGTATCGCAGGAGTGTCAGAGACTAGAATGACAGCTCCAGGTATGTTAATGTACGGCGGTGAACAGATAGCAGGATGCATTAATATGCTCAGATATTTTACAGGCACAGATCCTCTATATCGTGCCAAACATTTTTTTCAAGATGTAGAAAATGTAGCTACAGTAGGGAGATGGAGCGAACAAACAAAATTGGCAGTAGTAAAGTCGAAATTCAGGGAAAGGGCTGCAGAATTTTTGTCAGATAGTGATGAGCTGAGATTAGAAGGAAATTATGAAAATTTTAAACGTCTAGTGATCGATCGTTTCCAAGCGGAAGAACCTCTTATTACCCGTATGAAACAATTCATGAGTTGTGTTCAAATGCCGGGACAAGATGTAAGACAGTATGCAACGCGACTCAAAAGTGCAGCGGCAAAATATTTTGGTCATACAACTGATATGTCAGAAGACATCAGGCAGCATAGGGATCAGACAGTGATGTGTCAGTTTGTATCTGGTTTATCCGAATCTATCAGGCGCTGGGTTTTAACGAAGTGCCCAGAAACTCTAGAAGCTGCTATTCTCACAGCAATTCAGGAAGAAGATAATTTGGCGCTCATGAGTAAGAAAGCATCAGTAAATGCAGTAGAGAGATCGGAAACAAACCCAGGATCTAATTTATTAGCGCGTACTTTGGAAGAGATGATAGCACGAATGGAAGCGACGGAAAGATCAGTGGGTCAGTTAGCCGTAAATTTTCAGGAAAGCGAAAATCGGAGACGAGAAAGAAACTCCAGAGAGGAAGAAAGTTTGCAGTTACCCAGGTTTCAGTCATCTGGACTCGAACTCGTTCGACAGTATGGTGCAAATAATAATGAACGCAGAGGATCGGGTACTCGAAATCGCTCGCGCGCTGAGAACCAGCAAGCGCAGTACAGGAGCAACAGGATTATGTGCTACGGATGCAGACAGGAAGGTCATGTGATCAGGCTATGCCCGAATAACGGTCGAAATAGGGATAGGGCAGAAACAACACCGAAACAGAGGTTTAGGAATAACAACGACAGAGATACTCATTATCAATCAACGGGAAAGTTTAGTGCTCAAGGACTCGAGCGTAAGAACAAACAGTTAAACTGAATCGGAGTCGAACTGTGAGAGGTAGTGCGGCTCAGAAATATTTAAAACCCTCTAAAGTGCGGTACGTGTCTATGAAAAATGGGAATGATTTACCAATCATTAATGCGGATCTGGATGGAGATAAAATTAAAGTGCTAATTGACACAGGGTCATCAGTCACTTTATTAGCTAACGATGCTTATCGTAGATTAAAATTTCGCAGAAAGTTAAAATCTGTTGATTTAAATGTAAAAATCAAAAGCATCACAGGAGAAGTGATTCAAACGCTGGGTTGCTACGAGGTAAATCTGCGAATTAAGGGGAAGAGACATATGGGTCAAGGCATTTGTGACAAAAAATCCCCTGAGTCAAAATTACTCAGCTTTGTTGGGAATAGATGCTTTACGAAACCACCGTCTTACGTTCGAAGCAGATACAAACCAGCTTCACTTCCCTGACCCCCCATCTCAGCCACCCACCCCACAGGAGCGGAGAGGTAATGATGTTTCCAACAGACACCCCAGGATAGCAGCACTGACTCGTAAAACTTGCATTCCCCCCAACAGCGAAACTTTTCTCCAAGTGGCGCTTAGTAAACCCTCAGTGGGGAAAACAGAAGGAAGTATTTTGTTCGAGCCATTACTGAGAGCACGCAGAAATAGGTTACTCTTAGCACGGTCAGTTAATAATGTTTCGGCAAGCGGACTGTATGATGTAAGAGCGGCTAACCACAGTGATTCACCAATTTGGTTAAATAAACATACGAAACTCTTTCAGGCAGAACCAGTGGAAATTAAGCGTTGTTCGCAAGGAACATCCCGAAAATCTCAACCAATCTCTGTGGAAGATTTTAAATTAGATCACCTGGAATTTAGCGAACGAGAGAAAATGCTAAATTTATTGCAGAAATATTCTGATGTTTTTGCACGGAATTCTTTAGACTTAGAAGGTACGGATCTTACAGAGCATGAAATTCATCTCACGGATGATAAACCTATTAAGTTGCGTCAGTATACTGTACCACATGCCCTAAGACCCGAAGTAAAAGCTCAGGTAAACGAATTACTTGACGCAGGAATCATATCAAAATCAGATAGTCCCTACAGCTTTCCTATTGTTCTCGTGAGACGCGGAAACTCTTATCGTTTCTGTATTGATTTTCGAAAATTAAATGAAATTACCCGAAAGGATAGCTACCCTGTTCCCGAATCCAGCAAACTTTATCCTTACTACATGGATGCAAGTATTTTTCAAAAATTGACCTTTTGGCTGGTTATCACCAAATTAAAGTTAGAGAACAGGATAGGCATAAAACTGCTTTCTCATGCGAATTCGGACATTTCCAGTGGAATCGCTTGCCTTTTGGACTTTGCAACAGTCCGGCAACATTTGAAAGAGCACTTGATTCTCTATTTATGGACAAAAGAGATGATGGCATTTTGGTATATGTGGATGACATCTTGTGTGCCTCCAGGACATTATCTGAACACCTTGAGAAATTGGAATTAATTTTTCAGAGATTAAGGAAGCACCATCTAAAAATTAAGCCCAGTAAGTGTGAATTTTTGGCGGAAGAAGTGACATACCTAGGGCACCTTTTAGATCGTCAGGGCATTAGACCTAACCCACAGAACGTGGAAGCTGTTCGGGAATTCCCTACTCCACGGAAAGTGAAACATGTTCGAGCATTCCTTGGAATGGCAGGATATTATAGGCGCCACATCAAAGATTTTTCGTCCATTGCCTTACCGCTAACAAACCTTACTAGGAGAAACGTGAAATTCATTTGGGACGAACACTGCGAGAAATCTTTTCGAGAGCTGAAACATGCACTAGTGAGTGAGCCACTATTAATATTTCCTGATTTCAGCAAGAAATTTTTCGTCACCACAGACGCCTCCAAAGTAGCGATTGCCGGTATTCTCGAGCAGGAGGATGACGAAGGACACAGACATCCCATCGCTTACTTTAGCAGGAAACTTAATCCAGCTGAGAAAAATTACAGCACGACAGAACAGGAAGCACTGGCAATAGTATCATCCATCACCCATTGGCGCGAATATTTGGTAGGTCAGCAGTTTACGGTTATTACCGACCATAGACCTCTAAAGTGGCTTATGAATTTGAAAACTCCTAATTCTAGACTGGTCAGATGGAATCTTAGTCTGTCGGAGTATAACTTCGATGTGCAATATCGACCAGGAAAGAAAAACACAAACGCCGACGTGTTATCTAGGCACATTGCAGCAGTGGAAGCCAATGATACAGTCGCAGTTGTACCACTTAATAACAAAACTCTGAAATCAGCACAAAGAACAGATCCTAAATTAGCTGAAGTAATTGATTGTCTTGAAGGGCGTGATTATTCAGCAGTCGACAAAATTACTGACACCTATTTTATGAGGGACGACCTTTTATTTCATTTTTGCCTTACCAGCAAAAAACAGCCCACGGAAATTGATCGCAGAACAGTTAGTGATACCTGATAAGTTAAAATCAGAAGTGATGAAATCAGAACATGACGGACTATGCGCCGGTCACTTCGGTTTTGAAAAGACCCTTGGGAGAATTAAACAGAAATACTTTTGGATTAACATGTTCTCAGACATCAAGAACTACACGGCGAGTTGCGAACAATGCCTGAAACGTCGTGGTTTCAAAAAGAAGCAAAAAGCGGGTCTAATTACCCCGGAAATTGTATCTGTCCCATGGTCCAAAATTTCGATGGATATCGCTGGACCTCTCCCACTGACAGAGGATGGAAATAAATATTTATTGGTTGTCACCGACTCATTCACTAAGTACATCGAGCTGATTCCATTAAAGACTATGCGATCTGCAGAAATTGCCGAAAAATTAGCTTCTAACGTGATAGCGCGTCACGGTGTCCCACATCTGTTACTCACGGACAGAGGAACAAATTTTTTGTCCGATTTAATGACCGAGTTGTACCGTAAGTTTGGCATCAAAAAACTGAATACATCTCCACACCATGCACAGACAGACGGACAAGCCGAAAGACAAATTCAGACAATAATGCACTCTTTAGCAATTTATTGTTCCCTAAGGGAAAGGATTGGGACAAGTATACAGAATTTGTGGCCATGTCCTACAGAAGCGCGACACACAGTGCGACTAAAGAAACACCCAACTTTCTCATGTTCGGAAGAGATCTGAACATGCCAGGACAGTTGTTGAATGAGAAATCCCTTTTAACTACGCTGAATCCCAGAGCTACGCCGAGAGCTTAGTCACGAGGATGCAAGAAGCGTATAAAATTGTCAAGGATAATCTGGAAGAGGCAGCCCAAACTTCCAGGGAATATCGAGCAAAGTCGGCTGTAGACAAACAGATCAAGATTGGGGACATAGTGTACCAGCACGACCCATCAGCATCCAAAAGAAGGTCGCGAAAGTTGGCAAAACCTTCTATAGGACCTTTCAGAGTAATTGAGAGAAACATCCCCAGTGAACTTTAAAATCGCCCCAGTAAATGATATGAGACGAACTCGACTCACACACGTAGACAGGATTTTCAAACCACCACAGAGAAGGGTGTTTGACACAGGGCAATTTCAAGGTGAAAAGGGGGATGAGGAAATTTCGTTGAGCATAGGTATGCCAACCGCAGACGAAAGGCATCATGAAGAAGAGTTCTCAGAGCAGGATGAGGACTGGGTGACGCCCGCTTGGCCGGTGATCACAAGGGATATGCGCTGTTTTCAGCCGCATGAATCGGAAACACGTCAGGGGTTGGAAGAGACCGGGACGGCGGCCCAGCCTGCTCCCATGTTGAAGGACGCGGTAGCTCACGGAGGAAACGCAGAGGGGAGCAAAGAAAAAGTCCCCCCATCATAACGAGAGCGTCGTTGAGACCCCGAGATGAGCACGGGAGAGTGGGGAAACCTCTCAGCTTTGGACATGAGGCTGAAGAGGAAAAATCCAGCGAAGAAATGGTTGCAGACGAGGAGGATAGTGATAGCACAGAAATATACAGTTGTGAGGAGGAAGAAGATTTCGCGAGCCAAACTCAGGACCGCGTAGAAGTGCAGACTTAGATAAGAGGAAAGGCACGTTGAGTCCAAAAGGGTTTTGGTCGGACGCACATTGGCTCTCACCTGTGTAACTTATGTTTATATTCTTTTCTTGTTATGGGCAATGATGAATGGATCAGAGATGTTATCGATACTTTCCCATTACCCTTGATGTGTCTAAAATCCGGAATTAGACATGTCATGGAATATAGGAAAGAGGGAGATATCCATATTCAAAATTTTCCATTCTTCAATGAGAAAAAAAAATACATTCATATTTTTTTTCTTTGGAAGGTAGAAGGATTGTTATAGGGTGCAGCCTAACTTGTGGAAAATTTTTATATTTCATTTATGCGGTAAATTTGTGTTTCGATGTAACTGCAAGGCGACACTCATAGTTATAATTAATTACGGTAATTGATCCTCTAATTTGTTCATCACTGCCATTGTTAAAATTTGTTCAGTATTTGATAAGTGCATAATTCGTAGCCTTCTGGCAAACGAGAATGGTGAAAGGCCACATGGCAACAGACTATCTCTATTTCGGACTCATAGCAACAGTCGTGTGCATTTTCAACTAACGAAAGACTGCAAAACTCACCCCCCAAAAGTCCCTCTGCAAGCCAAGAGCATTCGGTGGTTGCAGTTTTTTCTCCGAACTGAACGGGATAAGCGAAAACCGACTACCACCCACAGTTGAAAAGAAGGTGATAAATCCCTTTTCAAGTGGCTAAGAGAAGCCCTGTGACAGGACAAAGAGGAGAGAAACGAGCAGAAGAGAAAAACAAGCGGCGGGGCATTCTCAGGACGGTGGCAAAGCCAGACACACGCACGAGAACAGCACCAGCGAGCTGCATGGAACCTAGGCCTGAGAGCTGACCGCTGGGAGAGCTCGGAAAAGAAGCAGCGAGCAAGTAAGGATTGCTATGAATGATCCCCTCTTAAACGAGGACATCTCAGTCCTGTGGACTTCTCGACCGATACTAGGTCGACATTAGTGCACTCTTGCCTAGGCGGTCTACATAGACAAAAAGGCAGGACATTTCTTGCCACTTCTCTGCGCTGAGGACCTCAGACAACGGTTGCCAAGGTATGTGTTCTTTATACGAACTTTTGCTCACGACGTACAAGTGCCGTCGGACAGTGAACAGCATATAGAACTCTGTCCCCTGTAAAAATGAATACGCACGACAGCGGAGGCCTCCAACACATTTTATTCGTGATTTTTATTTGTGTTATGGCCATAAGTTTTAAGAGCTCTTCCCTGCTAATTTGGCATCAAGCCTATGCAGGTGTGTGTAATGGTATAATTATATCTAGCTTATAATTAAACTGCGGCAGTCATGATAATTACGGTATCATTTTAATTGCTGGTACCCACGCTCGTACTCAATTATCATTTTTTAAAGCGTGTATTCAAATGTTTTGGGTAATCTCTCACATGTTTCCTTCGCTCTATTTGTTTATTGTGCATGCTAGAATTTCATCAGTGAACAGTGTAAATCAGGGTTAATCGTTAAATCAGAGTTAGTTAAATCAGTATTATCGTTTAATCAGTGATAAAGTGTTTAAATCATTGTGCATAATTAAGCTGCCGATAGAGCAGCCCACCATACAGTCATCTCAGCAGATGTTTGTGCCACTTCATGGATAAAGGTGGCAGTGTATATAATATACCGTTGGATATTAAATGTCAAGCGTACGTGAAATGAGCGTTGGGTATCTTTTCGAGTGTGTGTGTGCGTTGCTGTGATTTTCGGTAGATTGGGACGTGCTGGAGTTAAATCCAGGCATCCACGCCCAATCGCGGTACGGGTTTTGCGGGAAGTTAATAATTAATGTGTTATAATTAATTATGGGAGGTCATTATTAATTATTGGAATCAGATAATTTGTTGTTGCATAATTTTCGGTTGTCAACGCAAGTAGGAAAACTCCTTGCTAGCCCCTAGCAGCAGAGGAGGAGAGCAAAAATTTTGACAAAATTTTCTTTAGTGTTTTTATTTTTATTTAGATGTTATTTTTTTTCGGTGGAGATATCGGGTGCTTCACTGCAGGCGATACTTCACCTGGGGCCGCGGCCACATCAGCCTGTAAAGGTAAGATCCAACACAATTTTCTGTTTTTATTGGTGGTGGTTTTAGCCCAAATGTCCATCCTTTGGTAATTCCTTGAAAAAAAAAAACAGCAACTGAATTCAGCAAATTAAAAAGTGATGCTGCTGATATTGAAGACTTGGTAGCGTCAGACAACACTAGGTTTAAAATATTACTGTAACACCCTACATGTGTGTGATTCGGTGAAGCTTTGGCTACCCATGTCGAGAACCCATTATATTGGCCCTGCATATTAGCAGCCCCATCTGTAGCATTTGCTACCCAGTCTTCCAGTTTTTAAATATTGGAGAGCAAAGTTTTTAATTATTAGAGATCAAAGAGTCCTTTATCTGTAGAATCAGTTTCTTTTATCAAGTCTATTAATGTCTTTCGCATATGCGTTCCTTTTTCACTTATCTGACAATTATGGAGCCTTGGTCTGTAACCGATATATCTTGAGTTGTATCTATTTGAACAGAATACATGCTCGCTTCTACAATTTCGTCGCATATCGTTTTTTTAATCAGTGAAGATATGGTTTGTACTATCAAATCAGCAGTAATTTTCGACAGGAAAGTTACTAAGCAACCAGTCTCTTATTTCCAAGGTCATCAGACTTCTTTTTTTTTTTTTTTTTATGACCTTATCTGATATCAACTCCAAAAAATTACCATGATTTAGCATTGGATTTTCAAATGTATATGCAGCTTCAAATGTTTTGCCTCTAAAACTCATTCCGCGCTTTCCTAAAACTTTAACAACTTCAATTACCCTTTTAAGAATTTGCCGGTTCTTTCTTACTTGTTCTTTTTTTCAATTTACGTGTTTTGAGACAAGCAAGCATTCAATATTCCCTGGCTTTTTTTCTCATGAAAAAATACTCTGTGCTTGTATTGTGCTTTTTGCTATTTTCATGCTCAGAAATTCTTTGGTGAACATGTTTCCAGTCATTCATGCCCTCTGTAAAAGCATTTTTTCCCGAATTTTTTCACAAATGCAAGACACACAGTGCAATAGAGGGAACTCGAAATTTCATCATAGCTCAACCAACGGCGGTTCGACCCATTTTCGCGATAAAACACTTTTTTGAAATGAATGGAAATTTGGCGTCATTTGTAGGTTGTATCGGGTGACTTCGAAAAAGAATTCTATGTCCTCCTCTTCGGGTTGTTTGAATATTTCAGGTTTTAATACAACACTGTTTTCCACCACACTTACGTAGGATGCTTTAGCAGAAGTTGACATGTCAATGAATGATTCCTCATTATCCATGGACACATTTTGAACACAGCAGCCATTTTCACTCTATTTGAATAAACTATCATCGCTCTTTTTAGTCGAAAATGTAGAATCATTATCCATGAAAAAATCCTTTAGTTTTGCACATTTTTTGGCATCGGATTCTAACAGATCCCGTCTTTTCTCAGCGCCAATTTTACGTTTTTTTCCGTTCATTTTCGATTAAAAACGAAAAACACTGATTATGACAGGGCCCTTCCTTAAGTCTTAATTCTTAGAGAAAACAAACTGTTCTTGTGAGTTTCCCAAACTCAAATGACTGAACGTATCTCTTTCTCTCCCTCCCCCTCCCTCCAACACAAAAACAGTTTAGGATATTGGTGGGGCCTTTCAGTTTTGTTTTATGGCCGTTTAGAAAAGAAATAATGCTTGAGGTTGGGTGAAATCTGGCATGTTTCTGACTTCAGAGAACACCGGGTACTTCCTCGGAAAAATCCGCAAACGAAATGTTTGTTCTTTTGGAACCTGTTATCTAGGGTCGTCGGTCTCATTTTTTCATGAGAATGCTTTAGCAGCATTATCACGTGATTTTGCCGATGGGCACAGCACTAATGCCTCCTACAACCAACGGAAGTAAAATTAATTACCCTCCGCGCCCCTTCCTTCGGGAATATATAGAACATCTTCCACACACCCCCGCCCTCCCGCAACATACGGCACATACATTCTCATTCTTCAGCTACTAACTGAACCCAGAAGTTCGCAAACACACGTGGCCCATCTATTGTAGTTGGGATTCTAGCAAGTTGCCTTGTAAGGGGATTTTTTTCCCTAATTTAAAACAGAAGGTTTTTCTCCCCGCTTGTTGTAATTACATTATGTGTATTTCGTTTTAAAAAAGTGTTGTGGTTCAGTTGTGTTTTTAAAAAACTGAACTGAAAACATTTTTAATAAAGTAAAAAAGAAAGACAAAATATACAGAAGGGGCCCACCGGGAAATGTCCTGGTGGGCCAATCCGCCCCTGCGCACAGTGCACGCTTGTATCACTTTGTTTTGTTGTCATAGCAACAAAGAACACAGCTGCTGGTGTGACGTCATCTCATGCAATTAATTCTCACATGACGGCAGATGCGTTACCTTACATGATCAACTCTTTAGAAATAGGAAAACTTTACATCAAGAATTTTGGTTCTACTTTACATACCCTTGATATGCTTTATTACGCTGTTTAACAGAAAAAGACGAACATTTATATTCCGGTGTTTTCACATCATGTTATCCGTAACCGTTCCTGTTTACTATTTTGTTTACACCTTTTTCTTTTGTTCGAAGTTAAGAGGTCTTTTTTTTTTTCTTTTCCGAGTGCGATGGAAGTGGAAACATACAGTTTTAGGTTGCAAAATGTTTTACAAGATTATTTTTACATGCATTTTCCTCCTAAAAATATTTAATGGCCGTTAATATTTATCAAATTTATTAATTTTAATACGTACTTGCGACGACGCGGATCACTTTTATTTCAGTAAGGCCAGGACGAATGTTAGTGTCTTTCGCGAACTTGACTGTTGTTTTAAACCACGCCTATGCCGCGTCAAAAAAGAAATTCACCTCTTTCATTTAGATGAAGAGATTGAAGATAAACGCTGCAAAGCCGATTACGGTCGAGCAAGGGGCGAACAACGCACTGCAGTCGAAAGACAAGAAGTTAACCGCCGGAATGTCGAACATGCAGAAAAAAGAAACAATAATTTTTTTTTTTTTTTTTTTTGATTGAAGGTTTAACGACCACCGTGAGCAACTCAATGGGCTATAAGCAGTCGCCCGTCCCTAATTTAGGGTCACTGGTTCCAGGGAAGGGAGAGAGCCAGTGCCGTAAGACAAACACAACATCCATGCCTCACCGGGATTCGAACCCGGACCCCTTTCGGACGAATGATCAGAGGCCATCGCTTAGACCACTGCGCCACCGGGGCGGCAAACAATAATGCCGTGCAGTTGAAAGAAATTCTGAAATTCGACGTTTGCGTGATAGTCGTATACTAATATCACGCCGGAACATGTTGAAGCTGAATCTCAGCGCATAACAAATGTTCATATTGCAGAGGCACAATATAAGCCCCCCAAACAAAGGGAATGAACGCTGCGCTCGAGAGGTTCAGAGGAAATTAACGGACCGACAACAACAAACAAATGCTACACGTCATGTGGCTTTAAACGTTATAGACGATGAAAAGACTCTAGCGAGACACTAATGTGGCACTCTTGAGCAAATTTGTGAATTTCGTAAAGCCAAAAACTTTGCCGTCTGGAGAGAGACCTTCAGATGGTAAATTTTCTAAATGTTGCTCAAAAGGAGTAGTAAAATTAGATACCATTCGCGTTTTCCCATTAATTGAACAATTTATGAAATCTCAGCATGAGCATTCAAAAACTTTTATGGTTAGCATACGGTCGATTAATAGTTCTCTTGCATTTGCATCGATGGGAGCAGTGGCGTAGGAACGCTTTTGATATAGGGGGTACAAGCTCATGAACCTTACATCTCAAGGATTAAGCCATCTACGGATGACCCGCTCCGAATTTTTTTTGGGGGCGGGGTAGTATATCAGAGTTTTTATAAAATACGTATACTGATCAGGAATTCATCCGAATGAACATTGTTATCATTATATTATTATTAATTATTACCGTTATTATTTTATTGCGGACAAAAAGTTCACATTATTAATTTCTTATCAGAAAGTGAATGGAGAAGGTTTTTTTTGTGTGTTCTCTCTTGTTAATTTTTGTACTTTTTTTTTTCCATTAAAATATTGAGCAGGGACAAGTCAACATTAGGATTATAACGAAGTAAATTTCTCCGTCATTTCTGTCCACGCCAGGATTCGAACCCGGATCCCCTCATTCCGGAATAAGTCACTCTACCAGTTGAGCTACGCGGACGTTTTATTCTGATTCCTATCTGCCTTTATGTCGTGTGCGTCCTTCTGGCAGGTACGTCACATCTCCTGGTACGTTACATCATCTCCCCCTTATTTTTTTTTTTTTTTTCGAAGTGCTGCTCATATTTTTCCTATCTCGCGGTGTGGAAATAACATCACACCATTGCGAGATTGTGAACGGTCGGGTGATCCGGATAGTTCGGGCGCCATTATAACGAAATAAATTTCTCCGTCATTTTTATCCGCGCCAGGATTCGAACCCGGGTCCACTCATTCCGGAATAAGTTGCTCTACCAATTAAGCTACGCGGACCTTTTATTCTGATTCCTATCTGCCTTTATGTCGTGTGCGTCCTTCTGGCAGGTACGTCACATCTCCTGGTACGTTACAGGATGGCTGCCCCGGTGGCGCAGTGGTCTAAGCGATAGCCTCTGATCATTCGTCCAAAAAGGGTCCGGGTTCGAATCCCGGTGAGGCATGGATGTTGTGTTTGTCTTACGGCACTGGCTCTCCCCCTTCCCTGGAACCAGTGACCCTAAATTAGGGACGGGCGACTGCTTATAGCCCATTGAGTTGCTCACGGTGGTCGTTTATCCTTCAATCAAAAAAATAAAAAACAAAAAAAAAAAACATTAGGATGAATTTCTGTCAGCAGGGTTTGGAAAAGAGGGATTTCTCATGAAATGTTATATAACTCTTTACAAGAACGAAATAAATTTCTTATCATTTTTGTAAATTACGTTATCAGTAAGATAAAAACTGCTCTACCCGCGAAGATAGTACCATTGAAGCATTATGAAGTCTATATTAAAAACTTTGAACTATACATAGGCTGACAATTGATGTAAAAAGCACATTGGTCTGGTGCAAAGCTAAATGATGGTGGAGATATCGAGGAATTGGAGTTCTATGAGTGGTATGTGAAATCCGTAATGCACTTGTTGTATTGCTACAGATCTTAAGACAGAAAACAATTTTAGCGCCGGGGCTGCGGGCGCTGAAATGTCCACTTGTGCATTCAATTTTTTTAAAAGTGCAGAAAGGACGACCTGATCAAGATGCATGGAATTTTAAGAGAAAAGAAACACTGATCACAAGTATGTTATCAAGCCCTAGCCCTACCATATGCTGTTTGAAGTTATTAACAAAAAGCTCGCACTCGTCGTTTCCCTGCAGAACTAATTTGCTGGAGTTTCCCAGATGGTTGGCCAGTTTTTGGTGGATGAAAAGCCTCCCACTACAAGCTTCGGATATAAAAGAAAAACAGATGACCCGTGATGTTTCTTTGAAAAAAAGAGAATAAAAAAATAAAATAAGTAGCATATAAATTTTACAGTTCACTCTTTATGAATGATTGGTTTGTGTTTGCTCATATCTGGGGAGGGGGGGCAGTAGATATTAATGTACCCTCTCCAAAATTTGGGGGGTACATTGTATCCCTGTACCTTCCCCTGTTCCTACGCCACTGGATGGGAACACAAATAGCTCCTCCACCAGGTTATGGGCCTTACTGTTTTAGAATAAATGGATCAATCTATCATCGTGCAGGAGCATTGCATCCTGATAATGGTGAACAGCGGACATCATGATATGAAAAGTAGCTTACATAATTTTTACAAATAATGCTGAATACATTGCGAACACAAAGCAGATCGATACACGAGTTTACCAATGTGGTGCTGTGTCTTCCTGGGCTTCTTACATTCCACATCACTTGCTGTTGCCTCTTCTTTTGATTTTCTCCAATTTTGCTTGCGTTCATTCTTCGAACTCTGCGGCATTGTCGAAAATGCTAACTCGTTCACCCGAAATTATTTTTTAAAAATTTTAGTTTAAACCACTACGATATGTTCTTTATATATTTGAATAGATCTCGTCGAGAGCTTTGAAACGATACCATGCACAGTCGTTTTGCACTCACAGTTATCCAGATAAACCGCGATATTGTCAAAAGTGTTCACCGGTTCACAAGAAAACAATTTTTTAAATATTCAGTTCAAACCACGGCGAAATGTTCTTCCTATATATTTGAATAGATCTCGTCGAGAGCTTTAAAACGATACCACGCACATTCGTGTTGGGCTCACGGCTGCCGAGATAGAATGAGTCAAACGCGGCGGCACACCAAGAAATGTTGCATCATCTGCCCCGCGCACAGGGAGCTAGGGGAGCGTCGCGCGCACGATGTATTGCGCAGTACGCATAATGGACTCCATGCTGTTTACGAATATGTTAACACGATTAGTGTTCGGCACGTATTTTTAACGCTATGATGATTTCAATTGGGACGCATTTTTGTCAGGGGCGGTCACCGGCCGTAAGTCGCACCATACCATCCGCGGAGTTAGACGTAGCCCTACGTCAAAAAGTTGTAAATTCATGAGCTCCATATTGAAGCACTGCTCTCAGATTCTTATAGGTGTGCGGATTTCACTTAATCTAGATTAAGGATTTTTATAGACAGACACAGTCGTCAAAAGAGAAATTTGATTTTCATAGGCTTTAGGATTTTTGTAATGCGATAAAATACATTATGATTTGTGACGGATTTTTTTTTCTATCGTCGCCTTAAAAAAATCATTATTAAGGAACATCTTATACTCCTTTAAATCAAAATTTTGAAATACTAATTGGCATTTTGAAATTCCATTAGTACGATTTTTACATTTATGTTTTTTAAGGTCATCCTCTACAAAAACATCTAACCGAGGTTTCACTGCATACGCATATCAGAAATATTTTTTCGCATAGGTAGTACGGCTCTAGCTACACTAATTTTTTTTTTTTTTTTACCAGCCCCAACAATATTTGATCTAGTCCCATTATTGAATATAAGAGCATACTAGTTACAGAAAAAAAATACTATTGAATATAGAAATATTGTTTTCAAACTACTGCTTCAATGATAGCATTTCATTAATAAAATCTTATATCATTAATGCGCAGTGAGTTAGCTTATACTCTTTAAATTTCATTTTCATTCTTTAAATTTTTATTCCAGAAAAAAATATGCTATGATAGAGCTAAGGCTTATTTGCATAAATCTCTACGTCAAAATCACTCTTCAAGATGTTTGCATTCATGATCCTTTTCACGTCGTCGTTAGATTCGGTTTCCGTCAAGGAAAATGGGCGAAAAGAAAAAAGAAAAGGGAAGGAACACTTTAGGACAAGCACAGCAGTTGCGCACGCACGCACACGCACGCACACGCACACACGCACGCACACACAAACAGGCAACCCCCAGCCACCTGTGGCATCTTTCCACCGAACAACTTACGTGTTCAAGTCCATGTGACAGAGAAGACCTCTACCCCAATTAGCGAAACAACATTGGGGAAAATATTTGGGCAATAAGTATAGTCCAAGTTGAAAGCGTCTTCTAATGCTCAGATGAAAGTAGAACGCATATTCATTTTCCTTTTGCTATATTTTCGTATCACATTTCGTTTTCTTACAGTCACCACAAAACTAAATAAAAGAAAAAAAATCACTACACAAGTAAAAGAAGGAACCATTTTTTACTAGTCCCACTCCAAAATTTGTTAGTCCTGGGCGTCGGCCACCATATTATAAAGGGAGTCCCATGATTCATCAGATGCTGAAATATCTTCTGATCCAATTAAGATAGTGCAATGAAACTAAAAGCAATAGAGAGAGGGAAGTGAATAGAGGCTACCAGTAATAGAGGAAGTTAAGTAATGAAAGTTTTGAAGTTACAGGGGGAGGTAAAAGAGAACGAAAATCTGCGTTACTTTTGTTTTATTTGCTTATTCTTTTTTCAATATAAATGACTACAGTTGTTCTGCAGACGCAACTGGAATCTTGAGATCAGCGTTTCATGTGTAGCTGAATGTAAAATTATGGGGATCTGTCACATTCTGAACGTATTCTTTGTTGTCTGTCTATTATATGCGATTCGTTTGAATAAATAACGGTTTTTAAAAGGCACCAAAGAAAATAATCTAATGGTATCAGATATGGAGATCTCGGAGGCCTCTTCATTGACCCATGAGTATACGAATCTATCGATCAGGATATTAAGCATCCAAGAATTCTTGTTCCGCGCCATAGTTATGGGGAGGCGCGTCATCTTGTTGGAACTACAGATTTTCCCTTGCATACTGAGAGCATCACTTTGAGTTTTTGCATTTATTTTTGTACGTTTATAATGAAAAATTCCCTTTTTAATGCAATGTGTTTCTTTCGGGGATACTGTGTGATTTTTGCGACGAAGGAGATATGAATTTGTATTAACTTTGAAACACCGCCATTTCGCGACATTTTAATGAAATTTAATTCTGTTTTCGATAATAATTTCTGATTTCTTTATAATAAGGGCTTTCACATATACAATATCGTTTGGCATAGCAGTCATATTGAAAGAAAAAAACCCCGAAGATTTTTGCTTTACTTTACCTTCCTGTATCACTCAAACACGAGGGGGAACATAACTTCCTTAATCACTAGTAGCATTCACTCGTTTCTATTGTAAATTTTAGTTGCATCGTAATAACTTCATGAAATCACAAGATATTTTAGTATTAATAATTGTGAGATATTCTGTATGTACTCCATGAGGCCTTGAAGAAGAGATCCTTTGACGTTTTTTGTAGTGGGGCGTACACAAATTCCAAGAAAAAAGTGACGGATCTAAATTATCCATTCCAACTGATATGAGCATATCAGATGCAGTAGTCTACATCAACTCGCAGGATATAAAAGATTTGCTAAGGGAATTTCTGGCTAGAATGTGTGCGTAGGATCAGAGATCGGAAGTTTTCCAGATTAAATTTCAGTGCATAAGAAGCTGAGATTTTTGTTCAGTATTTCGCTTTGGTTTGGTCTCTTCGAGACAAACTACCCCTACTCTAATCAGCGTCATTTCCTGCTTCGCAGCAAACCTTGGCGGGCAGCGCGGTTCGTGATGCACACAATTCTAAGGCTTCCGTTTCACTCTCTAATGTTCAACATACCTTCAACCTCTTAAAGGAAACGAAAACACACACACACAGTGAAAACGGAATTTTACTTGAACCTTTTTAGTCTTCTAACTGAATCGAAAATGCGTACGTGTTGTGGTGATAAAGGTAAGGGAGAAGAAGGATTATAACACTTCTGTTAGTCAACACGAAGAGTCCCTTAAAATATTTGTAACTGGAGAGAATCACTTTTCGGGAGAAACTCAAATTAATCGTTTTTTATTTATTACTTTACTAATTTAAATCACGAGAATTAGAAATTAACACAAAAAACAACGGTGTCGGAATAAATCTCTTCAACATGAGCAGACTTTTAAAACTTTATTTATTAACATAAACCGATTCGGGTATGAGGCTAGATAAGCAGACTTTTACAACTTTATTTATTAACATAAACCGATTGGGGTATGAGGCTAGGTTTAAGGGGCGGGATTGAAGATATGCCGCGAAATTCCTGCGCTTTGCCTGTCCTTCCTTATGGTGTCGTCGCATATGCGACCGGGGTTGAAATGGTAGCAAATGCAACCGGCAGGGGCAAAGAGGAGTGGGGAAGAAAGGAGGAAGGCAGGGTAGGGAGATCAGGTGTTGACCACCTGGGGTTTTCCCAACGGTAAATGCGACCGGGGTTGAAATGGTAGTAAATGAAATTTTGGAACATTTGGATTTCCTTTCTTACTAAAAGCGAAAAAACAAAATTAATTCTGAATGCAGCTATCGCAATAAAATTCACACACAATTTGAATAAAATCTCCGGCAGTTTGTCGTAGAGAAAGTACTATGGCTATTGCTTGGGAAAAGAAAGTATTTTATTTTTTTTATATACAGATCAAGTTTTACCAGGGGTAGATCTTCAGCTGTAATCCAGAAACATGAGTAAAACCTTATTTTGTAAATAAAAACAATGCAATAATTATTAGACTTTTGCTAAAAAGACTATTAAACAGGGAACACACCGTATCGTCAGCAGCTCACTCCCCCCCCCCCCATCTGATCCTTTTCCCCCATCCCTCTGCGTGAAGCTGTCGCATTTGCTACTATTTTCAACCCCGGTCGCATTTACCGTTGGAAGACCCCAGGTGGTCAACATCTAATCTTCCCACCCTGCCTCCCTCCTTTCTTCCCCACTCCTCTTTGCCCCTGCAGGTCGCATTCGCTGCCATTTAAACCCCGGTCGCATTTACGACTGCTTCGTCCTTATAGTAAACTGAAACTTGGCGTTTTTATACCGTTTCTTTTTGAAACAAACATAAATAAGAAAGATGACACCGAATTTTTGGTTGTAATGAGCACGTCTTTTGAATCCGTGCTGACGCGAATTAAATTTATCAAAGCTATTCAAAGTCAATGGAACCAGTTACGAAAGCAATCAACCGGTTTCAACAATCGATAAATCATACTGAAATAGAAACATCTGATTAGTTCCACCAGCGGCTAAAAAGCATGTTACGAAAATTAATAAATGACGCACAAAAAGTTTCTCATAACACAAGGAAGGTATCAGAGGCAAAAAGACTTTCAAATGGAACAGTTAATAGAAGGAATCTTGTAATAACTTTATGACTTCTAGCGGAAGAATTTTCCATAATTGAAAGGTTGAAAATAGGAGAAAAATATTCTACATGGAAAAAGCTATGCTAAGGAAAAATAACTTTTCAAATATGTCTCCCGGAAGCAGGAATAGCGAGAAAAAAGGTTTCCACCTTTACGCCCCTAGCGGGAAATCTGTGTATTATTTAAAGAGGAAAATGCTTCACATCTCTAGTGCAGCGAATGGCATACACTAAAGAAGACATTTCTCAATAGTGTTTTTAGAAGTGGCGATACAGCTGTAAACTGAAGTACACAAACACCACCTACAGACAGAATTGTGAACTACAAATTCCTCATATACTAGCCTAAAGTGTTCTACAAAGTAAATGGCATCTGGTGTTGAAATAATTTTCGTGTGTTCTTTCCAATAGCGCTTGCCTGCTCGCGTAGCGGTTACGTTCGCTAGCGCTGAATTTCATTGTTTATGT
This sequence comes from Macrothele yani, assembly GCA_039090855.1. Taxonomy (NCBI): domain Eukaryota; kingdom Metazoa; phylum Arthropoda; class Arachnida; order Araneae; family Macrothelidae; genus Macrothele; species Macrothele yani. The sequence continues at coordinate 110,580,907 of CM077030.1, read as the reverse complement.
TCTCCGTTGATTAAGAAAAAAATTTAGATTCCTGAAAACAAGACATAGCCGATAGACTACTAGAGTTCTCATTCCGAAGAAGTTGTAGAGTTTATAAAATATAATTTTAAAAAATGTTAAATGTCATCAAAAACACAGAGTGGAGCAAATCATAAAAATTCATGTTTTCCGTGTTTTACTGCTTCCAGTGCTTGAATTAATGATTAGTGATTTTGCTTTAATGTTTTTAATTATATTTACCGATGTAAATTTCATGTAGCCTCTTGTAACATCTCCGAGTGGAGAAATCTTTATCATTTTCACGAATCTTTGTCTTTTTTTCTTAATCGACAGAGAATGTAAACAACGCAACTGCTACGTGAGCAGGCAAACGCAGGCACTATTGGAAAGAACAGCCGAATTTTTTAAATCGCACATGTAGAAGCAGAGATATTGAGAAAAACAGATTAAGCATTTGTGCCCCTAGCGGCAAAATTGTGCATTATTTTAGAAAGAAAATACACACACAGAGTTTGCATAGTTAGTAGTATCTGACAGAAGAAAGAAGTTCTTCGATCGGGTTTTTAGCTCCGCAGATATTGCTGTAAACGGAAACGTGATTTTACACCCTCTGGTGGCAGACTTGTGCATTAAGAAAAATTTAAAATTATATGAGAAACATTTCGCAGGGGAAACTCTCTCCAACAAAGAAAGAATTTTTCAAATCGGGCTGCTAGAAGCAGGGAAATTCACAAAAATAAGATATGCATCTACGACCCCCGGCGGAAAATCCATGCATTATTTTAAGAAGAAAGTATTCTCAAAATATTTTTTGATGTGAGCGGTACCCGTTCAGGAAAGAAGTTTTTCAATCTAGTTTTCAGGAACTCAGATTTTGCTGCAAATACATCAGAAGCAGAAATAAGGAGTTACACCACCTGGTGGCCAAACCATTCCTTACCAAATATTAAAAATTATATGCAAAGCATTTTCCATCAGGAGCTGCACTCGGTGCAGAAAGAAAATTTTAAAACGGAGTTTTAGAAGCAGAAATATCGGGAGAAACGCAATTTATATACGCCCCGTAGCGAAAAGTCTATGAGTTACTTGAAAGTATTGAAATTATATGAAAAACATATCGCACTGGAAACTCTATCCAATAAAGAAGGAATTTTTCAAATCGGTCTCGGAGAAACCACACATTATTTCAAAAAGAAAACATTCCGAAAAGGTTTATCGACGTGAGTGGTATCGGTCTACAAATCGTGATTTTAGAAGCTCAGATTTTGCTGCAAATGCAACAGAAGCAGAAATTAACACTTATGTCCCAGGTGGCCAAACTATTTTTTACCAAATATTAGAAATTATATGCAAAAGATTTCTCATCAGGTGCTGTATCCCCTGCAGAAAGAATTTTTCAAATCGGAGTTTTAGAAGCAGATATATTAAGGGAAACGCAGTTTACTTTTACGCCCCCTAGCGGAAAATCTATGCGTGACTTGAAAAAGTGACTATACCTAAAATAGTCTTCGACTTAAATGGAATCGAAAGGTAAAATAATATTTTCAATCGGACGTTTAGAAGCAAATATATGGAATAAAATGTATTTTGAATTCGATATCATCTTCATTTTCGCCCTGTAGCGGCAAAACTGTGCATCGTGAAAAAAACAACAACGAAATAAAGGATCATCATTCGCACATTTCAAGCTTCCCAATGCAATTTTTTTTTTCAAATCGGACTATAGATGTGTTGTCCACAGACGAACGGACGGACAAACCGATGACATAAGCACGATCGTTTTTTACAAAAGACGCGCTAAAAAGGATGGAGAAGGGGAAAAACAAGAATCTGAATTTTTAAAAAATGTACAGAAAGGAATTAGCATGCACACGGAAAGAAGTCACATATCATTTATGTTGAACTGACCGCGCTTGCTGTTTCACCTGTTAGAAATAGTGCATATTAATTTAGCTCCTACTGCTACAGGTGGCGCCATTAGTCTACCCATGTGCTCTTAAGGCTATTTTCAAGTGAGAAGACTGGAATTACAAACTATCCCATCTTCGGTTGGGTAAGTGGCCCGTTGTTTTTGACGGCTACTAATAATTTAGAAAAGAAATGTCAAATTCCTAAAAATAGAACTCTCTCTCAAGCACCCCTTCCTCCTCACCGAACAACAGCTTGACTATTCCACAAACTATTGGACTTGGTGAGGGGCCCGGAAAAATCCCTTTTAACGTATCTGGTTAGTTAAAAATAACTCCAAACAATATTAGATATTCATTACCAACGCATACATGATTCCATATTGAAATCGAAGTTTTCCTCAGAGTGTAATAAAGACTGAGGGTTGGAAATGTCATGATTTGAGGAAACTCTCTGTGCATTCTGCTGTCTGGGGCTTTTGAAAGTAGCATGAACAACGCTGAGCACTGTCTTAGCACTAGTCGACAAATTAAAGGTAACAATAAATTTTCGCAAATCGTTTAGTTATGTGGTGGACGAAAAAAAACCCCGTGTAACGGGCATGCAAAACGGGCATGTAATAAAGACCTATCTAATCAGAATCGACCTGCACACCTCGTGATGCATTGCAACATGTAAACAATACTGGCAATGAAAACAAGATGTGGAAGCTAAAAGATCAAAGCATATGCAATTCTCGTTTCCAGCACTGCATGTCAGCTGCTCAGAGATGACAACTCATCAACATTTAAACTATTTTCTGCAATGGAGGGCAATAGGAAGACTCGAAGCAGGGCAGTCACCGGCGGAGGTGGCCCTAAGGTTAAACGTGTCCCCAAAAATGTTGTCGAAACTGTGGAAACAATTCCAAAGGGCAGGGTCCATACTCACGAAGAAATTACAAGGTCGGCTGGGAGTTACGACATTGCGAACGGGCCGATATCTCGCTAATCAGTAATCTAACAAAACAGGACAGAATGATGACGGAACATTAACTGTCTCTCGAGCTCTCTGCGACCACAGGAATTACAGTTTCCAGAAAAGCGATGTCCCGTGGCCATGGTTTTTTTTTTTTTTTTTGGATTGGAGGTTTAAAAAAATTATTTAGTTGACCTGATGGTACAGATACAGTGACAGGATAAACAGACATAGTTGTACAATATTGTCAGGCAGACATAGACAGTATATTCATTTTACATCAACAATGTACATAGCGAACATGGTATACAGTATGCTAAATGATCAAGTAGCACAGAGAGAGCCCAGTGCTGATCAAGCAACACATTGAGAGCCAGTGCCGAAAGACGAATACAAACATCCATGCCTTACTCAGGATTCGAACCTAGACACCTTCCTGGGCGAATGATCAGAATCCATTGCTTAGACCACTGCGCCACTGGAGTGGCATGGCCATGATTGAAAGGGGTTAGTTTATATTCCGTTGTTCTCAGCCACCAGACAGACCGTTTAATTTGGTGTCGCCAACATGGCAGGCGCACCCTGAGCAGTGGGCACTTCCATGATAAACGTTTCAGTCTGACACAAGGTTCCAGACGCAGTTACATCTAGAGAGAACGTGGAATGAGAAATCACCAAACCGATATCAGGGAAAGCAATGGTTATGGTGCAAACGCGTGTGTGTAATATGGGGAGGCATAACCATCAACGGCCGTACTCCTCTTCGAGTGTTCGATCGGAGCAATATAGCGAGACATTACATACCGAAAAGATGTTCTTGAGCCTCATGTGCATCTTTTAAGGGCGCTATTGGCCCTGAATTCCTATTTATGAACGACAACACCCATATACATACATAGATGCCAACCTCTAAAAGTAGTTTTCAGTAACCAACATGTTCATTTTTCAGTAATTTTCAGTAACAATTTTTTTTTTCAGTAATTTTCAGTAATCCAGTCTACAGCGGCAAATTTGAGTATTTAACACTGCAACAAATTTTAATCTGTCAGAACTATTAACACAATAATAATAATAATAATACAATAAAAATAATTTGCTAGTGGGAAAATTTAAAATACTGTCTACCAGAAAAATATAATAAATTACCTGTAGACATGAAGAAAAATTATTCCTTGGAATGTTGCCAAATTATTATGATAAACTGGCTGTAGTTGCCATTTTAGCCTTCCTTAGTTCAATTTGCGAAAACTTCTTCTGATAGCATAGTTCACTGTGTGCAATGCTGTTTATTTTTTCTACTAATAAAGAAGACAGCACATGACTACTCAAATTAGGTCTGAATCATTCATGGGTTTTTTTTCACAATACTAAAAAATTCTTTCTGTACTTGCATTTCTATGAGGGACTATTAAAATCATTTTCATAGTTTTGCTTAATGATTCATACTTTAATTGGCCACTTTCATTTTTCATTAAAGAAATTCTGTGCCACACTTCATCCATTCTTCCAGAAGTAACAGCACAGTTAAAATTTTCAAACTGGTAGTGAGTAAATTCAGATTCCACCTTGTCAGATTCTTCTGGTTTCAAAATTGGAAACAGGGAACACATATATTGGACTGATGCAAAAGAAACACTTTGCCTTAATGCTACATCTGCAATTTCAGCATGACTCAAAAAATCATCATTAAGTGGAAATTTTTTTAAAATGTAATTGCAGCCTGCCTTGTAAAATTAATTCCCTTACCTCAGAATAAAAAGTAGCCACTGTGTCTTCACTCAGATCTGCAGTTATGCCTATACAAGATCTCGCTTTTGACCCAATTACGAGATCACAGTTTTCTTTTTGATTTCTCCTTCTTTCAAAATTTCCATCTGCAAGAGATGTTGCTGTCACATCAAATGCCGATGGCTTGATAAATCGTACAAGCAATTCAGATAACAGACTATAAAGTTTTCTTTTTAATACATGCACAAGCGGAGCTTCCTGCTGCAAGAACACGTTAAACGATGTAAACAAAGGAAGAGTAGCAGATAAAAAAAGACAATAAAGTTTAGATGAAGGATTTCCAATCATACTTGCAAGGTTCTTATTCTGTGAATTAGCTTCTTCATTGTCACTAAAATAATGTTCTAGGGCCTCTCACTGTTCTAAAATTCTTTCAATGGATTCCAAAAGTGATAACCAGCGAGTATTGACATGCTTTAGAATTTTGTGTGGTTTAGTACCACAAACAGCTTGACTTAGTTTTAGATTGTGTTTCCTCTTTGAACTTTTCTCCAAAAAAAAAGTACAACTGTATCAGAAACTGCTCAACATTAAATCCTTTCAGTCGAGTAGCAGATTTCTGTGCAGCTCAATTTACTAAATGGCATGAACATCGCTGCACTATGATTGCAGGCGGAACCTTCTTTATGTGAGAAACAACACCTTTTACTTGACCTATGATAGTGTTGGCATTGTCACAGGAAAATGACACACAGTTGCTCCATGAGATATCTTTTTTAACAAACTCATTGTTCAAAACGTTGAATATTCCTTCACCTGTATTATTACTTGATTAACCAATGATAACATTTTTTCGTCAAAATATGTTATTGTAATGGGATACAGTTTATTTGCTTGAGCATTTTTTTTTAACTTCAGATACGATGTTACTTGTAGAAACACTTACCATGTGCTGAGTTAGTGCAGTAGCCTTGGTTCTTCCACACGAATATTTTTTTGCGATCGCTGAATCGGGAAACATATCTTGAAATAACGGGTTTTTCAAGCCTTCAGTTTTCGGAAATTTATCCAACATTTTCAAGCTGAATTGACTTCACTTTTCGGAAATTTATCCAACATTTTCAAGCTGAAATACAAATATTTATGGAATAAATTGATATCTAACAATACTGGGTAGAGGAAACACCGCGAGAAAAAAAAAAAATTACGATTACCAGAGAAATCTTATCTCCGTCTACTTTCCGTTTTCGAAGGATGAAATTCCTTCCTCCGACGGAGAAAACGACCCCTCCCCTCCGCCGCCGATCCTCCCAAAATTTAAGTTCAGTTATGCATCGATTTCGTACATGGTCCAAACGATAACAAAAAAAGACGGAATTCCTCGAATCAGCGTGAGAAACTCGTCGCCGAAGATATTACGGGGAAATTTTCGAGCGGCCTAACTTACGTTTTCGGAAATCGTTGCCTACAATTTCAAGCTGAAATTATGCAATGAAATTATATTTAACAGTACTGAACAGAAGCAACATCGCGAGAGAAAAAAATACGATTACGGAAAAAATCTGGACTTCGTTTAACTTCCGTTTCCGAACGTTTAAAAAAAACAAAACAACGTCTCCAGACGAAATACGACCCCCCCCCCCCCCAACTAATATCCCGAAAATTTCTTCACTTATGCATCGATCTCGAAAACGACAAAAAAAAAAACAAAAAACAAAAAAACGGAGGGGAGGGACTCCGCGAATCCGCGGAAGAATCTCACGTACGAATTAACAGCTGAATCGATTTCGAATGTCGTAAGATAACGCTAAAATATCGATGACCGGTAAATTTTAACTTTCGGCGCAAATTTGGCGCACATTTCGTCCAAATGGCGATTTTTTTAGCAGAATGGCGCAAGAACAACGTTTTGACGCGGACTGGCAGCCCTGAATGTAGCATTTAATTTCCCCCCCCCCAGAAAAACTTGAAGAACCAACAAAAATTTTTAAGTTGATGAAAATTTGCTTTCCATCTCAGAAAATTAAATCAAATGGCGATTTTCCGTAATTTCAGCGGTGTTTCCGTACTTCTGTAACAGCAACCAAAAATCCATAAAATTACGGAAAATCCGTACTAGTTGGCATCTATGTACATATAAATACCCGACGAATGGACTGCCCCGAAAGATTCCCAGACCTAAACCTAAATCCCATGGAACACGTGTGGGATGTCTTGGGAAGTTGGAAAGACGCCTTGCAAGTCTGCAACAGCCTCCTCGGACCAGCTCTTGTGCAGACATGGAACTTGCTGCCACAGTCTCTTCTGGACACTCGAATTTCTTGAATGAAACGCCAATGTCAGACCTGTACATGCGTCAGAGGAGATCATTCACCATACTGACTTCGTTTTAGGTTTATACTGGACCAACTGCAGTCACGTGATGACACGCACATATTGTGAATCGTCACGAAACTTCCATAATTTAAGGTGGCTTGGTTCTACTTTTGTACTTCCTTTACGCGTCATAATTGTACCGTATTTGTGTGCACAACGTCACTCATATTGTTTACTGCATTAAAAAGTTATCTTCACTTTTGGGTATGTGACCTTAATTTTACACCAATGTATTACTACGTACTTGAGCAGGGTAATAATGCACCGTGTGAACGAATACTGACCACACGCAAATATTCAAGTTTTCATCGCACGTTTTTAGTCAGAAAATTCCCTAAACTGTAATATAATCCTAAAGGGTGCAGTCGAAGCCTGGCGCCGCCATGCCACTTATTTTCACGGCGGTGCCGGGCTACTTTTCACCTAACTAAATCGGATTTTTTAAATTTATTTATTCCATCATCGCCTATCGAAATCGACATTTTTTTAAACATAAATAATCATCTTAACCGAGTTTTCTTCTTCTTCTTTCTCTTTATTATTATTACTTTTTTTTTCGTTGTGGCTATGCACAAATCTGTAGATCTTTTTTTACCGAAACCATCTCAGAAATAGCCTGTGAAGTGGTACCAGACAGTCTGCACAAAGAAAGTAATAAATCACAAAGACAAGGGATTAATTACCATTGGTCACAGTGTCGCTTTCTGTGTTTTTGACAATAGAGAGTATTACAAAGTTTTTTAAATTACAAATTGCGACTGACCCATTCCTTCAACTAACTCATTCTCTTCCGTAATGCGACAGTGGTTGACAGTGCCAGAAAGGATTGACTACCAGGGTACGTTTTTTTCAGGACTGCACCAATATTTATACACTGCTGGCCACCCAAAATGCAACACCATGCAGAAAGCATCCGACTGGCCTGAAATTCCCAGCATGCGTCGCCCGCGAGAGGACATGCAAGCGATTAGCATAGCAGGGCATATGCAAATCATGTGCGCCCGGCAACGCCATCGAGAAGCACTATAAGAAGAGTGCACAGAAGGCAGGGTGTAAGTAGTGGAAATGTGTTGTGCTGCCGGACCTGTGCGTGGGAAGCTTCCTGATGCCTCGTCGCAGAATACGGCAGTCATTCCAGCACGTTTCGGAGTTCGACAGAGGACGAATAATGACTTATCGCGACAGCGGTTTATCGTACCGAGACATCGGCGCCCGTGTGGGACGACATCCAGACACAGTGAGGCGAGTATGGATTCGGTGGGTGAAGGAGGGACGCACGAACCGACGTGAGCGATTGCCGCTCCCGCGGCACACCACCGAACCAGAGGACCGGCCTGTTGTGCGATGGGCATTGATGGCTCGCACTGCCACATCACGAACGTTAGCGCAGGAATTAGGGTGTGTTGCGCAACAACATGTGTCAGCACGTACCGTTCGACGTTGTCTGCAGGAGCGGGGACTTGTTGCACGGCGCCCATTGCTCCGATTACTATCGACGTTACACCACCGGCGAGTGCGGCGGCAGTGGGCCGTTGAACGCCACACCTGGACTACGGAATGGCCCGACATTGTCTTCTCCGACGAATCCCGCTTGTGCCTGCAACACCACGATGGTCGGATCCGCGTGTGGCGGCACCGCGGCGAGAGACTGTATGACGCCTGCATTATGCATCGTCATACCGGTCCGTCGCCTGGCATTATGGTTTGGGGCGCAATTGGATATGACACCCACACTCCTCTGGTACGCTTCGCCGGTACACTCAACAGCCACCGCTACATCTCCGACGTTTTGCAGCCTGCAGTCCTCCCTTACCTGTAGGAACTGCCAGTGGCCACGTTTCAACAGGACAATGCGCGCCAGCACGTGGCACGCATCGTGCAACAATTCTTCACAGCCCACGAGGTGTCACTGCTGCCGTGGCCAGCCAGTTCTCCCGATATGTCGCCCATCGAACACGTCTGGTCGCTGATCCGCAACCGAGTGGCCTGGCAAGCACCACCCGCGGCTACGCCTGATGAACTGTGGCAACGTGTGGAAGCAGCCTGGACCGACATACGCCAAGCGTGTTCTTGAGCTTACAGGCCAGTGCAACTTGCGTGTTCCGCAAGTTGCACTGGCCTGTAAGCTCAATCGTTTCATCTTTGTACCTGTTGTTGTTATGTATCCAGTAAATCTGGCTTTGCTATCTCGTGTCCTTCTTGGTGTTGCATTTTGGGTGACCAGCAGTGTATATATATTTCTGCACAAGAGCTACCTGGAGCTCACTTACGGTCCGAGGAGGCTGCTGTAGATATATATCATCATCATCATCTTCAACCATTATCAATCCACTGCTGGACGAAGGTCTCCCCAAGTCTCCTCCACAACGGTCTGTCTTGTGCCAGTCTCCTCCATGTCACTCCCGCATACTTTCGAATTTCATCCACCCATCTCCCTCGTGGTCTTCTTCTGGGTCTTTTCCTGTCCCTTGGAATCCAATCTAAAATTTCGGCTGTCCATCGATGGTCTGTCCTTCTGGCAGTATGTCCAGCCCATTGCCATTTCAGGGATTTAACTCTGATCATGATGTCTTTCACTCTTGTCATTTTTCGGATCCACGAGTTTCTTCTTCTTATCTCTCCTGGTTACACCAAACATGCACCTATCCATGCTGCTTTGAGTTGCCTGCAGCCTTTGTATGTCTCTTTTAGTTAAGGTCCACGTCTCTGCACCGTATGTAAGCACTGGAAGGATGCATTAATCAAACACTTTTCTTTTAAGATATAATGGCATATTGCTCTTGAAAATTATGCTGTTTCTTCCAAAAGCTCTCCAAGCAAGTTTTGTACGCCGATTTATTTCTTCATCAATGTGACCCTCACTTGATATCTGCTGTCCAAGATAAACGTACGTGTCTGTTATCTCCAGCTTTTCTCCATCAATCGATAAATCTTCATTTCGTGTAAAAGCATTGAACATCACTTTTGTCTTCTGAAAGTTCAATTTTTAATCCCACTTCTTTACTCTTGTCAGCAAGTTCCTGGATCATACTCTGCAGCTCTGATGGGGTAGTTGCAAGAATGACAATGTCATCAGCAAAACGAAGGTGGATAATCTCCATTATCTTTATCCCTTGTTTTAGATAATCTCCATTATCTTTATCCCTTTGTTTTCCCAGTTCAGTGATTGAAAGACATTTTCCAATGTGGCGTTAAAGAGCTTCGGAGATATGGTGTCACCTTGTCTCACTTCCTTTCCAATTTTTATTTGTGTTGTATTTTCAAACAGCCGACTCTTTGCACTTGCATTTTCATAGATGTTATTAATAATATTAATGTATGCATCTTCAATACCGCAGGATTTCAAAGCCATTGTAACTGCTGATGGTTTCACCAAATCAAAGGCTTTTTCATAATCGATAAAAGCCATGCACAATGGAAGTTCATATTCCCTCGCTCTTTCAATTAGTTCTCTCAGTACGTGGATATGATCTATTGTGCTGTAGCCACTCCTGAATCCAGCTTGTTCTCTCGGTTGAGCCATGTCCAGTGTTACCTTCAAACGGTGTGAAAGAACTTTAGTGAACATTTTATAAACCACTGATAGGAGGCTGATAGGTCTGTAGTTCCTGAGGTCCTCAATGTCACCTTTTTTATGTAGCAGGATCATTATAGCGTTGTTCCAATCCTCAGGAATCTTTCCCTTCATTAAGGCATCGAGTGAAAATTTGGGCGAGTACTGTTTCGATTTCTCCACTTGCTTCTTGTATGATGTCTACAGTAATTCCATCTTCTCCTGGAGCTTTTCCCCGCTTCATGTTCTTGATTGCATGAGCAACTTCTGCTGGGCGAACTGGAAGAACTCTGGTACTGGTACCTTCCATGATGTCTGGAGTACATGCATCATCCCTTTCATATAACTTGGAGTAGAAATCTGTCATTCTTGTCAAAATTTCGCCTCTATTTCTTGTTACAGAACCATCTTCTTTTCTCAGTGCCATAATCTGTTTTCTTCTCTTAATGAGATGTCCCTTTGCTGTCTTTAGGCTTTGGTTGTTTTCAATTGCTTTCCTCACTAGTTCACAATTGAATTTCCTTACGTCTTCAGTGATACTTTTTCGTACTGTCTTGCATAGCTCTATGTATTCCACTTTGGAAGTCACATCTTCTTTAGTTGTCCTCATCTCTCTTCTTTTTTGCATCAACATTTTGGTTTTTCCTGATAATTTGTTCACATGCAACTTGTTCTTAGACCTAGCTAATTTTGTTGCTGTTTCCATAAGGGCTTTTGTTACCTTTATGTTAAATTCAGAAATATCCACTTCTTCCGATGTTAGGCCTTCTAAAGCAGAGAACCTGTTCTTCAGTTCCAACTTGAAGGTATTATGGTGTTTTTTAAGGTTGGTTATGTCAATACATTTTGTTTGTCTTATGAGCTTGCCACGTTCGAGTTTAGTGTTGAGGTGCATCTTGCATCTCACCAATCTATGGTCACTACCTGTGTTGAACTTGTTTAGCACACTGCAGTCTTCTATGACGAATTTTTTGTTACACATAATAAAATCAATTTCACTTGTCGTCCCACTTGGATGTCTCCATGTCCATTTCCTGTGTGGCTTTTTCTTGAAGAAGGAGTTCAAGATGAAAAACCCTTCTGTTTCTGCAAACTCAACGAGAGTATTTCCACGCTGGTTTCTGTTGCCGTGACCGAATTTACCTACTGAAGTTTCATTCTGTTGCCGTTGCCTTATTTTTGCATTGAAATCTCCCATAATTATCTTCAAATGCTGCTTACCCTTATTATTTAGATGACGAATTTCCTCATGAAATTCTTCAATTTCTTCTTCAGGATGACTTGTGGTGGGTGCATAAGTTTGAATAATCTGAGCCTGGTATCTTCTCGAGAGTTGGATAACAAGTCGTGCAGCTCTGTCAGAAGAACTTTCAACTTCTACAACATTATCCTTCAGTTTCTTGTTTATTATAAATCCAACACCACTAGTTCTGCCAGTATCTGTCCCACGATAGTAGAAGAGATGTCCACTTTTCAGTTCAATGAGATCTTCTCCTTTTCTCCTTGCCTCACTTAGCCCGACGATGTCCCACTTGATCCTTTGTAGTTCCTCTTCCAATTCAAAAAAGCCTTGATTCAGAAGATAGGGAGCGTCCATTATACGTAGCCAAGGTCAGCATCAGATGGCAGCCTAGTCCGGTCCTCCGGGGATTATTAGCACCCTCTGCCTTCATGTAGCACTGGCCGCTGCCTTGGCCAGGTACATTCCAGCTGCCGGAGACTGAGGGCGAAAATTTAAGTTGTGGAGTCATTTTGGAGGGGTTTGGCCATAACTCACCACGCTGGCCAAGCGGGTTGGTGAGTGTGGGATAGAATTTCCTCTAAACCCGATGGTATAGTTATACCGCTATTGGCGGTCGTCAGAGCTCCTTTAGTGGGAACAGGATGCACCACGAGAAGGCGGGGTTGACATTTGTCAAGGAGAGGCTGTGATGTTACGCATCACCTGACCTTACATCCCATATATATATATATATATATATATATGTGTGTATGAACCGAAGAGGCCGTGTCACTTTAATGACACCATCTTGTATTAATTGTTCGTCGTTTCAATTTTTTTTTATTTGCAGAAAGAATTTTTCAAATCGGAGATTTAGAAACAGAGATGGGGAAAGCAATTTACCTTTACGCCTCCTAGCGGAAAGTCTATGAATTACTTGAAAATTTTGAAATTATATGAAAAACATGTCACACCGGAAACACTATCCAACAAAGAAGGAATTTTTCAAATCGGACTCCTAGAAGTAGATGTATTGACAAAAATAAGATATACATCTACGCCCCCTAGCGTAGAAACCATGCATTATTTTAAGAAGAAAATGTTTCTAAAAGGTTTGTCGACATGAGTGTATCGGTCTACAAACGACGGTTTTTTCAATCGAGAATTTAGAAGCTCATATTTTGCTGCAAATACACCACAAGCGGAAATTAAGATTTACGCCCACTGGTGGCCAAACCAATTTTTTTTTACAAAAATTAGAAATTATGTGCAAACGATTTTCCATCAGGAGCTGTGTATCCTGTGCAGAAAGAATTTTTCAAATCGGAGATTTTGAAGCAGAGATATAGGGGAAAACGCAATTTACCTCTACGCCCCCTAGCGGAAAGTCTATGATTTAATTGGAAATTTTGAAATTATATGAAAAGCATGTCACACTGAAAACACTATCCAACAAAGAAGAAATTTTTCAAATCGGGAGATATTGACAAAAATAAGATATACATCTACGCCCCCTGGCGGAGAAACTGTGGAATATTTTAAGAAGAAAATATTTCGAAAAGGTTTATCGATGTCAGTGGCATCAGTCCATTAAATAATTTTTTCAATCGATATTTTAGAAGCTCAGATTTTATGGCAAATACATCAGAAGCCAAAATTAACGCTTACGCCCCCTGGTGGCCAAAGTATTTATTACCAAAAATTAGAAATTATATTCAAAAGATTTTCCATCAGGAGATGTATCCGCTGAAGAAAAAAAATTTTCAATCGGAGTTTTAGAAGAAGAGTTATCGGGAAAAATGTAATGTACTTTTACTCCCCCTAGCGGAAAATCTATGCGTAATTTGAAATAGTAACTATATCTAAAATACTCTTCGACATAAATGGAATCGAAAGAGAAAAAAAATTTCAATCGGATGTTTAGAAGCAAATATGTGGAATAAAACGTATTTTTGAATTCGACATCATCTGCATTTACGCCCTCTACCGGCGAAATTGTACATCGTAAAAAAAAAAAACCGAAATGAAGGATCATCATTCGCATATTTCAAGCTTCCCAATGCAAAAAGAATTTTTTAAATCGGACTAATAGTTGCAGAGATATCGTGGGTACAGACGGACGGACGGACTGACGGACAAACCGATATCATAAGCACGATCTTTTTTTACAAAAGACGTGCTAAAAAAGAGGGAAACAGAGAGAAGGAAAAGAAATACATATTTCACTAATAGGTACGTAAATAACCTGTTTATAGACTAATCATATGCGCTGCTTTCACGACTGGTACTGCAACAATCACATACATTCACGTTTTTTTTTTTTTTTTTTTGTTTTTTGTTTCTTTAAAATGTAACATCTGGTAAGAAAAATGTCTAAATAGTTACGATGGGAAGAATTTATTCCACTTTGCTTGTCATTTTCTCTTTCGGTATTTTAAATACAACTGACGTCCTCCCGTCGAATTATTTGGCTTTGTTCTAGAAATAGATGCATACATTCGAAAACACACACACACACAAACACGCGAAAGAGCGCGTAAAATCATTGTATAATACTTACAGTGTCGCAGCGGAGGGGCCCTCGAAATATCTGTAAATAATATTGCAGTACTAACACACATTAACAAAGTGTGGTTAAACGGTGTCACGATTTATTAAAAATAATGAAAAGTGTGCAAAACTAATTTTTGTTGGGGGAGGGAGGGATCCTGAAAATATTTCTTGCAAGGGGCCCCACTGTTTTGTGCTACGCCATGGAATACATAAATTGGTTTTTGTAACGACGTATTAGCTAATTAATCTCTGTGTACAGTTCGTTCCGTACACTTTATAATTTTTTTTTCTTGCATAGCCCCATTTGCATGGCGACATATAATCCATTAGGGTCAAATCTGATATAATACAACCTACTGGTTTGCTATCGTCTATCTCCTGCTGCACTAGTTTTACGATGCTTTGCGATACCTGTTGCAAACGCGTAAGTTCTCGCTTTGAATCAACAGTTTGTCCTAGACCTACAAGGTTGGAATTGAAGTTCTGTGGCGTGCAATTCTATTTAGGAAAGCGAGGTTAGACTACGAATGTTTCATTAGCAGCTACGCTTCACAGAAGTTGAAATGAATCGAAAAGGAAAAAGGAACATAACTGAAAAACTGTAATTTTCTACGCTTCTGTGGATGCCAGTGTAACAGGGTCCGGTTGCGTCACGAAAGGACGATTCAGGGACGATTTCGCGCGCAACAAAAGTGTGTGTTGTGCCAGTGATCATAAAAGAACTTTCATCATCAGCATCTGATGAGGATCTGAGTTTCTGCGTCGCAAGCAGCCGCGGAAGAAAAAATGAGAAGCAGCTCTTCCGGAATCGCGGCGGTTTGGGCCTTCAGCGTCCTGACTTTTGCTCTCGATAGCAAGAACGATTCGCTATGCACGGTAAGTTCCAATATTCTAACAAGGATAATAAATTTGAGCAGTTAAGTCGTTTCTAATTAAAATAATAATGATAAGTACTTGTTTTGTGCTTAGGAGGCAATGGATGCTGAGTGTTTCACATGCATATTTCCCCTTCGTCAAGAGAGTAACGTAGAAATAAAATGCAAAATTTCACAAGAGCGAAGACTAAATTTAAATTCATTTGGCCTACTAAGTTTCTTAAGTTCTTAACCAGCATCAAGTAAACTGAATTGGCTGCCACAAAGCACAATTTTTTATTAAAAAAATGCACTAACTTTTTGAATACATTACCTTGATTTCATTATTTTTGCTGAAGCATAACACTGTCATCGTGCAAAATTATGAGAATTGACTAATCTTTTTATCTCTTAAGAATTATTAATTTTTTTTATCTCTATATACATATATCTCAAGGGAAAGAACAAAGATTAAGAGTTATTTAATTGCGACATGTTTCTATACGACTGTTGGGAGTACAATTTAGATGTACTGAACTGAATATTTATTAAATAACTCGATTAGATTTTGTGTGAATTTTTGAAAACACTGCGCAAAGTTTTAGCAAGTTTCAGTCACACACTTGGGAATACGTGCCATTTAGATATAAACAACACCTGACAT
Organism: Macrothele yani; assembly: GCA_039090855.1. NCBI lineage: Eukaryota > Metazoa > Arthropoda > Arachnida > Araneae > Macrothelidae > Macrothele > Macrothele yani. Next base: position 110,565,092 of record CM077030.1, on the reverse strand, counting down.
TATACAGCAATGCATGTCCTTTGACGCTTTGTTTGTTTGTAAAACACAAAATACTGCAGAACTTCGCAATTACTAAAAGCAGGAAACTTTTAACAATTCAAATCTTCAATTGCTGATCAGAATCATTTTACAGGAGATATGAAGGCTAGATATTTGATACTCTCACAGGAACTGTCTTCAAATATTGGGTAACACAGTTTCCATTAGTGCAGTAGATATTTGATACTCTCACAGGGACTGTCTTCAAATATTGGGTAACACGGTTTCCATTAGTGCAGTTGTCAAAATGTTAATGTCAATTAAAAGTCCATGGACTTCGAAAGTATGCATTTCTACGCATGAGAAATTACACACACACACACACACACACACACACACACACACACATGTACATATATTTAGGTTTTTAAAATTAGTACATTTGCCAATTTCTTACAGTTAAAGCGGCCTCTGCAGGACGCACACTTGTAAAAAATAAAAAAAATTTCAATGAAATGTCGACCCTGCACTAAGTCACATGCTGCCTGCACGACTTGCATTGAACTTATTGTAGTTGCCATTGTGCGTCAGTTTTTTTTTTCTATAAATAAGAAGTACGTGGCCAACGATCTATGATCAACAGTTGAAAAAAAAAATAGAAATAAAAACTCTCCAGAACTAAGATTTCACAGCAATGAAAACTTTGTAGCCGAAAGTGTGAAATTACTTCCTCCTGGTAATAATTCAAAATTTTTGTATCAGTATATTAATCCGGAAACCACTTATTCTCAGTAGATTTCTGCAGTGATTTGTGGAAACTTAGGTCTCAGACGGCATACTGAGAGTCAATGAAACCCCTGTTCCATAACTGACATTTTTCCTGAGAAGAAATATCAAAACGCTTCGCCAACATTCTACTTGATATACGACGTACCCTACATACTCCCGAATAAGCCGAAATGTTTTGGAAGGAATTCTTTTTTAAAAAGTGATGGAGTCAGTTGATACGCGAGCCAGTTACAAAATAAGAATAATGAAACATTTTTCAACACTGCTTGCGAGTTCAAGAAACGATTCATCCGCTATCCAATGTGAATAGTTGTCGCTATGGTAAGTGCGAAACCTAATCCGATTTCAAAGTGAGACCACATAATTTCTTACTTCCAAAAAGTAACAATCCCCTTCTTACTTCTCTTGCTGGACTTTGAGCATGTCATCCCACCTTTGAGGAGGGGCACAATGAACGAATCCGCGATCTCCCTTGTTTTCACAGCAAGCGTGTTTCTTCTTGCAACTGCTCGTGGTGTCGTCGTTACGGGGGTCAAAGTCATGATCTTTTAAAACAAATATACTGCATAAGTAATGCCATAGGTGGTACAATAGATGATTTTTTTTAAGATTCAGATGATGAAAACCGCCACGACGACTTTGCCGATGACAATGTTTATATTGATGACTTTGAAAGCTTTTCTCCCAAACAAGAGCGAGCCTAATGACCTAATCCAGTGTGTCCAAAGATTGCAAGAGGATCCTTTCGGCCCGAGGATGAATGACCGACTCTCAGGCATGATGCATACTGAACCCATCCCCTCGTTTTAAACTGGAACCCAAGAACCTATCATTCAAGTGTGTACAGTGGAATAGAAAGCAATTAGTCACAACTGAAGCCAACTTCTGAAGCCGTGTGCGCCTGCTGAATATACGCGTTCACCAGTGATGTAGTATTAAATAAAAAAGTGCCTTAGCGGAGAACGAATTAGGAAAACACAACAGGGAAAGAACTCCCTCAATTTTTTCAAAAGCCCTGTAATTAAAAAGTTGCCTGTTATTTCCATTGTTTAGCATTTTTATTGAATTTTCATTGCCAACTACTTTTATCAATTTATATTAAAATTGCCGAATTTGTTCAATTTTAAATAAAGGTTAGCTTAGAGTTAAATGCTGTATGATATTTTTCTTTTTCTGTATGACATTTTTTTATCAGAGTTAAGTGGTGTATGATATTTTTTATTAGAGTTAAATGCTGTATGGTATTTTTTATTAGAGTTAAATGCTGTATGGTATTTTTTTATTAGAGTTAAATGCTGTATGATATTTTTATTTAAACACCGCTCTGTCGTTTTATACACGATTCCTCTAGCAAGAATAATACATGAGTTGCCTTGAACAGATGGAACTAGCATAGTCACAGCAATTTAGTGACTAATACGCAGTTTTTCCTAAAATTATGAGTTGAATTTTTTTGTGTTATACCCAGAAGGAATCAGAGTGTGCGCTCAAGGGTATTGCTTTTACTAGAGCCGGTAGCAGGTGGCGGGCCGTTCAGTAGAAATGCGTTTCACTACCGTAAGTGTTTATCACTCAGTCTCACGACTTCTTAATTTTTCTCTGTTGCTTTTCCTCTTAACCCCACGGAGTATCCACCGCTTATAACTTCAATTTGACTGGCGTCAAGACAAAGAAGTTCGCATGATCTTTGCATTAGAACCAATATGATTCGCGTGAGAAGCTCTGCTGAGTGATATATATACATTTTGCTTCTGGGTTTAATGACCACCATGAATAACTTGTAGGGCTATAAGCAGCTGCCTGTCCCTAATTTAAGGACACGGGAAAGGAGACATCCTTCGCCATCAAACAAACACACCAGTCATACCTCGAGCCGGGGGCCAGCTCAGACAAAAGATCAGAGGACAACGCTTCAGACCACCGGGGCGGTCATATCTGCAGCATGAACATTCAGTTAAGATACTGGTATGCATTTATACAGAATACAGTTTCTCTATTTTTGCAGACATGATCATCTAAACAAATTCCTGCTTTTCTTTCCAACTGATCATAAAAAGTGCCTATGCACCGCTAAGCCTGGAAAAATAGTGCCTTAGCGCCGCTAAGGCGAGCTAAGCCCCTTCTACATAACTGGGAGGGATCCACTAAATATTAACCAAATGAGAAATATTGGTGTGTGGTGTGTGCGCGGGTTTCCGATATTCTCCGAGAGACTAAAAAAAAAAAAAAAAGGTTGTCGTTTCAAGGTTTACTGATCCCCGTCAGCATCAAGGCTATTAAGAGAATTTTCCCGGGTTCAAACTTCCATATCTAGGGTATATCTTCCATATCTAGGGTCTGCTAGATATGGAAGATCTTCCATATCTAGGGTCTCTTCCATATCTAGGGTCTGCTAAAAAGAACTCTGGGTTTTAGGAACTGAAAAAAAAAAAATGATTTTACAAACGGTGATGACACCGAACTGCCACGAAAATGCTATTTCAATCGACCCGTGAAATTGGAGAAAAAACAAGCAAAACTGAAGGCTGCTAAAAAGAACTCTGGGTTTTAGAAACTGAAAAAAAAAAAAAATGATTTTACAAACGGTGATGACACCGAACTGCCACAAGTTCCAGCAATGAAAGCGAAACACAATAAATAGTGCCCAATAAGGTCAGTAGACGAAGGGAGAACATTTTCAGCAATAAATATGGTTTTGGATGACAAACGAAAAAACCTAACAACTGAACACTTGGAAAAAATATACTGTGGTCTGTTGCAACAGACCAACAAAAATCATGATGTATGAAACTATATCATTTAAGGAACTTTTTGCTCATTTATTATATCAATTATTACTTATTATTAGTTATTACACTTAAGAGTAGTGTAGTAATACGTGTGTGGTTCGTCAATTCATATTCGAAAAGTCTCTTCTGAGTCTACAGCATATTCTGAAGATACACAAAAACTATTATGCATATTTTACATTTTTACGTGAATATTTCGTGTATCTTAAATTCATATTTTGCTGTTTTAAGTGCATATAATCGGGTCTTCACTCATGACTATTAAAACCCCGATGCTGAAGCACTAAAAATTTCAACAATAAGCAAGTATTTACGTATATGCGCTAAAAAAATCAAGAAATGTGCACTCAAATAGACAAAATCTGCGTTTAACGTACATAAAAAGTTTTAATGTAGGATTCATATATTTACATGATGTAGGCGGTAGCTAGCTGTATGTACATTTCACTCATTAATTAATTCACAGTTGCATTTTGAAAGTCAGTTCATGTATTGAGCATTGAAACAAAAAAATAAAAAAAAATGAGAAAGACTGTTTTTTGTTATTGTTTTTTCAAAACTGAATGTCAAAGTTCAGTACTTGACCTTAAAAATATTTTAGGTAAAACTTCTAATCATGTTAGATATCACATAAAAGATCATTCCAAAAACTTCGTATTGTCGCCAAAATTCACTTCTTCAGAGTTGAAATTAACATCAATTTTTTGATGCTTGACAAGTGCAAAACTTTCTGTTGTAAATTTTCGATCTCCATATCTCAATTTTTTTTGTCCCAGCTTCTTTTTGGAGCAGCTAGTTTTATCAAGATCGGCGATGGCACGTACATTCATTAGTTAAAATTGTCGTGGAATAGCCCAGATGCTACTTTCTCGTTAAGGTGCGTAATAGTAAATTTGAATTTAGCACTGTACCTGCATTTCTAAGAACTTTTTTTTTTTTTTTCCTATTATCTTGCTGTAACCCACCATGGTTTCCCTTGCACTTCCCATCGTGTGGATTTCGAAGTCTAGTGACAGGGACGTCGCTAGACTTCCAAATCAGGCCGGGTGACGGGTATTATTTTTGCTAGGGCAAGTTTGATAGTAACTTAACTAACTTTATTTACAAAACACTGAAAGAAAGAATTTGTTTTCCTTTTTCTACAGGCTGCAAAGGTATTCGTAATCACCCCCTTCCCCTGGATACATACTCATTAACTTTGGAACTGTGAAACTGTTGAAGTATTTGGAATACAGGCAAGAGTCTAAAGTTTGGTGTCATTTTTTGCTAATGTTCCATCTATCCATTTTTAATAAAATTAGTAAAACCTAAAGAGTTACATACCCGTATGATAAACATGACACACTGCAACCAGCACCAGTAAACGCTCTAATTAAACGAACATTTCATGCCTAGGAGAAATATCTTCAAGCAAATGCTTTCGTGGATTAGGGGTGAGGAGTAATGTTCAAGTAAGTATGCTTAACTTGGACATTTCACATTTCTGTTTATCGTTTACTAAACAGCTGCCTGTTGAAGCCACTCGTAGGTGGTGAAAGCTAACAGAATTGTTGTTCTCTATTGTTTTTTCTACGCCAATATACGTTTAGTCTCCTTATTAGCAGAGCAATTACTAATTACCTCAGTGAATTCCTATTCATCCTCTTCATTCGCCCCTGATCACACTAACTTGAAGAAAAGGCTAAAATTGAGGATTTGGACGAGTGGAGAACAACTGAACTTTCATGGCCCTGCGGATGTTATGTTGCTAACATTTCTACGGAGAAGGAAAAACGCATTTTCTAGGGGGAAATACGTACGGCTACACGACGAAAAACACCGGTCATGATTCCTTGACAAATTCCAGATTATATTTTAAAGTTTAAAAAATCTGAAACATGGCACATCTTGAACTGGTTGGGCGGCAGGGTGGGCAAGACAATTTCGCACCCCCTTGGCGACGTCCTTGCATGGTGGTAACTGCTGTTCCTAGTATGATGACGGGATATTTCGAATACAACTTATTAAAACTCATTTTACGCCAAAAAATTTGATTTTTCGATGAGTAGTCAACTTAACAGGCCGGCTGCTTTGGAAAAATTCATTTGACATCACACAGCCTCCTCAACCACCATCAGCAATCGCAAATAGATACATCCCTATTTTCCAGATGCACTTTTTTTCGTCGTTGTTAGACAGCATGTTTGCATTTGATAATACAGTAGATTCTGGTTAATTGGAACACATTGGGGCTAGGACACTTGGCCCAATTATGCGAAGCTTTATTCCAAAGAGCTAATTTGGGGTGTTTTTCAAAAACTGTCCCAAATAAACGGCTGCTCCGATTAACCGATCGCCCAATTAACCGAAATTTACAGTATATCTGCTCGTCCAGAGGACTCATCGGAAGAACTCTATTTGCCGTGAGCAGCTGTTACCGTACACACAAGAATTTTTTTTTCTCAAACGAAAATTTTCCGCTAGATGATGTAAAAGCATACGTGAACTTAAAATGCCTTCGTTTGTAAAAGTCACACTGGAAAGAAAATTAAATCGTATAGCAGTAAATTTGCTAAAACTGTCGGCAATATTTTCCAGTTTTTCTAGGTGCTTAATTTCGTCATCAGGTGGAGTAACAGTACGTTTGTATTCAGAGGCGTCAGAGCTATGTTTTGACAACGGGAGCAAGATATCAGGATATGCAATTTTCGATCAGATCATAAAACTTATTGTGCTGTTGTAAAACAGGATGTGATGACGTCATATGAACATGCTACAGATAAAACGATTATATTCATAAAATCTAAATTAATATAAAACTTAAGTTTTATATCTATATATCATCATCATCATCATCGTCAACCATTATCAATCCACTGCTGGACGAAGGTCTCCCCAAGTTTCCTCCACAACGGTCTGTCTTGTGCCAGATATCATAGGGTTTTTATGCAAAATCTAACTCATGTTATAAAAGATGCCAAACTGTATTGATTTGGATATCTCCATATTAGTGTGGTTTCCACATGAGCTGTAGCCCTTACATTGTACGTCAAACAATATACTGTATGAATGAAGATATAGCTCAGCCCCGCTTCCACTTCCTTTTTTTTTTTTAAAGGAACACTGGTTTTATTATACTAGACAAGTTGGTAAAATCATGCAATGCGTTATGATACGCTTTCCAACATACCAGAAATCATTACTCAAGTTATGAGGATAAAGGCTGTGGAATAAATCTCGCTCCTGTGCCCTGACCATTGACCCCATTTCGATGGTATTAAACAGAACCGGTTCAGTACATCTCCGGAACAACATGAAGTTTTGTCGCAATCGAAGCATTTTTACGTAAGTTATGACGCATAAGGGCGATGGAATGGATCCCGCTCCTATGTCCTGACCTTTGACCCCATTTCTTCTATTTTCAATAGGGTTCCTTCCCAGGTTGTCCCATCGAAATAATCGAAATCGAACCATTGTTACGCGAGTTGTGCGGACGGACGGACGGACAGACAGACGGAAAAAGCTGGAGCATATACGCTTCTTCAACCCACGGTTGGAAAGCGTAAATAAAAAGCGTTTCTGCTCTTTTGAAGATTAAAACATAATACCTTTCAGGTATTTCAGAATAAGTATTTTTAACAAGGCTGGTACTTCGTGAGACGTTTTATTTTTCACGCTGGAGAAGCGAGGACAGTTTAAACCGTATCGCAGGAATGACATTGAAATAATTCAGAGTTCTAGATCGTTAAAAATTTAAATAGAATAGAATATTTAGTTTCATCAGAAGGAATTAAAAGTGGCAGGAAATAAAAGAAATCCAAATATTCATCTCATTTCTGATGACGGACATAATTTAAAAGGAAGAAAAGTGAGGAGACAAATGGGATGTTTAACCCCAGCATGAAAATTAGTACGGGGGCGGCTGCCCCCGCGGTTCCAGCGCCGCTGTTTGCATTTAACTAAATACTTTTGTTTTCGGTCGGATAGCGAAGAGATGGATTCTATGACGGATGGCTGACAATGAACAAGAGTGCATCCACATTTTACCAAATGCATCTATGCAAGGCCGGCGCGACTAGGGTGCGGGAGGTGCGACGCACCAGGGTGGCATATTTTTGTCAAAAATAATGAAAGGAAAGAGAAGGAAAAGAAAGATGATGACGAGAAGAAAACATGATATAAAATACTAAAAAATAAAAATAAATGAGTAAAAATAATTATTCAAATTTAACTTCGCAAACAATTAGATAATATTGTTTCAGTTAGCCTGGGTTCAGAAAAAAAAAAAAAACCGCTGTCAACAAAGATCTGGCGACTTACAAGCTTTAGTGGATCACGTGAGTGCAGGGCGTAAGCCTTCTCCAGCTGTCTCCCTCTTGGAGTAGTCGGTATTCGGGAACTCAGTGGGGGAAGTTGTTTCCCCTCTATCATATTTGTTCCTCCTGTGTATCATCAAGTACTTAGTGAATGTCAATGCAGTATGCACAGAAAGTGTAATTTAATTTTGTGTTAGTAAACTTCGTCGTGTGAAAATGCTGTCAGCTATTTATTTGTGTGCAAAGCAGCGTGCTTAGCTCCATGACCGTGAGCTTCAAACAAGTACACAGGCATATTGATACTACGACGGTCGACCTACAAATTTTGGTTTGTGAATAAGTGTCATCTCAAGAAGATTTATGGTAAGAATGATCAAGCTCACAAGTAATCTGGTCATTAAAAGCAACAATTGAAAGTGCAGTGTTGGTAGGCCTTTTTTTTTAACTTTCTCATTCATTAGTACGTATGAGGAAGTATTCATCGTGCAAAAATTCGACTTCGAGATTTCAACGGAAATACACGTTCTGGGAACCGCCGCATACGATTACACTATTTTGGACGTGGTGTCTGTGTGCCTGTCTGTTTTGTGTCAACCAAAACTCAAAAACTAGGGGGTTTTGTGGTACCTTGATGGGCTGATTAGATTTTGGTACAAATCGGGGAAACGGAAGGGGGCGTTCCCCATAACGCGTTTGCTCTTTCTTTAAAATGCTCAAAGACTATTGTGCATATCTACACGAAATTTATTATTTAGCAGCTTTGTTTATACGTATATTCATGTGCTCACTAGATTTTAGTAAAAATCGGGTAAAACCGGAAGTAGGACCTATTGAACTTTTCTTATTGTGTTATACACTGAGTGGCCACTCTATTATGACCACCTGACAGTTTTAAGCAAATGAGGTATGGCTGCACGCTGTTGCCGCCAGAGGGCGAGGCTAGTATAAAAAGGGAAAGCTTAGTGCTTGCGACAGTAGTAAAAGTGATTTTTGGGTGACGAGATGGGTAGAAAATGAGATTTGACGGACTTTCAACGTGGGATAATTGTAGGAGCTCGGAGCCATGGAGCGAGTGTCACCGAAACCGCCGCATTCGTGGAATGTTCCAGAGCAGCTGTTTCAACGTGGGATAATTGTAGGAGCTCGGAGCCATGGAGCGAGTGTCACCGAAACCGCCGCATTCGTGGAATGTTCCAGAGCAGCTGTTGTTAAAGTGTTTAAAAACTGGACCGTCAGCCAAAAAACTGGGTCTCTACGTGCAATGTGTGGTCGTCATCGACGAGTGACTGCTCGGGCGGAACGGAGTGTGTCCAGACTGGTAACAGACAACAGAAGGGCAACATTGCAGCAAATTACAGACCATCTTAATCAAGGATCCCCTCAAATGATTTCTGCACGCACTGTTCGCCGTACACTGCATCGGATGGAATATGGCAGCCGAAGGCCTGTTCGAACACATTTGTTGTCTGCAGTTAACAAGAGAAAACGGCTCCAGTTCGCACAGGAGCACAAGGATCGGACAGTCGATAATTCGAAACAAATTATGTGGTCCGATGAATCACGTTTCCAGTTGCACCATGCCAATGGCAGAGTGAGAATTTGACGGAAACAGCACGAAATAATGGACCCCAAATGCATTGCTACAACCCTTCAAGCTGGTGGAGGCAACGTTATGGTTTGGGGAATGTTTTCCTGGCATGCTCTGGGCCCTTTACTTCGTGTTGATCAACGTCTGACTGGCACATCATATCTAAACATCGTTGCGGACCAAGTGCATCCTGTCATGTCGATGGTTTATCCCAATGGCGATGGCTACTTTCAACAAGATAATGCGTCCTGCCATAGTGCCCGTATTGTACAGGATTGGTTTCAGGAACATGCCGGTGAGTTTACTTTGCTTAGGTGGCCCCCACAATCTCCAGATTTCAACCCCATTGAGAATTTGTGGGATGAAGTTGAACGAGCCATCAGACAGCTGGATCCACAACCCTTCAATCTCACACTCTTGGAAAATGCTATTCATCAAGCATGGTCTCAGATCCCACAAACCAACTATCAACATCTCGTGGAGTCCATGCCACGAAGAATCGGCGCAGTATTAAAGGCAAAAGGTGGCCCAACGAAGTACTGAGGGGGTGGTCATAATAAAGTGGCCACTCAGTGTATAATTTAATAATTGTCGGGCTTATTAACATTAAATTTTATATTTTGCAGTATGTTTTTGTTATGCACCTTCACATCTCAGTTTATGTATGAGAAAGTCCAGTGGAGGCTACTACAGAATTTTTTAGCACGTCTTTTGTAAAAAAAAGATCGCGCTTATGTTATCGGTTTGTCCGTCCGTCCGTCTGTCCGTAAGTCTATAGACATCATATCCCTGCAACTAATAGTCCAATTTGAAAAATTCTTTTCGCATTAGGAAGCTTGAAATGTGCGAATGAGGATCCCTTATTTCTTTTTCTTCTTCTTTTTTTTAATGTACTATGCACAATTTCGCTGCTAGAGGGCGTAAATGCAGATGATATCGACCTCAAAATACATTTTATTCCATATATTTGCTTCTAAACATCCAATTCAAACAATTATTTTACCTTTCGATTCCATTCATGCTGAAGATTATTTTAGGTATAGTCACTTTTTCAAGTCACCATAGATTCTCCGCTAGCGTAAAAGTAAATTGCGTTTCCCCCAATATCTCTGCTTCTAAAATGCCGATTTGAAAATTTATTTCGGCAGCGGATACAGCTCCTGATGGGAAATATTTTGCATATAATTTCTAATTTTTGTTATAAAATGGTTTGGCCACAAGGGGGCGTAAGCGCTAATTTCTGCTTCTGATGTATTTGCCACAAAATCTGAGCTTCTAAAATCTCGATTGAAAGAATTCTTTTGTGGACCGATACTACTCACGTCGAGAAACCTTTTCCGGATATTTTCTTCTTAAAATAATGCATGGTTTCCCTGCCAGGGGGCGTAGGCGTATATCTTATTTTTGTCAATATCTCTGCTTCTAATGGTCTGATTTGAAAAAATTTCTTTGTTGGATAGAGTTTCCAGTGCGACATATTTTTCATATAATTACAAAATTTTCAAGTAATTCATTGACTTTCTCCTAGGGGGAGTAAAGGTAAATTGTGCTTTCCCCGATATCTCTGCTTCTAAAACTACGATTAGAAAAATCCTTCCTGCACCGGCTGCAGCACCTGGTGGGAAATGTTTTGATTGTAATTTCTAATTTTTTATAAAATATGATTTAGCCACCAGAGGGCGTAGGCGTTAATTTCTGCTTCGTAGGTATTTGCAGAAAAATCATAGCTTCTAAAAGCTCGATTGAAAAAAATCTTTCGTGGACCGATATCGCTCATGTCGATAAACATTTGAGAATATTTTCTTCTTAAGATAATGCATGGTTGCTTAGCCAGGTGGCGTAGATGTCTATCTTATTTCTGTCAATATCTCTGCTTCTAAGAGAAAGTTGAAAAGTTTGCGGAACAGATTTTTTTGAGAGACAGATTTTTAACTGTGAATGAAATTTTTCTTAATGATAATGATGCAGAATATGCAAATTTAAATACTAACAACATATTTTATTACAAAATGTAATAAATTAAAATATGTGATAATTTTAATTAAAATCACCAGTTATTGCTCACCTGGGTATCCTCAAAATAAGTAGGGCAGCGGTGGCCCGGTAGCAGCATTCTCACCTTGAGTTCGACTGGATCACCAAAGATCCGCCGAGGTTCGGAAGTCTCATTAAGCCGTTGGTGCCGCATGCCGGGGTAAAGAGACTCCTCGTTATGAACAATTCTAACACCCATCTCATGAGATTCGGCCCGGGCTATTTAGCCCTCCGTCTCCGTGTAGTACATGGAAACATTTAGGGATTGGTTGGTCAAATACCAACCAACCAACCCCAAAATGAGGTTTGCAGGCCCATATACTAAACAAAAATCCACGAGCGTTTTATGTTTCTTGCTCTGCTCACACGCTCAGTTTGGGAGTTTATGATGCCGGAAAAGTAAATTATCGGATAATTGATTTCTTTTCTGTCATTCAACGTCTGTTCACTACTCTTGCTCGACTAAGAGGTGGGGAATTTTAACCAAAAATATGTTCCAGTTTACCCTGAAAGCAGTTGCAGACACTCGATGCCAAAGTGGAGTTGAAGCAGTAAAATCTTTGCGATTCGGTTTATCGGAAGTTTGTGACAGCTTATCAGAAATTATCGATAAAGAAAAAGTGAGCTACCCGCCAAGCATGACGCTCAATATTTGTTAGAAAAATTGGTATCTTTTACGTTTATACACAGTCGAGTCACATTATTGTGACCACCTTCTACTTTTGACGTCAACAGCGCGTAGCCAATGAAAGAAGGCACGTGTCGTGAGCTGGCTTGGAGGATATTATAAGGTGTGCTGTAGGCATTCTGAAAACATATCACTCGTTGCTGTCATGGATAAAAGGAGCGATTTATCAGATTTGTAAAAAGGAATTATTGTCGGCTTTCGGGCTAAGGGTGGCAGTATTTCTGAAACAGCGCAGTTTGAGAACTGTTCGCGTGCTGCTGTGGTTAAACTGTACCGTGATTGGAGAAATGGTACCATTGCGAATAAGCGAGTGGAAACTGTGGAGCACCACGTGCCATTGATGTGAGCGGTGAACATCGGCTGCGAAGGTGCGTGAAGGCCGAACGACACGCTACAGTGGAGCAACTCACTGGCCGAATGAACCAGGGGCTACTGGAAGTGTGTCTAAAACGACAATTCAGATATCCCTGCTGCATATGGTCACTGAACCTATGCTAACGGAGGTGCATCTGCAGAAAAGACTTACATTTGCACGGCAGTATCGGAATTGGATCTCCGCTGATTGGCAAAGGATTGCCTTCTCCAATGAGCCACGTTTTCTGCTTCATCGAACGGATGGACGTTGGCGTATAAGGCGAGAAACATCGGACAGCAAACATTCTTCAATCATTGCTGGAAGAATACAGGCTGGTAGTGGGCAGCGTTATGGTCTGGGGAATGTTTTGGTGGCATTCCCTGGGTCTAATTATATCTGTGGAAGGCACTATGGACCGAATTCGTTATGAATCCATCCTTGCCGACCACGTACACCCATACATGCTGATTGTCTTCCCTGGAGCGGATGGGATATTCGAGAATGACAATGCGACGTGTCACACAGCTAGAAATGTCCGAGAGTGGTTTGAAGAGCACGATGACGACTTTAAAGTACTTCCCTGGCCCCCAATTTCCCCAGACTTAAACCCAACTGAGCATATGTGGGGACACCTTGATCGTGTTGCTCGCTCTAAGGATCCTCCACCCCCCCCCCCCCACCCCCATCCAGAAGCTGTCAGATGCACTGCAGTCAGCATGGCTCCACATATCTTTGAACATCTTCCAGCACCTTATTGAGTCACTCCCAGCCCGTCTAGCTGCTGTCCGCGCTGCACACGGCGGTTACTCTGGATATTAGTTGGTGGTCACAATAATGTGACTCGACCCTGTATGTTCCATAGTTATATGGTATGAGGTGTTATCGAGAGTAAACGTTGTTTCCAAAATGATGCAAAATCGAAACACAGATTTCTCATCTTGCATTGAACATTTAGACCTCCTTAAAAAGTCTCGCACACTACCGAGATGAAATTTGAACACATGATAAATACTGCGTCTGAACTTGCCACCTCATGTAATGTCGAACCACACTTTGCTTCTCAACAGTTCCGCAGGAGAAGAAAAAAAAAAAATGTTCGAATATGAACACGAAGATGAAACTAGGACCAACCCTTAAGATAATTACCACATAGATTTTTTCATGTTATCATTGACACGGCTGTTAGATCAATCGACGAAAGATTTGATTTGCTTCGAAATCACAGTGAAGTGTTCAGTTTTTTGTACGATATTGAGAAAATGTCAGAACTGAGTTAAAAACAACTGTTAAAACATTGCATGGATCTTGAAATAAAGCTATCCGACCAACTGATGAAAACTGCCCGAAGGACATAGAGCTGCGGAACTTGCAGATGAACTTGTATCATTACGAGTTTTCTGAAAACTGATACTTCACCAAAAGATGTCTTGCAGTACATTTATAAGAATACACTGACGGGTATTTCCCAAACATTACAATAGCATTACGGATTTTATTAACGCTTCCTGTGAAAGTTGCTTCTGGAGAGAAGTCCTTCTCGGAATTAAAACTGATCAAAAACTATTTGAGATCAACAATGATACAACGAAGACTTACTTACTTAGCTCTGATATCTATTAAAAGTGAGATGTTCGAGAAAATTGATTTGAAAAATGTTTTGGAAAATTTTGCTAGCTTGAAAGCTAGAAAAGTGAAATTCCTTTTGCTTATCTGTGGATTATAAAATGACCTACTTTTGATGTAGAAAATAAATTTCATTGCTTTTAGTTAGAAAGTCCGTGACTGTAATCTTTTCTGTATCCTCTGAGCGTCCATGGACGAGTTAACTTGGCCTCTGTGAGCGTTCCTCAAAGTGGTAGAGACAACATTTTTTGTCTTGTGGAAACTGTTTTTTTTTTTTTATTGGAGGTTTAACGACCACCGTGAGCAACTCAATGGGCTATAAGCAGTCGCCCGTCCCTAATTTAGGGTCACTGGTTCCAGGGAAGGGAGAGAGCCAGTGCCGTAAGACAAACACAACATCCATGCCTCACCGGGATTCGAACCCGGACCCCTTTTGGACGAATGATCAGAGGCCATCGCTTAGACCACTGCGCCACCGGGGCGGCGGAAAACTGTTTTGAAAGCCAGCTCACTGCTTAACGCTTTCAATAGTATTTCCACAGGAAGATTAATTTTGTCTCTGTCCCTTTGAGAAACGCTCACTGAGGACGAGTTGACTTATTAAACTCTCGGAGGGTTAATGGCCTGTTACCATCGTTTTAAATTATTACGAGTATGTAAGTGCCCTAATGGGGAGCTTTCTCGCCTCAAGGATTGGTTGTGCTTTGCTTATATGGATTTTCTAAAACACAGAAGAAGCACTGCCATATATATATATATATATATATATATATATATTGTTTTTTTTTTCTGAAAAATTGTGAAAGGGGCGGCAAGTGGTCTAGCTCCGGCCCTGCATCTACGCATGATATCTCAACTCCTAAGTGCCAGATTGCTATATATATATTTTTTTCGTGACCTTACGTCCGTAACCATCATCAAGATTTTGAAAGAATTTTTTAGTTTTTTTTTTTTAATGAAGCCACGCTTCCCCTTCGACAGCAACGACTACGGATGCGCGCTACTCATCTCAGTTCATTCTACTAGCATAGGCGTGTGGCGTAACCATCGTAAGGTACGCAGCTGCGAGTAAGGTTCTATGGCAAAGGTCGCGTTGCCATTTGCAAAAAAAAAAAAATCGTTTTGATGAAAATATCAGCTATACTTCGGATTACATTTGGCGTAAAAATGTTTTTAATTTGGCGAATGGGCTGGCAAAAACTGTCAAAAAGCCAGAGCAACCGTTGCATGCGGTATGTCTGCTAATCTTTGTATGAAAAAAAAATAACAGAGAAAAATAATTTTCTTGCTTCTAACTTGCATGAACAATAAATAGTTTTAAACAGTACTACGTACGAGCTTTGGGTAGGGGTATTAACCAGATAATTGTGTTGTCTTAGAGCCACTGTGGATGGGAAGTGGAGAAGATGCTGCGTGTTGTGCAGTAGGACCTCGTATTTTTCCTTGTTACGTGCTGAGATCGCATTTGTTTTTAACATACATTATATATGGTCGCTGGGTATCCACACAGCGTTTTTTCTAGGGGAGGGGGCATAGCCCGTCCTTATTTTGGGGTATTAGGTCTCAGGTTAGGAGCCGCCCTGACGTCATGCCTCATTGGAACTCGAACCCGGGCATATCTTGACCGAATGGTCCAAAGCCCGCGGTTCAAACTGTTCTGCCATCGAGGGCGTCATTCAATCAAACACGATAATGCTTGCGGTTTGTTTTTTTTGTAGGGAGGTTGCCTTATTACATAAGGGCGCTAAAAACATTTTGGGAGGGGCCTAATACTCACACCACGTCACTGACTATTTGGTTCAGTCGTGGGTCCAAGCAATATGGTTATGTTTTGTTTATCGCATAGAATTTCATAGAAACGCAATAGATATAGATCAGTTCAGTAGATTTTCCTGTATGGCAGGGGGCGTAATGTTGCTGGAACGGGCTTGTGGTCGTTCACACCAGAATTCTCTAGGACATTTGGCTTTACATCTCCCGAAGACAGTACCTGGGGGAAGGGAGAGGGGGAATGAATAAGTGTACACTGATGTCTTCCTTTGGCATCAATTTACATTTATTCGTGCATGAAATTGTGTAAATTGATGTTTTCCTTTTTGGGGAGGCAATTCTTAAAAAGTTTCTCACAGAGTTTGGGTCTTTTAAGTGTATAACAAATATATTTGTTATACATTACTCTTCAATCACTGCTGATAGTGAACGATAACGGCACAGTTCATCATATTTTTGCAAGATACTAAGTTTTCTGAAAATGAAATACTCTTTATTTTTTTAACAAAATTTTTTACATATTACATTTATTTTGCTGATACAGAATAATGTTACATAATGAAATCTCTACATTGATGGAATTTTGCCGTGGTTCTACTTCCTGATAAAAAACGAATCACAGCCAAATCTAAAAGGTGAACATAGCAGTGTGTGTGTATCAAGCTCTTGGTTGTTCCTCTTTGAACTTTATAGCGACTCAATTAAACCCCCCATTCATATTTGCTGCCCCATCGTAGAATTACCCTAGCATTTAAGTTTTCTAAAGTTGGGGGCACGTGGCCCCATCTACCGCTACGCCTACAACGGCACCACTGTCCCAGTGGCAAGCTCTGACCCCGCCACTGATTCCACTTGTCAGCGATCTCTCACGCATGCTATAAGAAAACGTTAAGATGTAAACAAAACAAAAAAGGTTCCAGAAATTCGTACGTGCTGAAAAAAATATGTCGTTCGCTGGAATAATGAGTCAAACAACCTATCTGAGGGTTGCTCCACTCTGTGTGATGTGGTAAGAAAATGGAAAGAGTGGGAGAAGGTGAGGGAGAAATATCGAAGTGAGAGAATATTTAATGCCTATATGTCATGTGATGGTGCTGGGCGACAGAAGTCACTGAGAAATGTCGCTAAGCATTTAGCACAGGTGGAAAGTAGTGACGAAATCCTCAGTGGCAGCATGCTGAATGTTGCCCCCCCCTTCATTCAAAACCTTATCTGTACAAGCAAAAGTGCAAGAGCAGTCCCCCATAAAGCTAAATTTGCATGTTATCAGAAATAACGGGTGTGCCCAAAAGAATAAAAAATGCTGCGCACTTCGAATTTCCACATGCCCCACTCACGAATTCCTGATAGCACGTAGAGTTCGCGTTCATTTAGTTTCTTTCCCTTTTGTTTCCAGGTTTTACGACCATCATGAGTAACTCGTAGGGCTGTATAAGCAGTTGTCTGCTCGTAATTTGGGGCCGCTGGTTCCAAGGAAAGGGCAGAGCCAGTGCCATCGGACAAACGAGGCCCCACCCATGCCACATCTCCGACGAATGGTCTGAGGCGCTGCAGGGTAAGTTTGCCTAGAAAACTAACTCTGAAGGCATTGCATTTGCAAATAAATCTAGAATCCGTGGATTTAGCGGCATCTCAGCAAATGCTTCGCACAGACAAATGCTTCGCATAATGAAAAATGTAATAGGGCTGTTTTTCAACTCTTATCTTATGGTTTCATTTTTTTAAACTTTTGTTGCTGTTGTTTAATTAACACTGCCATGGTGGGAGTCGTAGGTATGGTTTTACAATTTCGCACCAGCTGTTGGGATTGCTCTACATGCTGTTTCATCATTCTGCATCATTTGCCCGCTGTCACATACAAATATTTATCTACTTCGAACAGCCGAAGCACCTATTTACAGCTTTTTTTATAATTATTTATCAATTTTGGTGTTCATTACTCATTTGCATTATTAAAGCAACTTCGCACTTTTAATACATTTTCCATTCCTGCTTGCTATATCAATCAGCGGATCAAACATTTCTCTTTTATATTTAAAGCAAAATTAAAGTTTTAATTTCCGTCCGGCGCTGTCGTCAAGTCGTTTTCATGGCGGATATACTATAGTACTACTGATTTTGAACTTATATTTCATTAAAAAACAATATGCACGCACCGTTGATCAACAGCGAACAGAAACTCCAAGGAATGAAAAACTATCATATTTTCTGTATTATTATGAAGCCCAGGAGGTGTCCTGCGTTGTTATTCAGCATAAAAATATCAACTAATAATTCTACACAGAATAGCAATTTTATCACTTCCAATCTGAACCGGCTGTTAATAAAATTTGTGGAACTGGAGCTTTCGTTTTGTAAATTAATCGTTCATTAAACACACAACAACAAGGCGACAGCAAAAAGTTTAATGTTGGCGGGGGGGGGGGGGTCCTGCAGGAGGACACGACAGTCACAGCGAAATATTTGCAACGGCATAATCGTCCAATTTTAGCAAAGCAGTAAATAATCAATACAGGTACCAGATAATCTGGTCAAGGAACTTCTTTCTCGGCTGAACTATGCAGATTCATGCACCAGCCAATTTTCAAAACATAAAATTTTTTTTTAGCCACGGTGGCGCAGTGGTCTAAGCGATGGCCTCTGATCATTCATCCGAACGGGGTCCGGGTTCGAATCCCGGTGAGGCATGGATGTTGTGTGTCTTACGGCACTGGCTCTCTCCCTTCCCTGGAACCAGTGACCCTAAATCAGGGACGGGCGACTGCTTATAGCCCATTGAGTTGCTCACGGTGGTCGTTAAACCTCCAATAAAAAAAAAAAAAAAAAATTAGAAAATTAATCGTCACGAAGTGCAGAAAAGTTACATCGTCAGCATTTCGTAACAGTTAATAGAGCAGTGAGCTTCGATCAGAGACCACATTCCACCTCACATTCAGAAATCACATTGCCAGTGATATTCGTTAACTGGCAAACCTCTATCCCTCAACTTGTTTGCCTATTTTTGACACTTTGAAGGAGCTACTGGAAAAGAGCAGTTTTGTACAAATATAAATAACTGATCTATAAAATCTATCAGATGCATACTTGATATTTTTCTTTTTGTCAGTCACAAACATTTAGTATTAGTGTCTCAGGGCGAAAGCTCGCCTCTCTGTGAATTAGGTCCTTACAACCACCAAACACTAAGCACACATGAACAGAAATCGACAAATTATTTAGGTGAACACAGAAATACCACTCCGCTATGTACACGAATTCCAAGGTTTGAAGATCTCCTCAAAAATTCTGTCACAAACACGTTAAACTTAAAATATAATGTACATAACAATAATTAAGAACTCTATTCAAAATCCCGCTACTTCAACCAAAGATCATCCTCCATATTTGAAAAACGGGTTTCTTCAATCGTAACGGCCCAACTTGTGAACGGTGAACACATCACACTTCGACAGTAAATAACTGGGAAAATTAACACAATAACAGATTAAGAAAATGTTATTAATGCAACATACCCAAATAAGACTATTACGCGATCCTGGAAACTTCACACTCATCTTTCTTAACAAAGAAACAAACTACTGAAATCCACTTTTTAAACACCTTTTGTTCTTGACACTTGCCTTTCCTGTCAGCACACGAACACAGCGCCACAAAGTCGCAGCGACAAAATGGTTTAATTAAAGCTTTTTTGCAGCACGTACTTATTACTCTGTGTAAAATACAAACATAAGTTTACATTCCAAAGTACGTTAGAAGCCCAGTCTGCTAATCATTCGTGCGGGTTTTGAGCATTTGCGGTGCAAATTACAGTTTTCTTATCTACATGTACGCGGCTGCAATGTTACACTCAACGTCGATCTTAGCCTGGGCGATTTCATTGGCTCGTTAGCTGACCTTGAGTCCTTCGAGTTATTGCAGAAATCCATGGCGCCTGTCGCTAGTGCTGAGAGATTGGCTGACAGACATAGGATACGTCAAACGTGCAAAAGCTTGTACAGATTTAAACCATTTTTGCGCATAAGGAACAAGTGAAAAAATTAACTTAAATTATTTGCGAAACTGTATGTGAACGATTGAAGGCCGAAACACTAAAGGAAATATTTATGTACGTAGAAACGGTGTTTTCTGTAGTGATACTTTTTTCGAAGTGCAGTTCAAACTAGAAAAGCTATTCCTTGTTTATTTTAGCACGACTTTTGCAAAAAAAAAAAAAAAAAAGGATTACGATGCCCGTGAACTTTGTATATCTGTGAACTTTGTTATATCTGCATTCTATTAGTCCAATGTGAAAAATTCCGTTTGAGTTGAGAAAGAAGCCTGAACTGTGGAAATGAATGATCCTTGCCTTTTGTTTTTCTTTTGTCGCACAACTTCGCCGCTAGGGGGCGAAAAGGCAAATAGTATCGAATTAAAAACATATTTCATTCTGTATCATTGTTATTTAAAATCAGACTGACCAATTCTTTTTTCCCTCGGTTCCATCTACAACAAAGACCATTTTGGGAACAATTACTTTTCAAATAGTGCACAGTTTTTCCGTTAGGGAGCGAAAATTTGTATTACATTTTCCCTAATATCTCTGCTTCTGAGAGTTCTATCTTAAAAGTTCTTTTTTGCGTCGGATAGAGTATGCAGTGAGGAATATTTGGGATAATATGAAAAATTTTTCGTAACTTACAATTTGGCCATAAGGGCGCATAAGAAAACATTTCTGTTTCCGATATATTTGCAGCAGCTGTGCTCCTTAAATTTCAATTGAAACAATTCTTTTTTGTTCGGATACCGCTCACGATGGAAAACTGCGCATATTTCCTGCTAATGAAAATGTGAAGTTTTTTTCGCTAGGGAGTGTAGATGTATGTCTCATTTTTCTCGATATCTTTGCTTCTAACAGTCCGGTTTGGAAAATTCTTTCTTTGTCGGAAATCATTCCTGGTGCAGAATATTTCGCACATAATTTCTAATGGTTCTTAAGCACAAACTTGTCCCCAGATGGCGAAAGCACATATTTCTGTTTGCAACATATTTTTTCAGCCGTACATGCGCGTCTAAGAAGACGAATGAAATCATTCGTTTTTGGTCAGACACCACTACACTAAGAAGACATTTTGTGAGCATTTCCTGCCCAGAAAAAAATAATACACCATTATCTCGCTAAGGGACTGCAAATGCACAAACTGTTTCCCTTGATTTTTCTGCTCCTAAAAGCCCGCTCTAAAAAATAATTTTAACACCGGATGCCCACTTCGGGGAACATTTCTCATTTACTCGTGGATTTTTCATAATGCACAATTTTGACGCAAATACTTTAATATGTACTTATGCGTGTAACCGTGTTTCCTATTCTAAAAATGAGAAATTTTTTTTTTTGAATTGTATGAAACTTGCTACGGTAAAGTTTGAAGAACATTATCCTCTTTAAATATTTTTCCAGCAAGAGAACCTTTCTAGGTTCTTGAGACCTCCTCATTTCAAATTTTTTTTTCCATTCCTTGTCTTATTCCTTCTTATAACTGCCGCCTTTTCAAAAAGAGCACAAATACCCTTCAGAGCCTGACTCCCTGCAGCTTTGATTTGTAAACCAGTACCCTGAAAAAAACCTTACATTTTTGCAAGGGATCACGCAAGGAACTTTTTCTTTTTTTCAATAGAAGCAGCCACTCCTGGAGAATGAAAACCGGCACCGTGAAGAAGATTGTTAACCGTAACTGTAACTCAGCTCGTGATTTGTTTGTTGTTGCATTGTCATTCACTTGCGTGCATTCGGAAACATGCAGTACTCTGTTCCAGAGCGTGTTTTTTTAGTGAAATCGTATTGGGTAACCAATTCTGTCATCAAAATGCAACGAGCATTTCGAAGAGAGTTTGGAGTTCGAAAAGGGCCAAGCAAGTCAACAATTCTGTCGATGGCAAAAAAACTGGAGCAAACCGTTTCTCTTCTCAGCGGTAGCGCTAGACATCACCCTCCGATGCCCAAAACGCGTATGGATGATGTTCGGCAACGTTTACTTCAATCTCCGACGAAATCGTTGTGCAGATTAAGCCAACAGATAGGATATTCATACGGAACTTGTCAAAGGGCAGCAAAAACAGCGAATATTCGACCATTTAAAGTACACGTAATCCATCAGCTGCAGGAACCGGACAAGGGAAAGAGAGTAAGTTACTGCAAATGGTTTCAAAATTTTTTAATTTGCGATCCGATATTCTCTCCATCACATGGTTTACGGATGAAGCCTGGTTTCATCTGTCAGGCTACGGCAATTCGCAAAACAGCAGATACTGGGCTGCCGAAAAAACAAACGTTATGTGTGAAACACTGATGCATTCACAAAAGGTTGGTGTATGGTGTGCGGTTTCGTCTACGAAAATTATTGGCCCCGATTTTTTCTCTGAGACTGTCAAGACTAACGTTTATTGCCGCATATTCAATGAACAACTTGATGACATTGAATTGACAGAGGGCTACTTTCAGCAGGATGGCGCTTCGTGTCACACATCGAAAGTCTCAATGGAACTCATAACCAGCTTCTTTGATGACAGATTAATTTCAAAAAACATATGGCCTCCCCGATCTTCGGACTTAACTTCCCCTGACTTTTTTTTTATGAGGCTACTTACAAAACCCATCCAAAAACATTAGATGCATTGCGTGAAACAATCACGACTGAAATTGGCAATGTTACTGCTCATACTCTACATGAGACATCACTGAATATGGTGCGGCGTGTTCAACTGTGTTTACAAGAAAATGGAGGACACTTCCAACATTTGCTTTGATAAAATGATTCTCCAATACCACATGTATAATTCTCAACTTACTGTATGATTTTGTTGTTATTTATAAAAAAGTTATAAGTAAATCACATGGTACTGGTTTAAATGGATCACCCTTATATGCACGTTTTCCCCGCTAGTGTGTTTATATGTAAAAACGTTTTTTCTTTATTTTTTGCTATCTCTGCTTCTAGTTGTATTTGAAAATTTATTTTTTCATCGCATATACCTTTTGCGACAAAGAATATTTTGTGCATATTTCCTAGTTTTTCGTAATTCACAATTCTTGTAGCATGGGAATGTCAGCGTATATTTGTATTTTAAAGAGTATCTCTGATACTAGAAATTTCTTGGAAATGTCCTTCCTTGATAAGAAGCTCTTTGCTACTTTTAAGAACATGTTGTTTCCATTTTCTTCTTCAAATAAAGCGCAACTTTCCCACTGGGAATAATACATTTTTAACACGTCTTCCTCAATATCAGTTCTTTTACTCCTTCGATTTGAAAAACTTTTTCCGTCTCCGATATCTTCTGCTATGAGGAACATTTTGTGTACAATTCGTGATTTTTCGTAACACACAATTCTTCCGATAGTGTGAGGGCTAAACAGCCATTTCTGTTTGTCTTACCGATTATAAAAGTCGTGTTTTTTTTTATTTTTTATTTTTGTATAGTTTGGTGACTGGTTTTATTTATCATGAAGAACACCGCTCACATTACGTATTTTAAATAACGCGCAGCTTTCCATTTGACGGTGTAGCCGCATTTCCTTCTTTCTTTCTTTCTTTTTTTTTTGTGTGTATTTTTTTCTTAAATATTTACTTCGAATTTTTTTTTTTATGTTGGAAGTGATTCAAAAGTCATACTCATTACATTTTTCGGCATTATGATTCGGTGTTATCTTTCTTGCTTTCTTTTTCACACTTTTATCACGGCTTTTGAAAAAAAAAGAATGTGCTTACATTATCACTTCTTCCGATTGTTTGTTTGTGGGCATCATACACTGAAGAGCAATTGAATTAGAGATACCTGTCTAGTAACGTGTAGCACCACCTTTCGCCTTGATGACGGCGGCGATTCGTCTCGGCATGGACTCGACAAGACACCGGAAGTGTTGGGAAGCCATACGGATCCACGGCCCCTGAACAAGCTCCCACAGTTCACGAAGATTTGATGGAGGGGGTCAGAGCCTCGAACATCTCTCTCGATGGCATCCCAGATGTGATCGATGGGATTGAGGTCAGGTGACCTAGCTGGACAAGGAAGCGAGGTCACGTCGGTGGAGTGTTCATCCAACCATTCGGATACAATTAGGGAGCGATGGCACGGTGCATTGTCTTGTTGCAGGATGAGGTCCCCAGTGGGATGTTGTAGACGCACTAACGGAAGCAAATGGTCGTCGAGGATATCCTGGTAACGTTGACCTGTGAGGGACGATGTCACACGTACCAGGGGTCCCATTTCAGTCCACGTAAACAGTCCCCAGACGAGAATGCCATCCCCACCAGCTTGAAAAGTACCCTGCTGGCAAGAAGGATCCATCGCTTCATGTGGTTTGCGCAGTACTCGTATCCTGCCATCCGCACGTACCATCAACGTGAATCTCGATTCATCAGTCCAGGCAACATTTTTCCACATGTCTAGGGTCCAGTGGCGATGTTCCCGCGCCCATGCTAATCTTTGCACCCTGTGATGTGCGGTCAGCAGCGGTACCCTCGTGGGACGATGGCTTCTGTACCCCATAGCGAGGAGATGGTTCTGGATAGTGTGGCTGATTACACGTTTTTGTGCACCAGCGTTAAATTGCCGAGCGATTTCTTGCAGTGTGGCCCGTCTATCCGCTGTTACAATGCTAGCTAGCAGACGATCACCCCGCTCATCCACACGCCGTTGTCCACGGCAGTTGGCACTTGCAGTGATGGTTTTACCGGATTCGATGTACTCACGATGCACCCGTGGCACAGTGGCTCGTGAAAATCCCAGTGCCTGCACGACTTCCGAGATGGAGTGACCCATTCGTCGGGCCCCGAAATTTTGAATTTTGTCCACGACCAAATGCGCTTAAATCCTTCGTCTTACCCATACTGCGCCCGACTCTTACTGATTCCCGTCGCATCATTCCTTATATTGGCGGATCGTTGCATACGTCATGTCGTTTCCGTTTACAGTGCCGCTCACAGCGCCACATTTGCATAACGCCAACTGTCTCTAATTCAATTGCTCTTCTGTGTATATCTGCACCTATTAGGCCGATTTGCCCCCCAACCCCACCCTGGGTGGCGCAGTGGTCTAAACGACGGCCCCTAACCTTTCCTTTCAGTGTGTCCGAGACGAGTTCCGGATGAGGCATGGGAGAAGTGTCTGTCTTACGGCATAAGCTCCCTCTCCTCCCTGAAACTAATGGCCCCAAAATAAGGACGGGCGATTTCTCATAGCCTTATTAACCCATAGTGATCGGTAACCCCCTCCCCCTCCCCCTCCTACAAAAAAGGAAACTATTTGTCCAATTCGAAAAATTCATTTTGTGAGAAGTCTGATTCGTGAAAACGATGACTCTTGCTGTTTAACCTTTTTCGCGTAAACGTAGTTAATATCGAATTAAAAAAAAACATTGTATTCCATATTATTGCTTCTAAAAATCCGATTGAAAAAAATTCTCTTTCCTTCGGTACCTTTTACTTTTATAAAGAAAATGATTTTGCGTGCGATTTCTTTTTCAAATAATTCAGTTTTTCGGCTAGAGGGCGTATATATACAGTATATACACTATACTGACAGGTCACCGGACACCTAGAAGAGAAACACAACATAGCATTTATTGACATACATTAGTACGGTGTCGGTTCACCTTTGGCCTTAATGCATTCACTGGCCCTTCGAGACATGCTGTCGACAAGGTTTTGGAACACAGAGATATGTATGCGCTTCCATTCAGTACATAATGCTGCCGCTCACTGTTGCTTAGTAGTAGGCCTTGGTTCCAAACTTCTTATGCGGCTCTTTAATTCATCCCATAGGTGATCTATGGGATAAAGATCAGGGCTCTGTGCTGGTCAGTCCACACACAATACGGATTTAACGTCAAGTCACGTCGTAACAGTTCTTGCTTTATGGATCGGTGCATTATGCTGCTGGTACCAACAAGGCTCGGTTCCATAGTATTACAACAGAGTTGGTAGGGCATAATTGTCCAGAATATCGAGGTAGACGTGCGGGTTAACAGGTTTGTCCACGATAAACAATAAGTCGGGACCATATCACGAAAAACACTCTCACACGAGTACACTGCTGGCTCCAAACTTGACCGTAGTAACAATACACTGTGGTAAATAGCTTTCCCCCAGCTGCTGCCATACCCACACACGGCCATCAGACTGATGGATCGTGCATCTGGATTCATCAGTCCATAGGGCCTATTTCCATTGATCTACGGTCCACGAGAAATGTTCTTTACACCATGCTAAACGACGAGTAACATTCCGAGTGGAGATGAAAGGCTTATGAGCAGCCGCACGATCAAGGTAACCCATGGAATGAAGTTTTCTGCGAATGGCACGTGTACATACCAAGGTTCTAGCATTTTTACTCACCTGTACACTGAGTCTTGTGCAGTCATTAGCTTTACTCACCTGTACACTGAAGTCTTCTCCGTCGATTAGCTGTAACGACTCTCCTGAGGCTTCGACTACCTCTATCACTGATTTTCTTTGGTCTGCCTGTACGTTTTGCTGCTTCAGACACGCCATGTGTCTTCCACTTATTCAGTACATCCAAAACAGTTTACTTGGGTATGTTCAAATGCCTCTCGGTTTCTCTTATGGACAACCCACTAATATAGCACCTAACAATCTTTCCTTTCTCAAAGTCAGTTCTCTTCCGCCGCGACATTTTCACTCAACCTCACAGTGCGGTATGATCGCGGTCAGCTGCAGGCTTGTTTTTATACCGTTTGCAGCTGTACCGCGCATGTAGCTACAATTTTTTTGTAAAAAAGTGTTGCTTATAGCCTCAAGGGTCTGTGTAATTGCATTGTAAATCGGTGTTTGCATGATTTCGTTTCAGGTGGAGGCACAATGAGTGACCTGTCGGAGTTCCAAAGAGGGCAAATTGTAGGAGCCCGTCTGGTTGGTGCGTCGGTAACCACAGTGGTACAGGTATTGGGGGTATCGAGAGGTACCGTGTCGAAGGTCATGACAGCATACAATGTTCACGGCACAATATCATTTGCGAGACACAACTGTGGAAGAAAACCAAACTGACTGCGAGAGAAGGAAGATATTAAAGAGGATTCTGACCTCAAGGAGGAAGACCACGGCAACGAAAATAACTGCTGAGCTTAATGCACATCTCCAAAACCCAGTGTCGACCCATACCGTGCGAAGGGAATTGCATAAGCACAATATTTACGCCAGAGCTGCGATTGCAAAACCCCTGGTGTCACAGGTGAATATGAAACGGCGACTACAGTGGTGCCAGGAACATAAAGCGTAGATTGCGGATCACTGAAAGCATATCTTGTTTACCGATGAATCAAGTATCTTACTATTCCCCACCACAGGACGGGTTTACGTGTGGAAAATCCCCGCAGAAGCCTACAACCCAGACTGTCTTCTTCCTACAGTGAAGAATGGGGGCGGTTCCGCAATGGTTTGGGCCATGATCTCGTGGTTTGTAACCGGTTCCATTACCACCTTACACGGACGGATCACTAGGGGTAACTATGTCACTCTTTTGGCCGACCCTGTTCATTCAATGGCGCAGAAATTGTTTCCGTCGAGGGATTGCACCATTCAAGATGATAATGCCCCGATTCACAGAAGTCTAACTGTTCAATCATGGTTTGAGGAGCATGAGGATGAAGTTGCACACCCTCTGGACTGCACAATCACCGGACTTAAACATCATTGAGCCCCCTGTGGTCTGTGTTGGAAAACAGAATGCGATCGCATTATCCTCCTCCGGTGTCTCTAAAGAATTGGAGCAGTTTCTGCAGGAAGAATGGTACACGATACCACTTACCACAATCCAGAACTTGTATGCGTCAATTCCAAGGAAGATTCAAGCAGTATTAAACGCCAAGGGTGCTCCCACATCATATTAGGTGCGTAACACCTATTGTTTCAAAGTGTTTCCATTATTTTGGACAACAACCCATGTATATATACACTATTTTGTCACTAGAAGACGTAAGTGCATATTCTGTTTCCTGTATGTTAGCAATATCAGCGATACTAAAACCTGAATTGATGAAATTCTTTTTCTGTCACATATTACTCTTTCATAACAGAAAACATATTTCCTGCTTAAAATAATATTTCAAAATCAAAATAATATTGATTTTAATGTAATAATATTTTAAATTCAAATAAATCAAAAAAATATCTGAGCGCTTATTTTCTGCTAACACTCACACACACACACACACACACAATAAATTTTTCCTCCAGGGGAGTAAATGTATATATTTTTTCTCGATATCCCTACTTCTAATAGTCTGATTTCAAAAATCGTTTTGGTGACGGATGGTGTTAATTGTGAATATTGCTTTGCATATAATTTCCAATTTTTGTAGAGCACGATTTTCCTACCAGAGGATAGAAGCGCATAGTTCTGTTTGCAATACATTTGCAGCCATATCTATGCTTGTGTAATCCCGATTGTAAGAAAGCAAATTTTGGACAGATACCGCTCACTATAATTTTTGCACAATCTGGCCAAAATAATGCACAATTTCCCCTTTGAGGGCGTACACGTATATTTCATTTTTCAGGATATCTCCGCTTCTAAAAGTCCGATTTGGAAATTTCTATTTGTATCAGATACCTTTCCTCTTAGGGAACATTCTGCATTCATATTTGAATTTTTTATAAAGCACAGTTCTAACGCTAGTTTGCAATTTGTGCATTTCTGGTTGCAACTGTATTTCCGCTCCTAAAAGTCAAATTAAGAAATTATTTTTGTACTATATGCCATCCGCTATAGTAAGGATTGCGAGCATTCTCTACTTCAAACAAGGCAAAGGTTTCCTGCTAGGGAGCATATATGTATTAACTTTTTTTTTCTATCATTTCTAAAATTTGTAACGGAAAACTTTTTTCCCATCGTCTAGTTCCCACCATGAAGAATATTTTGAGTATATTTCCTGCTTTTTAATAATGTTCAGTCGTACTGCTAACGGACTTCAGTGAATATTTCTGTTTGCAAAGTACTTCTGATTATAAAAATCTGGTAGAAGAAATACTTTCTCCGTTCGGATACTATTCACTATGAAGACACTGTGCTCTTGCTTTCATTCTCAAATAGCGTACAACTTCCTTCAAGGGTGCGTGAAGTTAAGTAATGTTTTGCTTTATATCTTTGCTTCTAACTCTTTGATTTCAAAAATCCCTTTTGCTTTTGATAGAGACACTTCAGTGCTTTGACACATCGTGACAGAAGAATTGCAAAGCATGAAAGTGCTATGTCATTTTTTTCGTTGCCTTTTAGTTTTCGTTCTTCGATTAGAAAACTGGAAAATCTCGTACACTGTCTTTGTAGGCAATACCATAGAATAATTTCAAAGATCAATTTCGGTTTCCGCAAGTAACGCTAATTTCGAAACGAATGAGCGAAAACAAAATTCTTTTCAGCCAATAAAGCTACCTCGATACACATTCCAAATTTTAACTCACAATTACTTGCTGAGCGCTGGGAACACGAACATCATAGGTGTAACAAACTCAATTGTTTGTCCGTGTGCGAACTCAAGGGTGCCCACGGTAGAAACAACGAAATAAAATAATATAATTTTTAATCTGAGCATTTGTGTATGGAATAAGCTATCTAATGAAATACAAAATGCAAAGTCGCTTTCGAAATTTATATTCAGTACATACTGCGCTTTATTTTTTGTTTTTGACTTATAACGGCAAATCATAAGGGTTTTTTCTTTTATGTGCTTGATACTTTAGGATGTAGAAAATTTACGGGAAGTTATGAAAGCATTTTTTTACTAAATTTGTTTCAGCAAAACAGTTAAATTCTGTTATATTTTTATCTGCTGAGCCTGTGTTCATTTTTTTATATATTCAAAAGTAAAAAAAAAAAAATTCATCTCTTCAGATTTTTATTCTGCATTAACTGCCTAATAGCGACTTTTGTTCGAGGATACTGTTACTGAATTCTTTATTTCTGTGTTAAGCCTAAAATTATTGGCTTTTAAATGACGATTCCGTATTCACATACACACTGTCCGTCAAAACGTATACATTAAACAAAAAAAGTGTGAGTAACAGATGACATGCTTTAACACAGTAGCTCCACTTCAAATAAGGCAAAGAAAAATAAATTTGCGCGTCTACTACTGCAGATTGTTGTAGGGAATTATGCAAAATTTTCACTGTGCTACTGTGCTGAAACATGTAAATTCCAAAACACCTGGCAGATGGCGATTCGCGCCGGGAATAATTCACAAGTCAGAATATCCGGTAAAAAGAGTGCTTTCCATTGGACGTCAGTCGAACGCGATGAGTTCTAACGTAAATACAAAATGGCCCTTTTCCTGGTCATGTCTGAAAGTAGATGTCTAGAAGCTTAAAAAAGATGTAGAGCTCTTGGGAGGTTAGAGGCTGGCAAATCAGATTTCAAGAGCCGCCCCAGTAGCCGAATAACCTGAGGCCTTCTTCTGACCATTCGTCTGAAATAGGTCCTGGTTTGAGAGCCGGATGCGACATGAGCGGTGTGATTGTTCGATGGAGCAGTCTCTTTTCTTCTCTGCAACCAGTGGCCCTTAAATTTGTGACAGGAAGCTGCTTATAGTTTTTAGAGTTCTTCATGGTGGTGATGAAATTCTGAAACAAACAAACAGCAACAACAAAAAATTATGTAGGTAGCTTGACTCTTTGGTGCCAACCATTTTGTGATTATAAGGCTCTTAAGCAAATTTCAAGCAAGTGGAGCAATCTTTTGGTGACCTGTTTCTGGCCATCCAAGAGTGAACCTTCTCAAGATGGCGAATAAATCGCACTTTTGGCCAGACAGAATCGGTGACTAACTTTCAAACCCCAATTGGAGCCATAGCAAGCGAGGTATCTGTTCTTCGGTGACCATCTGACTTCGGTGAACTGTATCTTCTATGCCCGTAGACTTGGAATATGTGTGCCGATACCACGGGCGTGCCAGCTTCAGCTGATGTCACGACTATGTCGACGGGACCTAGGAACAGTGGCTTAACGCGTTTTTCACTGTTTCGCTCTGGAATCGAAAAACAGCGGAAGCTACTGTGAATCTTGTAACAGTACAGAAGGAAGTGCTTTTCGTAGTGGCAGTGCAACTGTGCAGGCTGGCTTTTCATATTGAGTAGCCTTACCTACTTCCATGCTTTTTGTTGTTGTTGTTGTTGTTTTTGAAAAGTTACCGTGACTACTGTAAATTACCAGGATGAGATTTTCGGTTCCTATGCCGTGCAACTGGCGTAGATTTCATCCTAATGGATGACACTGCACGTCTCCACAACGCTAATGTCCTCAACGCATATCCTGAAGAACAAGGTATGCAACGAATAGAGCGACATGCATTTTCTCCAGATTTCAATCCTGTTGAGCATGTGTGGGATGCTCCCATAGGAGTTTAGCTGCCTTCCAGATCTCAAGGCGGCTCAGATTTTCCAGTGGCAATTATTGCCTTTCCAACCCGTCCGTTGGATCATTTTATTAAGCACATGACTTGCCCTTGCTTAGCCTACATTACTTTCAGGTGGGATCACATTTCCCATTGGATATGTTTTGTAAGCCAAATGTCTCATTTTGAGATTGAGATACGTGTTTTTGGGTTCCTATGTGTTAATATTACTTCACACTTTTAGGGCACGTACCTTCAACGGTGATGTACCTTCTGGAAAGGAACATCCCCTTACGGTGCTAGAAGTTCGACATAAATAGCGAATAACTTTTTTCAGCCACGCCCATTTTCTAGTTTCGGACTTAACTTATGACGAGCAGTGCATTACGCTTAATTTTGTACTGCAAAAATTGCTTTCTGTAATAACAGTCAACATAGAGCATTTTTATATTCCAATTAGATACGTAGTGGAGCCAAACTACTGATGACGTATTCGCTGTAGTCGAAGTGAGTTAACTTGAGAAAATAAACAAGTTACAAAATCATGCAATGCATTGATTATAATACGCTTTCCAACATTACAGAAATCATTACTCAAGTTATCACTCAAGTTATGAGAATAATGTCTGTGGGCCGCCCCGGCGGCGCAGTGGTCTAAGGCGCTGGCCTCTGATCATTCGTCCGTAAGGGGTCCGGGTTCGAATCCCGGTGAGGCATGGATGTTGTGTTTGTCTTACGGCACTGGCTCTCTCCCTTCCCTGGAACCAGTGACCCTAAATTAGGGACGAGCGACTGCTTATAGCCCATTGAGTTGCTCACGGTGGTCGTTAAACCTCCGATCAAAAAAAATGTCTGTGGAATAAATCTCGGTCCTGTGCCCTGACCTTTGATCCCAATTCGATGATATTCAACAGAAACGGCTTGGTACACCTCCGAAATAACATGATAAAGTTTTGTCGCAATCGAAGCATTTTACGTAAGTTATGATGCATAAGGGCTATGGAATAGATCCCGCTCCTGTGTCCTAACCTTTGACCCCATTTCGCCCATTTTCAATAAGGTTTGTCACCAGGTGGTCCCCTACCACATACTAAAAATTCATCGAAATCGAACCTTTTTTACGCTAGTTATGGCACATAACAGCAGTGGAATGGATCCCTCTCCTATGTACTGACCTTTGACCCCATTTTGTTCACTTTAAATAGGATTGCTTCCCAGTTGATCCCCTACCACATACTAAAATTTCATCGAAATCCAACGGTTGTTACGCGAGTTATCGTGCTGACGGACATACGCACACAACGTGTGACGTAATGAGGCAGATGGGAATCGCGACGACCGCCGCAAGAGTGTGACGTCATAAATCTTTAATAGGATCCACACACAACGCGTGACGTAAAGAGACAGATGGCGTGACCGCGCGCCAACATTCTCAAACGCGAGTTGTGACGTCATAAGATTTCTAAGCATTGATAACATTATACAAATTTTGAAGATGACAATCCGTTTTTTGGCGTAAATGTGACAAGGATGGTAAGTCAGATAATATTTGAAAACTTGAAAATTTTCATCGTCCTGGAGCGGGACTCGAACCCGCGTCTCCCAGAAAACGCCTAGGTATGCTAACCACTACACCACCCAGAACGACCAAGTTTCAAGTTTCCGATCAATTTGAATTTAACCATCACAGGATTCGCTAGTCGAAGCAACCGGCAAGTCGAAGCAATCCTGTGATGGTTAAATTCAAATTGATCGGAAACTTGAAACTTGGTCGTTCTGGGTGGTGTAGTGGTTAGCATACCTAGGCGTTCTCTGGGAGACGCGGGTTCGAGTCCCGCTCCAGGACGATGAAAATTTTCAAGTTTTCAAATATTATCTGACTTACCATCCTTGTCACATTTACGCCAAAAAACGGATTGTCATCTTCAAAATTTGTATAATATATCGTAATCCCGTATTTCTTTCATGATTTATCTGCTTCTCCGGGCAATCACGGGATAGGATTATTAACCTCCAGATTCGCTAAACATGAATGCCGGTTGCTTCGACTAGCGAATCCTGTGATGGTTAAATTCAAATTGATCGGAAACTTGAAACTTGGTCGTTCTGGGTGGTGTAGTGGTTAGCATACCTAGGCGTTTTCTGGGAGACGCGGGTTCGAGTCCCGCTCCAGGACGATGAAAATTTTCAAGTTTTCAAATATTATCTGACTTACCATCCTTGTCACATTTACGCCAAAAAACGGATTGTCATCTTCAAAATTTGTATAATATGGCGTAATCCCGTATTTCTTTCATGATTTATCTGCTTCTCCGGGCAATCACGGGATAGGATTATTAACCTCCAGATTCGCTAAACATGAATGCCGGTTGCTTCGACTAGCGAATCCTGTGATGGTTAAATTCAAATTGATCGGAAACTTGAAACTTGGTCGTTCTGGGTGGTGTAGTGGTTAGCATACCTAGGCGTTTTCTGGGAGACGCGGGTTCGAGTCCCGCTCCAGGACGATGAAAATTTTCAAGTTTTCAAATATTATCTGACTTACCATCCTTGTCACATTTACGCCAAAAAACGGATTGTCATCTTCAAAATTTGTATAATATGGCGTAATCCCGTATTTCTTTCATGATTGGTAACATTAATGGAACAACGCCGTCACTAAAAACGTTATAATTCGGGGTGGTTATTTAACCCACTAAACGAATTCTTCTAAAGTCGAGATCAAGCTAAATCGATTTCTAGTACCAGAAAACGGTAGGTTAACGACTTTCATCAAAATTCTTAGAGCCGTTTTCAAAATAAAATGTACATACATACATACAAGAATTGCTGCTTTAAGGTGGATGTCAAGTAACTTTGCTTCCTATACTTCCAATGGAAAAACTTTTGTACACATTTTCTTCACAATTAATGCGTTCCCAAGGATGAAAATTTGAACATCGATTAAAATATCTTGATTTTATAACTTGCAATACTTAATATTTTCTAAAACATAACCATAATTATGCAATTCAACATTTGTTTGTCTACTGACGTCATTAAAATACAGGTCGCTCCATCTTTTTTCTGGACAATTAATGCGTTCACAAGGATAAAAATTTGAACATTGATTAAAATAGCTTCATTTCATAACTTGGAATACTTAATATTTTCTAAACCATAACCGTAATTATGCAATACAACATTTTTTTGTCCTCTGACGTCATCAAAGTACAGGTCGCGCCATCTTTTCTCTGGTTTCAACATCACCAAAGGAAAAGTTATTGATTTTTAATATAATTATGGTTATGTTTCAGAAAATATTAAGTTTTCCAAGTTATAATATGAAGTTATTTTAATCGATGTTCAAATTTTCATCCTTGGGAACACATTAATTGTGAAGGAAATGTGTACAAAAGTTTTTCCATTGGAAGTATAGGAAGCAAAATTACTTGACGTCCACCTTAATAATATGGGATAAGGACAGTGGAATGGATCGCAATCCTATGTCCTGACCTTTGACCACATTTCGCCCATTTTCAATAGGGTTTGTTCCCAGGTGGTTCCCTACTACATACTGAAATTTCATCGAAATCGAACCATTTTTACTCACGTTATGACGCATAAATGCAATGGAATGCATCCCGAACTTATGTCCTGACCTTTGACCCCACTTCACCCATTTTGAATAGGGTTCGTCCCCAGGCGGTCTCCTACCACATAATAAACTTTCATTGAAATCGAACCATATTTTTGCAAGTTATGACGCATAAGGGTATTGGAACGATCCCGCTCCTACGTCGTGACCTTTGACCCCATTTGTCCCATTTTCAATAGGGTTCGTCCCTAGGTGGCCTCCTACCACATAGTAAACTTTCATTGAAATCGAACCATATTTACACAAGTTATGACGCACAAGGGTAATGGAATGATCCCGCTGCTACGTCTTGACCTTTGACCCCATTTGTCCCATTTTCAACAGGGTTCGTCCCCGGGTGGTCCCGTACCACATACTAAAATTTCATCGAAATCGACCCATTTTTACGCCAGTTATCGTGCGGACAGACGGACGGACGGACAAAGCTGGAACATATACGCTTCTTCAACCTACGGTTGGAAAGCGTAAAAAACGAAGATACAATCATTGAATCATTCACGCAAAAAAACCTCCAAAAGAAACGTGAGTTTATATTCAATACTTCTCCGTTGAAATACCGTAAGAGGCCGAATATACCGAGATTCTGAGTTCAAATAGAACACTTGGTAAACAAAAATCGGGAAGGGGGGTAATTTTGGCACGTCATTAAAATTCATCAATTTCCAAATATGATGATTTTATTTACAAGTATCACTAATTGCTGTATTCTACTCCGTCTCTCTTTTCAACAGTAGTTTTATTAAAACATACCGAAAGTATAATTCATTAAACCCACATGCAGTCTGTCGAAACCTGCAGGATATAAACAAGTTAGATACTAGTATATACTCATTGTATACTGTACCTGCGACTGTGATGATGGGTAAACACTGCGGCATGAGTGAGTTTGATCGTAAGCTGATACGACTATTTGCCAATACTTCTCCGTTGAAATACCGAAGAAAACGAAATGCTCCATCCCCACCACTCCAGAATGTCTGGAATTTCCATGTCCCACCTTAGCACGTGTGTACCAGAAATACTTCAAAACCAGAAGCCGTCCTGGAAAATGTGGCCATAAACGGGCCGTTAATGTTCGAGGTGAGGCCCGCCTATATCGTATCGTAATGTTGAATTTTTTTTTTTTTTTGATTGGAGGTTTAACGACCACCGTGAGCAACTCAATGGGCTATAAGCAGTCGCCCGTCCCTAATTTAGGGTCACTGGTTCCAGGGAAGGGAGAGAGCCAGTGCCGTAAGACAAACACAACATCCATGCCTCACCGGGATTCGAACCCGGACCCCGTTCGGACGAATGATCAGAGGCCATCGCTTAGACCACTGCGCCACCGGGGCGGCAATGTTGAAATGGGGAGATATAGAG
Organism: Macrothele yani; assembly: GCA_039090855.1. NCBI lineage: Eukaryota > Metazoa > Arthropoda > Arachnida > Araneae > Macrothelidae > Macrothele > Macrothele yani. The sequence goes on along the minus strand of CM077030.1, from coordinate 110,528,808 downwards.
TGGAGAGGACAACATCGGCATTCAAAGGTAGGGCAGCAGCGAGGTTATCGTTGATGTGCAATGGCACGACTAGCACCTGGCAGTCAGTGCCCACATCGAGAACTCTCGAGCCTGAATTGGCAAAGGAACTGAGCCACTAAATAGTAGAAGAATGGACACGAGTATCTTGGTCCTGGGAGCCAAAGTCCACATCGGAAATCCTTGAGACGGAATAGGTAGTAGTGGAAACGGGTTCCTTGGCCCTTGGGGTCAATATCCACATCGATAACTATGAGACTAAATTGGCATTGTCACCAGACTTTAGAAGACTGGAAACGGATACCTCCGACGATTTGAGGTTTCAGCTACAACACGCCGATGGAAGTGTGCTCGTGTGGGATGGACCACACAAGGACATGGACCCCAACTGTCCTGTCAAGTCGGGATATTACAGGCCTATGGAGACGGTGCAATGTTCTGGAGAGTATCTACGTAACCACCCTCTTGCACCTACTGAGACTACCATCATTGCACAAGGCCATGTTAGCGCACTCGCCGACCACCTACACTGTTAAAAATTTCGTGGTAGGTTGCACCAAAAATTGGTACTACAGCAGCTGCACCACTTTCCGAGAAAAGATACATCATTGTGTGGTGCAAATAAAACACAACAACATGGTTCAACTTTGTTTTATGTTATAGTACAAGGTTGTACCACATTATGATGCAAGGTTGCACCATGTTGTTGGGTTTTATTTGCACTACACAAAGGTGTATCTTTTCACGGAAAGCGGCGCAGTTGGTGTAGCGCCACTTTTTGGTGCAACCTACCACAAAAGTTTTAACAGTGTACGTTCTTTAATGGTTATCCATTTTCCACAGAAGAAAGCCTTCTTTCAACAAGACAACGCCGCCCCGTCTCATGGCTTCGTTGTGCCAAAGGACTTGAAGGAGCATTCCAGTGAGTTCGCAACTCTCGAATGGTCCTCTCACTCACCAGATTTGCTCCTCATTTAACATCTGTGGGACGACGTGCAGCAATGTATTCGATGTCAAAAGCGACCACTAGCAACTCTCTCCTTTTACGGAAGGCTGTTCTGTTATCATGGGATAAAATACCACTCGAACGTTTCCAACACCTGGTCTACGCCACAATGTGTTTTTGCTGTTGTGAGTGCCAAAGTTGGACCCACTCATTTATAGTTGAGTGTGTAGAGTAGTTTGTATTTTCAAGGTAATATTAGCGAAAACATAGGTGAGTAATAATTTCTGTAAACGGCCTGCTTAAATTGAAACAAGAAATTCTGCTGGTCGTTATTAATTTTTATTTCAGATCCAAATTTAAACCTTGATATAATATTTTTGTGGTTTATTAAGGAAAATGCAGTTGAACTCCTGTAGCATTTTGCCAGTAATTGCAAATCAGCCAGCAGTATTGAAGAATGTACTTCTCGCACAGGCGTCCGTTGTTATGATTTCATTGCTGTTATTTCGTTACATAAATTTTGTATGATTTTAATAAATTTTATGAGGCTTATTTCTTATTTTCTTGACATAAATTAAAGCTGCTATTGCAGTGCATTTTTTGATTTGGGAAGCAAAGTTGACTCGACTGGACAGCAGCCCAACTGCCAGAACGCATATCAGAGGCGCCAACTTCTAAAAATTTAGGAAGATTCTCAGCGTCAGTGGGCTTTAACTCGTAATACATCAACACCTCAACCCTTTAGCAAAAGCAAGTCTTATGAAAAAAAGTATGAGCGCATGGTAACACCATGAGGACTGAGGTCGTGCTTTTTTTAACGTTCGTTGGTGCTTGTTTCATAATTTCTTTATTTAACTTCATATTCTTTGAATAGACAAAGTCAACAATATGTAACGCAGTTTGCTATTACATAGTACAAGTGTTTCCTAAAAAAACCCTCTCTCAAGAGCTTCGCTTGTAGAAAACCAGGGGAAAAGTTTACAGATACGAAAAGTTAATGAATACAAACTCTATGATGACTACTAATTAAATTGAATGAAATTGAAAGTTTACATGCAGCCCTTACCGTGAAAGAAATTTAACAATATCCTAAGGGAAATGCAATTTTCTTGCTTGGGAATTCTACAACATCCATTACCTTAGTATTCAAGCTCTCGCGATATACGAAATCTTTGGGCGGTGTAGAAAAGATTTTTTCTTCAAAATTGCAACTGCAAAATGCTGTGACTTTTTTAGTACGAATGGCCCTCTCCCCTGGGGGCCAAGAGATGGTCTATCATTTTCTTTTCCAATCACTTTTTTTAAGGCATTCATAATATTTATTACTCATTATTGCGTGATGCATTTGTCAATATCCAACATCGAAAGAATGAGACACGCGCTATTCGCTTCTATACTCAAAATGCGGTGGAACCTTTTTTCGACGAGGAAGAGGAAGAAAACGAGTGCATTGTATCAAGTTCACCTCAGATGAATTTTCTTTAACTGCACTGGTCAGTGGCACATGCAGGAATTCCTGTTGGGTGGGGCTGTATATATATATATATATATACACTATATTGACAAAAGTCACCGGACACCCCTTCAAAAGCAAACGAATGGATCCGCTGGCGTTGTTAAGATGCGCGGTACAGCTGCAAATGGTGTAAAAACAAGCCTGCAGCTGACCGCGATCATATCACACTGTGAGGTTGAGTGAAAATGTCGCGGCGGGAGAGAACTGACTTTGAGAAAGGAAGGATTGTTAGGTGTTATAATAGTGGGTTGTCCATAAGAGAAACCGAGAGGCGTCTAAACATACCCAAGTCAACTGTTTTAGATGTACTGAATAAGTGGAAGGCACATGGCGTGTCTGAAGTAGCAAAACGTACCGGCAGACCAAAGAAAATCAGTGATAGAGGACGTCGAATCCTCAGGAGAGTCGTTACAGCTAATCGACGGAGAAGACCTCAGTGTACAGGTGAGTAAAGCTAATGACTGCACAAGACCTCAGTGTACAGGAGAGTAAAAATGCTGGAACATCGGTATGTACACGTATACCATTCACAGAGAACTTCATTCCATGGGTTACCGGGTCCACTAAGAATGCTACTCGTCGTTTAGCATGGTGTAAAGATCATTTATCGTGAACCGTAGAACAATGGAAACGGGTCCTATGGACTGATGAATCCAGATACACGATCCATCATTCTCATGGCCATGTGTGGTATGGCGGCAGCTGGGGGAACGCTATTTACCACAGTCTACTGTTGCTACGGTCAAGTTTGGAGCCGGCAGTGTACTCGTGTGAGAGAGTTTTTCGTGGTATGGTCCCGGCTTATTGTTTATCATGGACAAACCTGTTAACCTGCACGTCTACCTCGATATTCTGGACAATTATGCTTTGCCAACTCTGTGGCAATACCATGGAACCGAGCCTTGTTGGTACCAGCAAGATTATGCACCGAGCCATAAAGCAAAGACTACTACGGCTTGGCTTGACGATAATTCCGTATCGTGTGTATACTGACCAGCACAGAGCCCTGATCTTAATCCCATAGTGCACCTATGGGATGAATTAGAGCGCCGCATAAGAAGTTTGGAACCAAGGCCTACTACTAAGCAACAGTTAGCGGCAGCATTATGTACTGCATGAAAGCGTATACCTATCGCTGTGTTCCAAAGCCTTGTCGAACCCGCCTTCTCGTGGTGCATCCTGTTCCCACTAAAGGGGCTCTGACGACCGCCAATAGCGGTATAACTATACCATCGGGATTAGAGGAAATTCTATCCCACACTCACCAACCCGCTTAGCCAGCGTGGTGAGTTATGGCCAAACACCTCCAAAATGATTCCACAACTTAAATCTTGGCCCTCAGTCTCCGGCAGCTGGAATGTACCTGGCCAAGGCAGCTGCCAGTGCGACATGAAGGCAGAGGGTGCTAAGAATCCCCGGAGGACCGGACTAGGCTGCCATCTGATGCTGACCTTGGCTACGTACAATGAACGCTCCCTATCTTCTGATTCAAAGCTTCTTGAATTGGAAGAGGAACTACAAAGGATCAAGTGGGACATCGTGGGGCTAAGTGAGGTAAGAAGAAAAGGAGAAGATCTCATCGAACTGAAAAGTGGACATCTCTTCTACTATCGTGGGACAGATACTGGCAGAACTAGTGGTGTTGGATTTATAATAAACAAGAAACTGAAGGATAAAGTTGTAGAAGTTGAAAGTTCCTCTGACAGAGCTGCACGACTTGTTATCCAACTCTCGAAAAGATACCAGGCTCAGATTATTCAAACTTATGCACCCACCACAAGTCATCCTGAAGAAGAAATTGAAGAATTTTATGAGGAAATTCGTCATCTAAATAATAAAGGTAAGCAGCACTTGAAAATAATTATGGGAGATTTCAATGCAAAAATAGGGCAACGGCAACAGAATGAAACTTCAGTAGGTAAATTCGGTCACGGCAACAGAAACCAGCGTGGAAATACTCTCGTTGAGTTTGCAGAGGCAGAAGGGTTTTTCATCTTGAACTCCTTCTTCAAGAAAAAGCCACACAAGAAATGGACATGGAGACATCCAAATGGGACGACAAGTGAAATTGATTTTATTATGTATAACAAAAAATTCGTCATAGAAGACTGCAGTTTGCTAAACAAGTTCAACACAGGTAGTGACCATAGATTGGTGAGATGTAAGATGCACCTCAACACTAAACTTGAACGTGGCAAGCTCATAAGACAAACAAAATCTATTGACATAACCAACCTTAAAAAACACCATAATACCTTCAAGTTGGAACTGAAGAACAGGTTCTCTGCTTTAGAAGGCCTAACATCAGAAGAAGTGGACATCTCTGAAGTTAATAGAAAAGTAACCAAAGCTCTTATGGAAACAGCAACAAAATTAGCTGGGTCTAAGAACAAGTTGCATGTAAATAAATTATCAGGAAAAACGAAAATGTTGATGCAAAAAAGAAAGAGAGATGAGGACAACTAAAGAAGATGTGACTTCCTAAGTGGAATATATAGAGCTATGCAAGACAGTAAGAAAAAGTATCACTGAAGACGTAAGAAAATTCAACTGTGAACTAGTGAGGAAAGCAATTGAAAACAACCAAAGCCTAAAGATAGCAAAGGGACATCTCAGTAAGGGAAGAAAACAGATTATGGCACTGAGAAAAGAAGATGGTTCTGTAACAAGAAATAGAGGCAAAATTTTGACAAGAGTGAAAGATTTCTCCAAATTATATGACAGGGATGATACATGCACTCCAGACATCATGAAAGATACCAGTACCAGAGTTCCTCCAGTCCTTCCAGCAGAAGTTGCATATGCAATCAAGAACATGAAGCGGGGAAAAGCTCCAGGAGAAGATGGAATTACTGTAGACATCATACAAGAAGCAAGTGGAGAAATCGAAACAGTACTCGCCTAAATTTTCACTCGATGCCTTAATGAAGGAAAGATTCCTGAGGATTGGAACACCGCTACAATGATCCTGCTACATAAGAAAGGTGACATTGAGGATCTCGGAAACTACAGACCTATCAGCCTCCTATCAGTAGTTTATAAAATCTTCACTAAAGTTCTTTCACACCGCTTGAAGGTAACACTGGACATGGCTCAACCGAGAGAACAAGCTGGATTCAGGAGTGGCTACAGCACAATAGATCATATCCACGTGCTGAGAGAACTAATTGAAAGAGCGAGGGGAATATGAACTTCCATTGTGCATGGCTTTTATCGATTATGAAAAAGCCTTTGATTCGGTGAAACCATCAGCAGTTACAATGGCTCTGAAAACCTGCGGTATTGAAGATGCATACATTAATATTATTAATAACATCAATGAAAATGCAAGTGCAAAGATTCGGCTGTTTGAAAATACAACACACGTAAAAATTGGAAAGGAGTGAGACAAGGTGACACCATATCTCCGAAGCTCTTTAATGCCACATTGGAGGGTGTTTTTCAGTCGCTGAGCTGGGAAAACAAGGGGATAAAGATTAATGGAGATTATCTAACCCACCTTCGTTTTGCTGATGACGTAGTCATTTTCGCAACTACCCCATCAGAGCTGCAGAGTATGATCCAGGAACTTACTGACAAGAGTAAAGAAGTGGGATTAAAAATTGAACTTTCAGAAGACAAAAGTGATGTTCAATGCTTTTACACGAAATGAAGATTTATCGATTGATAGAGAAAAGCTGGAGATAACAGACACGTACGTTTATCTTGGACAGCAGATATCAAGTGAGGGTCACATTGATGAAGAAATAAATCGGCGTACAAAACTTGCCTGGAGAGCTTTTGGAAGAAACAGCATAATTTTCAAGAGCAATATGCCATTATGTCTTAAAAGAAAAGTGTTTGATCAATGCATCCTTCCAGTGCTTACGTATGGGGCAGAGACGTGGACCTTAACTAAAAGAGACATACAAAGGCTGCAGACAACTCAAAAAAGCATGGAGAGGTGCATACTTGGTGTAACCAGGAGAGATAAGAAGAGGAACTCGTGGATCCGAAAAATGACAAGAGTGGAAGACATCATGATCAGAGTTAAATCCCTGAAATGGCAATGGGCTGGACATACTGCCAGAAGAACGGATCATCGATGGACAGCCGAAATTTTAGATTGGATTCCAAGGGACAGGAAAAGACCCAGAAGAAGACCACATGGGAGATGGGTGGATGAAATTCGAAAGTATGCAGGGGTGACACGGAGGAGACTGGCACAAGACAGACCGCTGTGGAGGAAACTTGGGGAGACCTTCGTCCAGCAGTGGATTGATAATGGTTGACAATGATGATGATGATGTGTGTATATACATACATTGTATAATGGACGCATATAGTGTATATATATATAATAGGAGTACATAGTGTGTTTTATTTATTTATTTATTGATTGATTGATAAATACGTTCAGGTTCGATCCTGGGCAGGTACGAACGTTCGAACGACTAAATACCCGCCGTGCGTCGAATGGGCACGTTAAGCCGTCGGATCCCGGGTACTGGCTCCCCGGTAATAAAAAAGGGCGTCTCCCCCCCCTTCTACCTCGCTTCCGTGTCACTTTCCTATCGGGCACTCTAGCCCAAATCTCTTAGCTTCCTATTTCTAAGGGTTGTTTAAGACCTGGGGTCAGACACTCCCTTCATAAAATCCTCTACATATGATCTGATCTGATAAATAAGTAAGGTGCCCGAAAAGTTCTCGGCCCGACAATAAACGAAAAATCGCACATATGGGGCAGAAAAGATAACTAGTACACACTATGCAATTCTTTGAATATGTAAAATAACATTTTCGTTCTTAATCCCTTTGGGGCTTTGGGATATAACTAGCAGACACAATGTAATTTTTTGAACATGTAAAATAATATTTTTAAAGGTTTATTATTATTATTTTTTTTTGATTGGAGGTATAACGACCACCGTGAGCATCTCAACGGGCTATAAGCAGTCGCCCGTCCCTAATTTAGGGCCCCTGACTTCAGGGAAGGGAGAGAGCCAGGGCAGTAAGACAAACACAACATCCATGCCTCACCCGGACGCATCTCGGACGAATAGTCAGAAGCCATCACTTTGACCACTGCGCCACCGGGCTGGATGTTTAATTTGTGACTTACGTCGCTCTTAATCTCTTCTGGGCTTTGAGATACAAATAGCAGGCAGTATGTAATTTTTTGAACATGTAAAATAATATTTCTGAATGTTTAATTTGTGACGTACGTCGCTCTTAATCTCCTTGAGAGGGCTTAAGCTCTCAAAGCCCCCCCCCCCACACTCCGTAGGTGCGTTAATGACACTGGTGCTCAAAAGTAAAGTAAAATTTATGAATTCCCACATAACGGGAAGTAATTAAGAAGAAATTCGACAAAATTTGTTAAAGTTGTTACATTACTTATGTAACTCAAAGTAGAAGAAAACCATAATGCTATAATTTGAATGTGTTAATATCATAATCTCGTAATTTATATGAAAGCGCAGTCCATGGAACAATATTTCATGTCTTTTGTTTAAGACATGTGATATTTTAATATGGAGTGTGATCACCTTAGACAGCAATGAAACTCAAGCAGTGACTTCTCATACTGTTTATGAGGGGTTTGATGAGGTCTTGAGTGGTTAATGACCACTCCTCAACAAGATCTGTTCTTAGTTGTTGAAGTGTTTTGATTCTGACGAGCTCCAATGAATCATCTCCTTAGAGCATCCCGTACATGTTTAATGGGAGTGAGTACAGAGAAACTGAGTAGCCTCTACATTTGTCGAATATTTTCCTCTTCGAGAAAATGGTTGACCAAATGAGCTGGGTTTTATCGTCCATAACAATGAAATCTAGACCGGCGGCTCTCCTGAATGGCCTGACATATAGATTCAGGGTCTCGTCTCTGTATCTCAGGACAGTAGCAGAGCCACTCTGAAATGCGCGCGCCCGTTCATCATGATTCCTCGCCAGACCACCACGCCAGCACCTCTAGATTAGTCCCTTTCTCTGGTGTTAGAGGGTCTGTTGGGGTCTCTGGTTCTCTCCAGATGAGAATACTTCCCGAATCAGTACTTAAGCTGAATTGAGATTTATCTGTGAAAAGAACATTCGCCCACTGTATAATGAATAAACGCTTTTAACTAAGCTAGTAATGTTTTATAATGCTTCTGCTACTGAATTATATGCTTGTACTAAGCTAATGCTTCTTCTAATGGTTGTTGTTTGTTAATTAAATCATGAATAAACTTTCCTGCTAGTAGTGTAGTAATAATAATGAACAAGCTTTTAACTGCTAGTAATGTTGTGGTAGTAATTAAGATGAATAAAGTCTTAACGCTGGTTGTTAATAATAATCAACTAATGGCATAAACCTAACAGCCAGACAGAGATCTGACAAAAACTATGAACTGAGAAAGACGTACTTACGAAAAAGCTCTTTTATTAGATAACTCTTGAATCATCCAACGCACACACACTACTCGTATCACAATAATGAAGAATCAACCTAATCACATAGAACGAAGCTCTCCCTATCCAACAACAAACGCTCTGGCTGTACAACAACAAACGCTCTCGCTATACAATAACAACAAACGCTCTCTTTCACATAAACCAACGCTCTCCATAGGTATCGTTGAACGCGCCTATTTATACTGGCTACCACCACGTCATGATTCTTACACTCATTGCCAGATCTCATTCAGCGGGTGAAATAACATCTCGTTCAGTAAGAAGATAATTTACATAGTAAAATAAAATAACCAGAGATAGTAAAATCAAAAGGAAAGTGAATATAGAGTATACGTTACAACTGGTCTGGACTCCAAGTAGGATGATGGGGACCCCACGTGTTCACCGGGTGACGGAAGTTAGAGGGAAATAAATGACTGGTCTTCTTGCATAATCGCAATGCTTATGAAGTCTTCTGCAAGCCATGTGCATTGAGACCCTCGTTCCTGTAGCTGCAAGCTTCAAAGAGGCCTTGAGACCCTCGTTCCTAGCTGACATCTCTCTGCTACGTCTGACAGTCAGACTCATACAACGATCGTCTGCAGCAGTTGTGGTTCTGGGACGGCCTTGTCCTGGTCAACAACGAACATCTGCTGTCTGTTGAAACTGTCTCTTCAGTCTTGAGAGGACATTTTGTGGAACATTCAATTTTCTGCGGACTTCCGTTTGGAACTGACCTGCTTCCGGCCGCTTTCCATAGCTGAAAATCATCCATACAATGTAATCGGGATATAATCAGCTGGACGTGCCTCTGAAGTGAAAGTAAGAGTTGTGTTAGTAGAACAGCTACAAGATACGAGCAGACTCGTGAGTCTTTTCAACGCAATCTAATTTGCATATTCCGTCTTACCTGCGACAAAAGCAAATGCGGGTGTGTCTTCCGTGTAGGGAAATTTTCATATTCACCAATTTTTAATGTAGTGTTTTACATAAGTCGGCAGCTATATACGCTTTTGTAGATTATCCTTTAAATTTGAGCACTAGTGTATGTTTCTTAAATAGAACAAGACTCTTTCAGAACTATGTATACTGAAAGAGCATGCTAATGAATTTATATTACAACTTGTTTCTTGAAAGCCCATGTCCGCAGCTAGGTCCCAAAGACGTGTGTTTGTATGTATGTATGTGTGTGGAGGGGTTTGAGTTCAAGTACGGGTGGGATCTCTTTACAGAACAGTAAGCTGTGATTCTTTACCGGCGATACACCAAATTTTGTAACCGCACAAAGTTTGTCCTTGGATACAACGGAAATAGCGTTACGGAAATGACGTCACCCTCCAGTGCTATTCAGTATCCAGTAAGGGTAAAACTATAAATTGAACATGAAAGTAAAACTGCTGCTTAGTATGCAACCCAGCTCCGGTTATGCTGACATCTCCTACTGGTGACCCGACCTTTCCTTATTCGCAGCGTGACCTTAATGTTGTGAGTATCTGAATTTCTATTAGTGCGATTTTGGAAGTTTAAACGCTGTTTTACTTAGAATTTGATATAGATCAGTAAAAATAAATAGACTTTTTTTACTCCGTAAAAAAAAAAACAAAAAAAAAAAAGCCGCCGGTGATCACAGTATTGTGCGTTGCGAGCCTATCTCTTGAAACGTTTCATAGTGACATCTGAATTTCTAGAAGTGCCATGTTGTCTTAGAATTTGAAATAGGACTGTAAAAATGCAGTAAATAACATCCCCTCCTCCTTCAAATTAAACTTTTGGGATTAATTTGAGGGAGGAGGGGATGTTTAATATGGAAAAATCTACTTCTAAACGAATGCGATTATATCGAGTTCGGCTTACGACTTTTTAACCGAGTACAGCTCAGGGGTGGATTCAGAAGTTTTTATATAACGTTAGTATATATATTTATATATCATCATCATAATTGTCAAACATTTTAATTCACTGCTGGATGAAGGTCTCCCCAAATTTTTTCCACAACGGTCTGTCTTGTGCCAGTCTCCTCCATGTTACTCCCGCATATATAATTATATATATATATATATACATAATGTTAGTGGCAGGAGATGCAGAAAATAACCCCGTACCCCGTATTAGCCACGCCGCCTCCCTCCCAGCCCACCCCACCCAAGCGCTGATTGACTTCGGAGTGGGTGGAACAACAGGAAGCGCCCGTGAGGCTTGAGGGAGCAGGAAAAATAAGAAAAAAGAAAGAAGCTCTAAAAAGACTGGGAGGAAGCGGTGTGGACATTTTTACGAATTTTTTTTATGACCCAATTAAGATACGTACGTAAATCAGATTGTTATTCACAGTTTCTCCCACCTACTCTGATTTCAGTACCAAGCTCTGCCTTACCCTGTTTCGAGACGTTACAGATGCCAGACAATATGACAATAGCAAAGAACTAACAAAGAATATCCCCATGTTTTTTGCCCTCGCTGTCCCTGTTTTCCCTTTATCTTTTGCGCTCTCTCGCTTTCTCTCTCTCTCTCTTTTATTCCCTTGTCATTCTTTTTTTACTGAACCTAAATCAATGTAGTAAGTATTTTAAATCCTCCGTACAAAGTTCAATTGTTAATTTTTTTAGAAAAACTGAAAACAAAAAATATGCAAAGTTAATCATTTACGATCTTCGCTACTTTAAACGTAAAAACTTCGTTAGGGGTTTAGGGGTTTAGGGGGCGATCGCCGCAGTCGCCGCCCACTGGATCCGCCACTGGCACAGCTGTACCATCAACAAACAGGTCTAAACAATACCGAGCTCGTTTGAGATCGGGAAAAGAAATTTAAACTGGGGAAGACATTCAACAGCCATCGACTAGCTCTAGATCATCATCTACTACATCAATACTAAAAGATTCTTTTTTTGAACAGGTGCCGTTGACTAGCTCTGACTCCACACCACGTCGAAATAAGCATATTAAGTTACATGTTCAACTCGTTTTGAATTTTGCGATGCACGTAATATGTTCCACGTAGCGGAATGATTTACGGGAGTGCCTGACGCACTCATTTTCTTTTCTTTTTTTCCCCCCTCTTTTTCTTTGCTTCTTGTTAATTTAGTTCTTTAGCGTGCAATTTCTCCACATTACAAAAAACTGAAAAAAATTCTTTATTTTAGTAAGATTATTATATCTTACAGCTCACTGTTGGTACATGCATTTTTTAAACTCGCAGCTCATTCTCAGTTATCAGTATACTCTCTCATCATACTGAGGTTAAACGTTGATCGATCATAATCACAGAGCTATCAGGTGACGGTTGATGTATTAAATGCTGGGGGTACTATTCCGATACTATTCCGCTGGGGGTACTATTTCGACCCACATTTGTAGCTTTCTTAATGAGAGAATAACATTAATTAGAGGAACGGAACTAACATTTTAACTCGCATGCACCATCGTAATGACAAACGCAGCTAAACCCAACTGAGCCAGCAATACAGTAGTGACCAAAGTCTCGTTGCCATGTTGACAACACTGTGTGCGTACGACTTTATAAATTGATCATTAGTTAGCTATTAAGCCATTGGCTTCTTTAAACAGGCACAACATCAGTGTTTTGTAATTCCTTAAACAAATTACATAAATATTTGTATCATGTACCGATGTACGACTCTTTCAATTGGTTATTAGTTATTTATTAGCGATTGGTATCTTCAAACAGGCACGACATCAATGTTTTGCAATTCCTTAATTAAATTATTGCATAAATATTTGTCTCGTTTGAATTTACTTTCATATTAATCTTTAGCAGTACTAACACTACTACACAGTGCGTCAAAGAATTTTTAAGACTGGCGCTAGATTTCAGCCTACGGTGGCGCCACCAGTGTAATTGCGAATGCGTTATAAACCGTGACCATCTGCTTGCTTTCTGCCAAAAGTACTGCGCAGTTGTTAAAGTAACTCAAACGAAACGGCCGTTCATTACATAAGTAAAATTTTTTTCATGTTGAATTATTAAGATGGAACAAAGGACTGTTATTAAATTTAACGCAAAACTTGGTAAAAGTGCCTCGGAAATGTACCAAATGATGAAACAAGTTTACGGTGAGTTTTGTTTAAGTAGATCAAATGTTTTCCTGTGGCACAAATGTTTTTGGACGGAAGAGATACGCTAGAAGATGGTAAGCATGCCGGAAGACCAAGTTCATCTAGGACACCTGAGATTATTGAAAAAGTACGTGATTTCGTGGCAAACAATCGATGTGCGTCACTAAGAATGATGGAAGAGTATTTAAACATCAACAAAGAAACGATTCGAACCATCCTGCATAAAGATTTGGGCAAAACAAAAGTCTGTGCTAAATTTGTTCCACACACGTTAACCAATGAACAGAAAATCAAGGAGAAGTGCACATTGCAGAGACATCATTTCAGCCGCTGAAAATGATCCAAACTTCTTAAAATCGATTGTTACTGGTGATGAAACATGGTGTTTTCAATATGATCCTAAAACAAAGCAACAAAGTGCGGAATGGAAGCCAAAAACTCGCCACAAGCCAAGAAAACAAGAAAAGTTCCATCGAAAATCAAAACAATGCTCATTACATTCTTCGATAGTAAGGGTATTATCCAAAAAGAATTTGTTCCAAGTGGACAAACAATTACTGGTGAGTTTTATTTAAATGTTTTGAGGCGTTTGATGGGCAGAATTTGTCGCATTCGTCCAGGATATCGGGATGAAAACAGTTGGTGTTTGTTGCACGATAATGCACCCAGTCACACCTAATTTCTTGTTCGTGGATTTTTGGCGAAAAATAACGTCTGTGTGTTGAATCATCCTCCGTATTCGCCTGATTTAGCACCCTGCGACTTTTCTGTATTCCCAAAACTTAAAATGACCTTAAAAGGGTGTTATTTTGATGATATTTCGACCATACAAACAGCTTCGACGCGTGCTTTGCAGGCAATTCCGCAAAGTGAACTGGAACAGGCATTCGAATCATTATTAAATCGCTGTAACAAGTGTATTGAAGCCAGAGGGACTTATTTTGAATAACAAACCAAAACAAATTATAATTTCTTGTTTCTATTTCATTTTAAAGACCCAGTCTTAAAAATTCTTTGCCAACTGTGTATATCTAAATTCTGAAGATAAGTTTTTCTCCCTGCTTCAAGTCTACCTTTAGATTCGGGTCTTATTGTTTTCTAAAATTTAATGATGGCATTTAATGACAGCAGAGCTCAGACCCCTGTTGTACTCTAGCGTTGCTACGGCACAAACAGATAACGAACCAGCAACTCACGGATATGGTTGGTCCATTCCTAAACAGGGAAGAGCCAGTGATGGGGCGATCCAAAGTTGTGAAGACTTGATTCCAGTTTTCAAATTCGACGATTAACATTTCAGACGGTGCTTTAATGTACCTACTTTCACATATCTCTGCAAGTTCGACAGTGTGTTGTGACACTTTCTCTCAGTATATCTCTCTTTTTCATTTTCTTCTGTCGTACTGAAATATTGAAGTGGGATTTAACGTTCGTCGAGTTTGTTTGTGTCCTGGAGCAGTGAACAACGATAATACATTAAATTTTTAGGAGCTGGTTCTAGAGACTACAGCTGAAACTTATTAACTGGTGCAAAGTCCTGGGGTAAACTAAAAAAACGTACTGATGCAAATTGCATTTGAAGATGGTACGATGCGTCGTGTAGATGTTTGTGAGTGCACTAATTTATTAAGAGAGGAAGAGAGAATGTGCGTGAGAAGAAAGCAAAAAAATACTTTGGATTTCTGTCGACCACTAGAAGCATTGAGTCGGAGGGTCAGGTGCCGAACTTGGGGGCAATGCCCGAAGCAATTGGAATTTTGTGGAGCTCATACGGGGCCATTTGGACTGAAGATTTACGAATGAGGTAGGCCTACATCTCAGCCAATAGTTGTCTTGATGCGTGATGATAGAAGAAAACAAGAAAGATGACACCGAATTTTTGGGTGTATTAAGCACGTCTTTTAAATCCGTTCTGACGCAAATTAAATTTATCAAAGCTATTCAAAGTCAATGAAACCGGTATGGAAAACAATAATATCTGACGGAAGAAAGAAGTTTTTCAATGGGGTTTTTAATCCCTCAGATATTGCTGTAAACGGAATTGTGAGTTTACGTCCTTTGGTTGCAGACTTGTGCGTTAAGAAAAACAGGAATTTAATGAGAAACATTTCGCACTGGAAACGTTCTCCAACATAGAAATAATTTTTCAAATCGGACTCTTAGAAACAGAGATATCGACAAAAATAAGATGTGACTTTACGTCCCCTGGTGAGAAAACCATGCATTATTTTAGGAAGAAAGTATTCTCAAAAGGTTTCTCCATACGAGCGGCATCGTCCAAGAAAAAAAAAATTTAGTCGAGTTTTCAGGAGCCCAGATTTTGCTACAAATACATCAGAAGCAGAAATTAACACTTATGCCCCCTGGTGGCCAAACCATTTTTTACCAAACATTAGAAATTATGTGAAAAATATTTTCCATCAGGTCTTGTATGCGATACAGGAAAAATGTTTCAAATCGGTGTTTTAGAAGCAGAAATAACGCATTAAATGCAATTTACCTTTGTGCCCCCTAGCGGAAAGTCTATGATTTACTTGAAAATTTTGAATTTATAGGAAACACATTTCGCATCGGAAACACTATCAAACAGGGAAGGAATTTTTCAAATCGGACTCCTAGAAGTAGAGATATTGACAAAAATAAGATATACATCTACGCCCCCTGGTGTAGAAGCCATGCATTATTTAAAGAAGAAAATGTTCCTAAATGGTTTGTCGACATAAGTAGTATCGGTGAACAAACCACTTTTTTTCAATCGAGATTTTAGAAGCTCATATTTTGCTGCAAATACATCAGAAGCGGAAATTGAGACTTACGCCACCAGGTGGCCAAACCATGTTTTTTCAAAAACTAGAAATTATGTGCAAAGGATTATTCATCAGGAACTGTATCCGGTGCAGAAAGAAATTTTCAAATCGGAGATTTAGAAGCAGAGATATAGGGGGAAAGCAATTTACCATTACGCCCCCTAGAGGAAAGTCTGTGAAATAATTGAAAATTTTGAAATTATATGAAAAACATGTCACACTGAAAACACTATCCAACAAAGAAGGAATTTTTCAAATCGGACTCCTGGAAGTAGGGATATTGACAAAAATAAGATATACATCTACGCCCCTGGCGTAAAAACCATGCATTATTTTAAAAAGAAAATGTTTCTAACAGGTTTGTCGACATGAGTACTATCTGTCTACAAGCGACGAATTTTTTCCATCAAGAATTTAGAAGCTTATATTTTGCTGCAAATACATCAGAAGCGGAAATTAAAATTTACGCCCCATGGTGGCCAAACCATTTTTTTACAAAAATTAGAAATTATGTGCAAACGATTTTCCATCAGGAGCTGTATCTGGTGCAGAAAGAATTTTTCAAATCGGAGATTTAGAAGCAGAGATATTGGGGGAAACACAATTTACCTCTACACCCCCTAGCGGAAAGTGTATGAATTACTTGAAAATTTTGAAATTATGTGAAAAACATGTCACACTGGAAATACTATCCAAAAGAGAAGGAATTTTTCAAATCGGACTCCTAGAAGTAGAGATATTGACAAAAATAGGATATACATCTACGCCCCCTGGCGGAGAAACTGTGGGATATTTTAAGAAGAAAATATTCCGAAAATGTTTATTGATGTGAGTGGCATCAGTACACGAAAGAATTTTTTCAATTGATATTTTAGAAGCTCAGATTTTATGGCAAATACATCAGAAGCAAAAATTAACACTTACACCCCTGGTGGCTAAAGTATTCTTTACCAAAAATTTGAAATTATATGCAAACAATTTTACACCAGGAGATGTATCCGCTGAAGAAAACATTTTTCAAATCGGAGTTTTAGAAGAAGAGTTATAGGGGAAAATGTAATGTACTTTTACGCCCCCTAGCCGAAAATCTATGCGTAATTTGAAGAAGTAACTACATCTAAAATACTCTTCGACATAAATGGAATCGAAAGATAAAAGAATATTTTCAGTCGGATGTTTAGAAGCAAATATGTGGAATAAAACGTATTTTTGAATTCGACATCATCTGCATTTACGCCCCCTAGCGGCGAAATTGTACATCGTAAAAAAAAAAAAAACGAAATAAAGGATCACCATTCGCATATTTCAAGCTTCCCAATACAAAAAGAATTTTTCAAATCGGACTAATAGTTGCAGAGATATCGTGGGTACAGGCGGAAGGACGGACGGACGGACAAACCGGTAACATAAGCACGATCTTTTTTTACAAAAGACGTCCTAAAAACAAAACCGTAAATGAGTTCTTACTTGGTAGGTTGTTTAAAAATAAAATAAAACATCTTTAGAAAACACGGGAAAAGTTATGAATGTCTTTCTATAGTTTACTCTAGTTCTTTAAAGTTAAAAAGAAACAAAGTACTTTAAATGTCAATGGATGCTATGAAGCTGGAATATCTAAATAGCATGCACCAGAGTCGCTGTTTACGATTCTAGTGCTAATAGAAACGACAGAGTAAATACTTGTTTACTATTGGATAAACCTACTTTCAAGGAGATTAACCTACCTTTTCTATAAATCAATTTTCTTAGTTTCTACAGATATTTAGCTGTTTGCAGTTATCTATTCCATGGTTAATGGGGGTGAGTGTACTGAAATTTCAACGAACACACAATTTGATTTTGATTACTGCTTTTCAAGTAGCAGATTTCACCGTTACTAAACACTTTAAAAATTTCTTTCAACATTCCAATCCCGGAAACGCAAAAATCCATCCACCTACCACTTAAAGTAGCATACTTTCTTTTCCTTTCAACTTCATCACCGTTGCTGCAACTCACTCGTTTCATGGAGCCTCTTTCATTTCTTGATAAGGGGTTTTGATCTACTATGCCTGATGTATTTGTCAGTTTTAGAGAATTTTCCTACCTCGTGAACTTCCGCTTCAGGTTGTGAAGGTGGCGAGAAGGCTCGGAGACGAGCCGTCAAAAGTTTAAAAGGCCTTGACACCCGGAAAAGGAACAAACTGTTCAAGTTACACCCTGCGACACAGTCTATAATTTTCTTTTAGTATTCTTCCTCTTTTTGTTGGTATGCTATCATCCATGTTAAGACTTTCCTCAGAAATAGGATTTGAAGAGGGATTTGCGCCGTCCATTGTCAGAAAAATGTTGTTCATTTGTCTCGAAGTCATAGGAATCGTGTCAAGAACACTCAGATGATTGGGATTATCTCGAGACGTTCGTTTGTACGCGAAATAGTTTGACGAAGACCAGAATTGTATTTCATTCGAGGTTCGATGCCTGTTACTGAGAATAGACAGAAACTGCCGTTGAAGAGAGCTTGATGCAGACAAACCTTGGAAAGGGCGTAGTATTTTAAATTTCACTTATTTGATTGTAGTAAAGAACCTTTTGGTTGAGTTCTTCAGACCTATCAGTTTGTAGTAAAGAACCTTTTGGTTGAGTTCTTCAGACATATTAAATTAAACACCTACTTTAAAAAAACCGCGAAGAAAATAGAAAATGGAGGCAGCCAAAGGTGAAGCGAAAAAATTTAAAGAATGAATAAAGTTTCAGACAAAATATACTTTGTTAGTTATTACTAGTTTTCTATGAGATATATAAAAAAAAATAACAAAAAAAAAAAACTAAGCATGGTCGCATTGGTTTCTGCATACCTTTCCTTTTTTAGCTTAACAATTTTTTTGTATGAGTACATTGTATTTAATAGGACGCATCTGTTTCTATAAGACGGAGTAGGAAAATATCATAACTTCTAGATGTACCGGTTGCAAGATACATACGATATCATATGTATAATTTCTGAATTTCGTTGTTCACATTTTTTTATTGGGAAATATTTTTGAATGCTATAGATGCAAACATGACTGAGATTTTCTATATGCCTTAGAGTGTTTCTCGGTGCCCAGATTTTTCTCCTAGGGATATGCATGTTTTTATGCTTGTTTTGAGCCCCGCCGGTACCTCTCTCCTATCTCTTCCCTCCCTCCTCCCTTTTAAGAAAGAACCAAATAAATTCTTTTTCGGACAGCGCATTAAGGCACGACAAAGTTTCCCAGGCTTTTGGTACCACACAGTTTTACTGCTTGCTGGCATTAACATACAGTACAGGAAAAAAAATAAAGCCCACTGTCCGTTCATTGACACAGCAATTCTGGATGCTTAAGACAAATTATTCTTCGAATTGCTGTGCTTATTCATCCCTAATCGACGTATGTTAAATAAAAAAATGTTAATTTAAGTTACCAGTGTTCAACGCTTTTGTAAACATAAATACATCGATGAACCATTGCATTATGACCATCCTGAGCATAGAGAAATGAGCGCGCCTGGAGACCGAACGGTGGCGCAGGTGAAGTTCACAGAGCAGTATATATATGCAACCCGAGGACCGACTTTCGGTTAGTAGAGTGTTCGGAGTCAGAATGGGAAAAATGGGAAAGAAGAATAGGAAATCTGCCGGATATCGAAGTTTGAATGTGAAAAGCTGCCGATTATCGGAGTTTGATAAAGGACAAATTGTGATGGCATGGCGTCTCGGAACTACGATCTCTCAAACGGCGTGGCTTGGGGGTTGTTCACGTACCGCTGTAGTGGGTGCGTATTAAATGTGGTGCACTGACGGCCA
The DNA here is from genome assembly GCA_039090855.1 of Macrothele yani. NCBI lineage: Eukaryota > Metazoa > Arthropoda > Arachnida > Araneae > Macrothelidae > Macrothele > Macrothele yani. Next base: position 110,509,228 of record CM077030.1, on the reverse strand, counting down.
AACAACGACCGTCGTCCATTCGTGTATCGTCCGCAGATCATTGATGCCAGATGGGAGCGGAGACTATCGCGCATTATTCAAAGTCGCCGAAGGGCCACAGTGCGACAAATCCCCCGCAGCTACAACAGTGGCGATCAGGACAATGTGCTACAGCACACAGTTCATCGCAGCCTTCTGCGCATGGGCCTGCGTAGCCGAAGACCCAGCCGGGTCGCTATGCTCACTGCACGTCATCGCCAGCAGCGCATGAAATGGGCCCATGATCATCGATATTTGACCGTGGATGATTGGAAGAACGTGGCCTGGTCTGACGAATCAAGATTCCTGGTGCATCACGTAGACGGCCGAGCGCGGAGGCTGTGGCACTTGAATGCACTGTAGGGAAAAAACAGGCCAGCGGCGGCGTTGTTATGCTGTGGGCAATGTTTTCTTGGGACACTTTAGGCCCCAGTATCTCAATAGCACAATCCCTGACAGCTGTTAGATATCTGAGCATCCTTGCAGACCAAGTTCACCCATTCACGGTAACTGTGTTCCCTGCTGGTGATGGCCATTACCAACAAGATAATGCGCCATGCCACATTGCCAGAATCGTCAAGGAGTGGTTCGAGGAACATGCTGGTGACTTTCTGTTAATGCTCTGGCCTTCAAATTCACCTGACACGAACCCAATCGAATATTTGTGGTTCGACTTGGAAAAGCAGGTTCGCGCTAAATCACCACCATCCCGAAATGTACGGGAACTGGAGGACCTGCTGTTGACATTATGGTACCAGATACCCCAGGATACCTATCGCCACCTCATCGAATCAATGCCTCGCCGAGTGGCCGCTGTTTTGCGGGCTAAAGAGGGTCCTGCAGCTTATTAAGTAGGTGGTGGTAATGTAATGGCTCATCGCTGTATATCATCATCATCATCATCATCATCATTGTCAACCATTATCAATCCACTGCTGGACGAAGGTCTCCCCAAGTTTCCTCCACAACGGTCTGTCTTGTGCCAGTCTCCTCCATGTCACTCCCGCATATCGCTGTATATAGTATATATAAAATATATACACTGATTAAATTTAGTGCCTCCATGAATGTTCTCATGATCAAGTTTCATTTTTGTTTATATGTTTTTCATTGTAAATATATTATGGCGAAAATTTATGACAGAACATGGATCAGTAATGAATTGCACAAAAGAATCATTGAAGCAGAGGAAATCTCCTTTCAGCTGCATAACATTATCTACGTTGAGCAAAGAGTTTGGGCACAGAATAAAACTGTCTGCTTTATGGTATTTTGACGCACTCTCTTTCATGGCAGTGGAACCAAACGATTCTTTAGAAAGCTGCTGACATTTTAGGGTTACGAACAATATCAGGAAAATGAGTGGATTCAATTGCCGAACAGAATTAAATCTCAGTTAGAATTTTTGTAGAATTAACGATAACATAGCGAGAGCAGATTACCCTGAGTTCTAACTATTCTAACAGAATGCATTTTTGGCATTTCGAAAGATATACATTGAGTTCGTTGCTGGTATTTTACTTAATATTATTTTTATTGCTTTTTTAAATTAACCAAGTACATTAAAAATGATGTATTAGACAATAATCCTAACAAGAAGTAAAAGTCCGAAACTTGCAATTACAAAATTCCTAATTTAATTGTATCACAATTTCACCAACAATGCATTTTGATACCTTTGAAATAAAAGGTTGAAATTAGTTTTCGTCCCATGTAGCATTTTTTATAAATACAATAATAGCTAGAGACTATTATGAGAAAGTCACAGAGAAAACTAAGAAGTCATAGGAACTTCTGATTCGCACTCATCTATGATTTTTAAGCGTTCTATATTTTTTTCACCAGTACAATTAATACAAACGAAAATCTTTGATATCGCGTCATATAAACCTAATGCAAACTTACTCATATATTCATGTCTAAAAATTCCGATACTCTCTGCTTCATTGCGTGTAGTTTACCCCAGTGATAGTTAAATATATGAAATAGTAATTATAAATCATTGTGTTATTGAAGTTAAATGCATTCATTAAAAATCCACGTCTTTGTAATTTTCAGAAAATGTCTTCGATTATTTGAGTTGGATGAATTCGATGCCACTTTGGGTGACACAGATGCGGATTTACAGGGAAGCCTACGAAGCCGAGAGGTACAGAGCCTCGCGATGCTGAAGGGCCCCGAAATTATGATTTTGATTTTTAATTTTCTTTTCTCAAAAAAAAAAAAAAAAAAAAAAATGCTCAGAGAGTGAGGGACAAATTTGCTGTTCGGAGCTTTAGGAGCATGAACTCGAAGCATGGCATCAACAAGTATTAATTTATTAGCTTTAATTTAGACTGATAAAAAGTCATTTTGAGAGTAATACACGGTCGAGTCACATTATTGTGACCACCAGCTAATATTCGGAGTAACCGCCGTGTGCAGCGCGGACAGCAGCTAGACGGGCTGGGAGTGACTCAATAAGGTGCTGGAAGCCATGCTGACTGCAGTGCATTTGACAGCTGCTGGAGGGTGCGTGGGGGAGGATCCATAGAGAGAACAACACGATCAAGTTGGTCCCACAGATGCTCAATTGGGTTTAAGTCTGGGGAATTAGGAGGCCAGGGAAGTACTTTGAAGTCTTCATCGTGCTCTTCCAAACACTCTCGGGCATTTCTAGCTGTGTGACACGTCGCATTGTTGTTCTGAAAGATCCCATCCGCTCCAGGGAAGAAAATCAGCATGTATGAGTGTACGTGGTCTGCAAGGATGCATTCATAACGAATTCGGTCCATAGTGTCTTCTACAGACATGAGTGAACGCAGAGAATGCCACGAAAACATTCCCCAGACCTTAACGATGCCCCCACCAGCTTGTGTTCTTCCAGCAATGGTTGAGGAGTGTTTGTTCTCCGGGTTTTCTCGTCTTATACGCCAACGTCTATCCGTTCGATGAAGCAGAAAACGTGACTCATCGGAGAAGTCAATCCTTTGCTAATCAGAAGAGGTCCAATTCCGACACTGCCGTGCAAATGTAAGCCTTTTCTGCCGATGCACCTTCGTTAGTATAGGTGTAGTGACCATCCGTCTGCATCGGAGCCCCATACGCAGCACGGGTTTGCTGAACTGTCGTTTTAGACACACTTCCGGTAGCCCCCTGGTTCATTCGGCCAGTGAGTTGCTCCACTGTAGCGTGTCATCGACCCTCACGCACCTTCGCAGCCGACGTTCACCTCTCACATCAATGGCACGTGGTGCTACGCAGTTCCCACGTCGCTTATTCGCAATGGTACCATTTCTCTAATCACGATACACTTTAAGCACGGCAGCACGCTAACAGTTCACAAACTGCGCTGTTTCAGAAATACTGCCACCCTTGGTCCGAAAGCTGATAACCATCCCTTTTGGAAATAATCTGATAAATCCCTCCTTTTATTCATGACAGCAACGAGTGATATGTTTTCAGAATGCCTACAGCATACCTTATATTCCCTCCAATCCAGCCGTGTCTTAATCAAAATAATGTCTTGGAAAATTAAAAAGCGATGGTGTCACCCTTGGTTTTAGTTTTGTTTTTGGACTGGAACCTTTCTTCCCTGTAATCCGAGTCACCCTAATACTATACTACTGTAGAAGATTCGGAAAAGCTACTTCCGCTGCGAAAGGTAGCCCCTAGCGTTTAAAGCGAAAAGCAACAGAATTATTTCTCAGAACCTAATTCTGTTTGCACTGCAGTTTATAGGGCAAGCTTGCTATTTAAGACACATTTCCAAAATGCAGAGAGAGTTTTAGAAACAGATTTGATATGAGAAGTTAATTAAGAGCGTCTGCTACTTTCGGCCGCTGATTGTCCAGCTAGGAAATGTATGTAACTTGGAGTGCAGGACGGTGTGGAAGCAATAGAAGACTTCTCCGAACATTCTCAGCGCAGAGACACTAAATTTACAATTGACAACAAAAAGCGAGGGGTGTACTTAAGTAGCCATAAGGGAGGGAAAGAGGAGAAAAATAAAAATAAAAGGACCCTGCAATGAGCTTTTGTTAAGGTCCTATGTAAAGCCGTAAATGACAGCTGGCCAGCGCGGAATTGTGACGCGGACTGTTACCGTTTTTATGTTTCTCCGGAGTCGTTGGGAATCGGCTATCCTACTTTCAAGAATAGTACACTCTTAGGTTCACTTGGAGTATAGAATCCCTTCAGGATTAAATGCTTGCCGCATAAAAATTATATTTTCTTCGTTTTCTAGTTCCTGAGTCTAACAGCATTTCTTCGTTGTTCAAAAAAGGATAAGCATTATTTTGGGGCAACTTATGAAATGAAAACGATTTTTTTTGTAAACCTTTATCTATTGACGGTCATACACAAGACACGATACTACGTACACATTTTTTGAAGTTCTGAGTAACTGACGAATCTCAATATTTTTATAGATCGTCTAACAAAATGTACTGCTTTCAGAAAAAAATGACAACAACCAAAATGAAGCATAGCGATCACATAAAACTATTCTAAACACATATACCCACCCATTCAATGTACAATTAGTGCTTACAATTTGTGCCGTGTGGAAACGACGTGCGGTTAAATAAAGGATTTTACAATTCATGAATTGGGTTGGAAAGAAAGTAATGTCTAACGACGAGGTACCTGAAGTCGAAGCCCCGGCCACGGCGCACATTGGACGCACCGGAATGATGTCAGCAGGTAAGTGGCTTAAGTCAATGGCAGTTGGCGCGAAGAATGTAAGCGTCAGCCAACATGGAAGTGCACAAGGAGCACATCCGCCATTGCATGCTGTATGAGTTTCGTCGCGGTAACACGCTTTCAAGTGTTGTAAGAAACGTTACCAGTGTGTACCCCAATGCCATATCACATCGTCAAACAGTTTCGAGAGGGAAATTTTGACCTGTGAGACCGTCCCAAAGACCGAATACCCGCTACAGTGGATATGGACATTCTGAAGACCTAAGTGAAGACTGACCCAAGTGTGACCACCCAAGAGTTGCCCAAACGGCTGGGGGCTACCCACACGAGCATTAGCACGCATCCGCGTCAACTTGGGAAGGTGTGCAAGAGGGGAGTTTGGGCACCCCATCAACTCACACTTGAGCAGAAAGCAAATTGCACGAGTGCATGCTTTTTCCTGCTTGCACGTGAGCAAGTTGAACTGTTCTTGGACCGCATTGCGACAGGTGACAAGAAAGGGGTCTAGTATGACAATGTCAGCCCCGAAAACAGTGGTTGAATGCAAAACAGAAGCCCTTGCCGATCCTCAAAGCCGGATTACACCAACGTAAGGTCCTGCTGTCTGTTTGGGGGTATATTCAGAGTGTCGTGTTTTTTTGCGCTGCTGTAGGACAACGCCACTATCACCGCCGATATGTACTGCCGTCAACTCGACGATCGGCACGCAACGCTCACGTCAAAACGACCAGCATGGCTGAACCGCAAGGGCGTCCTCTTACAGAAGGATGGAGCAAGACCTCACACTGCACGGATGATCTGTCACAAGATCAGGGACCTGGGCTGGTAGCTGCCGCCGCACTCAGCGTATTCCTCGGACATTGCCCCAAGCTACTACCACCTTTTCTGGTTGTTGCAGCATTTCCTGGACAGACAGCGGTTCACCAACCGGAACGATATCGAACGCGCACTTACTCACTTCTTTGCGTCCAAGTCGCCACAATTCTACAGGGATGGTATCCAACAGCTGCCCAGACGATGGCAGCAGGTCGTGGAAAACGATGGCGACTACATTTTGGACTGATTTGTAGTTGTATATACAGTAATTAGCACTTTTCTGTTGCCTTGTCTTTGCATTACTTTATTTCCAACCCAATACTTGAAGATCTTTGATGTAGCCAGATCGTAAGGACCACCAGGTGATCTGTGTTGTTGAAAGGATTGCTTTGCATACTGGATTATTCAGCTATTCCCCATATGAATACATTTTATTGAGATTACTCTTAACTGTACTGAAATATTGAGATATATTTTCCTAAGACCAAATGTTACCAAATGATGATAAAAACCAAGAAGCGAAAACTAGAATTAACGTCATAGCAGTATTCATTTACGAAGTCTTCATCACAAACTATTTTGATGTGCAGAATGGTATAGAATACATGGAAAGTAGCAGCCTTTACGGAAAGTTGGGAGTGAAATAATGACGATAAAAATTACAACAAAAATTTTTTAATTTGCTAATAAACTTCTACCATTTAATTTCGAAAAGAAAGCAATTATTCATTATTAATACATTTTAACCCGCATTTTGTTACCTTATAGAGAAATGAATCAAATTCAATTCAATTCATTTATTTTGCTGGGCAGAAAACTGGTGGTACAAAAATATCAAAGAAAAAAGCAGCCAGGAAGCAGGGCAAAAAGGCCAGCAAGGCCTGACTGGGTCCTATGCTCCCTACACAAATTTTACACTTAAGTCAGGAGTTAAAGTTACATACAAAACAGTGTTTCAAAAAAAATGATATATAAAAATATGATAAACATTACAGGTGATACCATTGAAAATCAATTTACATTGAGATATACAAGTGAGAGTAATAATCACAGTCCCCCTCGACTGCAATCATCAATTTGAGGAATCGCAAGTCATTACGTAGTTTTTTAATAAATATAAAAGTGGAAATACCAATTTCTTTTATAATATTCACAGATTTCAGATTATCAAAAATGGAATTTGCACATCAATTGCCCACAAAATTTATTTTACCGTGCAAATGTCGATACTAACAATTTTATAGGATGAAGCTGGGTAGTTTCTCTTATTGGTGAAGGAAGATGTTAATTCTGTAGAAAGGTACTAGGAGTTACAAACTCGTTTGAAATTGACGCTACCAAGCACACAGACAGTTAAGAAGAGACTCTTTCCAGTGCCGTTTTCAAATTTAGACTGCGAAAAATATTTTCTCGTTATGACACGAAGTAAAAATTGCTTCAGCATAATTCACACTGTGGGAAACTTAGCAATTTAGCAACACCGCTTATTGAAGTTCGCTATTTTTAGTGAATTTCGCTGTGCTAATATACACTATCTACCAACAAGTAATTGGACACCCCTGCAATGGACGATATCTGGGGTCCTGATACACGTCACGGCTGCCGCCGTTAAATATCGTGTGGGAAACAACAACGCAACCAGTCGCATGCAAGATGCCACGCAGTTCGGAGCTCTCTGATCTCGAGAAAGTTGTAATCGTCGGGTATCACCGAAATGGCCGATCCATACGTGACATATCTGTAACGTACCAGGAGATGTGACGTACCTGCCCGAAGGACGCACACGACATAAAGGCAGATAGGAATCCGAATAAAACGTCCGCGTAGCTCAATTGGTAGAGCAACTTATTCCAGAATGAGGGGAACTGGGTTCGAATCCCGGCGCGGATAAAAATGACGGAGAAATTCACTTCGTTATAATGGCGCCCGAACTATCCGGATGACCCGACCGTTCAAAATCTCTCATTGGTGTGATGTTATTTCCACACCGCGAGATAGGAAAAATAAGAGAATCCCTTCTCCAGCACTTCGAAAAAAAAAAAATAAGGGGGAGATGATGTAACGTACCAGGAGATGTGACGTACCTGCCCGAAGGACGCACACGACATAAAGGCAGATAGGAATCCGAATAAAACGTCCGCGTAGCTCAATTGGTAGAGCAACTTATTCCGGAATGAGGGGACCCGGGTTCGAATCCTGGCGCGGATAGAAATGACGGAGAAATTCACTTCGTTATATATCCAGCGAGTTGAAGTACCCAAAATCGACAGTGACCTACGTGATTGGCAAGTGGAAGATGAGAGGTGACTGTCGGAATGTATCCCGACCCGGCAGACCCACAAAACTGGGAGTTAGAGACCGACCGACGGGTGCTGGCCAGAAAAATTCGGAAGAACCGCACCAAATCGATGGGTCACATCCGCGAGGAGTTTCAACAGGCATCCGGGAGTATACTTTCGATGAATACCATCCGTAGGGAAACCCATCTGCTCGGTTATCATGGACGTGCTGCCGCTCACAAGCCTTTGATCACCAAGTCCAATAGCGCTGCTCGGCTAACGTGGTGCAAAGAACGTCGACCGTGAACCTTTGAACAGGGGAAACATTTTCTCTGGTGCAACGAATCAAGGTTCACCCTTTACCGTTCGGATGACAGGGTCTGGGTTTGGCGTCTGCTCGGAGAACGCCTCCTGCCGGAATGTATTGTGCCAACTGTAAAGTTCTGCGGCGGTGTAATTATGCTATGGGGGTGTTTCTCCTGGTATGGCACGGGACCTTTGGTCGAAATTCCTGGTAGACTCAACGCTGAGACCTACTGCACCATTTTGGATGACCATGCGCTTCCTACGTTGTGGCAGTTTTACGGGGTGAACCCATGTTACTTTCAGGATAACAATGCCACCTGAAATGTTGCGAGGTCCACCATGGCTTGGTATGGTGACAATGAGGTTAATCGAATGAACTGGCCTGCGCAGAGCCCGGACCTTAACCCTATCGATCCCCTCTGGGACGAGTTGGAGCGTCGACTTAAGGATTGCCCCCACCGTCCAAAATCGGTGAAGCAACTGACCCGTCTTCTCCAAGCCGAGTGGAAGAAAATACCGCTAGCCGTCGTACAACGCCTGGTTGAGAGTATGCCCCGGAGGGTCGCAGCTGTAATCGCCGCTCGTGGAGGCTCCACCAACTATTGAAGGCGAATAAACTTCGTTTTCCTTTGCTATCACAGGTGCCCAATTACTTGTTGGTAGATGGTGTATATACAACTGAACGATTTCCGAAACTTAATTCTAGGAAGTAACTTCGTAACCATTCCTCTTAATTGTTTTGCCTTTTGCATGTAAAGAAAAGAATAACTGTCACATCATTAGCATGTTTTTTCTTTCTTTCTTTTTTTTTATTTTCATTAAATAAATTGGTGAGTTTCCGTTAGCCAAATTCGGAACCCTTGCGGATCACGGTGCTATGAATAAATCTTCTAGAATGATTTTCCTTCGTCACCACGCATGGCGCAGTTGCTGCTCCCAAACTGCTTCTCTAATCAACCAGCTCTCGTCCAAATCGTGAACTGGTTCCCGCGAGGTACAAGGAACTTGTCAAGAAGTAAAATATTTGTATTTACTTCGTCAAAATATAATTAAAAACCAAATATTTGTTTGAGAATAATTAGTTATTAATAACTTGGAGATTCACGGCTACCTAATGTTTTAATAGAGTCAAATTTTGATGTGAAGCCGTTCATGTTTTTTATTGCAACAGTCAGTAAGGGACTACGTTAAGTCACTACAATTAAGGACTTTGGTTTTATTAGAAGTATTTTGCGAATGAATTAAACGTAAACCTAAAATCAAAGAGTAATATGTAGTAGTTAAATTTACATTATATTGCAATTACCATTACTTAACCAGTCAGCGTGCGTCACTAACAAACCCAACGATACTAATTTTTGTCGGAATTGTTTCTCTGTAGGTGATTGTTCTGACTAGATCTCTAAATACCGTCAACAACTCGAAGCCAATCCAGCATTATACATCAGTTATTCAGCTTTCAATCAGGAAGAAATTCAAGTGCGCTTTTCTCCACTTGGAAACCAACTCTCTGTTGACTTAATCTTTCTTATGCTGGACTTTCACGTTGCTAAATAAAGCCTCATTACTCACTGGCTTCTTAATATCACTTAGCAAATACGGCTCGAAATTTTTTCTACCTTAAATTATTATTACACTACTCTTCAGTTAAAGTATTCTGAATTTTTCATGTTGGCTTTTAACTGTTAAAAATTAATTAATATTTTCTGCACACTGGTACCCATTGCTCACAGTAGAGTCGACGTTACGATTTCTATTTGCAGCTGAACTATTACTTTATCACTGTCATCGATATGACGTGCCGTCGACAGCTGCTTTTCGTTTCTTTCTTTACTTTGTTTTCGTCTACGCTTCCAATATGAAAAAGAAGAAAATGGAAATGTTCGTCGTGACGCTCGAGCGAGCCGTCGGGGAGCGTTCGTTCATTAATTTTCGCTGTCCTTCAGACGGAGAGCATTCTTTTAAGAGTTTTCATTGTTTTCTCTGTATCCCTGAGGAAAACGAAGTCCAATTTTAATGTTCTTCCCACATCCCCCGCCAAGCGTAAAGTTGAAGACAATAGTAATGACAATGTCTGCGGTACTATATGGACGTTGATACAATTTACCTCTGTGTGATCAATAGTTTATCCGATACTTGCTAAGTAATCAGTCTTCATGGAATCGTTGATTTTTGTTTGCGCTTTGGTTCATTTGCCCTGACCAAACAATAGCCATTTGTGGCTATTGGTTCTTGACAGAGACTCAGAAGGACTGTGGAGGGAAACGAAACATTTCCTGCAGAAGTCTTCCTAAGAGTGTTATTACCTTTGCATTCATGGCAACATTCCAAACTGCCAATTGGATTAGATCCCTATATTTCTTACTCAACGAGCTGTAGATTTAACAAATACGAATCAACCTTGAAAGTTAAAAAGATAATAGTTCTTGAGAATTTAAATCAGGTTCGTGGTTCAAATGTTCAAAGACTTTGTAACGATGTAGTTATTCGTTCGAAAACTTCTACGAAAAACTTCACAAATTTAAAGTCACGAAACCCTTTATGTGCCACAAAGGGTTTCGTGACTTTAAATTTGTGTCCGTTATTATGCTGTAAATTAGACACACGCAACACGTTATCACAGGAGCCATCTTGGCAGGCTTGCTCCATCTCTACTCATAATATCCTCTTGTAATACCTATGTAAAATTCTAATATAAACAGTAAAACCAATATGAGAGCACGATGTTGAACAGTTTAACTGAAAACTATTTTCCAAACTATGCATGAGGTCCACAACGCACATATATTGAGTGCGGCCCGCGCGTGTTACCGCTGAAATTGTCGTTAATCGAATCGTAGATTAAATGAGAGAAATTAACAGGTTAAACGATAAGTAAGAAGAAAATAAAAGATATTACAATAAGTACCGGATGTTATGCAGCTTGTGTCACTGCATAACACGACGAAGGATTTACCGACCCCGACGACTTGCCTAAACAGGATTATATATTGAGTATGTCACCTGTTGCTTCAGCTTCTAGTGATCTCCAGGCAGCAGCAGCAGCACCTCGAGTGGACAGCAGTGCAGACTTCGAACGACGCAAAATGCTTGGAAAGGTGTCCTTGCACTTTTAACGATGAATCCCGTATTGTGAAGGAGCTAATGATAACCGTATAAACATGTGACATGTGTTTAGTGATGTAGTTAGCGAACTGAGTTGCATTTTGCAATAAGGATGTTTTATAACGAAGTAAATTTCTCCGTCATTTTTATCCGCGCCAGGATTCGAACCCGGGTCCACTCATTCCGGAATAAGTTGCTCTACCAATTGAGCTACGCGGACATTTTATTCTGATTCCTATCTGCCTTTATGTCGTGTGCGTCCTTCTGGCAGGTACGTCACATCATCTCCCTTTTATTTATTTTTTTTTTTCGAAGTGCTGCTCTTATTTTTCCTATCTCGCGGTGTGGAAATAGCATCACACCATTGCGAGATTGTGAACGGTCGGGTCATCCGGATAGTTCGGGCGCCATTATAACGAAGTAAATTTCTCCGTCATTTTTATCCGCGCCAGGATTCGAAACCGGGTCCACTCATTCCGGAATAAGTTGCTCTACCAATTGAGCTACGCGGACATTTTATTCTGATTCCTATCTGCCTTTATGTCATGTGCGTCCTTCTGGCAGGTACGTCACAGTTTCTATGGCGGGCTAATACACGATAACCAGAAGTTTCTCGGGTGCATTCCAAGAGTTTCGGGACTCTTCGATATGGCATTAGTGATGCCCTGCAGAAATAAAACTCCCCTTCATCTCACGAGTGCTTAATGCAGTATTTTAGAAAAGTAACGCCAAGTTATAAAGTGCTGATATCTCACTTGGATGTCTAATATTTGTCGAAAGTTTCCGTAGATGGTTAGGATCTCGAACAATGCTTACAAGTTGTGTACACTAGTGCGTGATGTCAGCTTTATGTTTTGCTACATATTGCCCAACGATCATATTTGGAACTTGATAGTGTGTCATCAGTGGGCTCTTCCATAACAGAAACAGATGTTGGTCGCTCTGAGAGACCACCTGCAGCAGGGATGGTGAACTGTGCTTCAAGATGTACTTCGATGGTTCTGCTACGTATTGGTGCGATATATTGTCAGGCCGCGACGTATGCCAGTGTATGTTGCGAGCCACGAGGAGTTTATAGTATTGACTACCGTCATGTAATGTGTGTTAAATAAATCTATAATATGTCTCTTCTTTATATAGCCGTACTGATTGCTCGCTCATGTGTCAAGATATGTTGTCTATGATTTTCCATCGAGCCATTTCTTATGGGTGGTACAATTTGAATATCGAGCAGTGTTGTATGAATCTGTACCAGCAACTATTTTCATGAGCACCTAAAAATTGAGCAAATAAATTTGAATTGTCAACAAGCTGTTTAAAAAATATTTTATTGGATACGAAGAGCATATCTTAACTTTCGAAATCGGAGTATTGTAACATAGCAGATCTTTATATCTTTATCGAGAGTTCTCCGAATGCAAAGTAACTCGCTCTTAAAAAAATCGTCGATTAGCGTCCTGTAGTCCAATGGTCTGGGGCGCCAACTCAATTCATTACTGAATCCCAGATAAGGTGTATATGTTACCGTTAAAGTGTATAATTCAGTTGTTTCATAGAATACCTAGTTATTTCATGAAATAACTGATCAAGTTTGTTAAAGCGTGTAATAAATTAATAATTCCACACTTTAACTAGTTATTCTATGACATAACTAGGTATTCTATAAATTAACTAATGATAGACAGCTAAAGTGTAAAATAAACAATTTGACTGAATTATACAGCATACGAAATGTTATTTATATAAAGACAATAAAATCATTTGTTACAACAGGGATTACTAAAATGGCATTTGGAATTGCATAGAACATTATTTCTAAAACAAATACATTTTTTGTTGACACACTGCGTTTTATATGGACATTTTTTAAATCACCGACCGGTACCTAAACTTTGAGCTGTAGCAACCGACCGGTACCTAAACTTTGAGCTGTAGCAACCGACCGGTACCTAAACTTTGAGCTGTAGCAACCGACCGGTACCTAAACTTTGAGCTGTAGCAACCGACCGGTACGATTTCTCTATATCCGGCACTTCTTCGATCTGAATTAGTTTTTGTTCACAGACGCTGAACTGGGATCGGGAATATAGCTGTTTTATGCGGCCGTTTCTTGTTCCCAATTGAAAAAATACTTCTTCGGTTATTTTCATGATAACAGCTAAAATAGATCTGGCGTCACCCCTTCCTCTGTCAACTTCAGGTACTGGGATACGCAGTCTCTGTGGGGCTTCATTCTGAAGCCCCACAGAGGCTTCAGAATGAGATTTATCTGGCATTAATTTCATCTTCTTAGCTTGAATTTCCAAACATTCTTTAGAGTTTTCTCTTTCCCTCTGAACATTCAGTTCATTAAAACACAATTTGCAGATCATCTGTACAACTTATTTCCGAAAAATGCATAAATAACAAAACGAAACATAAAAGTTAAACGAAACATAAAAGTTAATGTCATTATTATTATATAACACTTTACAGTGCGTTGAAAATGGTGTGCTATTTCTGACCAGTGGTTCTCACTTTACAGCCTTTTGAATTTGGGATTTATTTACTCGGTTATTTTACACTTTAACGGGGTGTAGATCGTTATTCTATGAAATAAGTAGTTAAACCATAGAATACAAGTGCGTTTTACGCTTTGACTGACTTGATCAGTTATTTTATGAAATAGCTAGGTATTCTAGGAAATAACGGATTTCATACATTAACGGTAACATGTATATATTCCAATTTTGTCCTTATGGCCTCGGTTCTGTTTCCACCTTTGCAACAGCGACACTAAATTAAGAATGGGAGGGGGGGACTCAGTTTAGCTCTAAAGGCCATGGATGGCGCTGCCTTCCAAACAAAAGTGCCTCTAAGCACAGCTTAAAATTTGGTTGAATTGTAAAAAACATTTTAGTGTCACAACATCTGTTTCAATCATTCCTCAAGTGAAACACTTAGTTTTTGATAACAAAATCGGCTTTTAGAAACTATGATCAGAGCCATCTTTAAAATTGGCCAGAGTTAGCAACACTTTCACGTGTCTGGCCAATTTTAAAGAGCACCGAATATAATGTTTCATTCATTATTTAAACTCTTTTTTATTAACAAAACTTAGTTCAAACTTTCCAGAGGAATCAAACTTTTTCTCCATATTTGGATAAACTAAGAGAAATATTTTCTTCATTCTTTGTGTGCTGCGTAATTACTCTGAGATGGAATTCAAACTATGCAAGGCCGTTTGGAAGATAGAAAAAATTATACTCTTTAGAGAAAAAAAAACGGCACACTGAAAAAAATAGATTTGCGACGGTGATTTTTTGCATTGCGTGCATGCATTCTTGAAAACAAGACATACTGTCTTCCCGGAAATGCCTTGAAAAGCCTTGAAACGTACCGACAAAGAATTGCAGAAAAAAATATAGATAATATTGTGTAACATTAAAAAATAAGAACGCAAGTCGCCCTGCAATAGCAAAACAAAAAAGTGATCCAGCTGAGCAAAACAAAGCGAGCCACAGAAATGTTTCGTTGGTCTAAAAAAAAAAACCCCCAAAAAAAACAACAACAACAACGTGCGGAACATAAAAAGACAAACCGTATTTGTTTATTTATTTTGAGAACGTGAAAGAAATAATTATTATCCACAGGAAACTACGTGCAATGTTTACAAACTTTTTGAAATGGAATAATGCAAGATTTTTAAATGTGAAGTAACCGCGTGATGAATGAAAGAAAGAAAAACTTCGGAACTCTTCGAAAAATGAAAACTTACAGAGTACATGAGTACATTTCAGAAGTTTCCGAGCCATCACAAACGAATGGTTTCATGATTACCTAGTACATATGTATAACTGTTAGTAGATAAGTCACCCCGCCAATGGTTTATACTTTTTCTTTCTGGGTGTCCATATTCATACGAGCTACTGCAAAGATAAGAAAGAGCGAGGTTGTTTGTATTTTATAATTTATGTGTGTTTGAATGGATCGTGAAGGGTTTCTCTGAGCGTTCTCTCTCTTCAAGCAAAGTGTCATCTCCTCAGGATGTCAGAGTTTAAAAGCCACAAGTCCCGAAGATCTGGACTCATTACTACGGAAGCGGGTTAAATTTTCCCCCGACATAACGAGTTCGGAACAACAGCTGCAAAGTAACTGATATTAAAATCACACCTATGGGAATGATTTTACAAACTATTTTAGTGTAGTCTGATCTTTGGATAGCGGGTGTGTGCTGGCTGTGATGAGCAAATGCTGTTTGACTATCTACAGGTTGGCTGGTTTATTTATCTTCCTCATTATCCACAAAATAAAAGCGCCGGTGCTAAAAGCTTAAAGCAGAAGGTGTGTGTATAAACTCCAAAATTTTTAATAGCTACTGTATTTGTTTTCCTTTGCATTTATTTGTGCTAGATCTCATAACAGGGTTATGTGGTGTTATTTTCTACCATCATTGTGGATCATTCTTTGTTCATCATATCAAGGTACTGGTTTTTTTCTTTCTTAATATTAAAAAAATATGGTCTAGAATAAATAAAAAAAGCATTTTGTCCAAAGAAAATGTCAGTTCTAACGTGCTTTTTATGAAGACTGAATTTTTTTTAATACTGTTTAAACCCAGGAGGTGTCCTGAACTGCTGTTCATTTAATTTATTGTGATTAATTGTTCGATTACAATATTTCAATATCAAGTAACCTTAACAGTGTACGAGTTTTGTATTTCGGATACATGCTTTTAGTAAATGAACTAAAGCTGAAAAAATATAGAAGATGAAAGACTGACTTATGTGCAACGCACTTAAAGATTATTAAAATAATATTGAGAAACCGAACCACTGGGGATGATCATCAGGTAACCACAAAAGTATTTGCCGTTTTTCGAGGGAGCAAAAGAAACAACTTGTAATGATTGAATTTGTGGAGAGATGGCGTTCCGCCAGCGGTATATAGTCAGCTGAAATCCCAAGATGCCTTGCGTATATGAATCGGATGAGTAAGCAGTTTGGTAGGGGAAAGACGTGCGATTACAATGGCGGTATCAGTGGAGATTACTCGTGGGTGTTTGTTATACGAATTTTAACTCGGCTCGTCTACTGCAGAAACAACTCTTCGCATTTGCTTAGCATTCGGGACAGATGCTGTGAAAGAACGCACAACTCGAAATTGGTTTCGAAAGTTCAGACACCGAGATGAATCCCTTCAAGAAAAAGCCCGGTGTGATCGTTCTGTCAGCCTTGACACAGAAGTCCTGAAAGTAGCTATAGAGCAGAACAGCCAAGAATGCCAGCAACTAGCCCAGTCATTTGGTGTTAATGCTGAAACCGTTCGAAGACATCTGCATTCACTAGGAAAAGCATACAAATTGTCTAAGTGGGTCCCCATGCACTGTCTGTAGTGAACAAACAGCAAAGTATCTCATTTTGTCTTGCATTGCTGCCTCACTATGACAAGGAATCATTTTTGGACAGGCTACTCACATGTGATGAGAAGTGGATCCAGTACAGCACCCAAAATATTCCAGAAATTGGTTGTCCACCAGTGACTCAATTCCTCAAACATAGAAACCAGCACTGCATCCGCGTAAAGGTATGCTGTGTGTGTGGTGGACAGAACGTGGTGTTATTTATTATGAACTTTTGCAAAGCGGTCAAACGATCACTGCTGCAGTGTACTGTGAACAACTGAAACGTGTGCATGAGGACCTGAAAAAGAAGGAAGCAGCGCTTCCTTCTTTTTCAGCTGGTTTCAACAGAAATCAACAGAAAGGGAGTTCTGCTCCTTCAAGATAATGCTCGTGCCCACTCCGCTTCATTGACCAGAAACACTCTCAAAGGACTTGGGTGGGAGCTTTTATATCATCTGGCTTGCTCAATAGATGTCTCTCCTTCAGACTATCACATCTTTCTTTCACACGACAATCATTTGCGTGGACACGACTTCTCCAACTTTGATGAGGCCCTGCGATAAAATAAGGTCATAAAATGGGCAAGAGCTCCATAGGAAGATAGAATCGCAATGGGTGGAGAAATAGAGAAACAACACTCTCCCAAGTTTTCGTTAAATGTCTCAATGAAGAGCAGATTTCTAATGATTGGAACAATGTGCTACAATGTTCCTGCTACATAAGAAAAAGGGACACTGAAGACCTCAAGAATTACAGACCCTTCAGTCTCCTATCAGTTGCTTACAAAATCTTCACTACGGTACTATCGCATCGCTTGAAAGAAACATTGGATTTGACTTAGCCAAAAGAACAAGATGGATTCAGAAGCAGCTACAGTTCATATCCATGTACTGAAAAAATTAACAGAAAGAATAAAAGAATACAAACTCCCATTATGTATGGCTTTTATTCAATGAAAATTCTTTTGATTCTGTGAAACCATCAGCAGTTTTAATGTCTCTGAAATCCTGTGGTACTGTAGGTACATACATAAACATTTTTAATAATATCTATTAAAATGCAAGCGCAAAGGTAAGACTATTCAAGGACACTACCCTTATAAAAATTGGAAAGGGAGTGAGACAAGGTAACACCATATCTCAGAAACTCTTCAATGCCACATAGCAGAAGGTCTTTGCATTGTTGAACTGGAAAGACAAAGGTAAGAAAATTGTCCTCCTCGGTTCTCGGGTATCACGTGTGATACAATACTTTCACAATTGAAAAAAGTTCGATGGCAGAAAATCTTCCAGGATCGGTTGTATCACACGCAAACTATGTAAAAATACGTTGTTAAATTTGCTCTTATCATCAGTACAAGGGATTGTATGAGCCAAGAGAACAAGATGGATGTCAGAAGCATGATGGTGCACAAGTAGAGTTTTTTTCCAGTGTCAGTACACCTCCACATGGGCGCCATTTGTGGCCCAGGGGACATCTAAGCAATATTCGATTTCCCGCCATTTTTGTTTAACATCTCAGCAGAGACAGAACCAATGACATCCGTTATTCTGCTCTTCAACGTCTCGACATCCAGAACATTGCTAGAGTAAACTTGGTCTTTCACATAACCTCACAGGAAAAAGTCTAGAGGGGTTATGTCAGGCGATCGAGGTGGCCAAATCATGGGACCGTCGCGGCCAATCCATCTGTCCGGAAATGTGACATTCAGGAATTCACGAACCATTATTGGCCAATGTGGTGGGCCTTGTTGGAAGAAAATAACCGAAGGTTAGAGTGCATGCAACTGAGGTGCTACAAAAAGTTCCAGCATGTCCAGGTACACGTTTTATGTTATTGTGGGCTCTGTAAAAAAGAAGGGTCCGATGATTCTGTCATGCATCAGGCCGCACCATACCTTCACTTTCGGGCTAGCCCTCTGTTGTTCGATGACATAATGGGGATTTTCTGATCCCCAGATCCGCACATTGTGCCTATTTACTGTACCAGAGACGTGGAATATGGCTTCATCTGAGAAACAGACGCTCTGCTTATAATCACTATCATGAGCTATGCGTTGCAACATCTCCGTCGCAAATACAGCACGGCGAGGCCGGTCATCAGGCGGAAGAGCTTGTACGATCTGTACCTTATAAGCATACAGATGAAGATGTTTGGGTAAAATTTTGTGAACCGTGGCACGGGAATCCCAGTTTCCAGTGAAGCACGACGAATAGATTTCCTGGGGGTTTGCAGAAATGTCTCCTGAACAGCTGCAGCTGTCTCTTGTGTAACCGGTGGTCTGCCCGCTCGGGGAGATCGCCAACACTACCCGTCGCTTTAAACTTTTCATACCAAGCTTTTATGCTTTTTTGGTCCGGTGGTGATCGTCTGTACTGTTTTCTGAAATGAAGCTGGACAGTAACCGCCGATTTGGTCTCATGGAACGACAACACGCACGCCGCTTTTTCTTGCATGGAAGCCATTATCGATGAAACGCTCCTCTTATTCAGCAGTAGCGCTCATCTAAAGAATAGAAAAACACTTTATGAGTGCTGCAATATTATTTTGCCAACCATTTCATTTTAACTTTCATATATTTTTTATATTAATTTTTGTAATGTGAGAAAGACTTTATGGACACCCTCTATTTTTGCAACACTCTATTTTGCAACACTTCTATTTTTTGCAACACTGCGATTTTCAGAAATTGAACAGGATAAATTCTCTCGACATGTTGCCACATCAGCTCAGTCAATTGCCAAAATCAGAAAGAGTCACCTCTTCTAGTTTAGGGTTACTGACTCCAGGAAAGGAAGAGAACCGGAGAAACACACAGTACTAGTCTTATTTGGGAGTTCAATCTAGGATAGCAATGCAAAGGAATCAGCGTCCTAACGCCCAACACAAGGTGAAAAGCCGTTTTTGTCATAGACATTAGAACTTCCTGCACTTTTTCGAATGCCTGAATTTTTCATGCGAGCACATCCTTATGTATTTCAAATATGAGATTTTTACGTTTCTCGAATTTATAAATAACTTCCTATCATAAATCACGAAGACAATGCGCATTTGTGAAACCGTTACCTAAAACGGTTTCCTGAAGGCAAGTGATAAAAGAAAACTATCCATCCAGGAAGAAAAAATGAATAAATAGTTTTAAAAAATCACAAATAAAAGAAGTGTAGGTCAGTGTGGAAAAAACCTAAATGAAAGCAACTGTTCTTTGAAGGTCAACAAGTCAGGTAAAATACGGACAAGAAAAAAATTTAAAAAAAGTGTACGCATCTTCAATTTGACATTGTATTCTTTCCAAACAAACGTACTAAGCCGGCCGCTGTGGTACATACGAGACAAAAGGTCCGATACAGAAAAGCAGTCGCAACCGTGTCGATTAAAATATAAATCAACACTGAATTCTTTCAAACTGTCACGTTAGCGTAACAGATGGGTCTGTGGGACAACACGGTGTTCAAAACTGTTTCAGATTTTGAAAAAGGAAGAAGCGCAGTTGCATAAACTAATTGTTTTTTTCTTTTTTGCGAAATGCTCGTATGAAAACATCGCGTGCCAACGACAAAGCGAAGATACCTCGTTAAAGCAATGCTTTCCCTTTTCAGCCACTCATGCTTTGCAATGTCCATTGTTTGCGAAGAATAAGAAACTTGTGTTTGGCGATTTGTTTCGACCTCGCGGCCACTTAATTCGCAGAACCTGTTGAATTTGAGCGGAATGAAATTGAAAAAGAAAAGATAGGAAAGAACGGAACAGCAATTCATAATGCAAAACAATTTAGAAAGGGAAATGATCAATAGTTTGATGACAAGCACCAAGCTACATTAAAAAAGAATGTTCACAGTCAGTTTGAGAATACAATGTCATTGCCAGTTTTCATCAAACATTAACATTCTGCGTCTTGTGGAGATTTCCCGAAGGTTATGCGAAATGTGCTGTTTAAACTACTTATATTTACTGTTCTCCTCATCTAATAGCCGCGCAAAATAATTTTTTGTGCCAAAAAATAATTTTAGAAATAACAACACGCACACATAAAAAAGCAAGTAAATAAATAAATAAATAAAAATATGTTTTAGAAGAAAAGGAAATACTCCGAAGCAGCAAATCTGCGTCATCCAGACCTGGGATATGAGGACTTTTAAGCGAAGAGCCTTCTGACGACAATACACAGGATACATAAATAATTTGAGTTGTAAGAGTCAGGAAAATGCAGCTGATTCGAAAAGAATATTTTAATAACAATAAAGAAATACCTTAATAATAATTTATTTTCGTGAAGTGGAATAATATTTTCATACAAATAAGAAAAAAAGAAAATCGAAACAGCAATTGCCGTCATCTAGACTGACTTTTTTTTTAATCCTACTGTCGGGATCCCAACTTTAGCTTGCAGTAATTTTTTTTGTATATTTTGATATTTTCCCATACATTACTTTACTTCATAGCTTAAAATAAACACGTGGAATAACTTGGTTCAAAGATACTCTTATGAACTTACAAAAGTTTTATGTTTGTTGTTGATAGAACTGAGTAGGAGGTCCTGTGTAAAAATCAGAGCCATGAGTCTAGGTAAGACACTCCCCTACCTTTTTTTTAATGGTGTTAAATAGCTAATAAAAGTTTCAGCAAGGAATACAGTGGACATTTGATATTGCCCCACGAGGAAGACTTCCAGGTATTGCACCAAGCACGGTAGGTGGACGGAGAGGAATGCATGAAAATGCAGCTTAGGCGAGTAATGACGCTCTTTATGTGGGGAAACAAAAAAAAAAAAAAAAAAAAACGATCGGCAGCTATCTGTTCTAATGGTTCTCCTCTAGTAGTGTAGGCTTGTAAGATATACACTGAAGAGGCAAAACACTATGACCACGTTTCTAATATGATTTTAGTCCTCCGCATGCTGCCAAAAAAGCTCTTACCAGGTGAGGCATAGACGCTATAAGATTTCTAAAGGAGTCTTGTGGTATCTAGCACCTACACATTTCCAGCAGATTCTTTAATCTTCGTAAGTTACGTGGTTGAGCCGCTGCCGACCGGGTTTGCTGTGTCATCACAAACCACAAATGCGCGACTGGATTGATGTCTGGGGAATTTGGAGGTAATATCTGGAAGATTTCCCCATGCTTCGCGATTCATTCTTGAATAATCCTGGCAGTGTGGCATGGTGCTTATCCCTCTGAAAGAAGGCACTACTAAAGGATAACACCATTTTCATGAAAAGATATACCTGGTCTGCAATGATGTTTAGTTAGGTGTTAGACGTCATAGTTTAGTGCAAATGAATGACTGGACTGAGCGTTTTGCAGCAAAACATTGCCCAAAGCATTACACTTCCTCCACCGCCTTGTTTTCGTCCCACGGTGCAGCCTATTGCCAACACTTCCTCAGGTAAACGACTCACACGTATCCGGCCGTCCATATGGTACAACAGGAAACGAGATTCATCAGACCAGGCGACCTTCTTCCAATCATCCAAGGTCTAGTTTTGTTGCTCGCGTGCCCATTGTAGGCACTTTCGACAGTTAACCGAGGTTAGCATGGGCACTCGGAGTGGCCTGTGGCTACGCAGCCCCATTTTCAGCAATGTTCGATGTACTTTGTGTTGTGACACCTAACTCCCATCATCAGCATTCAAATTACTGGATAGTTGTGTCACAGTATCCTTTCTGTTGGCTCGTACGATATGGGATAGTCTTTGCTCACATCTAGCATCGATGAGCCGTGGTCAGCCCCCACCTTGCCGGTGGTTCGTAATTTTTTCTTCCTCGGACCGCGTTTTGGAGGTACTAACCTCGGCTGACCGTGAGCACCACACAAGCCTTATCATCTCAAAAAGGCTGTGACGCGGTCGCCTAGTCATTACAATTTGGCTTTTGTCTGACTTTTCCATCTGAAGAACAAGGAAAACACTGATTAAAATAGCTCAGTATCATGTGTTATTTATACCGTTCAATGACTTTCACACGATCCCCGTCGTTAACCCGAAGTTACTTTTATTTGCATAAAGACGCGTTGGTCATAATGTTTTGGCTCTCCGTTGTACATGAATGTGTGTGTGTGTGTGTGTGTGCGCGCGCGCGCGCGCGCACGCGCGTGTATAAATAAATTATCTGAATTCTACAAAAGTCTGGTTTGTTCCGGAAGGCCATCTTAAACAAAAGAATTAAACTGTCGTCATCCGAAGAAAAAAACGGAAAGAACGTGACCTGCCACAAATTATAACTGCCAAGTTTGGTGTTATCATCTTCAGCAGATAGCACAGAGAAGACTGACTACCTTATAACAGTTCGTGGGGAATTGCAAATACTAAATTTGAAACGAATAAGAACGGAATACATGGGAAAAGGTCGGAAGCCACTCATCAGGGAAAGACTCCCCCGATCATCCCCTATAAACCTAACCAAGATTCATGAACTATGCCGTTCCCCCATGTATTCTGTTCTGATTCGTTTCAAGTTTAGTATTTACAATTCTGAAGTGTTCTGCTTACTATGTGTTTTTATTTTGCTTATATTTACTTGACCACTGGCTTCCTTGCTTTGAATTTCAGTCTAATGTCTGGTAGTATGGTACCTTTTTGGTCTTCACTTGTGAAAGAGATTTATTTTTAAATTGGTGTTGTGTATGGAATCTGTTTGTGTTTCTTTTGGAAGAATGTAATGAAATATATACTGTCCTTGGTTCCTGCAGCTTTGCGAGGAATTGGGTCGAGTTTCAAGTACATTCGATAATATGATTTCAATGCATTCGGATTTTTTTAATTCTTCTTTTTTATCAATCTTGCACATATATTCCGATTTCTTGTAATCGTAAAATAGCTTTGATTTAAATTATGATTCATGAGCAGACTAGTCCAATTACTCGGACGTTAGTATTACTGTCACTATTTAATAGCCGAGGTACCGTAATTGCACTTAATAGCCAACGATGCTTCCGAACTGGTGTGTGCACGGCACGAATTCTTTATTAAAACCAGCATGCTATTTTCTATCTTTCTTTTCCTCCAGAAATTTTTTCAAGCAGTTTTCTTGATATTTTTATCCCCTTCCCCACTCGTTTATACTCTCAGCCACAATAAAACTTTTTAGCATATATTTCCTGGAAGTAAATGATCTTTCTTTAAAAAATCCCCATGGGCGGAAGCTTCGACCTATTTATGGTCATACACTGATAAGCCATTACATTATGACCACCAAACTGATAAGCCGTAGGACCCTCTTTAGCCCGTAAAACAACGGCCACTCGGCGAGGCATTGATTCGATGAGGTGGCGATAGATATCCTGGGGTATCTGGTACCATAATGTCAACCGTAGGTCCTCCAGTTCCCGTACCTTTCGGGGTGGTGGTGATTTAGCGTGACCCCGCTTTTCCAGGTCGAACCACAATTGTTCGATTAGGTTCATGTCAGGTGAGTTTGGAGGCCAGGATATTAACAGAAAGTCACCAGCATGTTCCTCGAACGACTCCTTGACGATTCTGGCAAGGTGTCATGGCGCATTATCCTGTTGATAATGGCCATCACCAGCAGAGAACACAGTTGCCATGAATGGGTGAACTTGGTCTGCAACGATGCTCAGATATCTAACAGCTGTCAGAGATTGTGCTATTGGGATACTGGGGCCTAAAGTGTCCCAAAAAAACATTGCCCACAGCATAACACCGCCGCAGCTGGCCTGTTTTTTCCTTACAGTGCATTCAAGTGCCACAGCCTCCGTTCGTAATCGGCGTATTCGCGCTCGGCCGTCTACGTGATGCACCAAGAATCTTGATTCGTCAGACCAGGCCACTTTCTTCCAATCATCCACGGTCCAACGATGATCTTGGGCCCATTTCATGCGCTGCTGGCGATGACGTGCAGTGAGCATAGCGACCCGGCTGGGTCTTCGGCTACGCAGGCCCATGCGCAGAAGGCTGCGATGAACTGTGTGCTGTAGCACATTGTCCTGATCTCCACTGTTGTAGCTGCGGGTGATTTGTCGCACTGTGGCCCCGCGTTCGCTGTGAACAATGGGCGACAGCCTCCGCTCCCCCTGGCATCAATGATCTGAGGATGACACACGGCTAGGCGACGGTTCTTCGTTTGGCCATCTGTGCACCACTTTTGATACGTACTCACTACATCAGCACGTGAACAACCCACAAGCTGCGTCGTTTCTGAGATAGTAGTCCGAGGAGCCTTGCCATCACAATTTGTCCTTTATCAAACTCTGATAAATCGGTAGCTTTTCCCATTATGACTCCGAACACTCTACTGAGCGAAAGCCGGTCCTCGGGTTGTAGATATACTGCTCTGTGAACTTCATCTGCACCACCGTTCGGTCTCTAGGCGCGCTCATTCTCTAGGCTAGGGGTTGTCATAATGTAATGGCTCTTCGGTGTACATCATGGACATGAAATCCGACTTCTTGTGACTTGTAATCAACTCTTCCTTTGCTCATTTGAAGCTCATGTTTATATTTTTAGGTAGAAAAAAGTCATTTTAAATTTCTTCTACCCTACAGAAATGAAACTACTCTGCACATTTAGGTTCTCTTTTAGTAAATCTTATGCGAAGAAACTCCAATTACAGAAGACGAAATTTTGTTTCCAGCTCAGTTTTTAGACTAAACTCTTGGCTTTCAAACCATTCTCAGGTATGCAATGTTCCATCATTTCGTATTCTGCCAGTTGAGCGCTTTCCCGTTTTCTTCCTTTTTTTTTTTTTTAGCAAACTTTCCACCATTTCTGTTTTGCAGCATGTATGCTATTTTCGTGCTGATTTATTTCCTAAGGGAAACAGCTCCAGGAGACTACGAGAATGTGTTCCAAGCCAAATAGGCACGTGCTCGTTACCTGATGCATTCCCAAACCACAAAGCTAACCGGAGGCCCAATGGAAAAAGCTTGTGTGTAGTGTCACCTGACTCTTCTGTACATATCCACTCGGTAACGAACATTACATACACATTCACTCTACGCTTCTATTATGTCAGTTCATTTTGACATCCGTTTCATCTATACAATTTTTTGTAATTTCATGAGGTACAAACTTTTGTGGTGCGCACAGCTTGATTTAACTTCGTCAATGCAGTCGAGTACACGACTGACATTGGTCACACTCAAAAGTACGCCGTTGTATTATGTGTGAATCTGCGCGAACAAAAATACAATATTATTTTTCAACATCGAACCTCTGTCTTCCAGGGATTATAATGAAAATGTTTTGGTAATTTTATTCATATGTTAATATTCTGTGTACTTTGTTCTGTGTGATACCTCATTATTTTTTCTTTTTGCAGAATGAGATCAAGAGGACCCGCACTCGAAGAGGTGAGTTCGATGAGTTAAAGAACTATACGGTGGTATTTATATAGGTATTACAATCCCCCCCCCCCCACCACGCACACTAAACAATTTAAAATAGTTCTTCTCTTTATAGACAGAACTCATATTGTTTAGTGAAATGATTCATTCCGCACATTGTATGAGCCGAATAACACATTATTTTCAATCAGAATGACATGTACGCAGATTTAGGGTTTTAGTGGATTAGCATCGCATACTGCTTCTGTTACACGTCATTTTATGATTACAGACATATCTATCGCATAAGAGGAAATGTTTAGTAAAATTTACAAGAAAGGTTTTTCTTTTGGATGTTGCATACGTAGTTTACTTTTACCTTTCATGAACACTGCCAGGAGAATTTACTTTAGAGTTTGCAAATGTTGGGATCCTGAGGAAATTAGTTGTTACTCTGAAGGATGTTCGCATTATGTGATTTTGGATGAAAAGTTGAAGTATTTTGGCAGTTGTTTTCTCAGTGAAGTTGCTATTTCTAAATTAAACGCTTGAGTTCTCCTCACAGTTGATGATAAAGACTTTGAATTTTACCCCATCGAATAATTTTGTCTACTGAAGAAACTGCGGTGGGAACTTCTAGAAAGTTTGCACAGAGATTCCGTCCAGAAAACGGAATCTTCTTGATTTAAATTTTTACGATTGGGTGCTTGTGCATGCTGTATTGTAAAAAAATATTTATAGGTTTAATTTTTTAGTAGTTTTCATTCAAAGTGAGTTGCCTCGGTATATGTAAGAGCCGCAACCTCAGTAGGATTCTCAGCCGGGAATTCCCCAAATTGGGTGGCCATCAGCTCACTATTAGAGAAGACAAAAACCATTGTGGTAATCTCCAGAAACGGCTCAAGATCTCCAGGGGCGATTTTCGGGCACCCACACACGCTAACGTTCGGGAGGAGGTCTAGAAAAACCCTGAATTGGATGGGTGGCCACAGAAATCGAACCCTCAATTCTCGTTACCATATAAACACGATGAGCCAACTGCACCACGCCTATGGTGGATTACAAGAGTTGCAAAGAAAAAAAAATGTGTTGCTGAAATTTGTGTCATCTACGAAGTGTTCGGCCATAAAAGTGACAGGCGTCTGTCTTATATATAAGCCTTGAAGAAAAGGAAGAAAACTTTCTGCTGAACGTATTTATGCTTCACTTTCCGTTCGTATATTGGAGAGTGTAGTGCGTGGGAAACCCTGGGCAGCTCGATATCACTGAGTATTGAAAAATCAGTCACTTATGTTCTCGTGATGACTAAATACACCCCTATTGACTGTTAACGAGACATAGAGAGTACAGCTATAAAGCCTTTCTGCTAAGTGAAGAAAACAGATATTTTCTACAAAACTATCCTTGTGGAAATGTATTTCTTTTCTAGAAGAAGTTAAATTCGGCAAAATATTTATGTCTCAAAGAATGGGTTGTCCGCCCCAGTGTCCACGAAGGGAGAAGCTCACGTTCATCGCTAATGGTACTATAATAGTTGAGACCAGGTTCAAATCTGGGATGAGATAAGAACAAATTCAGAACTCTAACCCGGCTCTAACTCTGATTGCTATGGCGCCAGTGCTGTCATTTCCCAGAAACCAGTGGACCCAGTTAGGAACCAGAGACCTCTAATGGAGGTTGTTAGTCTTCCCCGGAATGCCTGGGTGAGAAGATCCCTTGTTTATAGGATATTTTTTTCGTTATAAACAAATCCAGTTTGATTCTTCAAGAGACTTTGCCTACTGTCTTCAGTTTGCGTGAAAAAAATCAGTCCATTTAAAGAAAAAAGAAATTTGTATAGCAAAAGCTGGAATATAAATGTTAAATGTCTCTTCTTTCCCCGAATTAAAAACAATATTGCACCGTAATTTTCATTCGTAAACAGCGGAAAGTAAATTTTCAAGTGTTCGATGACTGCTGTCCTTAGATGCAAATAAGGAAGCAATGCAATTCCCTAAAAATAATGTACACAGCTCTATTTTTTGAAGGATAAATCAGATAAGAAAATGTGTCAGAACTTAGAATGCAAATTAAATTAATGAAAATATTACAAACAACGAATGAAATATTTAATTTTTAAGTGAGTGAAATATTAAACACTAAAGAAATTGAAGCCTGTGAAAATTATAATTCAAATCAAAATATATATTTTATCTGAACACCATTTCTAATATATATTTGTGATAGCTCAGATTAACAAGAGTGATCGTAAACAGTGGTGGCACGCAGTTAATGTAAGCAGCAGAACCTCCTGTTGTTCTACAGAGGATTGGAAAATAGGAACTTAATCACAGGATTTGGTCATGTGTTATCGTTCTGAGTTTTCTTTCTTCTTGAAATCATGACGCTGAAGTTAGACGAATTTTTTGTCTTTGTTCTTTTTCAATTTTTCTGCACAATTAGAACAGAAAACAGAGAAGTAACCAACATCAAATTCTCTAGACAATGATTAAATAGGTGATGCCTTCCTGTATAGTATTTTACCCTTCAAGCGGTTGATGTACCTGAACCAAAAGTTGCCCAAATCTTCCTGCGCTTCTCAAACAGAAGTGTTCTCATAGTGACCATGTTATACGAACGCTACGACAAAACAATTCCTTTTCCTCTTTCATGTCAGGAGTATCGACTATAAATCTGTCGCTGGTTGTAAGTGCTCCCTTACAGTCCTTAGTCTCACACTATATAGTCGGACATCCTAATAGTCCTTTATTCTCTGTTCCATCACCCAAAGAATGATTCCAAGGAGTACTCCCTGGACATGGACATCATGCCGCAGTATAGAAACAAGTTATTCAAACATATTTTCTCTTCTTAGGTTCGTCGACCTTTTTATAGCATTCTGAGCGGAAAAGATAATCAAACAAGAAGGATTGAGGATAATCATACCCCCAAATGACCACTTAGAATGACAAACCTAAGGTATTAGGTGTACAAATAAGTTTTAAAGCATTTTTTGGGTGACGTATACCGCTAATTTACATATCCGACATTCTCTCCCGCGTTGTTCTCATGCGACCCTAACTAGTCCAGAGTATAAAATGGGACACAGAAGTTTGCCCAACAGTCAAACGCATGTGCGCATCGGTAGGTGAAAGATGTCAAGCGATACATCATTTATTCGACACTGCATTGGTTACGAATTTCACCAAAGAAAAATTTCTGCAAAGCATTTGCATCGATCTGTTCTATTCTGGGGGAGGATATTGTATCTAAAAGCGCGTGGGAGTTTTGGTTTAGACGGTTTAAAGCAGGTGATTTTGATGTTAGGATTCGAGAACGTAGCGGTGCCCTGCAGAAGGTTGCACATGAGGAACTGCAATCATTTCTGGATAAAGATGCTTCTCAAACGCAAAAAGAACTAGCTGAATAACTGGGGGTAAGTCAACAAACCATTTACAATCGTTTACGCGCAATGGGAAAGATTCAGAAGGAAGGAAAATGGGTGCCACATGACCTGAGTCAGAGGAACAAGGATGAGCGTGTCATGAAGTGTTTGAATCTGTTGAATAAACAACACAGAAAGTATTTCCTGTGGAAAAACGTTACGGGTGATGAAAAGTGGATATGATACAACAATCCCAAACGCAAAAAAAAAAAAAAAAAACACCGGGTAGACCCGGTGAAGCAACGACTTCGACACCGAAACGCAATATTCACTCCAAGAAAGTTCTGCTGTGCATCTGGTGGGACATGAAGGGTGTGCTCTATTATGAACTACTGGAACAGGGTCAAACTGTTACTTCTGATTGCTACAAGCAACAATTGCTGCGATTGAACCAGGAAATCTGTCGAAACTTCCATTCACAGGCAAAGGATTGCATCCCGTGAAATTACCGCATGACAACCTTAGGCCGCTTGTTGCGAACTCGGTCAAAGAAACGTTATTGAAGCTTGGCTGGGGAGTTGTGAAGCACCCGGCGTATAGTCCCGACATTACCCTTTCAGACTATCATTTATTCTGATCGATGCAACATGGCTTGTCTGCTGTATGGTTCCGGATATGTGACGAAGTGCAAAAATGGGTTGACGACTTCATCGTGTCACACGACGAAGTATTCTTCATGACTGGAATCCGTTGGCAGTCCGACCGATGGCGAAAGATGTTAGATAATGACGGCGCATATTTTGATTCGTAAAGGTATTGTTGTTTTCTCTCAAACTACACGTTGCTTTGTCTTAAAACGCTTTAAAACTTATTTGTACACCTAATTAAAGCGACGTTTTCCAATGCGCAGGTTCACTTGTTTCTGTTGCGTTCGGTCCACTTCTTGTACAGCGAATATATTCGTTCGAGCTGATTTCAGCATATGTTGTTAACCCCGAGTTAATTCGTTCCAGCCGGTTAAAGGGTTAAGCTATCTGTCGCTATCAAGAAGTCACTTAACTCTAAATGCTTAAACTCTAGCACTTCAAAGAATAACTTAACGGTCCGGATACGAGAAGCTAAATAATGAAACTTGCAGCTTTAATGAGGAATCGTCTTTTATTCTGCCTTAAATTTCTGATTTACACTTCCAGTTGTACTTAAACATTCTATAACAATTAAATATAACATAGCTAAATTTATTTAATATAATTAAATTTAACAATAAAATACACATGATACTGTAACTTAATTAAATATTTTTTATTTAGGAGTTCAACGACCACCGTAAGCTAGACTATCTACCAACAAGTAATTGGGCACCTGTGATAGCAAAGGAAAACGAAGTTTATTCTCCTTCAATAGTTGGTGGAGCCTCCACGAGCGGCGATTACAGCTGCGACCCTCCGGGGCATACTCTCAACCAGGCGTTGTACGACGGCTAGCGGAATTTTCTTCCCCTCGGCTTGGAGAAGACAGGTCAGTTGCTTCACCGATTTCGGACGGTGGGGGCACCCCTTAAGTCGACGCTCCAACTCGTTCCAGAGGTGCTCGATAGGGTTAAGGTCCGGGCTCTGCGCAGGCCAGTCCATTCGATTAACCCCATTGTCACCATACCAAGCCATGGTGGACCTCGCAACATGACAGGTGGCATTGTCATCCTGAAAGTAACATGGGTCCACCCCGTAAAACTGCCACAACGTAGGAAGCGCATGGTCATCCAAAATGGTGCAGTAGGTCTCAGCGTTGAGTCTACCAGGAACTGCGACCAAGGGTACCGTGCCAACCAGGAGAAACACCCCCATAACATAATTCCACCGCCGCCGAACTTCACAGTTGGCACATTACATTCCGGCAGGAGGCGTTCTCCAGGCAGACGCCAAACCCAGACCCTGCTATCCGAACGGTAGAGGATGAACCTTGATTCGTCGCTCCAGAGAACCTGTTTCCACTGTTAAACGGTCTACTGTCGACGTTCTTTGAATTACGTTAGCCGAGCAGCGCTATTGGACTTGGTGATCAAAAGCTTGTGGGCGGCAGCACGTCCATGATAACCGAGAAGATGGGCTTCCTTACGGATGGTATTCATCGAAAGAACACTCCCGGATGGCTGTTGAAATTCCTCGCGGATGTGGCCCATCGATTCGGTGCGGTTCTTCCGAATTTCTCTGGCCAGCACCCGTCGGTCTCCAACTCCCAGTTTTGTGGGTCTGTCGGGTCGGGGCACATTCCGATAACCACCTCTCATCTTCCACTTGCCAGTCTCGTAGGCCACTGTCGATTTTGGGTACTTCAACTCGCTGGATATGTCACGTATGGATCGGCCATTTCTGTGATACCCGACGATTACACCTTTCTCGAAATCAGAGAGCTCCGAACTGCGTTGTATCTTGCATGCGACTGGTTGCGTTGTTGTTTCCCACACGATATTTAACGGCGGCGGCCGTGACGTGTATCAGGGCCGCAGATATCGTCAATTTCAGGGGTGTCCAATTACTTGTTGGTAGATAGTGTATATGCAGTCGCATGTTCCTAGTTTAGGGTCACTGGTTCCAAAGAAGGGGGATTGTCAGTACTGTAAACCAAACGCAGCATCCATACCTCCCGAGATTCGGCCACATACCCACCTCGGGAGAATGGTCAGAAGCCAGTGATTAGATCATTGCGCCACCGGGGCGGGTGTATTTAAGTGTAATGTAATTAAATTTAACACACAGTATAATTAAATAAAACATTCTGACATCACAAATCCAACGTTGACAGCTTAAACCATAACATCATTACTAGGAAAAACTTGAATTATAACACTAGTAGAATCATTTACATTAGCTGGTAATGCTCTGTAGATAGATTAGCTCGTGTTATTTCTCTATTACGCCGAAAGCGTAGTTTTGTTTACTTCCTGACTACATACCCTTGAGTTCCAAACCTAAAGACGAACGCTGTTTCGAATGGTAACGACACAAAATCGGACGCAACAGCTTGTGGCAATTTGCATAACTGAGGACGTTCATTAGACAGCCGGTGCACATGCAAAATGGCGAATCGTGTGGACAGGGATCACGTGGTATCACTTAAATGAATAAAAGAGAAAAGAACGCTGTACGCGAAATGTGTTTGAAAGAAAATCTGGACGTATAGGCATGAAGGTACGAACGAGTAATTTACCTTATGTCTCAAAGACATCATCTAGGTCATTTCACGCAGGGGAGAAATATTGGGAAGCTGGAAGATGGCCGCCGAGTGATGCTGCCAGGAAGTTTGAAATCGCGCGCTTGGTGGGGTATGTCAGGTGGTCGCCCGCGCTCTACTGCGACGGATGAAGACAGAGTTTTAATTGTAACAGCAAAACGTAATCGCTGCACCACGGTTGGCCAGCTTGTAAGTCGCCTTCATTCCAGTACAAATCGCCTCCATTCCAGTACAGGAACGCGGATATCCTGTCAAACTGTGGCAAGACATATAAGGCTATGTGCCCGAGGGCCTGTAGTTTGCGTCCCTCTATTCAGAGCTCAACGTAGCGTACATTTTCAGTGGGGTCGTATCCACAGAAATAGGACACGTCATCAATGGGCCAATGTACTATTCACAGATGAGAGTCGTTTCAGTCTGTCCTCGGTTTCTAGACATCAGTTGATTTGGAATGAAAGTGGTACTGCGTACCAGGGCGAAAGTGTGCAGGAAAGGGGCAGATACGGCGGTGCTGGGATCATGGTGTAGGACAACATCATGATTTATGGACGCACCGAGCTACAGATGCTGGAAATAGGACTATGACCGGCGAACGATAGTGCGATGAAGTTCTTCTAGGTCACGTTCGATTATTCCGTGGTGCTGTAGGCGAAGACTTCCTTTTCATGGATCGTACGAGAGCAGTGCAGACACTTCAGGAGACCGAGTATATTCATGGCATCGACTGGCCAGCACGCTCTTCAAACCTCAATCCCATCGAATACGTCTGGGACGCAATGGGGGAGACGCATTGGTGCTCGAAACCCCCTCCAGAAAGCAAACAGGGCCTTATCTGTGCTCTGAGGGAGGAGTAGGCCAATTCGCCTCAGGAATTTCTGGATCACTTAGTGCTCAGCATGCCACGGCAATGTGAGAGCTGCATCGCAGTTTGGGGTGGACATATTCCATAATGAAATGTCTTTCCGCCTGGTTTTCTGTAAACACTGTACATCAATTTTCCAACTACAGTATGTCCATCCGAAATTTGTAACTTTTGCGTAAACATTTATTACAATGTAATTTGTGCGTCATTTATAAACAATTTTTGTCTTTTCATGAGCCCGTATGCTGGCATAATAATTATTTTCCTATTTTCCCGTGTTCATGTATTGTTTTTCTTATACAGGTAAAAATGTTGTCCGTCTTTAGGTTTTGGACAGCGGTGGGTCCCCCCCCCACCCCTGCGCTGACCACTGATTAGCCAAAACATTAACATAATATGATGTAGGTCCTCCTCTCGCCGCCAAAAAAACTTTCATCCGATGAGCATAAATTCAACGAGATGTTGGTATGTGTCTCTTCATGTTTGGTACCATGACCACAACACAAGATCCTGCAGTTCGCGTAAATCACGTGGTTGGTGTGATACTGCTGGTACCCCGTTTCTCGAACTCACAAATCCTCCATTGGATTCCTGTCCGGAGAATTTGGGGGCCATGACAATAAATGAAACTTCATGTTCTTGGAACAATTCCAGAACCTGCTTCACTATATGACATGGAACATTGTCTTTCTGAAAGACGCCATCTGCTCCATGGAATACAGTCACCTTGGTCAACCACGATGTTCAGGTACGTGACAGCTACCAAAGTTCGCTCTACAAGGATAATGGGTCCAAGTGTTACCCAAGAAAATATTTCACAAACCACTACACTCCTTTCAGCCGCCTGGATTCGTCCCACAATGTATCAAGGTGAGGCTTCCTTGGATAACTGTCGCACACGAGCTCGTTCGTCTACATGGTGAAACAGAAAACGAGATTCGTCTGACCATGAGACCTCTTCCAGTCTTTTATGGTTTAATGTCGATTACGTACCCACTGCAAATGTTGACCACGGTGCACAGCTGTAAGCATAGGCACACGAATGAGTCTGCGGCTGCAGAGACCCACATCCGCGAGCGTTCGATGAACTGTGAGTTCGAACACATTGGACACAACTGAAATTCAGCACAATTGAAATGATGAGTAATGTCGACCACAGTAGCCCTCCTGTTGCTGCGGACAAGACGAGATAGTCTGCGCTGACCTCTGGCATCAATGAGGCGTGGCCTGTCCATGCCTTACTGATGGCTCAAAGTGTCACCTGTTTCGGACCATCTTTGACAGGTACTAACTACTCCATAACTACTCCGTAGCAAGATCAGCCTACCGACGTCGCTGTTTCGGAGATGATTTTACCAAATTGTCTTGACATAACGATATCGCGTTTGTCAAAATTAGATAAATCCTGTGCTTTTCCCACGTTGAGACGGAACGAAAAACTGATTGACAGAGCTCTGACCCATAGGCATTACATATTTCATTCGCGATCTTGGCACGGGATGCTGATTGGCTGAAGTCGGGCTTAATTGCATAATGAAAAGGTGGTTTTAATGTTTTGGCTGATCGGTGTATATTCGCCAGCCGTGCCAAAAACGCCTGAGAAACTTGGTTCCGATATGAAGTTCAGAATGGAAAATGTACGATGTAACAAAATTTACAAAAGAGAAGGAAACTAAAACGGAAAATTATAATAATCACATGCCATAGGTAGGGAAGATGAAGAATTAAAGATGTCAGATGAAAGAAACCACCGGCATGGCGGAGTTGGTAAACGCGCTGTGTTCATTGTGGGAGGCGGACGTTTCTGTCGGGTGTTCGAATCCCGTTCCTGCCGGCCATCTAGTCTGTGGTTTTTCCGCATACTCCCTGGGCTTCGGGACACGAATGTGCCGAAGGTTTCCTGTCAAGTCGCCACCGGACGCTCTTTGTACCTGGTCCTCGCACTGTTTTTTTTTTTTTTTTTATTGGAGGTTTAACGACCACCGTGAGCAACTCAATGGGCTATAAGCAGTCGCCCGTCCCTAATTTAGGGTCACTGGTTCCAGGGAAGGGAGAGAGTCAGTGCCGTAAGACTAACACAACATCCATGCCTGACCGGGATTCGAACCCGGACCCCTTACGGACGAATGATCATAGGCCAGCGCCTTAGACCACTGCGCCAACGGGGCGGCTTTCCTCGTACTGTGAAGTGGAAGGCAACGGGAACCCACCACGGAGTGAATCCTTTCTCCAGGATATTTGTCAGAATGTCTGTGTGCGGTTCATAGTAGTTAATTCCCTACGTCCCTGTCTATGGACATGGCACCTCTAGAAAAAGAAGATGAAAGAAAATTTCTTATTAGGTGGAGAGTGATTTCTATCGAATGGGAACAAAGCGAGAAAGGTGACGGAATGTTAAAACGAGTGAAGAACTGGCGCAGATAAAAGGAGCTGGAATTCTTACAACACTAACGTGAGCTTGATAAAATATCGATTTCAATATAATAGATATCAGCTTGTGGAATAAAATGGTGAGCAATCTGATTAGATGAAGCTTCTTTTGTTAGTTATACTTTACTACTGTACAGGGTGTCCCGTAGTAAGTGTTACAACGTTTGAGGTGCAGTAGGTGACGCAATTGTGATGCCAAAACCGTTTACAGTTTTCCAAAATATAACTTCATTGCGGAGTTATTAAGACCGAAAGTTTAATGACGTCATATCCGCTTTGAAATAAAGTTTGTCCAGCTTGCGGAAATATCATGTATGACATCACCTTAAAGACGCCACAGACATGAATTTTCACAAAAAATAAAAAAAAAATACGGAGAACAATGGAGTCATGAAAAAGAAATCTGCTACGAAGAAGAGAAAGCAGACATTGAAGAGGAACTTCTAGCAAGAATACAAAACTGGCATGTGACACCATCCGAAGTACTCCCGGAATATTTGAGGGGTCCAGCAATCCTTGAAGCGAAGAATCAGTGCTTGCACCGCAGTTGGTGGTCGCCATTTTGAACAGCTATTTCAATAGTATTAGTTATCCAATGCTCACGATTTAATCAATAGTAATTTAAAATTTCAATTTCATCAATAACAATTTTTTTAATGAATGTTTTAGGCAATTAAATGTAATTGTTAACCTTTAATACACCTGGGAGAAGTGTTCTTTTCTTTTCAACTACGCTTTAAAATGATACGGAGATAAGTTAGACAACATTAAGTTGTTATTACGTGTCGCTGACATATGATTTCTTCATGTTTTTATAGCCAACGCGAAACAACGGAAGTGACGTCATAAAACTTTCGGCCTCAATATCTCTGCAATGAAGTTGAAAAATGTGATGCTAAACCGTTTATAATTTTGAAAAATTATAAACGGTTTTTGCATCACAATAACGTCATCTATTATTCCTCAAACGTTGTAACACTTGTTATGGGACAAGGAGGATAAAATAACCTCCTTGTTATGGGACACCCTACACTGAAGTGCCAAAAATCATGGGATACCTACCTAGTATCATGTAAAACCTCCTCTAGTCCGGCAAAGTGCAGCAACTCGTCGTGGCATTGATTCCACAAGTGACCGGAAGACTTCTGGAGAGATGCTGAGCGCCGCCCCGGCGGCGCAGTGGTCTAAGCGATGGCCTCTGATCATTCGTCCGAACGGGGTCTGGGTTCGAATCCCGGTGAGGCATGGATGTTGTGTTTGTCTTACGGCACTGGCTCTCTCCCTTCCCTGGAACCAGTGACCCTAAATTAGGGACGGGCGACTGCTTATAACCCATTGAGTTGCTCACAATGGTCGTTAAACCTCCAATCAAAAAAAAAAAAAAAAAAAAAAAAAAAAAAAAAAGATGCTGAGCCATGCAGTCTGAACAGCAGCCCACAGTTACCTGGTATTTATAGGTGCAGGATCTTCGGTGCGATTAGACCTTTTCATCACGTCCTATTAGGGCTCTATTGGGTTCATGTCGGGTGAACGTGATGGCCACTCCATCCGTCGGAAATGTCCAGAATACTCCGCAAACCAATTTTGGACAACTTGGGCCCGATGACATGGTGCATTGTCTGCACAGAAAATCCCATCGTTGTTGGGGTGCATGAAGACCATGAAGGGCTGCAAATGGTCACACAGCAGAGCAACAAAGCGAGTACCGGTTAATGACGTGTTTATGAGGAGTAGAGGACCCAGACCGTGCCATATAAAGACACCCCACACATGTATGGAATAACCACCAGCTTGCACAGTGCCATGTTGATAGCTTGGGTCCATAGCCTCATGGGGTCTACGTCTCATCCAAACCCTACCATCCGCTCGTAACAACTGGTAGTGTTCACGAGCACAGGCGAGGTGCTGTGTCTGATGTCGTGGCGTCAACAAAGGCACTCTGGTGGGTCTTCTGCTCCCATACCCCATGGAAGCTAAATTACGCTGCACTGACTTGATGGATATGTCTCTCAGTACCTCCTGCATTGAATGTGGATGTTATTTGAGCCAGCGTCGTTGCCTGATAGCATGGAAAATCCTGGTCAGACGTCGCTGGTCACGGTCATTCAGCACCTGTGGTCGGCCACTGAGCTGTCCACGGTGGGTGGTAATGCCTTTCATAAGGTATTCTCGGTACACACATGACACCTTCGATCGAGGAATGTTGAACTTTCGCACAACTTCGGAAATTGAATGTCTCATCCGTCTGGCTTTCACTACCATGCCTCGTTCAAACTCCGATTATTCACGTCGGCTTGCTATAATCCTACTGGCGGTTGTTCAGCCTGACTCATGAGATTATACCTCGCAACTGACAAAAATCGTGGCGTGCGTCGAAGCCTTTATACGACGGCAGCGCCAGTTAAAAATTTGCATTTTGCTCTCCCATGACTTTTGGCACTTCAGTGTATATACTACCACGCAAGAAAAAGCGTTAGAAACAGCTATCAAGTATAGATTCAGAAATTTTAACGAAATTGAGAGGTCAATAATTATTATTTTTCCAGGCAGAAGGGTGGCTGATTTTATATGAAAGTCATATCGCTCTGAAACTTTAGAAGTGTACGAAAGCTAACTGAAAAGTTCCAGGCAAAGGTTTCCTTGCCGCCCCGGTGGCGCAGTGGTCTAAGCGGTGGCCTCTGATCACTCGTCCGAAAGGCGTCCGGGTTCGAATCCCGGTGAGGCATGGATGTTGTGTTTGCCTTACGGCACTGGCTCTCGCCCTTCCCTGGAACCAGTGGCCCTAAATAAGGGACGGGCGACTACTTACAGCCCATTGAGTTAGTTGCTCACGGTGGTCGTTAAACCTCCAATCAAGAAAAAAAAAAGGTTTCTTTTTCTTTTGAAATATTGCGAGGTAGTGTAAATTTCAGAACCTAGAAATTAAAGTTGAATACTAAATGTGCTTAATAATAGGTCTCGTGAAGGTGGAAATATTGCACTTTCCGTTATGGCATTCCCAACAAGGTACTTTTTCTGTCCACTTCCACACCGACATCGACACCGAAGTGTGCAATTGTCGTTGTCTCGCAACGTGACACCAAGAGACACCTGTTAGCCAATTTGATTCCATTGGTGCCTCATTTTTATATCATAAAAGTAGTAG
The DNA here is from genome assembly GCA_039090855.1 of Macrothele yani. Taxonomy (NCBI): domain Eukaryota; kingdom Metazoa; phylum Arthropoda; class Arachnida; order Araneae; family Macrothelidae; genus Macrothele; species Macrothele yani. The sequence continues at coordinate 110,470,327 of CM077030.1, read as the reverse complement.
AACTATTCATTTTAGCTCTAGGTGAGGCAAAAGGAAGGAAAAACCACAGAAAAAGAAACGCCATTGGAATGCCATAACAGCAAGGTCACTTTTGCCACTTGTCAGAAAGTTATTAAAAAAACCATTGGATTTTATTTGCATGTTTAAAATATTTGTTTCTAACAAAGAGATTGGAGGAGAATAGACTGGCAAAGAGCATGCTTCTTCCAACATACATAAAAAGCCGCCATTGTATAGAGTAATTAGTGTGGTCACGTGTTTGCCCGAGTATTTCAGTTCCAAATCTTTAAGATTTAAGCGTGTGTGTGTGCGTGTGCGACGCGAAATTTTCCTGCTTAGTCGTCTTCGTTCTTTTTTTTTTTTTTTATTTCTCTGACCTGTTGTGTATAGCCGGCCGCTATGTAGCCTCGTATTTTCCTGCTTGTTTGTTTTCCTCGGATATGAGCATTTAGTAATTACAATTTGATCTAGAAAGTTCTCGGGTCGTACGCGAACATTCTTTCCACGTAATTTCTTCAGTACATTATGTATTGAATCAAACATTCTTGCTTTCCCATAGGCATATGTTCACTGCCAACTCCCCCATTCATAGATGGCGCTGCGCGCTTAATTGATGTCCGTCGTTTCAGAACCGCTAGCGTTACGTTCGCCAGTCTATGCTACTCTAATGCCTTTGGAGTTTATAATGGATACATCGTGATAAACGGAGAATGTTGGCACCTTATTGGTGTGTAGGCAAAATTTTGATTTTTTAAAAATCATTTTCATATGCTATAGCAACTCCAAAAATTTTCTTGAGCATTTTTTTATTTGTTACCCTTCGTTAATTGACTTTTAATTTTCCGTAGATGTATTTTGCGACGCTCGCGTTCGTTTAAAGGAAGGCTGGATCTACTCCCCTAATTATCCAGGAAGATATGGAATGTACAGAAATTGTGATTACACCATTGAGCGCTACAGTAAAGATGTGTGTGATGTAAAACTGACTCTCACAAGTTTTGACGTGGGACACAGCGTACATTGTTCTTCGGACTACCTTGAAATTCGTGACGGCGACGGTCATGAGTCAAAACTTTGTGGTGTACTTCCAGCAGGAACGCAAAGTAAGTACCAAAATCATAGCAGTCATTTGTGTGCTAATTAAAATTAAAATTATTGTTGTTAAATCATTTAGTAAGAAAGGAGTTTCACCTAATCTTTGTGGCAGTAAAGAGACTATATGAAGTTTTCTTTGTTAGTATAACCATATACATACCGGGTGATCACAATTAAAGCGGAGGTGTTCTATAGCGAAACATCTACGGGACGAAATGCAATTAGAGTATTCCCACGACTCGGTAGGAATACTCTTAACTCTCAGGAACATGTGCTCGCGATTTATGAAAAAAAACAAAAGTTCCATTCTGTGCCACCAGGTGATATGTGGCGCTGCAAGTGCCAGAAAAACGTGCAAGGGAAGAAGAGGTGCTCAGAGCCCTGTACCGACATCGAAGTTGCGCCAAACACAACCCCAGGTATTACTACTCCCGCGAACATGCGCTCCCGCTAAAGGAAAGCACAAAATTCTTACACAAATGGAAAGTTGTAATGGTCACAGAAAACATTTGAAAGCTAACGGCAAAGTGTGATTACAAGGGGTACGATTTTTATGACCTAAAAATTGCTGGAAATACCCTATAAAAATGCATTTTGACCCAAAAAACTAAAAAAAGATGCCATATAAAAAAAAAAAAAAAACAAGTAACAAATGCACATTTATTTTTTTATTTCCTTGCAAAACTAATTAGTTAAAAAAGAAGAAGAGGTGAATGAAACAAAACAAAAGGGATATAAAGAATATAATTTGATCTGTTAACTGTTGGTGTGTCAACTGAAATTCTTTATTTTACTAACCATCACATGCCCTATAAAACAAAACAAAGAATAAACAAGAAATACAACTTAATTGTTTTGCAGTTTCTGTACCATGCTAAACATTTACTGCTCATAAACCTGTCCTATAAGAAAAAAGTCCCCTTGAAAATACAATTTCATTTTTTACAGTTTCTGTGACAAACGGAGTCTTTTTTTGTTAAAAAATAATATGCGCCATAAAAGGATACAAGAAAAAGACATAAAAATGCAACTTACATTTTCTGACAGTTCCTGTGCCAAGTTGAAAGTTTGAATTTTCCTAACAAAACATTTATTTGAAGTTTTAGTTTGCCATGCCAAACTGAAAGTTTTTATTTCATCAATCCAGAATTGTAGTGCCCAATAAAAACCATGTGCAAAATTTCAAAAGAGCATGATTTTCTATTGTCTACCAACAAAGCTTTAAACACTGAAAAACTCCTTTCCACTTCAACTGAAAATGCAGGAGCATACTTAAAATAAACTACGTCACTCTGATCAGAGTCTTCTAAAATTTCACTAAAGGAAAAGTTTCTTACTGATAGCACATTTGCAATTAAGCACAGCTTTTCGTATCCTACATTTTTTTAAACTTGCTCAATTTTCTTTTGCACAGCCTTTCCCACTTTTCCAGTCCCAATGTCTAGGTCATTCACAACTTTCTTTATCAAATCTATTTGATGCACTAATAGTACTGCTGACTTTTCCAAGGAAGTAATGGCACCATGCAGAAATCCAAAATTCAACTTTATGAAGGAACATTTCCCTACAATTTCAAGATCAGAAAGTAGTCGCTGTCCAACTTTAATTGAAGCTGCTTCTTTGCTGTCAAATGAGTCAATGATCATCTTCATCCAAGGGAAATTTATCTAAAAATACTCTTATTATTGAAAATACCAAAATATGCAAAACGATGATTCAAAAATTTGCAAAAAATGCCTTAAAATGACCGATAAACCTGAAAAAAAATGCCATATTGCGTAAAAATCACGACAAAATACAAAAAAATATTTTAACAAAGCTAATGAAATCAGCTTCGTTTTGCAGGAAATACAGTTTTATACACTTGAACAACGTTTTAGGGTGAAAAAAGAAATGCGAAATCGTAAAAATCCTAGCGCTAGTGATTACCATTTAATTTGGTACAGGTTGCAGATCTGGTTCAATGCGTCTTCCATTCAGATATTCTAAACACTGCATGCACTGAAAGACGTTCTCCATAGTAGAACGCAATTGGTCCGCATGAATTTGTTTAAAATGCTGTGTTATTCTGTCTTTCAAGACTGCTAAATCGGGGACATAGCTTTGATAAACACAGCTTTTGAGGTGTCCCCACAAACAAATACCACAGGGGTAAAGTTTAGGCAACGAGATGGCCAGGCTGTCCGAAATGTACAACTAATCACTTTCCTGTTAGTAAACTCTTGTAGCAACCTGCTGTAACAAAAATGCAGTATGAGGAGAGGCTTCATCCTGCATAAATACGGTCGAGCCAAGACATCGTCCCTGCCGAAATTGCGGACGCTCTTCCCACCGTCACGATTAGATAAGCGCAGGGTTCTAATCATTCGTCCGAGATCGGTCCAGGTTCGAATCCCTGTGAGGCGCGATTGTTGTGTTTGTCTTACGGCACTGGCTCTCTTCCTTTTCTGGAATCAGTAGCCTTAAATTAGGAACGGGCGATTGCTTATAGCCTTTTGAGTTGCTCACGGTGGTCATAAACCCCCAAACAAACAAACAAAGTTTATGGAACCACAAAGTTGTGAAGAATCTTTCGCTACCAGTGGGCATTGACGGCATAAGTCTCTAATTCCGGTTGGACGATTTTCTTCGAAAAAATAAGGTCCGATGATAAACGATGCCCAATAATCACATCACATTGTAACTTTCATCAAGTGCAATGGGATCTCTTGGCACACACGAGGGTTTTTCTCAACACGAATGCATCAATTCTGAGTGTTAACACGGTCGTGAAGAGGAAAATAAGCCTCATCACTCCACAAGATCTTCGAGAGTCATGCATCGTCCACCTCCATGCGAGCCAGGAATGTCAAAGAAAACGTCAAATGAGTTTGCGTGTCACCATGACGCAATTGTTGCGTGTGGGGATCTTGTATAGACAAAACTGAAAGATTTTGCCCAAAATCTTCCATGCCGTTGTGTACGGCATATCTAGTTGTCATGATGTTGCTCATACACTGCTGGAACCTGATGCTCTTACCCATTCTATGGTCGACGCCGGCAGTAGTAACTCCTTTCGTCGCTTGAGGCATAAACGTTTTGCTCCCTCGTTTCAAGATCAGAAAGTAGTCTGGTCTCAGAGCTCCGGCGTTTTAAACAGTACAATCATTTGATGGAAAATTGTATTGATTTAGTACAATGCTTTATTTTTTTTTCGCCTGTATTACTGTTCATTACGTAATATCAATCACATCAGAAAACTTGAAAATGTTACGTGATGAACAGTAAATACAGGCAATTCAGGGATGTCTGATTGCTGAGTTAATAACTCTTACGTACTTCCACGTATTAAGAGAACAATGTTTATTCCACAGAAATGAGTACAATAATTTTTCGCAGGTAAGTAATGTTCATTGAACCTCTCCTCACACGCTTCAGTCACCCAAATTCTCGAAGCGCAGCAGTTTCATTATCGCTGTTCCGATCATACATTCAGATAAGTCAAGAGCCATAGCACGTAACATTTATACGAATGTCATTACTCTTAGTCTTTATATCCATCCATTCGCCAGTAGATGTCGCACGGTATGTATTGTATGTTTTTCTGGCACTTGTAGCGCCCCATATCCCTTGGTGGCCCAAAAAAGGAACTTTTTGTTTCTTTTTAATAAATCACGAGCGCATGTTCATTATAGTATTCCTACCAAGTTTGGTAGAATTTCGTCCCGTAGATATTTCTCTATAGGGCTTTGAGCATCACCTTTCTATCATGATGGCTCGGTATATATGAAATATACTTCAGGGCGTAGTTTTGTTATCATTATATCAGTCCCTCAGTCCGTCGACACAACATCCTTCCACGTATTGTTCCGATTTGGAATTTTTTTTTTCATTCGGAAACCTGAATTTTGGGACATGATCCTTGCATTTTGGTCTTTTTTCGGTGCACAACTTTACCGAGGAGGGAGGGAGGCGGGGAGTAAACGCAGATTCTACGAGATTAAAGTATATTTCATTCCACATAATTTCTTCTAAAAATTCGATTATAACAATTCTTTCTTTCATTTGATATATTTGGTTGGAAAAAAGTAATGTCCGATGGCGAGGTACCCGAAGTCGAAGCCACGGCGCACATTGGCCACTGACTTTGAGCAGCACACCGGCAGGATATCAGCAGGTATGTGGGTGGCAGTTAGCGATCAGAAGGTGAATAGTGTAGTCACCAGGCAACTTTGCTTTACTTTTTACTTTGATTTTAGGTTTAACGACCACCGTGAGCAACTCAAATGGGCTATAAGCAGTCGCCCGTCCCTAATTTAGGGTCACTGGTTCCAGGGAAGGGAGAGAGCCAGTGCCGTAAGACAAACACAACATCCATGCCTGACCGGGATTCGAACCCGGACCCCTTACGGACGAATGATCAGAGGCCAACGCCTTAGACCACTGCGCCACCTCACCAGGCAACATGGAAATGGACAAGGAGCGCATCCGCCATTGCATGAAGCTCCTACAGAGTTTCGTCGCGGTTGCACTCCGGCGAATGCTCTAAGGAACATTACCAGTATATACCCCAATGCCATATCACATCGTCAGTGCTGCCGTTGATTCGAACGGTTTCGTGAGTGAAGTTTTGACCTGTCAGACTGTTCCAAAGCCGGAAGACCCACAGCAGTGGATATGGACATGCTGAAAACCTTAGTTGAGACTGACCCACGTGTGACGAGGCGGGAGTTGACCGAACAGCTGGAGACTACTCCCATGGGCATTATAACGCACCTGCGTCAACTTGGGAAGGTGCACAAGATGGGAGTTTAGGCACCCTTCCAACTCACAGTTGAGCAGAAAGCAAATTTCGTAAGTGCATGCACTTCCCTGCTTGTACGCGACCAAGTTGAACCGTTCTTGGACAGCATTGTAACAGAAGACGAGAAATGCGTCTTGTATGACAATGTCAGCCCCGAAAACAGTGGTTGGACGCAAACAGATAGAAGCCGATGCCGACCCCCAAAGCCGGCTTACACCAACGCAAGGTCCTGCTGTCTGTTTGGTGGGATATGCAGTGTCATGTTTTATGAGTGGACAACACCACTATTACTACCGATGAGTACTGCCGTCAGCTCGACAATCTGCACGCATCGCTGACGTCGAAACGACCAGCACTGCTGAACCACAAAGGCGTCATCCTACAGCATGATGGAGTGAGACTTCACATAGCACAGGTGACCTGTCACAAGGTCATGGACCTGGGCTGGGAACTGCTGCCGCGTGCCGCCCCGGTGGCGCAGTGGTCTAAGCGATGGCCTCTGATCATTCTTCCGAACGGGGTCCGGGTTCGAATCCCGGTGAGGCATGGATGTTGTGTTTGTCTTTCGGCACTGGTTCTCTCCCTTTCCTGTAACCAGTGACCCTAAATTAGGGACGGGCGACTGCTTATAGCCCATTGAGTTGCTCACGGTGGTCGTTAAACCTCCAACCAACCAAATTGCCGCCCCGGTGACGCAGTGGTCTAAGCGATGGCCTCTGATCATTCTTCCGAACGGGGTCCGGGTTCGAATCCCGGTGAGGCATGGATGTTGTGTTTGTATTACGGCACTGGTTCTCTCCCTTCCCTGGAACCAGTGACCCTAAATTAGGGACGGGCGACTGCTTATAGCCCATTGAGTTGCTCACGGCGGTCGTTAAACTTTTAATCAAAAAAAAAAAAAAAAAAAACTGCTGCCGCCGCACGCAGCCTATTCCCTGGACATTGCAAAAAGCGACTGCACATTTTCCACTCACTGCAGTATTTACTGGACGGACAACGGTTCACCAACAGGGACGATGTCGAACGCGCACTTACTTATTTCTTTGCTTTCAAGCCGCCACAATTCTACAAGGACGGTATGCAACAGCTGCCTAGATGATGGGAGCAGGTCGTGGCAAACGATGGCGACGACATTTTAGACTGATTTGTACTTGTATTATATTTACGGTAATTAGCACTTTTTTGCTGCCTTGTATTCGCAGACATTATTTTCTTTCCAACTCAATTTTTTCAACGATGACCATTAGTGGCGTCTACTCTAATTTAACTTTCCTTTTTAGTTTCTTACTCTATGTAAATTGTAAATTTCAGTTACTGACAGTTATTTCTTAATAAAAATAATACACAGTTCTTCTGCTCGGGCATAAACGTGTACCCTATTTTTCTTGATATTTCTGCTTCTAACAGTCAGATTAAAAAAGAAATTCTTCTGTCGGATAGCACGCATGATAAAGAATATTTTGCGTTCAATTTCCCCTTTTTCTTTATAAAAACTGCCGCTAGAAAGCGCAAGGGCACGTTTCTATCTACAACCTATATATCTGCAGACGTATCTGCGCGTAAAACCCTTTAAAAAAATTCCTTTTCTGTTAGACACCGCTCACCACGAAAACATTTTACACACATCCTGAGACCCAAAAAAAATACACAATTTATTTACTATGGGCGCAAACGTGTAATCTGATTCTTTTTTTACACCACTTCTTCTAAAATTCGGACTTGAAAAATTATTTTAACAAGGGGTACAATTCAATTCGTAGGTCATCTTGCAGGTATTCTTCATTTTTTCATAACGACACTAGGAGGCTTTAGTGCGTATTTCTGTTTGCAGCTGTATCTCGGCTTCTCCAACTCCTATTGAAAAAAATATTTCTGGCAAAAGATCAACTCATCTATGAAAGAATTTTTTTACAGATGCCATTTCATATGGCAAGCATTGCGAACATTACTCACTTCAAATAGTGTAAAGGTTTCTTGCTAGCGGGAGTAAACGCATTAATTCTTATTATCGTCGCATCTAAAAGTCGTATTTGAAAAATTATTTTTCCACTGCATAGCTGCCGCTATGAACAATATTTTGCGCATAAATTTATCTTTTTCATAATGCACAGCTCAGTCACTGGATGACGTCTGTGCACACTGTATATTTTCATTTACAAGAGTTTTTCCAACTCAAAAAATCCTATGAAAAAAATCATTGTTTTTGTAGATATCCTTCATTGTGAAGAACATTGTGTGCTATATTTTGTTCCAAGGACTGCACATTTCCCCCGCTAAGGGATATGAAGTTGTATTATGTGTTCTTCCAGATATCTACTTCTAATTGTTCGATTTGAAAAATTCTTTTTACGTCAGAAATCTTCCATTATTAGGAAAACTTTGCCTAACCTGTTTGAACTGTTTGTGTGTTTCGTAACGTACCTTTCTGCCGCTAGTGGGAAGATATTACTATTCCTATTTGCAAATGTTTAGCCTATTCTAAGAAATCTGTGAAAAATCTATTTTTGGAACACACTGGTTCTATTACGTACGAAGAACAACGTGAGCACTGTGCTTTTTAATTAAACAATTTTTTCAGAAGTTGTTAAGAAGATCTACTAGACTGAACTTCACCACTTTGTCTAAGGAAATTCGGACAACTAGATTTGTAGATAAAGTAGATTACCTCCCTCCTATAGTCTCAACACTCAGAAAAATCTGTTGGCGACATGACATCTCTTTTGGATTATGCACCAGAAATATCTTTGATTTGGTCAGGAATGACCGGGACAGAACTCCTACCTTCAGGAAACATGGGGTATACTGCATACTGAGAATTGTTATATAGGTTCTACTCTCAGGTGCTTAAATACCCGCCTGAGAGAACACCAGTACACGCTACGAGTTGCCACTACTCATACTGCCTTTACGTTAGCTGTCACACAGGGCGGTTACTCACCAGATTGGGAAAATGTGAAAATTCTGAAAACAAATCTCAATAAAAGTACTGTTTTCCTTTCCGAAAGCCTGTAAATTCTTGCTTATGGTGACAGATGTTGTAATTTGGACTTGCCCGCATATGTACCGGGACCTTGGCGTAGATTGGTTGCCCCGACAGAGACTTTGTCCAATGGCTAATCTGCACTTCTTGCCTAGTGTCATTTGTAATTTCTTATACTTAGTGTAATATCAGCTGTTAATAACTTGTACGTCTTTTTCTGTTTAAATGTTAGCATCACTAAAATGTTGGTGACGTGGTGTACGGGGGGGGTTTATCTGTATATAATGACTGCCTCTATCGTGTCCCTGTGGTGCTTCGGACCCGTAGATGGGGACAAAGGGATCCCCGAAAGCGCTAGTCAGTTTTTTAACCTACTTTTAAATTGTAAATAAAGTGTTTTTATTTTGCAACTTATGGAATGGTGTTTCATCGCACAGGTAGACAGCTGAATTCTTACATATATCACTTCTCGTGCGAAATTGTTTTCTGGTTATATATCCAGTGTAACATTTAACTGAGTGTATAGATTACAACACGACAAGCATTTGAACATCCTTTGAACACTGTCTCAAACGCTCACTATAAATCCAGTATTCCGTAGCCCAAACATAATAGCTGTCTCTTTGCGGTGTCAGGATCACACAGTTTAAATGAAGCCGTTATGCAAGCATGACACAACATTCCATTTCAATTGGTGGTTACTTGGAACACCTTTTCCAAGCATGCAGGGAGTAATCTAGCAATCGCTTTGGCAAAATCAAGCGGGCAACGATTCTCGGGACGCCTGGCTAATAGTAGTTCATCAGTCACGTGGACAACGGAAGAAGCAGCAGGCGATAATGTTCATTGTGTCGCTCCTTTTGTCCGGAATCCTTGTTTGCTGACTTCCTCTGTTTCGAATTTATAATTGCTGATTACAGAAAGAGCGCTGAATGACAAGAGAAGCGCAGTAAAAGGAAACAATTGAAGAATTCACCGGCGTCTTCGCAGTGAAAGTGTCGCTGAGTTTACATAACATCTCGAAAAACCGAAGAAAGGTTAACGAAGAAAGGTTATAGCCATGTAGTCGGAGGCGTTGGCTTATGGCCAGTTGCCCGAGTCCCGAGTGAGAAGTGAGGGAGAGTTTCTGGAACCAACGGCCTCAAATTAGGGAAGGACGACTGCTTTTAGGTCTGAGAACATACATTTAACCATTTAACATTCTAAGACATACAAAAGGCATACTAAGACATACAGACATACAAAAATACATATATTCACATACAATGAATTGTACATGGCACTATGCATTTTTCCCGTACGATGGTAAACTTACTGTGCTATGCTGATGTTTCAACAAAATGGTGGTCGTCAAACCCCGAAACTAAATAATATTGCTTAAAATAATAATAATAAATACGTGGAGTGAATAAATGGTTGACCCGATGTTCTTCAGATAGGAAGCACCAAGCTTTCCACTTAACGAGACAAATTATATTACGCTTCCAGATGAGGCACACTAATGGTAAGTATCAGGAAGTACAGCCGTTATTTTTTATTTGCTTGCTTCATTTTTACCTAACCTGTTCTGAATTTGGTACTCGAGTTCACAAAATGACAATTAAAATAATGTTTGTGAATTTTTTATTTGTTTCAGAAATTCTTCATTTCCCAGAGCACTCAGGAATACTGTCTTTAACTTTCCGAAGCGGCGGCCATATTGGAGCTTATGGATTTGCCATAAAGGTCAAGCAGATCCTCCATTCATGCAGCGATCCAGCACCACCTAGAGGTTAGAAGATCAACGGAAAAAATATATATATTCACGTACAATAAATGGTACATGGCACTATGCATTTTTTCCGTGCGATGGTAAACTTATTTTACTATGCTGATGTTTCAACAAAATATTCGCCTCACGAAAATTTCTGTAGGAAGAATAACTCCTATTGCGAACACTGGAGAACCACCGGAAAGCGGGGATGACTACTTTATAGTACGCAGAAGTGAGTTTCCGTTTAGTAGGTACAGTACAGCAGGAGAAAACATAAACGACAGTCAGTAGCGGATCTAGAAGCTCATCATCTCAGGGGAACGGTTGGTTTGATCTGGAAAAAAGAGAGAGAGAGACTTTGTGGAGGGCACACACATAAAATTATTCGAAATTTTAAAATTACAAACTGCGAACGAGAACTCAAAAATCAACACTATGTAACGTACCAGGAGATGTGACGTACCTGCCAGAAGGACGCACACGACATAAAGGCAGATAGGAATTAGAATAAAATGTCCGCGTAGCTCAATTGGTAGAGCAACTTATTCCGGAATGAGTGGACCCGGGTTCGAACCCTGGCGCGGATAAAAATGACGGAGAAATTCACTTCGTTATAACTATTTTCATAGCATTCGCTTGTTTTTCGCCTATTTTCACTGACCGCTTTTCGCCTATTTCATTTCAAGGAAACCAACTTGATGTTTCTAAATACACTGGCGGAAAGTGAAAAAAGAACACCAAGAAGGAATTGGCGGACGATCATGAAATTTACATATGTTAATGAGGTCGAGTTTACGTAGGTGTGATGTAAATTTTGGGACCAGCCGGTGAGCACTTACGCAACAGCACTGCATAATATGCAAATTATCGTCGGTGGTATTTAAGGAGTACGGCGAAGTGAATGTAATCAGTCGTCGGCGTACGGACACGTGCAAAGACCCTGAAAAAGCTGCAATGCCTGGACATGGAAGACGTGTACGATTTCAGCAGTTATCGGACTTTGAGCGAGGTCGTCTAGTCGGACTCCGCGAAGCCGGGTGGTCGTATCGTCGTATTGCGGAGCGAATTGGACGGGAAATATCGGTGATGGTACGATGGTGGCGTAGATGGTCCGAGGAACATTCCCACACGAGAAGACGTGGAACCGGGAGTCACAGACGGACTGATGAGCGGACCGATCGACGCATAAGAAGAGCGGCGTTGTTAAGCAGAACATCCACTGCGACGCAAATCCGAGCTGCCGTTGCACCTGAGGTGACTGTGCGAACAATCCGCAACCGTCTACTGGATGCAGGACTACGTGCACGTGTGCCTCTGGCATGTGTACCTCTGACTCCAGGCCACCGTCAGGAACGGCTGCAGTGGTGTCTCCAACGTCTGCACTGGAGAACGCAATGGCGATCTATCGTGTTCAGCGATGAAAGCAGATTCTGCTTGGGAGCCTCCGATGGCCGTATGCGTGTTCGCAGACGCACAGGGGAGCGTCTCCACCCTTCTTGCATTCGCCAGCGACACACAGGGACTACACCTGGTCTCCTGGTGTGAGGAGCGATCAGCTATCACTCCCGTACACAACTAGTGTTTGTACCGGGTACATTAAACAGCACTTCCTACATGAACAACATCATTCAGCCCGTTGTTGTGCCATTTGTAAGGTCGGTCCATCATGGTGTTTTCCAGCAAGATAACGCACGCCCACACACGGCACGTACAACGCAGCATGCACTTCAGGGTGTGAGACAACTTCCATGGCCTGCACGTTCACCGGATTTGTCTCCCATTGAGCACGTGTGGGATTTTATGGGACAACGACTTATCCGGTCTCCACGGCCAGCCACGACCATCCCCGATTTACACGTCCAGGTTGAGGATGCTTGGAACTCAATACCCCAAACTTACATTCAACATCTGTACGACAGACTCCATGCCAGAATTGCACAGTGTGACGCAGTTCATGGCGGTTCAACCTCGTACTAACAATGTTACATGGAAATGTTATTTTTCAGTTTACCAGCAAATACAGCTGTATTTTGCCATAATGTGTTGATCACGTTATCCTCTGTATTCCGTTATTATGCTGTATAAATTTCGTTGGTATCAGACGTCTCCTTCTTGGTGTTCTTTTTTCACTTTCCGTCAGTGTATATATTATTTTTATCTTTGTTTGTATACGTATTAAATTGCATGGGAGAGTCAAATTAATAGTTAGCATAATTGCTATTTTTGCTTATGATGCGTGCATTCAACTGAAAAGCTCGTATTCCAGCTCAAGTAATACATCTACTTTTGGTTTTGGATAGGAAACGAACTTTAACTACACAGCTGGCCGCCCAAAATGCAACACCAAGAAGGACACTAGATAGCAAAGCCAGATTTACTGCACACATAACAATAGATACAAAGATGAAACGATTGAGCTTACAGGCCCATCCGACTTGCGGAATACGCAGACATCAATAGTTCGTGTGGCCCCCATGGCTGGCAATAACGGCCGCTACACGCCACGGCATCGAACGAAAGAGGCTTTGGATGTGGGCTTGGGGTATGTATTTCCAGGCTGCTTCCACACGTTGCCACAGTTCAAAAGGCGTAGCCGGGGGTGGTGTTTTCCGGGCCACTCGGTTGCCGATCAGTGACCAGACGTGTTCGATGGGCGACATATCGGGAGAACAGGCGGGCCATGGCAGCAGTGACACCTGGTGGGCCGTGAAGAATTGTTGCACTATGCGTGCCACGTGCTTGCGCGCATTGTCCTGTTGAAACGTGGCCGCTGGAAGGTCCTGTAGGTAAGGGAGGACTACAGGCTCCAAAACGTCGGATATGTAGCGGTGGCTGTTGAGTGTACCGGCGATGCGTGCCAGAGGGGTGCGCGTGTCATATCCAATTGTGTTCCAAACCATAACGCCAGGCGACGGACCGGTATGGCGATGCATAATGCAGGCGTCATAAAGTCTCTCGCCCCGGTGCCGTCACACGCACATCCGACCATCGTGGTGTTGCAGGCAGAAGCGCGATTCGTCGGAGAAGACAATGTCGTGCCATTCCGTAGTCCAGGAGCAGCGTTCAACGACCCACTGCCGCCGCACTCGCCGGTGGTGTAACGTCAATGGTAATCGGAACAATGGGCGCCGTGCGACAAGTCCCCGCTCCTGCAGACGGCGTCGAACGGTACGTGCTGACACAGGTTGTTGCGCAACACACTCTAATTCCTGCGCTAACGTTCGTGATGTGGCGGTGTGAGCCGTCAATGCCCACCGCACAACATGCCGGTCCTGTCGTTCGGTGGTGTGCCGAGGTTGCGGCAATCGCTCACGTCGGTCCGTCCGTTCCTTCCTGCACCCACCGAATCCGTACTCGCCTCACTGTGGCTGGATGTCGTCCCACACGGGCGCCGATGTCTCGGTACGATAAACCGCTGTCGCGATAAGCCACTATTCGTCCTCTGTCGAACTCCGAAACGTGCTGGAATGAATGCCGTATTCTGCGACGAGGCATCAGGAAGTTACCCACGCACAGATCCGGCAGCACAACACACTTCCACTACTTACACACCGCCTTCTGTGCATCGTTCTTATTGTGCTCCTAGGCAGTGTGCCGGGCGCACATGATTTGTATATGCCCTGCAATGCTAATAGTTTGCATGTCCTCTCGCGGGCGACGCATGCTGCGAATTTCAAGCCAATCGGATGCTTCCTTCTTGGTGTTGCATTTTGGGTGGCCAGCAGTGTATATATGAATTTTACTTTTGGATTCTGAGGTCGGATTGCTAGAATGGTACTCTCAGTAGACAAAACTTTAGAGATAGGGGTGATGGGCAGTTGACATGGGCATCACCTGCATAGAGTGGAATAGACTCAAACAGAATGCAGGCGATAAATAGGCTGACAGGAATTTCCAACAGTGTATTGCGATCGATGAGCATGGGCAAACATAGTGATCCGAGTGACTTTGATCGTGGGCTCATTATCGGTGCAACAAAGGTGAGTCATTCTATCGCCAAAGTGGTAAGTACCCTGGGGTTCCCGAGGACAACCACATCAAGTGTGTTCCACGAGTATACCATCGACGGACGTACCAGCGCTCAGAGAGCAAGCGCTGGCCCACCTCACGCCATTGATAAACGGGGTCGACGTAGACTTTTCAAGCTCGTACAGACTGATCGCTTGGCAAAGGCGGCGCAAATCACATCCCGGTTAAATGTTGAAGGCCCGAGCAGCGTAAGCAAGAGAACGGTACGGCGTACTCTGCGTACGCTGGACTACGGGAGCCTACGCCCTACTCGTGTGCCACTGTTGACTGCTCGAGATCAGACATTAAAAATCGGACCTCTGCAAGGGTGGCGCCACATCGTGTGGTCAGATGAATTCCGTTTTCAGCTGTACCGAGGGGACGGCAAGGTGCGGGTGTGGCGTCGACAGCATGAGGCCATGGCCTACTCCATGCTAAGTCACCTCTGTTCAAGGCTCTGTGGTCTGGGGATCCTTCTCGTAGGACACATTAGGTCTCTTAGTGTGTCTGGAGAGGTCCTAAACCGCTGCACGCTACTAGCATGTGCATGCTAATCACCTACACGCTTTCATGCCCTTCGCGCATCCTGCAGCCGATGGTCTGTTTCAGAAGGACAATGCGCAGCCTCACCGGGCCGCAACTACCCACATATGATTCGAGGAACACTCAACTCAGTTTGGAACCATCCAGTGGCCCTTTGTGGAAGATCTCTGGAATGCCGTCATCAGATCCATGGATCTTGGACCGACGTCTCGGGCGGCTTTAGATCTTTTGGGGCCCTAGGCGCTAAAAGGTTTAGGGGCCCCCTCCCCTTCTTATCGCCTCAGAAATTTTGATCAGTCAGATTAAAAAATAAAGTAAAGTGAAGAAATATGTTCTTACGTTTTTTAAAATGCCATTCTATCTTCCTATTCTTAGATTGTTTTCTGAGAAACAGTGCTAGTGTAATCATTTTGTCTGTCCCTGCACATTTAACTTTTTGTTTTTAGAGATATTTCGAAAAATTATTTCTGCGGCTAATAGGAAATCAAAGGACATTGGCACTTTAGTTATCCCATATACTTCGTGAATTTACAGCGAAGGGCTGTCCAAGTCAAAATTCAACTTCTATTGTGAAGAAACTATTCTACTTACAGAGGAAAAAAATATTTCTGTGCCTCTCAAGTTAGGCTTAACTGTTTCTTCTCAAATATTTAAATTTTTCTGTTAGTTCGTTAATTTCCTGCTGGAGATGCTGAGTCCAAAAATTTGGTTGTTACAGATTTTTGAAACATTATTTTTGCGAATACAGGACATTAAGGATCGTTAATTTTTTCCCATAGTGAATTTCGCTGCTAGTTTATAAATTTCCCACCAGGAGTTCTCAAAGCGGAAATTTGTAAATTTTAGCTTTATGCAACGAAGAGACCATTTCAGTTACAGTAAAAGTTATTTTTGAATTTGATGCGTTAGGCTAAAGTGATCACTTTAGCACCTTTTCATTTGCAAGTTACTTGCCAAATTTAACTCTAAGGGTGCTGAAAACGGAATTTCTCTAAAGTTATCAGTACGTTGAGTATTTGTCATAAAATTGGAATGCGTTTCAGTTATAAAATGTGTTTTTTCTATTGCTTCGTCTTGATAACATTGGCACCCGGAAAGTCCTCCACATTAGAAAATTCGTGTAAAATGCAGTTTGTGCACAGTACACAAACTGCATTTAGAAAATTCGTGTAAATGCAGCTTGAAAAGGGTGGATGACTTCGTGGAGGACTTTTCATGTGACGAAAAATTCCCTAAATTGAAGCGATTAAGTCTTCCATGGCATAAACGAATGCCATGGACCAAGAAAGCTGGGCAGAAAGATTTCATCAGTCAGTGTAGGAAAGCGAGAATTTGAAGAGTTTCTTGAAAGAATGTTCTTATTATTTTCGTCGGAAAATTGAGAAGGTCTGCATGTTTTTTATTCTGTTAAAAAGATACGTGAGATGTTTAGTGCCTGCACTGCAGTTATCAGAAACAAAAGCATAAGAATTAAATGCAAAAGATCAGGTTTGTAAGCATTTGTAAGTTTTAGCGTTATGCAACGAAGAGACCATTTCAGTTACAGCAAAGTTCTTTTTGAATTTGATACGTTAAGCGAAAGTGATTACTTTAGCACCTGTGGTTTCTAAACCACAAATTTTCCAGTAAGAGTATCATCGAAATTTTTATTGATTTTGCAAAAGTTAGTTTAATGTCGATTTAAGGAATAGAAAAGGTGAGAATACTTGATAATTATTAGAGGTTGGGGACGACTTGATAATAAGAAAATGTTGTTCCAATACAATATAAATTTCTTTTAACACTATTATTAATAAATAAGAAAAAGATAGATAGTGTGATATTCACAAATTTCTTAATTTTTTCAGCCAAAATATTAACTCTTTTGGTTTAGGCTGGTCTAGGGGAATTAGGGCTGAGAAAGAATTTTATTATCCTACACAAAGGAAAAAAAAATTTACAGCAACACCCTGCTCACCAGGAAAGTTTCTACAAGAACTCCTCATCGCAACTCAGAGGGGAAGGGGAGAAAAGTTCCAACACAGATGTTTTCGTTGGCTAGAAGAAGCATGAGCAGAGGAAAAAGAGGGATTCTAGGACAGAGGAAGCCGTCCACAGCCCTTCACTGTTGCCCACGAATTCCACAGTGCCCTACAGCCGTCCACGTGGCCTCTCCGACGCCATAATGGATCACCACATGGTCATCTACGGTTACGGTTGGGTGTGGTCAGGAGGAGAGGGAAGGACACCCCCGCCAGTGGTTGATTCTAGGAGATTGCTTGACCAGCACCAGTTTTTTTTCCTGACCAGGAAATTCAGAATCCTTTGTCCGCCATTTTATTTTCACCACGTTGTCATTTTGTGTGCCACGTGTTTTTGGGTGAGTCACCATGTTGGATTATCGCACACCTCATGATTTTCTCGAACAACGCCATCTTTTGTCTGCTATTTTACTTTTCCCTGTCGGGGAAATTTTATTTTTCCTCAGAGGAAATTTTACGATGTGACGTCACGACGCTGAGGAAATTATCACTCAAAGTGAATATCTTACGCTCATCAACTCAAGATCAAACCCCTGATCATCAGATCGCTAGACTCTCGCCTTAAGCCACTCGACTACGAAATCAAGTGTGGACCCTTACGAAATCAAGTGTGGCTCGAAAGAAGTTGTTTTTCCTCCCCGATGAGCAACCATGACGTCAGCAGTCCTCCACATGAAGGGTTTATGTGGGCGTGTCTTATATCATTCCAGTGGAATTAAGAATGGGGTAAGAGGACGTAAGACGTCATTTCCAACATAAGACGTCATTTCAGATTCTGTTAAGACACATTAAGCTCCAAGACTGATTTTTTTCAATAACTTAATCATTTTGCAGCGAATTTATTCCTTATTTTTTTCCATAATTTTTCAACGTAACGATTTTTTGTACTTTCTTTGAGCTTCACGCATTTTCAGCGGACGTACCAACATAAAGACGTTTTCCAAAGTTTTGTGCTGCAGACATAATCTTAAAACATGTTTCTTTATTAATGTATTTACGTGTTCATGGCACTTTCTGTTACATTTTTTAACGTTGTAACTTTTTCCTCCGTACAAAGCCGCAATTTTTTATACATAGTTAAAATATTTTTTTATTTTTTCGTATTTTTTTATTTTTTTAAGATTAATCAGTGAAATGTAGCTTTTAATGCATTATTATAATCTACGTTTTTTTCTAAATGCTTACGTACTCGTTAAACTTCTCGATGTACCAATATTATTTTATTTTCTAACTTTACAAACTAACAACTACTTTTATCCAGGCTTTATTTTTTCTGATTCAAACAAGCAAACGTTTCTTCATTATTATTTCTTTTTCCTATGCAAAAAACTTTTCCTACTTGCTTTTAGTGTATTTCCCACTTGCTTTTAGTGTATCTGGTTTTCTATATAGCTGTTTCATGTTTGTTCAAGAAATATACAGACCTACAGCAGCTATACATAATATTCGTTCGTAAAAATATCTTTTTTTTCAGATTTAAACCAACATACGTTTCTTAACGACCTGATATCTGTTCTACAAGATGTGATGAAACTTCAGATTTTTTATTTTTTCCCTCTGAAACTTTTTTTTTCTTACTTGCTTTTAATGTATGGTTTGATCAATTTTTCTTTGTCGCTTTTCTATGTGTGTATAAGAAATGTACGGATCTATAGTAGTTAAAATTCGATTGAAACAATATTTTCTTCATTCTTACTGTATTTTTACATTTCCTTCATCTATAGTAGTTAAAATTCGATTGAAACAATATTTTCTTCCATCTTACTGTATTTTTACATTTCTTTCTAACAGACGTATTTCTTCTCAATTCCACCTATCTAACTTAATCTATGTTTCGAATATCATTCTAATGTTCGCGTATTCGTCCATTATTTTATTTCAAACTTTGCAAACTGTCGCATACTTTTATTCTGCCTTTATATTTTTCATTTCAACCAACGTTTCTTAACGACTTGAATCTCTGGATGTGAAAAAACTTCAGATTTATTTTCCCCTCTTAGGCTATTTTTTTCTTACTTGCTTTAAATGTGTAACTTAATCTGTTTTTTATATCGCTATTTCATGTATTGACAAGAAATATACAGATCTATAGCAGTTACAAATTCGATTGAAACAAATTTTCTTTATTCTTACTTTATTTTTGCGTTTCTTTCACATTTTCCCATATTTAACTTAATCTATGTTTTGAATATTATTCTATGTTCGCGTATTCATCTATTATTATTTTTTTCTAACTTCACAAACTAACAACTATTGTTATTGAGACTATTTCTTCATCTCATATCAACCAACGTTTCTTAACGACTTGATATCGCAAGATGTAGCAAAACTTCAGATATATTTTTTGTTTCTTCATTAAAATAATATTTTTTCAAAACTCACTTTTAAGTATTCCTAAAAGCTTACATTTGTGTGAAATATACAGATCTGTAGTGGTAAAAATTCGACTACAAAAGTATTTTCTTTATTCCGACTTTACGTTTCTATTTCTTTTCAACAAGCGTTTCTTCATTATTATTTCTTTTTCGTATGTAAGCACCTTTTCTTTCTTGCTTTTAATGTATAACTTAATAATTTTTTCTATCTTGCCTTTTCATGGGCATACGAGAAATATACAGATCTATGACAGTTAAAATCCGATTGTATTAGTATTTTCTTTACTATGACTTTATTTTTTCATTTCATTTCAGTAAACGTTTCTTAACAACTTGATATTACAAGATGCACCAAATACTTCAGAATTTTTGTTTCCCTATATAGCACATTACAAACCATCGATGGACAGCCGAAATTTTAGATTGAATTCCAAGGGACAGGAAAAGACCCAGAAGAAGACCATATGGGAGATGGGTTGATGGAATTCGAAGGTATGCGGGAGTAACATGGAGGAGACTGGCACAAGACAGACCGTTGTGGAACAAACTTAGGGAGACCTTTATCCAGCAGTGGATTGATAATGGTTGACAATGATGATGATATAGCACATTATATATTTTCCAACTCACTTTTAAGTGTTCCTAAAAACCTGCATGTATGTGAAACATCCATATTTTTTCATTCTATCCTAATTTGCTATACTTTTCTTTAACTGACCTAACAGGAAAAGCATTCATTGTCAAGACATTCATTCTAAAGCATTCTCTCTTATGCTAAAATTTATATTCTTTGCGATATATTTTCTGTATATTTTTTCTAAATCAACAGAAAAAAACCTTCATTCTAGAGACATAGCGACCAAGTCCGTACTTCCACTAAACATCATATTCTTAGCAAACATTTTTTCCCCTACGTAGCAATTTGCTAACTCACCAGAAAAGCAGCTATTCTCAACATGTAGCTAAAATATCGAATTTCTCCAAACAAATGTAATCATTTTTTAAGAAAGACTTAGTTATTTTCTCTGTATAACGACTTAATCTATTTTTCGAAAAACTGTTCTACGTTTACGTATTTTGTTTAACTTTGCTTTACACTGTACTTCGATTTTTTTCTTCGTGATACTTTTTTCCTTTTTCATTCCAACAAACGTGTTTCTTTTCGACTCAATCACTCTTACATTTCCATAAAAACTTTCCCAATATCAGAAATGTAACAAAAACTTCAGATATATTTTTTAACTTTAGAATAAGTCTCACCGACATTTATTCTCATGACATAAATTAAAATTTCATACTTTCCCCCAAAATAATTTTCTTAATGAGTTGTTTTTACACTTTTTTCATGTATACACAAATATATGTTGCTAATACACCTCGTCAAAGTCAGTATGAACACGCCTAACCACATTCTTTTCCCCCATTTATTTCGCTTTACATCGAAATGCGTCAAAACTTTGCGTTTACTTCATTCATTCAATGATCAGTTTTAACTTACCAGACATTACATGTGAAACATCTGTGTTTGCGGTATTTCCCTTCATACGTTGACTTTCGTTTCCTCTTACATTCGTTTCTAAATAGATTATCTCCATCGCATCTGTTTTTCTGATACAAGATAACACACCATTTATTTAATTACTTCAAGAACATATTAATCTTGAATATAAAGAACAACCAATCGTATTCTAAGTATGTTTTCTCTTGATTCTTATAAAGGAACAGACAGCAAGAAGTCTCACACAGTGAAACAAACATCGCCAATTCGTTGCTCTCATTGAGATGGCGATTTTTTTAATTTTAGTTTTTTATACAGTGGCAAAATCCCCATGGAATAACATGAGAAAATAATTTGCCTTAAAGGAGCGTTTTCAGACATGTTAGAAATCTTAAAAGAGCAAAATATTTCACTTGAAAAGTTAAAGGGTACGTATTTTTTAAAAAGTTCATAATTGAGGAAAATTATTTTTTTACAACTTCATTTGAGATAAGGTTCGTTTCGAGAAAGTTAAATTTCGTCTAGGTTAAAAATGTCTCATATCATTTTATTTAGAGGACGGTATTGGGAAAACACAGATTTGAAAAACAGGGGAAAATCCCATAGAATCATACGGAGAAATCATTTGCCTTAAAGGAGCGTTTTCAGACACGTTAGAAATATTAAAAGAGCGAAATATTTTCACTTGAAAAGTGACAGGGTACGTTTTAAAAAAGAGTTCATAATTGACAAGGACTGTTTTCACTTTTTTTTTCAGAACTTCATTTTAGGTACGTTTAGTTTCGGGAAACTTAAATTTGTCTAGTGTTAATCGAACAGAAGAAATATTTACCAAGTAAAGGAAACTGAAATTACACGCATGTAAGGAATTTGCTGAGGCTGAAGGTACCCCGAGCGAGTTGTTAAACCAATGCTCGTATTACCCATTTAAAGATGGAAGTATCAGGACGACCAAATCCCTCGTTGTTGCTGTCAGCTCCCTCATTCCGAAGTTCGAAACCCCGAAGTTCGGAACATGGTTCCATAATATTGGAGAGAGCACCCGAAGTTCGATTAAATCTGACCTTTAGAAAGATGATAACAGAGGCTCCTTTATCACGTGGCTATACAATCACGTCATCACACAGTGAACAACGCGCATGCGTCAACAACAATTATTTATCAGTTTTGGCCGAGGACAGACCAGCTCCCTCATTCTGTTCTCTGCCTTCGAATTCTGTGCACGTTGTGTTACCTGTCTCCTCGTCGATCTGCGTTAAACATGGAGCGAACTTCTTCGTCTTCAGATGTTTCTGATGCCAAGAAAAAAGTGAGTGATGATCCGCGCTTAATGGAGGCGCGATGGAAGCTTTTAAACTATGGATGTCTGATCCGTTTGCCGAACCTCCTCCTCACGGTATTTCATTTGAAAGCATGACTCTTCATCATGTGTCCCTCGGGGGAAACAAATTTGCTAAAGTGACTGATTTTTCTGGAACTGTGAGAGTGCACATTCGCAGCTACACTGCCAAAGGAGAAAAACTGTTTCCTACCAAATATGGTGGGACAGTGTCTGCGAGAACATTCAAAAAGTTCGTGGACCGCTCGCATTGTTATGACGCTCTCAACAAAATCAAAGTGATCAATGAAGAACTGTTCACCTTCATCTGATGGGCCCGTGTACAACTTTCAACAACTGTTCACGTGCTCCAATAATGCTTTGCAATTGAATCGTGCTTCGGTGTCCCTAAATTGGAAACAAACACGCTTCGTGATGCTTCTGAAAAGCTGTGGGACGGTATTCTACAATTACAGTTTGGAACAGTTTTTCGTGACGCAGCAAGATTGGTATGCAGTAAATTCGGACTCGAACGTACGATATCCGATCAAGACACCAATGCTCTTAAACTTGCTCTGGTCGATGCGATTAGAGAAAACATTGCAAAAGTGTATTACTGCAGAGAATGTCATTTGCCTCCTCATCTTATACCAAACAATCAGCTGGGGCATAGGTGCTTTAACGAAACAGAAGAAGACAAATGGACTCTGTGCTTTGACGAAGCATTTACTCTTGTTGAACCCAAGACTTTGGGGAAATACTTTGGCGAGCGCCTTGAATCGCTGATACGTCCCACCATTACCCACTTTTTCTTCGAGAACATTAATGTGAAGAAAATTCTTGTAGAAGCTCAAGAATGTGGAATACGTTTGAGCAATTTAAAGTCCATATGAGAGAAAAAAGTTATTCTCAGGAATAAAAAAAAAGTCCTTTGAAGACTAAACATCAGTCCTTTATAGGACCACTAAACAGTCCTTTTTAGAACTATAAAACAGTCCTTTTCAGGACTACTTTATTTCATTATTTTTTGTCATTCATTTATATTTTTTTTTCTGTTTGAATGTGAGTGTATGTGAACGAAGAAGGTCACTGGCGTGGGCTTAATTGCTCCGTAAACCTTAATGTGTTTCTCCAATATTATGCAACCATGTTTGGTGAAGTTCCCCACATATTTTGCTACAAGAAGGCAACAACGAGGGATTTGGTCTTCCTGATACCTCCATATTTGAATGGCTAATACGAGCATTGGTTTAACAACTCGCTCGGGGCAAATTCTTTGCATGTGTGTAATTTCAGTTTCCTTTACTTGGTGAATATTTCTTCTGTTCGATTAACACTAGACAAATTTAAGTTTCTCGAAACTAACCGTACCTAAAATGCAGTTGTAAAAAAAAAAAGTGAAAACAGTCCTTGTCAATTATGAACTCTTTTAAAAACGTACACTGTCACTTTTCAAGTGAAAATATTTAGCTCTTTTAAGATTTCTAACATGTCTGAAAACGCTCCTTTAAGGCAAATTATTTTCTCATGTTATTCCATAGGATTTTTGCGACAATATAAAAAACTAAAATTTAAAAAATCGTCCTCTCAATGAAAGCAACGAATTGGCGATGTTTGTTTGAGTTTGTGAGACTTCTTGCAGTCTGTTCCTTTATAACAATCAATAGAAAACATACTTAGAATACGATTGGTTGTTCTTTATGTTCAAGATTAATGTATTTTCTTGAAGTAATTAAATAAATGGTGTGTCATCTTGTATCAGAAAAACAGATGCGATGGACATATACTTTTTAAAAACAAATGTAAGGGGAAACGAAAGTTAACGTATGAAGGGAAATACCGCAAACACAGATGTTTCACATGTAATGTCTGGTAAGTTAAAACTGATCATTGAATGAATGAAGTAAACGCAAAGTTTTGACGCATGTCGATGTAAAGCGAAATAAATGGGGAAAAAGAATGTGGTTAGGTGTGTTCATACTGACTTTGACGAGGTGAATTAGCAGTAAATATTTGGGTATACATGAAAAAAGTGTAAAAACAGCTCATTAAGGAAATTATTTTTGGGGAAAGTATGAAATTTTAGTTTATGTCATGAGGATAAATGTCAGTGAGACTTATTCTAAGGTTAAAAAATATATCTGAAGTTGTTGTTACATTTCTGATATTGGGAAAGTTTTATGGAAATGTCAGAGTGATCGAGTCGAAAACAAACAAATTTGTTGGAATGAAACAGGAAAAAAGTACTACGAAGAAAAAAAAATCGAAGTACAGTGTAAAGCAAAGTTAAACAAAATACGTAAACGTAGAACAGTTTTTCGAAAAATAGATTAAGTCGTTATACAGAGAAAATAACTAAGTCTTTCTTAAAAAATGATTACATTTGTTTGGAGAAATTCGATATTTTAGCTACATGTTGAGAATAGCTGCTTTTCTGGTGAGTTAGCAAATTGCTATGTAGGGGAAAATGTTTACTAAGAATATGATGTTTAGTGGAAGTACGGACTCGGTTGCTATGTCTCCAGAATGAATGTTTTTTCTGTTGATTAAAAAATATACAGAAAATATATCGCAAAGAATACAAATTTCAGCGTAAGAAATAATGTTTTAGAATGAATGTCTTGACAATGAATGCCTTTCCTGTTGGGTCAGTTAAAGAAAAGTATAGCAAATTAGGATAGAATAAAAAAAATGGATGTTTCTCATACATGCAGGTTTTTAGGAATACTTAAAAGTAAGTTGGAAAATATATAATGTGCTATATAAAGAAACAAAAATTCTGAAGTATTTGGTGCATCTTGTAATATCAAGTTGTTAAGAAACGTTTACTGAAATGAAATGAAAAAATAAAGTCATAGTAAAGAAAATACTAATACAATCGAATTTTAACTGTCATAGATCTGTATATTTCTCGTATACCCATGAAAAGGTAAGATAGAAAAATTTATTAAGTTATATATTAAAAGCAAGAAAGAAAAGTTGCTTACATATGAAAAAGAATTAATAATGAAGAAACGCTTGTTGAAAAGAAATAGTAAAGTAAAATCGGAATAAAGGAAATACTTTTGTAGTCGAATTTTTACCATTACAGATCTGTATATTTCACACAAATGTAAGCTTTTAGGAATACTTAAAAGTGAGTTTTGAAAAAATATTATGTTAATGAAGAAACACAAAATATATCTGAAGTTTTGCTACATCTTGCGATATCAAGTCGTTAAGAAACGTTGGTTGATATGAGATGAAGAAATAGTCTCAATAACAATAGTTGTTAGTTTGTGAAGTTAGAAAAAAATAATAATAGATGAATACGCGAACATAGAATAATATTCAAAACATAGATTAAGTTAAATATGGGAAAATGTGAAAGAAATGCAAAAATAAAGTAAGAATAAAGAAAATATTGTTTCAATCGAATTTTTAACTGCTATAGATGTGTATATTTCTTGTACATACATGAAACAGCGATATAAAAAATAGATTAAGTTACACATTTAAAGCAAGTAAGAAAAAAATAGTTTAAGAGGGAAAAAAGAAATCTGAAGTTTTGTCACATCCAGAGATTTAAGTCGTTAAGAAACGTTGGTTGAAATGAAAAATATTATTGTTTAAGAGGGGAAAAAATAAATCTGAATTTTTTTCACATCCGGAGATTTAAGTCGTTAAGAAACGTTGGTTGAAATGAAAAATGTAAAGGCAGAATAAAAGTATGCGACAGTTTGCAAAGTTTGAAATAAAATAATGGACGAATACGCGAACATAGAATGATATTCAAATCATAGATTAAGTTAGATAGGTGGAATTGAGAAGAAAAACGTCTGTTAGAAAGAAATGTAAAAATACAGTAAGAATGAAGAAAATATTGTTTCAATCGAATTTTAACTACTAATTGGTGAAGGAAATGTAAACATACAGTAAGAATGAAGAAAATATTGTTTCAATCGAATTTTAACTACTAATGGTGAAGGAAATGTAAAAATACAGTAAGAATGAAGAAAATATTGTTTCAATCGAATTTTAACTACTATAGATCCGTACATTTCTTATACACACATAGAAAAGCGACAAAGAAAAATTGATCAAACCATACATTAAAAGCAAGTAAGAAAAAAAAGTTTCAGAGGGAAAAAATAAAAAATCTGAAGTTTCGTCACATCTTGTAGAACAGATATCAAGTCGTTAAGAAACGTATGTTGGTATAAATCTTAAAAAAAAGAAAAGATACTGTTACGAACGAATATTATGTATAGCTGCTGTAGATCTGTGTAGTTCTTGCACAAACATGAAACAGCTATACAGAAAACCAGATTAAGTCATACACTAAAAGCAAGTAAGAAAAGTTTTTTGCATAGAAAAAAGAAATGATAATGAAGAAACGTTTGTTTGTTTGAATCAGAAAAAGAAAAGCCTCAATAAAAGTAGTTGTTAGTTTGTAAAGTTAGAAAATAAAATAATATTGGTACATCGAGAAGTTTAACGAGTACATAAGCATTTAGAAAAAAACGTAGATTAAGATAATGCATTAAAAGGTACATTTCACTGATTAATCCTGAAAAAATAAAAAAATACGAAAAAATAAAAGAATTACGAAAAAATAAAAAGATATATTAACTATGTATAAAAAATTGTGGCTTTGTACGGAGGAAAAAGGTACAACGTTAAAAAATGTAACAGAAAATGCCATGAACATGTAAATACATTAATAAAGAAACGTAATATAAGATTATGTCTGCAGCACAAAACTTTGGAAAACGTCTTTATGTTGGCACGTCCGTTAAAAATGCGTGAAGCTCAAAGAAAATAAAAAAAAAATTGTTACGTTGAAAAATTGTGGAAAAAAATAAGGAATAAATTCCTTGCAAAATGATTAAGCTATTGAAAAAAAAATCAGTCTTGGAGCTTAATGTGTCTTAACAGAATTTGAAATGACGTCAACGTCTCTTCTTACCCCATTCTTAATTCCCCTTGAATGATGTCATAAGACACGTCCGCATAAACCCTCCATGTGGGGGACTGGTGAAGTCATGATTGCTCATGGGAGAAGAAAGACACCCTCTTTCGAGCTGACATCCGTACTTGATTTCCTAGTCGAATTGGGTAAGGCGTTAAGTCTTATAACCCAATGCACAAGGGTTCGATCCTGAGCTGATCAGCAAAATAGTTTTATTCACTTTGAGTGAAAACGTTGTAAAATTTCCTCTGGGGAAAATAAAATTTCCTAGTCGGGAAAAATAAAATAGCGAACAAAAGATGGCATCGTTGGAGAAAATCATGTGGTGTGGGATCATCCAACATGGTGACTCACCCCAAAACAAGTGGCACACAAAATGGTGTAGTTGGATGCAAAGAGAAAATGGTGACTCATCCCAAAACACTTGGTATACAAAATGGTATGGTCGGATGCAAAAGAAAAAACGGTGACTCATCCCAAAACACGTGACACAAAAATGGCATGGTCGGAGGCAAATGATAAACGGCGACGCATCCCAAAACACGTGATGTACAAAATGACAACGCGGTGAAAATAAATGGTGGTAAGATCCAAGGAGGTTATATTACTGGAAACACCACTGGCTCTGCCGCCATAGGTCGCAGCTAACCTGTGGTGTGACGTCACAAGCAGGCCAAAACGAACTAAATTATACCGTTGATAAAACAGTACGCTTGTGTATCATTGATAAAGATTATGGAATTACTCATTTTATCTGTTTATACGCTTAGAAGCTTTTGTTCCATTGGTTTCAAAGCAGCTTCTTTTCTGTGGCTGCGTCGTGCCTGCTCATGACGTTATTTGCAGCACGGACGGTGACTTATGGCGGCTAATGCTGCGTGGATAGGAGTGGTGTCTCCAGTAATATAACCTCCTTGGTAAGATCACGTGGGAAAAAATGGCGGCGAGGTCCTTCCCTCCCCTCCTCCTATTCCTGACCACATGCAACCGTAGATGACCACGTGGTGATCCAAGATGGCGTCAGAGAGGCCACGTGGTCCGTGGGAGTCCTTGGACGGCTGTAGGGCACCGTGGAGGTCGCGGGAAGCAGTGGGTGAGGTCGTGGACGGCTTCCTTTGCCCAAGAATCCCACTTTTTCCTCTATTAGCATGGAAGTCATTTATGTAACAGCAGGCCAGTAAAGTATTAGGCTTAAATAATAAAACGTGTGGGAAGAGTGAATACTTCCACCCACCACTAAAAGGAAGGCTAAATTATTTTAACAGTTCCTTTCAAAATAAGTACATGGATAAGAACTCGAAAATTCGGAGTATCAGCAACAGCAAGAAAAATAATGTTACTAATATGAGAAAGTAAAATATCATGTGATAATACAAATAAAGTGGTTGCTTTAAGGATTGATTTGTTTCGGTCCGTGAAAACTAAAACAAAACAAGTAGTACGATTAAACGTTTTCGGGGCCCTTCAAGATCTCGGGCCATAGGCGTGCGCCTAGTCGGAAAGTCGCACCTGTCGGGCGGAGTTGTGGACTATGTTGCAACAGGAATAGTACCTCCGGAAACCGTCCGGCATCTGGTGCAGTCGACGACTCGGCGTGTAGAGGTTGTTATTCGCGCTAGAGGGGGACCAACACGTTATTTTTTTTTTTTTTTTTTTTGATTGGAGGTTTAACGACCACCGTGAGCAACTCAATGGGATATAAGCAGTCGCCCGTCCCTAATTTAGGGTCACTGGTTCCAGGGAAGGGAGAGAGCCAGTGCCGTAAGACAAACACAACATCCATGCCTCACCGGGATTTGAACCCGGACCCCGTTCGGACGAATGATCAGAGGCCATTGCTTGGACCACTGCGCCACCGGGGCGGCCAACACGTTATTAGAGTAGATCCCTAATGTTTTGGCCATTGAGTGTATTATTGGAGCATCTAAATCACTGCAATAGCTACTGATTGTTTGTATCTGACGTACTACTAAATCTATGAGCGTTTGGGAACTATTGTCACTTGCATTAAGTTGTTTCCATGCAGTTTGATTAATTTATATATAAAATAAGCGTATGTGACAAAAAAAAAAAAGAAAAAAAAGAGGAAGCAGGCCCGTAAAAGTGATCGTTGAAATGAATTTGCTTAAGTAGTAGTACTGTGATTGACGGCTACAAATGAGAGGTGTGAAAAAAAAAACAAAAAAAAACAACCACGTCGCTGAGAGGAAGTAAAGGCACTGAAATCAGATGTTTTTTACACAAGAATATTTTTTTCTCTGAGTTTAAAATATTTCTTTTTCTTTCTTGCGCCTTTAGAACGAAAACAATTAATGCCGTTTCCTAAATTTTCAAAATTGTTTTCGCATTATGCAACATCAAATATACACACACGGACAATGCAATTTGCGCACCTAGAAGAAAACATGCTACAACCGCTAAACTTTGCAAATAGCTAGAGTGCATGCTGGTATGAAATGATCCGCGATTGCGTATGAACGCACATCCTGTGGTGGCGCTGCAATATGAACCGGCAGCCTTATAAATCGGCGTGTAGTCGATGCCCCACGAAAGCGAAAAGCATCTGCCGACGCAAGCAAGAGTACAGGGTGACAAGAATGCCGGGTAAACGCCAGAGACGTCGATTTACTCAACTTACGGACTTTGAGAGAGTCCTGATCATCGGGTTGAAAACCGCAGGGTGGTCGGCGTGCCGTACAGCCCGCCATGTGGATCGTTCTGACCATACCGTCTGATTGTGTTGGGAGCATTGGACACGTGACGTCCCTGCCACATGGCGGAGCGGCTCCGGACGGACCAGGAGGACCACCGGCAGAGAGAATGGACAAATCGTACGCCAGGCACGAACGTATCCCACGGGAACCCAGTCCAATATACAGGAAGATGTCGCATCTCCTGTGTGCCCACGAACCATTTCCCAACGCCTCGCGGAAGCGAATCTGCGATCCCAGCGCCCCTTACGTGTGCTGCCAATAACACCGGAACATCGCCGGCTCCGTGTGCAATGGTGCCGAACCAGAGCGACGTGGAACGCCATTGACTGGCAACGTGTGGTGTTTAGCAATGAGTGCCGCTTCGTTTTGGAGACAGATGATCATCGTGTCCGGGTGTGGAGGTCCCGGGTCAACGGCACGATCCCAACCTTGCTATCGAGCGACACACCTCCCTCACTGCAAGAATTATGGTCTGTGGAGCCATTTTCTACGACAGCCGATCAGCTCTAGTAGTAGTACGTGGATCACTGACGGGCCAGCGGTATGTGGATAAGATCCTACGGCCCCATGTGCTCCCATTCCTGGCAAGGATTCCAGGTGCGCTATACCATCAGAAAAATGCCCGCTTGCACACGGCTCGGGTTGCCCAGGACTACCTACGTCATGTCCAGAAACTTCCATGGCCTGCCCACTCCCAGAACATGTTCCCTATCGAGCATGTGTGGCACCAGTTGAAACGCCAGCTGCCGCCGTTCCGCACTATCCGGGATTTGGAGCACACCGTCCAACACATGTGGGCTAGTCTGCCGCAGGACAACATCAGGCGTCTGTTCGATTCTGTGCCGGATCGTATTGCAGCATGTATCGCAGCACGAGGCGGTGCGACGCGCTATTGAAGATGACCGGACGCGCGTGCCCCAGATCCCTCTGTAATTTTCCAGTAGCTCTGTTTTTGCCATCATGTGTATCATCCATCTGTATCATTACGTCCATAAAATTTCAGTTCAATCTGATGCTTCCTTCTTGGTGCGCAAATTTCACTGTCCGTGAGTGTATTTTTCGGACATTGTATAGTCAGTGCATTAACTTTTTAAAAATCATCTTTAGTCAGATGTCGCCGCGCAGAATGATAAAAGTAGCGATGTTCGCATTTGTTCAACTGTAGTTGAGAAACAGTGCCTATGCTTGCGATAGTGTAGCATTAGCAATGTAACAAAGAAAGATATCGGAAAAAAAGAAAGAAAAACTTTTACCCTGCACGCAAACTGTCAGTCAATATGATGTGACACTGTGCAGTATTGTAATATGTAGTATGATAGTAATAAGGTATAGAACAGAAAGCAAATATCACAAAAAGTAAAGAAGATTTTGATATTACAACATATTTCAGGAACTGACACTAATAGTTGTCCTTTCCACCGACAACAGTACAGGCTGGAAGAAAAATGCAGAGAGATGAGGACAGACAAAATAGTTATCTAGTAGACAAATTTTACAATATTTCTCCGTACATCGACAGACAGACCCACAGCTGTAGCTTGGGGGTCGTAATGGGAGACTCAAGCTCCCCTGAAAATTTTTGAACCTTTCCTTACCTAAGAAATACTCAACGACCGTAGTAATAAATAACACATGCCAGACTTTTTAAAAAATGAACAAAAATATATTAACTATCATACTTATACGTAGATCTTACTGAAAGGAAAAAGCTAGTAAATCAACTGATTCAAGATCATGTTCGTCGATCCATCAGTATGGAAATTAAAATTTTAAAATACTGAATTGTTTTAACAGAATCTTGTTTAAATGCAGCAATACAGTTCATAGATCAGTTTGTCACTCTGACTTTCACGATAAACTGTTACGAGTACACACTGTATACCTGTCAATTTATCCGTACTCATTACGATTACTCATTTTTTAATGCTTTTGTATTCAGTAGATAGTAAAATGTTTAATCTTTGTATCTTTGCATATCTTAACAAAAATCACTTTTCTTGAACCACATCTCAAATTGAAACATCTTTTCTATTTCAATAGCTTACTTACGAAAATTTTCTTCGGTGAATTATCAAGATAACATAAACGGAGTCGCTACTACAAAAGTCACTATTCGGTGGGGGAAATTTTATTGCTTGGCTACCGTGTATGGGAAACTGGACCTGGCATGCGGTAGTCTTTTTGTCTGAAGTGATATTTCGACGTAAAAATATGAACGAAAGTAAAGGGCAAAAGTTAGGAATAGCCACACCCGGCACCCAACGAAAATGCTACAAAGAAATATTGCAGCATTCGGAATGCATTACTAATTGTTCTCAGCTGACACACACACCTTCCTACCTTTGTAATTACGTGCATCAGACAGTTCAGGAATATCGATGACATGCTAGTAGCCTTTGTGGCTTTTGTCCCTCTTGTCTTCTCCTTTTAGTCAGCATTCAGTCTTTGGATACTTCGACCTATACAGTTAAGAGAGTGAATTCCCAGTAAATGAATATTGGTCTAGTTTTTTTTATGATTTCCAGATCTTTATAAACTGTGTAATGTGATTTTTATCGTCAACCAAAAATGTGTGAAGTTATCTTCACTTGTCAAGTGATAAAGTCCGAGTGCCTAAAATCACTGACTTATTCCAAGAACCACGATTTCTTGCATGTTCTTGCAGCATTGGATAGATTTCTAACTTAACCCTTTAAGCGGCGGATGTACTGGAATCACATGGTGCTTAAAATTTTCTTCGCTTTCCAAACAGAAATGTTCACATCGCAGCCGGGTTTTACGAAAGATACAGCAAAACAATTCCTTTCCTCCTCTCATCTTTGTAGTAACGAACATAAATAAGCATGTCACACGCAATAAGCGCTCCCTTCTAGTCATTTCTTCTCCATTCCATTCTCCAAGGTATGATGGGGAAGGGCTAGAGTTCGTGTCACTGACACCTTACCACTGGATAGAAATAATTAACTCAAACATTTCTTTCCTTTCTCAGGTTCGTTGCCATTGCTATCAGCAGCTAATCAGCCAGAAAGGATTAGTGTCAATCTTTCCTCTTTTCTTTCCAACTGCGTTCGGCCCATTTCGTAACACACATACATATCCCTAAGCTGCTCTCTGAAATTCAGAGGTTAGCTCCACAAAGAAATGCAAACTACCAGATAATTTTTACTTACTGTTGCCGTATCGAACTTCTCCATGTATAGCTATCTTGACATACAACTCGGGCTTCACTCACATCCATCACACGCCTTACAAAAGATCTTCTATACTTTATACTCATAATCTTTTTCTCATGCAGACACTCTTAAATCTGATCCTCCCATGACTTCCTTGGCCTTCCTCTGCCTTTCCTTCCTGCCACTTGGGCCGAAAAGATTTTCTTAGTAAGCATCTCGTTACTCATTCTTCCAACATGGCCAAACCACCGAAGCATATTAGTCTCCACCTTACAAACAACATTTTGCTTCACTTTACACAACTGCAACAACTCTTCATTCCTTACACAATCAGAAGGCGTCTTACCACAAACTCCCTGTAAGTAACGCATTTCTCCAGCACACAAACGAATGCTATGTTAATCTGCAGTACGCAGGTTTTACTGCCATACATCAGAGTAGGCACAATTACGCTCTCATACACAGCCATGCCGGACTCTCTTGAGATCCTATCACTCCTGTAAAAACCTCCCAAAGCCGCTATGACTTTCAATGAAAAATTCACTCGCCTACTAATTTTACCATCCAATTTGTTCTTTCTGTCAAGTATGCTTCCAAAATACACAAACTCATTCACCTGGTCAAGCACTGTGTCATTTATACTTAACTTGCATTCAGTACTAACAGTTCCTCGCCCCGAAACCAGAACTTTGGTTTCTCCCTTATTTATATTCAGTTTGAATTTCATACAAACTTCCTACACCAGGGACTCTGAAACTCACTTTTGCTCTCTGCCAACAGGGCTGTGTCATTACCATACAGCAACCTGCACACAGGGATATTACCAAGATATAAACCACTATTGTCCGTCTTGATATCACGCATGTACGCCTCGATAAGTGTATTAAACAGCCATGGCGACGTTACACAACCTTGTCTGACACCAGCACCAATAGGAAACCATTTTGATAAAACACCATTCACTCGTACTGCCAGCATGCATGGCATTTACGCTATTCAGTATATTCCAAGCAAAACCACATTTATTCAGTACCCCCCCCCGAAGTATCCTATTTACTCGGTCGTAAGTTTTCTTTAAATCTATGAACGCAGCAAAAACTTTCTTACCAACAGCCATATGCTTTTCGATCATCATGAGTAATGCAAAAATTTGGTTAGTGCAGCCTTTACCAGGCATAAAACCACTCTGAACATCGCACATTTTCTCTGATGTAAGACCTCGTACCTTTTCAATAATGACCTTACCAAACACTTTGCCTGGTACACTTAGTAGGCTATATAGTCCTTAGTAGGCCACGATAGTCCTTGCAGTCTGTAAGATCACCTTTTTCCTTATGCAGGGGAACAATGATACTATCCTTCCAATCCCAAGGGACCATTCCTAACTCCCAGCACAACTGGCAAATTTCAGTTAAACAATCAATTACAGAGTCACCACCATATTTCAACATCTCAGCAGGTATACGTTCAATCCCGGAGATTTACCATTCTGAAGAGATTTTAAAGCTTTACACACCTCTTCTCTTGAGATCCCTCCTGTGCTTCCACCTTTCACTCTGACATCATCTGCTTCTGCCTCAGAATTGCCTTTGCTTCTTGCTCTAATAACTCACAGAAGTACTCACCCCATCTTTTACTTTACTCATTGGGCTCCCATATCCTTTCCCTGATCCTATTCTTCACACAACGTACAACTTTATTTCCCCTATTTTACGTGAGTCTCACGTACTTCCAGAAAGTCTTTCTATCTTTCTAAAAAGCCAAATAATGCCTTTCCACTTTCTCCTTCGTATCTTTTGCCTTACTCTGGCGAATCAGTTTAGCTACTTGACGCTTCTTACAGCGATGTTCATCCTCAGAAACTCTACCTCGAAACATCCCCAAATATGCTTTCTTCTTTTTCTTTACTGCTTCTTTAACCTCACTGTTCCACCAAGCATCACCTATAACGTTGCCCACTATTGTAGTGCCACAGACCATTTCACAGGGAATAACAGCACAGTTATTAAAACATGTCCACTTCTTTTCTACATCCCTCTCACATGACTTCAGCTCCTTCAGTCTCTTTCTGAGTAAGTTAGAGTAACGCTGAGGATCTCCAGGGAGCCTTTCAACCTTTATTCTTTCTATTCTAGGCCCCTTTCTATTCTTTTTTCTTCCAACCAACATTCAGTATCACTTGTGACACTACCAAATGATGATTAGAGCCAACGTCCGCACCTCTCATTCTACTAATGTCAACAACTAAGTGCTTCAGGCGCTGATCGTAAGCAACAGCATCTATTACACTTTTTGTCTCAGCGTACGGTTTTTCCAAGTATATGTGTGGATATACTTGTGGTTGAAATACGTATTAGAGACACACAAACCACTCTCAATGCAGAGCTCAATTAATCTTTTACCATTATGATTATTCACACAAGGATTAGTAAACTTACCCAGAACGTTATCAGAAATCGTGTTTTTCTGCACACGTATACTGTAGCACTGAAATGCTCTGCTATTATAACTTCCACTTTAGAACCAAGCTGGCTCAAAACAGCTTTTAGCTCATTCCAGAAATCTTCCTTCCTATCAGAAGGTTCCGAGTCACGAGAAGAATACACTACGACAATTAGGTACTGTTCTATGAAGTTTCTTCTCAAATAGTGGCCCACTTCTCAAGTAGAGCATGTATTATTTTGTGCTGATTTCAGCCCAGTTTACTAACCCCAGGTATTTTATTCCAGCCAGTTAAAGAATTGAAATAAAAAAAACACTGAAAACTAAATCTACAGAGATAACATCAAACTTTACACCAAGCAGTATCTATGAAAATTGTAAAGTAATTGGGAAAGTTGAAAGTATTAACATTCCTACTGATAAAATCTAAACTGAGTGAAAGCATAAAATAGCACAAATTTGCAAGTTTGTTCAAAAGGAAACAAAAGAAGTTTTGAAGTAAATTGATTTCAAAAGTTTCAATACATACAATATTAGAAAAAAAGACGGATGCAGTTATTTGTTATGCTTCTTGTCAATTCCTCCCTTTCGGAACAAAAGAAAACGCGTTTACGTCAGCTGTGAATTTACTTCAAATAAGGAAAAGGGTTTTGCTAAAAACAAATCATCAGGTGTTCACATATCCACCATAAATATGTGGAATGAGAAAGAGAAAACGTCTGGAAGTAAAATTATCGGTACCTACCATGGTAAATACAATATGATACTTTGGAACGCCAAATGTGATAAATTATTGATTTGCAAAACTAATTCAGTTTCTGGCCATTAATGAGTTACATTTTCGTCGTATATGTAGTCATGAAGGGCAGAAAGAAAACGGCTTGCCTAATCTTTTCGAATATAAATACGGATAAACGAAAAACTAGCTGATTATGTAAAAGTGCATTAGTTTGTGAGAAATATTCATCTCCCGAAACACAGGCACATGGTATTCGCAATACTGATGCTCCGTGGTGATCTTCTGTTCTAGAAGATGGGACTCACGATGAAAATGATAGAGAAAATATCGCTATAGCAGTGCGATAAATGGGAAACCAAGAGATTCCTCTTTGGCAACAAAACCTTGTTCCTAATTGGATGCTAGCACATGTGGCATTAAAAGTTATCAATGATTGTGGTTTGGGAAACTCCAAGATTTCGAGCCAGTGCTATGAAGTACAAACGTTGCTTCAAACGATTTTAAACAGAAAAATTCCTTATGTACGTACCTGCAATGACAGGCTCCACCTCGTTAGCGTCTAAGGTTAAATTGGGTTAAATTGCTGCAGGTTTAAGTGTTTACGTACTTAAGTGTTTAACTACACGTTTCTGCAATTGTTCATTAAGAACTTCGTGAACATATACACTGAGTGGCCACTTTATTATGACCACCCTCTCAGTACTTTGTTGGACCACCTTTTGCCTTTAATACTGCGTCGATTCTTCGTGGCACGGACTCCACGAGATGTTGATAGGTGGTTTGTGGAATCTGAGACCATGCTTGATGAATAGCACTTTCCAGGAGTGTGAGATTGCAGGGTCGTGGATCCAGCTGTCTGATGGCTCGTTCAACTTCATCCCACAAATGCTCAATGGGGTTGAAATCTGGAGATTGTGGAGGCCACCTAAGCAAAGTAAACTCACGTTCCTGAAACTAATCCTGTACAATACGAGCACTATGGCAGGACGCATTATCTTGTTGAAAGTAGCCATCGCCATTGGGATAAACCATCCACATGACAGGATGCACTTGGTACGCAACGATGTTTAGATATGATGTGCCAGTCAGACGTTGATCAACACGAATTAAAGGGCCCAAAGCATGCCAGGAAAACATTTCCCAAACCATAACATTGCCTCCACCATTTTGAAGGGTTGTAGCAATGCATTTGGGGTCCATGCTTTCGTGCTGTTTCCGCCAAATTCTCAATCGGCCATCGGCATGGTGCAACTGAAAACGTGATTCATCGGACCACATAATTTGTTTCCAATTATCGACTGTCAAATACTTGTGCTCCTGTGCGAACTGGAGGCGTTTTCTCTTGTTAACTGCAGACAGCAAAGGTGTTCGAACAGGCCTTCGGCTGCCATATCCCATCCGATGCAGTGTACGGCGAACAGTGCATGCAGAGATCATTTGAGGGGATCCTTGATTAAGATGGTCTGTAATTTATTGCACTGTTGCCCTTCTATTGTCTGTTACCAGTCTGGACACACTCCGTTCCGCCCGAGCAGTCACTAGTCGATGACGACCACACGTTGCACGTAGAGACCCAGTTTTTTGGCTGACAGTCCAGTCTTTAAACACTTTAACAACAGCTGCTCTGGAACATTTCACGAATGCGGCGGTTTCGGTGATACTCGCTCCATGGCTCCGAGCTCCTACATTCACCCCCGTTGAAAGTCCGTCAAATCGCATTTTTTACCCATCTCGTCACCCAAAAATCACTTCTACTACTGTCGCAAGCACTAAGCTTTCCCTTTTTATACTAGCCTCGCCCTCTGGCGGCAGCAGTGTGCAGCCATAGCTCATTTGCTAAAAACTGTCAGGTGGTCATAATAAAGTGGCCACTCAGTGTATATAGCATTCGTCAAAACAATGAAACCTCGGCATCTAAGTAGTTTTTTACATCAATATTTCATACTGTATGTTTCTCTTAAAAAATGAGTACTTTGAAAACGTATAAAGGCCTCTCAGAATAGCGCCGAAGTGGGCATTTCGATGCGACAAAGATTGTTTTTCATGAATTATAATAACCATAAAAATCGCAGATGAGCTCGAAACGGTAAAAATCAATGAACAACTCAATGGCGAACGTATTGCAGAAGGCATCATTTGACTAGTTGTTGTAAGAAGCTACGAATTTCGTTTTTGCACAGCATTAATGAAAAAAGCGGGCAGTCGTATTGAGGGCGGTCGTAGTGAGCAGTCGTAGTGAGCGATGGGTTTGCCTCCGCGGGGCGCTCCGTGGTAACAATGGCACACACAACAGCAAGCAGGGCCTTTATGAATCTTGGAGAGGGGCCAGCTAGTTCTGTGTGACATTGGCGAAAAGATCTCAACTCACTGGGTTTTGTTCCAGAATCCTTAGGTTGAAAGACCAACGAGAACCGTCAGCTGTGGGCCCATCCCTCACACTGGTGAACTTACCTGATTAAAAAGACAAAAAGAAATCAATATGCGGACTTGAGTGTGTGATATGGTGGACCTACCACACTTGAGAAGGATGGTCCACCACGGAATTAACCTGGACGTTCTAAACGGCATATGAGAAAGCGATCTCGGCTGAGTGAATGTAAGATTGATGTATAGAATACTAGAATAAGTATAGAATTCAAGATGAATGAGGTGATTGAGGAGATGAATAAGTATAGATTGGACGTGCTGTGTGTAAGTGAAACCAAAAAGAAGGAAATTGGGATAGAACAAGTGAATGGCACAATGAGTGTGTGGTCTGGAGTATTATATAATACGAGAGGACAGGCTGGTATAGCTGTGATCTTAAGTGAAAAGATGAAGAACAACTTGATTCACTATAATTGCATAAGTGAGAGAATTCTCTGGGTTCGTTTGAAAGTGAAACTTCAGAGAATTGTAATTATTGTAGTGTATGCTAATCAGGTGATGCGTAACATCACAGCCTCTCCTTGACAAATGTCAACCCCGCTTTCTCGTGGCGCGTCCTGTTCCCACTAAAGAGGCTCTGACGACCGCCAATAGCGGTATAACTATACCATCGGGATTAGAGGAAATTCTATCCCACACTCACCAACCCGCTTGGCCAGCGTGGTGAGTTATGGCCAAACCCCTCCAAAATGACTCCACAACTTAAATCTTGGTCCTCAGTCTCCGGCAGCTGGAATGTACCTGGCCAAGGCAGCGGCCAGTGCGACATGAAGGCAGAGGGTTCTAAGAATCCCCGGAGGACCGGACTAGGCTGCCATCTGATGCTGACCTTGGCTACGTATAATGGACGCTTCCTATCTTCTGATTCAAGGCTTCTTGAATTGGAAGAGGAACTGCAAAGGATCAAGTGGGACATCGTCGGGCTAAGTGAGGTAAGGAGAAAAGGAGAAG
The DNA here is from genome assembly GCA_039090855.1 of Macrothele yani. Classification (NCBI taxonomy): domain Eukaryota; kingdom Metazoa; phylum Arthropoda; class Arachnida; order Araneae; family Macrothelidae; genus Macrothele; species Macrothele yani. The sequence goes on along the minus strand of CM077030.1, from coordinate 110,430,556 downwards.
ATCTCATTGAACTGAAAAGTGGACATCTCTTCTACTATCGTGGGACAGATACTGGCAGAACTAGTGGTGTTGGATTTATAATAAACAAGAAACTGAAATATAAAGTTGTAGAAGTTGAAAGTTCCTCTGACAGAGCTGCACGACTCGTTATCCAACTCTCAAGAAGATATAAGGCTCAGATTATTCAAACTTATGCACCCACCACAAGTCATCCTGAAGAAGAAATTGAAGAATTTTATGAGGAAATTCGTCATCTAAATAGAAAGGTAAGCAGCACTTGAAGATAATTATGGGAGATTTCAATGCAAAAATAGGGCAACGGCAACAGAATGAAACTTCAGTAGGTAAATTCGGTCACGGCAACAGGAACCAGCGCGGAAATACTCTCGTTGAGTTTGCAGAGGCAGACGGGTTTTTCATTCTGAACTCCTTTTTCAAGAAAAAGCCACGCAGGAAATGGACATGGAGACATCCAAATGGGATGACAAGTGAAATTGATTTTATTATGTGTAACAAAAAATTCGTCATAGAAGGCTGCAGTGTGCTAAACAAGTTTAACGCAGGTAGTGACTATAGATTGGTGAGATGTAAGATGCACCTCAACACTAAACTTGAACGTGACAAGCTCATAATACAAACAAAATGTATTGACATAACCAACCTTAAAAAACACCATAAAACCTTCAAGTTGGAACTGAAGAACAGATTCTCTGCTTTAGAAGTCTTAACATCGGAAGAAGTGGATATTTCTGAAGTTAACAGAAAAGTAACCAAAGCTCTTACGGAAACAGCAACAAAATTAGCTGGGTCTAAGAACAAGTAGCATGTGAACAAATTATCAGGAAAACCCAAAATGTTGATGCAAAAAAGAAGAGAGATGAGGACAACTAAAGAAGATGTGACTTCCAAAGTGGAATATATAGAGCTATGCAAGACAATACGAAAAAGTATCACTGAAGACGTAAGGAAATTCAACTGTGAGCTAGTGAGAAAAGCAATTGAAAACAACCAAAGCCTAAAGGTAAGATAGCAAGGGGCCATCTCAATAAGGGAAGAAAACAGATTATGGCACTGAGAAAAGAAGATGGTTCTGTAACAAGAAATAGAGGCGAAATTTTGACAAGAGTGAAAGATTTCTACTCCAAATTATATGAAAGGGATGATACATGTACTCCAGACATCATGAAAGGTACCAGTACAAGAGTTCTTCCAGTTCTCCCAGCAGAAGTTGCACATGCAATCAAGAACGTGAAGCGGGGAAAGGCTCCGGGAGAAGATGGAGTTACTATAGACATCATACAAGAAGCAAGTAGAGAAATCGAAACAGTACTCGCCCAAATTTTCACTCGATGCCTTAATGAAGGGAAGATTCCTGAGGATTGGAACAACGCTACAATGATCCTACTACATAAAAAAGGTGACATTGAGGATCTGAGGAACAACAGGCCTATCAGCCTCCTATCAGTGGTTTATAAAATCTTCACTAAAGTTCTTTCACACCGCTTGAAGGTAACCCTGGACATGGCTCAACCGAGAGAACAAGCTGGATTCAGGAGTGGCTACAGCACAATAGATCATATCCACGTACTGAGAGAACTAATTGAAAGAGCGAGGGAATATGAACTTCCATTGTGCATGGCTTTTATCGATTATGAAAAAGCCTTTGATTCGGTGAAACCATCAGCAGTTACAATGGCTCTGAAATCCTGCGGTATTCAAGATGCATACATTAATATTATTAATAACATCTATGAAAATGCAAGTGCAAAGATTCGGCTGTTTGAAAATACAACACACATAAAAATTGGAAAAGGAGTGAGACAGGGTGACACCATATCTCCGAAGCTCTTTAATGCCACATTGGAAAATGTCTTTCAATCACTGAACTGGGAAAACAAATTGATAAAGATTAATGGAGATTATCTAACCCACCTTCGTTTTGCTGATGACGTAGTCATTTTTGCAACTACCCCATCAGAGCTGCAGAGTATGATCCAGGAAATTGCTGACAAGAGTAAAGAAGTGGGATTAAAATGAACTTTCAGAAGACAAAAGTGATGTTCAATGCTTTTACAAGAAATAAAGATTTATCGATTGATGGAGAAAAGCTGGAGATAACAGACACGCACGTTTATCTTGGACAGCAGATATCAAGTGAGGGTCACATTGATGAAGAAATTAATCGGCGTACAAAACTTACCTGGAGAGCTTTTGGAAGAAACAGCATAATTTTCAAGTGCAATATGCCATTATGTCTTAAAAGAAAAGTGTCTGATCAATGCATCCTTTGAGTGCTTACGTATGGTGCAGAGACGTGGACCTTAACTAAAAGAGACATACAAAGGCTGCAGACAACTCAAAGCAGCATGGAGAGGTGCATGCTTGGTGTAACCAGGAGAGATAAGGAGAGGAACTCGTGGATTCGAAAAATGACAAGAGTGAAAGACATCATGATCAGAGTTAAATCCCTGAAATGGCAATGGGCTGGACATACTGCCAGAAGGACAGACCATCGATGGACAGCCGAAATTTTAGATTGGATTCCAAGGGACAGGAAAAGACCCAGAAGAAGACCACATGGGAGATGGGTGGATGAAATTCGAAAGTATGCAGGAGTAACATGGAAGAGACTGGCACAAGACAGACCGTTATGGAGGAAACTTGGGGAGACCTTCGTCCAGCAGTGGATTGATAATGGTTGAAAATGATGATGATGAGATGGTGATGATGATGATGATGATGTGACTCGGAACCTTCTGATAATAAGGAAGATTTCTGGAATGAGCTAAAAGCTCTTTTGAGACAGTTTGGTGCTCAAGAAAAAGCTCTAAAAGCAGGGGATTTCAATGCTAGAGTAGGCGTGCAGAATGCAATTTCTGACAATGCCCTGGGCAAGTTAAATGATCCTTGTGTGAATGACAATGGTGAAAGATTAATTGAAATTTGCATTGAGAATGGTTTGTGTGTATCTAATACATTTTTCAACCACAAGTATATCCACACATATACATGGGGATATCGTACTCTTGGTCAAAAGAGTGTGATAGATTTTGTTGCCTACGATCAGCGTCTGAAACACTTAGTTGTTGACACCCGTGTGATGAGAGGTGCGGATGTGGTTTTGATCATTACTTGGTAATGTCACGAGGGAAACTGAATGTTGGTTGGAGGAAGAGGCCCAGGATAGAAAAAATAAAGGTTGAAAGGCTCCTTGAAGATCATCAGCGGTATTCTGACTTACTCAGAAAACGACTGAAGGATCTGAAGTCTGGTGAGAGGGATGTAGAAAAGTGGGAATGTTTTAAGAACTGTGTTGTCACTGCTGCTAAAGAGGTCTGTGGCACCACAATACTGGGTAACAGTAAAGGGGATGTTTGGTGGAATAGTGAGATTGAAGAGGCAGTGAAGAGAAAGAAGGAAGCACATTTGAGAATGTTGCAAAGTTGAGTTTCTGTGGGTGAATATCACTGTAAAAGCGTGAAGCTGGTTCGCCAGAGTAAGGCAAACGTTAGGAAGCAGAAAGTGGAAAGGCATGAATTAGCATTTTGGAAAGATAGGAAGACTTTCTGGAAGTACCCGAGACGCAGGAAAAATAGGGGAAACAAAGTTGTAAGTTGTGTGAAGAATAGGGTTGGAGGAATGATATGGGAGCCCAATGAGTTAAGTGAAAGATGGGGTGAATATTTCTGTGAATTATTAGAGCAGGAAAGCAAAGATGATTCTGAGACAGACGCAGATGATGTCACAGTAAGGGATGGAAACACAGGAGGGATCTCAAGAGAAGAAGTGTGTAAAGCTCTAAAATCTCTTCAGAATGGTAAGGCTCCGGAAGTTGATGGAATAACGTCCGAGATGTTGAAATATGGTGGTGACTCTTTATTGACTGGTTAACTGAAATTTGACAGTTGTGCTGGGAGTTAGGAGTGGTCTCTCGGGATTGGAAGGATGCTATTATTGTTCCCTTGTATAAGGAAATAGGCGATCAGACTGAATGCAAGAACTATCATGGTATTAGCCTACTAAGTGTGCCAGGGAATGTGTTTGGTAAGGTTGTTATTGAAAAAGTACGGAGTCTTACATCAGAGAAAGTGTGGGATGTTCAGAATGTTTTTATGACTGGAAAAGGATGCACTAACCAAATTTTTGCATTACGCATGATGATTGAAAAGTATCTGACTGTTGGTAAGACAGTTTTTGCTGCCTTCATAGATTTAGAGAAAGCTTACGACCGAGTAAATAGGACACTTTTGTGGAAAGTATTGAATGAATATGGTGTTACTGGGAATCTACTTAATAGTGTAAAAGCCATGTATGCTGGTAATAGAGCTTGTGTTCGAGTGAATGGTGTTTTATCAAATTGGTTTTCTACTGGTGCAAGAGTCAGACAGGGTTGTTTGATGTCACGATGGCTGTTTAATATACAGTTTATAAACTACACTAAGTGGCGCAATACGGTTTTCCTATTGCTATTAGTTTCGTCGTGTGTCGTGTGTTGTCGAGCTCCCAGGTTTTGCGAGTTTTCATGTGGAAATATCGTGCGTGGGATGGTTTTATTTATGGATGCGTGCATGCGTGAGGCCAAAATATATAATAGTGGTTTATGTCTTGGTGATATCCATGCGTGCAGATTTCTGTATGCTGATGACACTGTCCTGTTGGCAGAGAGCAAAAGTGAGTTGCAGAGTATGTTGTCCCGAATGTACGAAGTTTGCATGAAATTCAAACTGAGAATAAATAAGGGAAAAACCAAAGTTATGGTCTTTGAAAGAGGAACTGGAAGCACTGAATGTAATGTAAGTATAAATGGCACAGTGATTGACCAGGTGAGTGAGTTTGTGTATTTAGGAAGCATGTTTGACAGAGAGAACAAATTGGTTGGTGAAATTAGTAGGAGAATGAATTCTTCATTCAAAGTCATAGCTGCTTTGGGAATGGTTTCACAGGAATGATGGGTTCTCAAGAGAGTCCCACGTGGCTCTATATGAAAGTGTAATTGTTCCTACTCTGATGTATGGTAGTGAAACCTGGTTACTACAGAAGAAACATAGAAGTCGTTTGTGTTACTTACGGGGAGTTTGTGGCAAGACAAGGTCTGACTGTGTGAGGAATGAAGATGTGTTGCAGTTGTGTGATGTGCAGCAAAATGTTGTCAGCAAGGTGGAAATTGAAATGCTTCGGTGGTTTGGCGATGTTGAAAGAATGAGTGATGAGATGCTTACTAAGAAAATCTTTTTAGCCCAAGTGGCAGGAAGGAAAGGCAGAGGAAGGCCAAGGAAGACATGGGTGGATCAGATTCAGGAGTGTTTGCATGAGAAAACGATTATGAGTATGAAGAATAAAAGATCTTGTGTACGGCGTGTAATGAATATCAGTGAAGCCCGAGTTGTATTTCAAAATCGCTGTAAATGGAGAAGTTTGATGCGACAACAGTGAGTAAAAATATCTGGTGGTTTGTATTTCTTTCTGGAGCTAATCTCTGAATCTCGGAGAACAGCTTGGTGATATGTATGTATGTATCTTACATTATCACAGTTCATTGATATTTACGAAAAAGTTACTGGAAATCATTTTACTTGCTGACAATTTGCTTCAATGTTAAGAATTTAATTTAAGGGATTCTTTAGTGATCGTGGATTCTGGTTTGAATACATTGAGAACTTTAATAAGTGATGCAGTTTATGAAGAAATTATGAATTACATAAATATCGAGTTTGACGTTGGGTAAGAAGAAGTTTTCCCTATTAAAAGACACATGAAAAATTTAACGAGAGGCTTAGATGTTACCTGGTTACAGATAGCACATGGTAGAGATCAGAAGTAGATTGAACCAGGTGAACATTTTAAAGTAATGTTTGATGAAATCATGGATGTTGTGTTTTTCTGAAACGAAACGAAGATTTATCAATAATGATCAACTGTTAATTGCTATCTCTTGTGAAGAAGCTGAAATGGGTTAGGAAAAAATGAAATATTTGGAGTCTCTCAACATGAAACTTCAATCGCAAGAAGAAATATTCGTGTTTAAAGATTTTCTCAACAATCAGGCTGTAAACAAAGCAGATGTGGTAGCGTTCCATGAAAAGTTCGAAAATGGTTGGTTTTAAAAACACCTATTATTTACTTGCAACTGCAAAAGCATTTGGATGCAACTCTACAACATGCGAATCAACGTTGTCAGCTTTAACATGAATAAATCGTCCACAATGATTGGCAATGAATCATCAACGAATGGCAAATTTGACTCTACTGGCATTTGAGGAAGAACGGACAAAAACGGTCAACATGGACACCTTTTAGGTAAGCTTAATAATCAGAAAAACAGAAGGTTGCACCTGTGTTGAGGTACTTTTAGTGTTTTCTTTTTATTATTGCACTAATCAATCATTAGATACTGGAAGTGCCAAAAATACAGTTTTAAATTACTAGTTAGTTGCTATTTAACTGTGAAGATTAAGGTTAAATTGGGTTAAATTGCTGTAGGTTTAGATGTTTACTTGCTTAAGAGCTGAACTATTTACGTCTCTGCAGTTGTTCGTAATGAACTTCGTGAACATATATAGCATTTGTCAGAACAATATTCAAACGACCAGGGAAAGAATCAACATGATAACTCACGAAGTGTTCCACGCCTTTATTTGCCCACCACTGAAACGCCAGGTCACGCATATATTATACTCATTAATTCTACATATCCCAACACACGTAAATAGCTACAATTCTACCGTATATAAATCTCTCAACAACTTTACACATCAAATTTATTGCTTAACTCTCACTCTACGTTTCTGCCTCTAACAACTCTGAATCTGAACTATCCCTCTTTACATCCAATGTTTTTGCTCTCACACATTGTCAGTGATACTAAAATGAAAAAAGCTCTTTGAGTAAGTAATGTGTCGTTCAGTAAGGAAACGTTTAAAGGGAAGAAACTAGATTTATATTAGAAAACAGAAACTCAAAAGGAAGGTTAAATTAGGGGTATAAGTGACACATCGTACCAAAAATTAATCAGTATGTTGTATTCGATCTTCCTGCGATGATTTTCCTGTGGAGGTTTAAAAACCTTTAATCCGAATTTTTTCTCAGATCACTTAGAAATTCTATGCAATTATATAGGATACTTTTGGTCAGTTTCTAGTTTCTACTAAATCAGCTGCAAACATTTTGTTTTAATAAAGCTTAGAAATATCAAAATTTTTCTTAATCGGTTCAACAGTTTTTGAGTAATTTCACTAGAAAAATAAAACATCCAGACGGTACCTCCTCTTTTGGTGTTCTTAATGGCACACGGAAGGCTTTTAAAGGCACAGAACAGTAACTATTAACTCCGATAAATTGATTTTTCGACTAACATTTTTTGACCAAATAACCTTTATCCGATCAAATAAATAACCGGCCCATTCCTCTACTGATTTTCCATCAAAATGAGCAAAAACATGCATATGCAATGCACTACCTGCACATATCTAGCTTCCTCTATATTATTACTAGACTCCCCTATAATTCATCCCTAGCAACGACCCTGGACAGACCGTAAAGAGGCAGACAGCCGAGGACAGTCATGGTGATAAAATAAATAGATTCTTTCTGACATGCATACACATGTGTGACAAAAGCTTGCTGAAATGGAAATGCATACATATTGTTCCCATAAACGTAAAATCAAGGATTTAACATCTTCATAACATTAATATATTATTTTTCGTTTCTATTTGAGCAACAAAGTAGCTCAAAATAAAACCAAAAAAGGAAAATGATGCAAAAGAACTGAGAGAGAGAGAGAGAGAGAGAGAGAGAGAGAGAGAGAGAGAGAGAGAGAGAGAGAGAGAGAGATAATGGCATATCTGGAAACAAGTAATGAAGAAAAGCTAAAAAAACAGTAAGTAGAACAGTAAGCAGCTTTAGGGGCTGTAAGGATTCGTTTGCCCCTAATTTAGGGCGGCTGGCTTCAGAAAGGGGACAGGGCCGTCAGAAAAATACATCACCCATGCCTCATAGGGAACTTGAGCTCATCTTAGATAAATGATCAGAAGCCAGCGCCTCAGATCACTAGGTCACCGGAGCGGCCTTTGGTGACAGTGCTTCGGTGTTCGACTTTGGATGACATGTTTTATGAAAAAAATTATGTTTTTTGATAGCAAAATTTCTATGAAATATGTGAAAAAACGAATGCATTTATCATAAATCAATGTATTCAGATTATTAAACAACCACATCAAGGATTATATGTTACAAAAAGACTCCCATACTGTAGTTTGTAGCATATGGCTTCGTTCCCATAGTAAGTGGCTAGTTAAATTTACATGCAGGCATGCATGCATATATATAATACATAAATCATGCATACATATACATAAATTTACATAAACATTTATGAAAGTTGCACGCACGCACACATTTCTCGTTATGCAACTGTTTAAATAGCAATTAAATACACAAAAACAAGTGGACAGTTTTACATTACAAATTTTTACGAGCAGATCAAATATTAGGAGAAAATCACTTGTAAGCTGTGAATGATACAGTAATGGCTTGGAGAAATGGAGGGAGCACAAATATTTCTTTTTAAAACAAGTAGCAATAAGGCATTGTAAAGCACCAATGTGCACGTAGAAAAAAATAATCTTTTATATCTCTCAAGTAAGGATCAATCTGATTTTTTTTCAATTAAGTAATCCGAATTTAAGGTCTCAAATTTTATTTAAAAAGATTTCTTCAGTAGTTCAACTTTGAAAAGAATGAAATTAATTTTCTTACGATTGGACAATTTAATGAAAATAAAAAACGACTTTTCAACCGTTGCCTGCATTCTGATATTCAATAATATTTTAGTGTGATTGTTTTGATACAAAATGGTTTGAAAGATTTTATTATGTGCCACTGGACTACTGAAATATTTGATTGGATTACAAATGACAAAAAACAAGACCGAGAAGAAGACCACATGGGAGATGGATGAATGAAATTTGAAAGCTTCCCTGAGTAACATAGAAGAGACAGCAAGCACTAGACAAAAAGCCGTGAAAAGACTTGAAGAATCTTCATTCAGCAGTGGACTGTTAACAGTTGTTGATGATGATGATGTTATATACTATATCCCTCTCAGGAAGTCTCTCTCTGTTTTTCTTTTTCCTTTATAATTTTGACAGAAGCACCCCGCTCACCAACGCCACCTTTTCTTCCTCCGGATCTGCCACTGCCTGAAACACATGTAATGGCGAATATTTCTTCGACAAACAAACAACGAGAGGCAGGAGACACGAACCGACTCAGGTGTAAATGAGTGACAGAAATCTCAGTAGAACCCTTCTGTGAACTAGTGATGAAACAGAAACATAATTATTCCTCAGCAAAAACGGAAAGAAATACACAGACCTACTTGTAATCTGCTTTGCATTTTGAAATGATATTCGAAGCTTGTTGTAAGTGTTACAGTGCTTTTGATGACTTTCAAATAGGTTAATAGAAGAAATTTTGAGATCAACGGCAGTGTTTGGGGCTTCCCGATTTTCATATACTATAAAAGTTGGAAAGCTTCAACAGGGCTGTTAAAAACTGCAGGCTAACTAACTGTATTTCTTGCAGATCCCGATGATTCTATTTGTATCCATCGTCTGACTGGCTATTCTAGCAGGATGACGTCTCCTGGTTTTCCGTACAGTTATAGCCCTGGACAGCACTGTACGTACACCATAGTGCGAGCTGACAGTAGAGCTTGCCAGGTGGAGTTGGACTTCAGGCGGTTTGAACTCGAGTGGAGTACTAGCTGCCACAAGGATTACTTGCAAATGCCTGACGGCACGAAACTTTGTGGAATACTGGGATCGCAAAGAAGTAAGCACAAAATAAACTTTGAATTTCTGTCTCTCATTTTGCGTGTATGTATGTGCAGACAATGGCAAAATATTACTGAACCAACTCCCTCCCCCCACCCTTTTTTTAAAGTGCAACGTGCCTCCACGCACTCTTAGTTTCACTAACGCCAGAATCACTTATGTCGTATTTCCGACATACAATGCCCCAAAAAACAAGTAAAAATCACTCTGTAATCAGTAGATAATTACTTAGAGGCGTGCTGTCTCCGTACGATATCATCAAACCAACATCTCTGACTGTACAATAAAAAACTTTATTTACAATAAAAGACATGATTTTAAAATATTTAAAAAATGGCAAGATCTTTCGGGGCTACAATAGCACCCGTCCTCAGGCCACCCAACAGTGCCACAAAGCATAGGGAAGTGCTGCAATATATAACCAGTCTCCCCCGCGAGACCCACAATACATTTGTTCAAAACCGCAGGTGATGCCAATTGAGAAAAAACAGCAGAACAAAAGTAATATGTACAAATGATATAATCGATTAAGTAAGGTCCTCTTCTTCAGTTTTTTGAATGGGAGAAGTAATTCAAAAAACTGAAGAAGAGGACCTTACTTAATCGATTATATCATTTGTACATATTACTTTTGTTCTGCTGTTTTTCTCAATTGGCATCACCTGCGGTTTTGAACAAATGTATTGTGGGTCTCGCGGGGGAGACTGGTTATATATTGCAGCACTTCCCTATGCTTTGTGGCACTGTTGGGTGGCCTGAGGACGGGTGCTATTGTAGCCCCGAAAGATCTTGCCATTTTTTAAATATTTTAAAATCATGTCTTTTATTGTAAATAAAGTTTTTTATTGTACAGTCAGAGATGTTGGTTTGATGATATCGTACGGAGACAGCACGCCTCTAAGTAATTATCTCCTAAACGTACGAATTTTTTAACAAGTATTACTGTAATCAGTAACTGCAAATGATATGAATACATAAAATGTTATGGACGCTTTGAAGAGCACTATCTCTAAACTAACAAGGTAAGTGCTTCACTCATACCTGCTATTGAAGTGGATTACTAGAAGTTATTAAACTGATAACATCTATCATATTTTTTTTAAACAATTCTGTAAAACTGATTGCTTCTTTGTTCACAACTGTTGCCGTCTTCAATTACAGTATATTGACAAAAGTCACCGGACACCCTTCAAAAGCAAATGAACGGATCTGCTGCGTTGTTAAGATGCACGGTACAGCTGCAAACGGTATAAAAACAAGCCTGCAGCTGACCGCGATCATATAGCACTGTGAGGTTGAGTGAAAATGTAGCGGCAGGAGAGAACTGACTTTGAGAAAGGAAAGATTGTTGGGTGTTATATTAGTGGGTTGTTCATAAGAAAAACCGAGAGGCGTTTAAACATACCCAAGTCAACTGTTTTGGATGTACTGAATAACTGGAAGACACATGGCGTATCAGAAGCAGCAAAACGTACCGGCAGGCCAAATAAAATCAGTAATAGAGGACGTCGAAGCCTCAGGAGGGTCGTTACAGCTAATCGACGGAGTACTACTGCACAAAAGCTCAGTGTACAGGTGAGTAAAAATGCTGGAACCTCGGCATGTACACATACCATTCGCAGAGAACTTCATTCCATGGGTTACCCTGGTCGTGTGGCTGCTCAAAAGTCTTTCATCTCCACTCGGAATGCTACTAGTCGTTTAGCATGCGGTGTAAAGAACATTTATCGCGAACCGTAGATCAATGGAAATGGGTCATATCGACTGATGAAACCAGATACACGATCCATCAGTCTCATAGCTGTGTATGGGTATGGCGGCAGCTGGGGGAACGCTATTTACCACAGTGTACTGTTCCTACGGTAAAGTTTGAAACTGGAAGTGTACTCGTGTTGGGGTGTTTTTCGTGATATGGTTCCGGCCCATTGGTTTTCGTGGACAAACCTGTTAACCAACACGTCTACCTCGATATTCTGGACAGTTATGCCCTACCAACTCTGTAGCAATACTGTGGAACCGAGCCTTGTTGGTACCAGCAGGATAATGCACCAAGCCATAAAGCAAGGACGGTTACGGCGTGGTTTGACGATAATTCTGTAACGTGTTTGGATTCGCCAGGACAGAGCCCTGATCTTAATCCCATAGAGCACCTATGGGATGAATTATAGTGCCGCATAAGAAGTTTGGAACGAAGACTTACTACTAGGCAACAGTTAGCGGCAGCATTATGTACTGAATGGAAGCACATACCTATCGCCGTGTTCGAAAACCTTGTCGAAAGCATGTCTCGAAGGGTCAGTGCATGCATTATAGGCCAAAGGTGGATCGACACCGTACTATTGTATGACAATAAATGCTATGTTGTGTTTCTGTTCTAGGTGTCCGGTGACTTTTGCCAATATAGTGTATATTAGATGTAAATACAATTTATTTTGATTTTGTGGAATGAATTCATTTCCTTTGTACAGTATTTGTTAATGAAGGTAACATTATGCATGTTTTTATTTCTTGTGCATTTTCTGCTAGTTAATGTTTTTTTGTTCTTTAGGTAGGTTTACCGTTGCGATGGATCACATGATAAGTGAAACCTTTGAGTAATAAATGTTTAATGTTATCATTAATATTTCTTGAAAGAAAATCATCATCTGGTTTGACGGTGACTTTCTTCCAGGAAAAGAGAGAATTTTACTAAAACACAAATGCAAGTTGTGGCCAAATAAATGATTAAATGAAAAGTCTTCGTTAAAATAATAACTAAATATGCTGGTGGAAAGTGAAAACAGAACACCAAGAAGGAGACGTCTGATACCAACGAAATTTATACAGCATAATAACGGAATGCAAAGGATAACGTGATCAAAACATTATGGCAAAATTCAGCTGTATTTGCTGGTAAACTGAAAAATAACATTTCCATGTAACATGGTTAGTACGAGGTTGAACCACCATGAACTGCGTCACACTGTGCAATTCTGGCATGGAGTCTGTCGTACAGATGTTGGATGTAAGTTTGGGGTATTGAGTTCCAAGCATCCTCAACCTGGACGCGTAAATCGGGGATGGTCGTGGCTGGCCGTGGAGACCGGATAAGTCGTTGTCCCATAAAATCCCACACGTGCTCAATGGGGTACAAATCCGGTGAACGTGCAGGCCATGGAAGTTGTCTCACACCCTGAAGGGCATATTGCGTTGCACGTGCCGTGTGTGGACGTGCGCTATCTTGCTGGAAAACACCACGATGGATCGACCTTACAAATGGCACAACAACTGGCTGAATGATGATGATGATGATGTAGGAGGTGCTGTTTAACGTACCCGGTACAAACACTAGTTGTGTACGGGAGTGAGAGCTGATCGCTCCCCACACCAGGAGACCAGGTGTAGGCCCTGTGTGTCGCTGGCGGATGCAAGAAGGGTGGACACGCTCCCCTGTGCGTCTGCGAACACGCATACCGCCATCGGAGGCTCCCAAGAAGAATCTGCTTTCATCGCTGAACACGACAGATTGCCATTGCGTTCTCCAGTGCAGACGTTGGCGACACCAGTGAAGCCGTTCCTGACGGTGAGCTGGAGTCAGAGGTACACATGCCAGAGGCACACGTGCACGTAGTCCTGCATCCAGTAGATGGTTGCGGATTGTTCGCACAGTCACCTCAGGTGCAACGGCAGCTCGGATTTGCGTCGCAGTGGATGTTCTGCTTAACATCATCAGTCCGTCTGTGACTGCCGGTTCCACGTCTTCTCGTGTGGGAATGTTCCTCGGACCATTTACGCCACCATCGTACCACCACCGATATTTCCCGTCTAGTTCGCTCCGCAATACGACGATACGACCACCCGGCTTCGCGGAGTCCGACTAGACGACCTCGCTCAAAGTCCGATAACTGCTGAAATCGTACACGTCTTCCATGTCCAGGCATTGCAGCTTCTTCAGGGTCTTCGCACGTGTCCGTACGCAGACGACTGATTACACTCACTTCGCCGTACTCCTTAAATACCACCGACGATAATTTGAATATTATGCCGTGCTGTGGCGTAAGTGCTCACCGGTTGGTCCCGAAATTAACATCACACCTACGTAAACTCGACCCCATTAACATACGCAAATTTCATGATCGTCCGACAATTCCTTCTTGGTGTTCTTTTTGCACTTTCCGCCAGTGTATTATTTCAAAATTTTGTTCCCGCTGGCGGTTTGAAGTAATTCTACGTGGAAATAAATTACCTACTTTCATTTTGCACGTAAATACGTCATTGATCTTGTCTAGATTTAAAGATTTAACGTGACACTTACAAGGAGGCCTTTCAGATTTACAAAAATTGAATTAAAAAATCTGTTTACTTCTTCTGACAGAATTTTGAGTATTTTCACTTATAATAATTTTTTTTCTCTATTTTTGAGCAACGAAAAAGAGAAGAAAAATATTCTGTGTGTTACCTTTTTAGATATGCGTGCATGCTTTCCTTTTGGGATCACCAGTCGGCAAAATTTTGCTTACCACAAATGTTTTGAAAAGTATTTCCAGGAATTTTTCAAACCACAGTTGTTATTTTTCTAATTCCTGTTCAAGACACTAATTCTGAGAAGACAGTACGGTGAAACAAATTTATTAATACCATGAGGATGCTTTTCTAGTACTGCAATAAATAAAAAAGCTACAGTAACTCACATTAAGATGATTTTTAACTGTGGTATCTGCAAGCTTCCCCAGTGATATGTCTTAAGTTTAACTTATAAGTGATAACTATACGGATAATTATGCAATGCCTATAGGTGGCCAGAATTGTAAATCATTAGAAAGTACTGTATAAGCGACGTCATGTATCGTATCGTGTAAAGGGTGAAAATGAATTGCAAAAGTCAGGGAAACATCTGTCGCTCTACTAACGAAGAGCGTATATATTAGGTGTACAAATAAGTTTAAAAGCTTTTTTGTGTGACGTATACCGCTAATTTACATATCCAACATTCCCCCACGTTGTTGTCATGTGATCGTAACTGGTCCAGAGTATAAAATGTGAGACCGAAGTTTGCCCAACAGTCAAACGCACTTGCACATTGGTAGGTGAAGGATGGCAAGAGATACTGCATTTATTCGACACTACATTCGTTACGAATTCCATCAAGGAAAAAATGCTGCAAAAGCATGTACATCGATCTGTTCTGTTCTGGGGGAGAATATTGTATCGAAAAGCACGTAGGAGTTTTGGTTTAGACGGTTTAAAGCAGGTTATTTTGATGTCAGCGATCGAGAACGTAGCAGCGCCCCACAGAAGGTTGCACATGAGGAACTGCAAGCATTGCTGGATAAAGATTCATCTCAAAAGCAAAAAAAAAAAAACTAGCTGAACAACTGGGGGTAACTCAACAAACCATTTCCAATCGTTTCCGTGCAATGGGAAAGATTCAGAAGTAAAGAAATTGGGTGCTACATGACCTGAGTCAGAGGAACAAGAATGAGCGTGTCATGAAGTGTTTGAATCTGTTGAATAAACAGCACATAAGTCTTTCCTGTGGTCGTTACGGGTGATGAAAAGGGGATATGGTACGACAATCCCCAACGCAAAAAACACTAGGTAAACCCCGGTGAAGCAACGACTTCGACACCGACACGCAATATTCACTCCAAGAAAGTTCTGCTGTGCATCTGGTTGAATATGAAGGATGTGCTCTATTATGAACTATTGGAACAGGGTCAAACTGTTACCGCTCATCGCTACAAGCAACAATTGCTGCGATTGAATCAGGAAATCTGTCGGAAACGTCCATTCACAGCAAAGGATTGCGTCCCGTGAAATTATTGCATGACAACGCTAGGCCGCATGTCGCGAAATCAGTCAAGGGAACATTATTGACGCTTGGCTGGAAAGTTTTGGAGCACCCGGCGTATAGTCCCGACATAACCCCTTGAGACAATCATTTGTTCCGATCGATGCAACATGGTTTGTCTGCTGTACGATTCCGGACATGTGACAAAGTGCAAAAATGCGTTGACGACTTCATCGCGTCACACGACGAAGTGTTCTTCATCACTGGAATCCGTCGGCTGCCCGACCGATGGCGAAAGGTGATAGATAATGACGGCGCATATTTTGATTTGTAAAGGTATTGTTGTTTTCTCTCAAATTACATATTGCGTTGTCTTAAAACGTTTAAAACTTATTTGTACACCTAATATATATACAGTGTGTGTGTGACTTGAGTGAATTTTAATTTTATGTATATTACCAGTCCTTAATTCTAACAGCTAAGCGCCGTTTTAGGATAGTGTGGATTTAACATATTTTCTTATGTATTTCTTTAGTGATATATATATATATATATATATATATATATATATATATATATATATATATATATATATATATACTAAATTGACAAAAGTTACCGGACATCTAGAATAGAAACACAACACAACATTGATTGACATACATTAATTAGTACACTGTTGTTCCACCTTTGGTCTTAATGCATGCACTGACCCTTTGAAGCTCGAAGTGGTTGGGTTTTGAGCTTCGTGATTTTCGTTGCTATAAGGTGTTTATTGAGTGCTTTAGTTTCTGTGGTTGCGTGTATCTTCAAGTTGAAGTTCTACACTTTACGTTCGTGTATCTCCCAGGTTGGTGAGTGCCATATTTTCTCATTATTCACTGTTTTATTTTTCAACCAAGCTGGTCTTTTTTCGTTAAAGTCTCGCCATTGCTTCGATGGCGGAGGCAGACAAGGGTGACGCCCACATCCTTATCTTGGCAGATCAGCCAGCTTCCTCTTCTTCTTCTACCGCGGTAGCTCCTGCTCAGCTTAATGAGGTGGCTCCCAAGCGTCATTGCGACGTCATGGACACCTCGTCTTCTCCAGCTATAACTCCCACCAAGTGCGGTGGTGCCAAGTCTCCTATCTACATCTCAACAGATGATAACGTATCCGTTATCAGCAATACTGAGCTCACAGCTTCTACTTCTCATCAACTTTCTGATCCGCCTTCACTGCTAGGGGCCGCTTCATCGAATTCTCGACCCATATCTGCCCAAGCGTCCTATGCTTCTGCAACTTCTGGGGTCCTCACACCCCCAGTTTTATCTGCTATGCCTTTTCCTGAATCCTATGTCACTGTCGTCGGTTCTACTGCTACAATTGACATACCAAAGGATTCCCGAGCTGGTCACCTTTTTTCCTCCACTATGGAACGGGGCGTCTATTTTGATGCGCTTCCCGACACTAAGCTGTGGCAATATAGCCGAGCCCTCAAAACTATCTTACCAAAGGATGCAATAGACTTCGTAGCTCGAAAACCCAGATCTGTCTTGGTCTATTTTAAGGATAAAGCGCATGCTGACCAGGTCCTTACGGAAGGTCTAACCATCAATGACGTGCATCTGTTAGCACAACCGGTTGCGCACCGCCCGGTGCAGGTGACCTTCTACCCCGTACCACCAGAAGTATCCGACGCTGCACTCTGCACCTTGCTCAGCAGGTACGGCAGAGTTGTTGGCTCCATAACAACTCTCTCTGCGGCTCCCAGAGACCCTGAAGACAAATCGATTCGGGGTTTCCGCCGCACTGCTCGAGTCCTCTTTTCATCTGTTGCTCAGCTGAAAGCGGTTCCGAATGTTTTGCACATCCGCTGTGGACAGCAACGCCGAAGAGTTGAGATAATCACTTTACAGTATTGCACTATCTGTCAGAGCGAAAGTCACATAAGGGCTCAGTGCCCACGTGCCTCCCTGCAAACAGCTACACACACTACATCTTCTTCTACTTTGTCCACCAACGCTTCACAGACTTCTTCCTATTCGAGGAAAGTCGCGGAATCAAGATCTTCCAAAAGTCAGCTTACTGCCATTGGTCAACAAACGACTTTGATGCCTCCACCTCCTGCTGATCCTAAGAATTTTCCCAGGCTTCCAAAATCGACTCCCCTAGTACTTTTACAACCACTGCTGATGTACATGTTGACCACTCCTCAGCTTTTACCGTTGGCTCCATGACACGAGTCACAGGTAATGCTTCGGGTTCAGACTCTCCAGACGACCATGAAGCTTTTGTGGTTTCAGGAAAACGCAGTGGTGCTACTCACCCCAAGACGAAGAAGTCAAAGACTCTGGCGTCCCGAAGATCATCTCGCTCTTCTACCCGCTCATCCACTCGCTCCGTCAGCTCTCGACGACCGTTCTCCAGGTCGCCTCTACACACTTCCTCTGAGACAGCATGTGAGGGTGCCTTTCCCTCACTAGATGAATTCACAACTTTTCTTGCTGAAAATGCTTTCCCTGCTGAGCCTCTGCCATACGAGGACGTGCTGGATTGCCTTTTAGGGTCCTCTAGCCCTTCCTCAGCACGCACTTCCATTCAGCAGTATGAAGCAGCTCTTCCACAAGTGCTGGTTCAATTACACTCACTTGAAAACACTCTTCGGCGCACTGCGGACGAGGTCCCGTGGAGTGCTTGTTTTCTCCGTCGACTCCACTCCATCACTACAGCCAGTCAATTCCTACTGCATCCCACAACTAACCTAGACATTCAAGGTGGTGTCACTTAATTGTCGTGGTTTTGCGACACCTCTTGCGAATGCGCTGGTACGAGAGGATCTTGCTCCGCTGAATGCTGATATATTACTTCTGCAGGAAACAAACTGTACTTCCACCACCTCTGACAAACTAATATATATAAATTGTAACTTCTCATTGTACAGAATCATGTATATAGGTCGTTTCACGAACCACAGACATCTGTAAACTTTGTCGTTTTTACAGTATATTCTTATCTTCAATTCCTGATTCAAATGTGGAATTTTACTTTTCAACTGTGTAAATTTGTGTCCTCCAATACTCACTGTGATGAGTTGTGTCTTCTCTCTGTATCTTCAGAGATTATTTTTTCTTTTGTATTCTCAGGAAAATTATTGTATATAACTATTTTTCATATCACTGTTGTATGTAACATGTAGTACCGCGAGCCACATTCATCTGTAAATTTTTCATCATCTGTCTTTCGAACTTTTGATTTCATGTTTGTCTCCTTGATCACCTGCAACCTCCTGGTTTTCCAGGTCACCCACAATGCATCAACTTTCAGTCAGAACTTTTTTTTTTCATCAATATTGTGTAAAATTTATATTCTATAGTGCTCATCATTCTGGATTTATTTTACTCTCTGTATTACCAGAGATTCATGTTGCCTCGCCAGATTTCTACTGCACTTAACTTTTGTCATGCAAACGTTGCACCGAATCCTGTAATTAACGTAGCGCAAGCTGCACATTCTGTTAATTTCTCATCACCTGTCTTTTAAATCTATGTCTGCAAGCTCGAATTCTGTATTATTCCTTGCTTCAATACTGTGCAAAATTAATATTGTATAACGCTCTTCAAGCTGAATTGTTCCTATTCTTTGCTTTGTCAGATACTTTTGTTGCCTCACCAGACACTCGAGTGTAATTAACTGTTTTTTTACTATCATCAATGTACAAAACCGTGTAAATAAGCAGTAGCGTAAGCTACAAGCATCTGTAAATATTTTTTTTGTCATACATCATTTGATATGATTTATTCAAGCACATCTCCTGTATCTTTCTTCTAATAAATACTGTGTGAAAACTGACCCTTCGAGACATGCTTTCGACAAGGTTTCGGAACACAGCGATAAGTATGCGCTTCCATTCAGTACATAATGCTGCCGCTAAGTGTCACTTAGTAATAGGCCTTTGTTCCAAACTTCTTATGCGTCGTTCTAATTCTTCCCATAGGTGCTCTATGGGATTAAGATCAGGGCTCTGTGCATGCCAGTCCACACACGATACGGAATTATCGTCAAACCACGAGATAAGAGTCCTTGCTTTATGGCTCGGTGCATTATCCTGCTGGTACCAACAAGGCTCAGTTCTATAGTATTGCTACAGAGTTGGTAGTTCATATTTGTCCAGAATATGGAGATAGACGTGCTGGTTAACAGGATTATCCACGATAACTAATGGGTCGGGACCATACCACGAAAAACACCCCCACACGAGTACACTGCCAGCTCCATACTTGACCGTAGGTACAGTACACTGTGGTAAATAGCGTTCCCCCGGCTGCCGCCATACCCACACACGGCCATCATACTGATGGATCGTGTATCTGGATTCATCAGTCCATAGGACCCGTTTCCATTGATCACGATAAATGTTCTTTACACCATGCTAAACGACTAGTAGCATTCCGAGTGGAGATGAAAGGCTTATGAGCAGTCGCACGACAACGGTCACCCATGGAATGAAATTCTGTGCGAATGGTACGTGTACATACCGAGGTTCCAGCATTTTTACTCATCTGTGCACTGAGGTCTTGTGTAGTAGTACTCCTTCGATTAGCTGTAACGACTCTCCTGAGGCTTCCACGTCCTCTATCATTGATTTTTTTGGTCTGCCTGTATGTTTTTCTGCTTCAGACACGCCATGTGTCTTCCACTTTTTCAGTTCATCCAAAACTGTTGACTTTGGTATGTTTAAATGCCTCTCAGTTTCTCTTATGGACAACCTACTAATATAACACCCAACAATCTTTCCTTTCTCAAACTCAGTTCTCTCTCGCCGCGACATTTTCTCTCAATCTCACAGTGCGATATGATAGCGGTTAGCTGCAGGCTTGTTTTTATACCGTTTGCAGCTGTACCGCGCGACGCAGAGGATCCGCTCATTTGCTTTTGAAGGGGTGTCCGGTGACTTTTGTCAATATAGTGTATCATCATCATCATCATTGTCAACCATTATCAATCCACTGCTGGACGAAGGTCTCCCCAAGTTTCCTCCACAACGCTCTGTCTTGTGCCAGTCTCCTCCATGTCACTCCTGCATACTTTCGAATTTCATCCACCCATCTTCCATGTGGTCTTCTTCTGGGTCTTTTCCTGTCCCTTGGAATCCAATCTAAAATTTCGGCTGTCCATCGATGGTCTGTTCTTCTGGCAGTATGTCCAGCCCATTGTCATTTCAGGGATTTAACTCTGATCATGATGTCTTCCACTCTTGTCATTTTTCGGATCCACGTGTTCCTCTTCTTATCTCTCCTGGTTACACCAAGCATGCACCTCTCCATGCTTCTTTGAGTTGTCTGCAGCCTTTGTATGTCTCTTTTAGCTAAGGTCCACGTCTCTGCACCATACGTAAGCACTGGAAGGATGCATTGATCAAACACTTTTCTTTTAAGACATAATGGCATATTGCTCTTGAAAATTATGCTGTTTCTTCCAAAAGCTCTCCAGGCAAGTTTTGTACGCCGATTAATTTCTTCACCAATGTGACCCTCACTTGATATCTGCTGTCCAAGATAAACGTACGTGTCTGTTATCTCCAGCTTTTCTCCATCAATCGATAAATCTTCATTTCTTGTAAAAGCATTGTACATCACTTTTGTCTTCTGAAAGTTCATTTTTAATCCCACTTCTTTACTCTTGTCAGCAAGTTCCTGGATCATACTCTGCAGCTCTGATGGGGTAGTTGCAAAAATGACTATGTCATCAGCAAAACGAAGGTGGGTTAGATAATCTCCATTAATCTTTATCCCCTTGTTTTCCCAGCTCAGTGATTGAAAGACATTTTCCAATGTAGCATTAAAGAGCTTCGGAGATATGGTGTCACCTTGCCTCACTCCTTTTCCAATTTTTATGTGTGTTGTATTTTCAAACAGCCGAATCTTTGCACTTGCATTTCCATAGATGTTATTAATAATATTAATGTATGCATCTTCAATACCGCAGGATTTCAGAGCCATTGCAACTGCTGATTGTTTCACCGAATCAAAGGCTTTTTCATAATCGATAAAAGCCATGCACAATGGAAGTTCATATTCCCTCGCTCTTTCAATTAGTTCTCTCAGTACGTGGATATGATCTATTGTGCTGTAGTCACTCCTGAATCCAGCTTGTTCTCTCGGTTGAGCCATGTCCAGTGTCACCTTCAAGCGGTGTGAAAGAACTTTAGTGAAGATTTTATAAACCACTGATAGGAGGCTGATAGGTCTGTAGTTCCTGAGATCCTCAATGTCACCTTTTTTATGTAGCAAGATCATTGTAGCGTTGTTCCAATCCTCAGGAATTTTCCCTTCATTAAGGCATCGAGTGAAAATTTGGGCGAGTACTGTTTCGATTTCTCCACTTGCTTCTTGTATGATGTCAACAGTAATTCCATCTTCTCCTGGAGCTTTTCCCCGCTTCATGTTCTTGATTGCATGTGCAACTTCTGATGGAAGGACTGGAAGAACTCTGGTACCTTTCATGATGTCTGGAGTACATGTATCATCCCTTTCATATAATTTGGAGTAGAAATCTTTCACTCTTGTCAAAATTTCGCCTCTATTTCTTGTTACAGAACCATCTTCTTTTCTCAGTGCCATAATCTGTTTTTTCCCCTTACTGAGATGTCCCTTTGCTATCTTTAGGCTTTGGTTGTTTTCAATTGCTTTCCTTACTAGTTCACAGTTGAATTTCCTTACGTCTTCAGTGATACTTTTTCGTACTGTCTTGCATAGCTCTATATATTCCACTTTGGAAGTCACATCTTCTTTAGTTGTCCTCATCACTCTTCTTTTTTGCATCAACATTTTGGTTTTTCCTGATAATTTGTTCACATGCAATTTGTTCTTAGACCCAGCTAATTTTGTTGCTGTTTCCATAAGAGCTTTGGTTACTTTTCTGTTAACTTCAGAAATATCCACTTCTTCCGATGTTAGGCCTTCTAAAGCAGAGAATCTGTTCTTCAGTTCCAATTTGAAGGTATTATGGTGTTTTTTAAGGTTGGTTATGTCAATACATTTTGTTTGTCTTATGAGCTTGCCACGTTCCAGTTTAGTGTTGAGGTGCATCTTACATCTCACCAATCTATGGTCACTGCCTGTGTTGAACTTGTTTAGCACACTGCAGTCTTCTATGACGAATTTTTTGTTACACATAATAAAATCAATTTCACTTGTCGTCCCATTTGGATGTCTCCATGTCCATTTCCTGTGTGGCTTTTTCTTAAAAAAAGGAGTTCAAGATGAAAAACCCTTCTGCCTCTGCAAACTCTACGAGAGTATTTCCACGCTGGTTTCTGTTGCCGTGACCGAATTTACCTACTGAAGTTTCATTCTGTTGCCGTTGCCCTATTTTTGCATTGAAATCTCCCATAATTATCTTCAAGTGCTGCTTACCTTTATTATTTAGATCACGAATTTCCTCATAAAATTCTTCAATTTCTTCTTCAGGATGACTTGTGGTGGGTGCATAAGTTTGAATAATCTGAGCCTGGTATCTTCTCGAGAGTTGGATAACGAGTCGTGCAGCTCTGTCAGAAGAACTTTCAACTTCTACAACTTTATCCTTCAGTTTCTTGTTTATTATAAATCCAACACCACTAGTTCTGCCAGTATCTGTCCCACGGTAGTAGAAGAGGTGTCCACTTTTCAGTTCAATGAGATCTTCTCCTTTTCTCCTTACCTCACTTAGCCCGACGATGTCCCACTTGATCCTTTGTAGTTCCTCTTCCAATTCAAGAAGCCTTGAATCAGAAGATAGGGAGCGTCCGTTATACGTCGCCAAGGTCAGCATCAGATGGCAGCCTAGTCCGGTCCTCCGGGGATTCTTAGCACCCTCTGCCTTCATGTCGCACTGGCCGCTGCCTTGGCCAGGTACATTCCAGCTGCCGGAGACTGAGGGCCAAGATTTAAGTTGTGGAGTCATTTTGGAGGGGTTTGGCCATAACTCACCACGCTGGCCAAGCGGGTTGGTGAGTGTGGGATAGCATTTCCTCTAATCCCGATGGTATAGTTATACCGCTATTGGCGGTCGTCAGAGCCCCTTTAGTGGGAACAGGATGTACCACGAGAAGGCGGGGTTGACATTTGTCAAGGAGAGGCTGTGGTGTTACGCATCACCTGACCTTACATCCCATATAGTGTATATATGTATATATATATATTGCATCAACATTTTGGTTTTTCCTGATAATTTGTTCACATGCAATTTGTTCTTAGACCCAGCTAATTTTGTTGCTGTTTCCATAAGAGCTTTGGTTACTTTTCTGTTAACTTCAGAAATATCCACTTCTTCCGATGTTAGGCCTTCTAAAGCATTTTTTTTGTATATATATATATATATAAACAGCTCCCTTTCTCTCCAATAGGAACTCTGGAATTTAGTCCCGGATTCAGTGAACTGATCTTCACTTTCTATTCTGACAACCACGGTGGGACTGGACGGGGTTTTGACATCTTGATTAATCAGAAACCTGGACCGTGCGGCGATGGACCATATCCACCCTCTGGTAATCTTTTTAATAAAATACTTTTGTTTTTTAATCAAGGAATGCGTGTTGTTTTTAAATGCAAATTTCAGGAAAATTATTTTCATAAACTGCAACCTTTTTTTTTTTTTTTTTTGTATGTGTGTATCTGTTAATAACGACTATGAGCTACTCTGAGGGATATAAGCAATCTCCGTGCCCCTAATTTAGGATCACTGGTTGCAGGGAAGGGACCAAACTAGCGATGTATGACAAGCACACTACGCATGCTTCATTCAGGACTCAAACCCAATCCTTTCTTGGACGAATGGTCCGAAGCCAGCGCCACAGACCACTCGGTCAGAGGGGCGGCGGCCCAACCTTTTCACAAAGGTACTATTCACAATTACATTACCCTGTAAGGAAGAAGGGAAAGAACATTTGAACACATGATGGAAGACGGAAGAGTTAAGAAAAAAATTGCATTTAATAAAAAATGTACATTTTTTTTAAATGTGCAGTTGAATTGTACAGCTTCTTTTCTTTTTTTTTATGTGTCTTAAAACATTTGAAAGTAACATCTCACTATTCTAAAAAAAAGTGACTGTCGCTGTTGTAGAAATTTCGCGACGCTCGCGCTTTCCTGCAGCGCAAAAAGTATTGAACACAAAAATATGAAATTTACATCGTTTGTAGAGAATTATTCGTAGAACACGCTGAAATAAACCGTTTTTCGATTCTGGCGATACTTCAAGAGCTATTGTATTTCAAAGTTAAGGTAAGCAGAATAGTGCTATCAGTTCGCGTTCTGGACACACTAACAGCAACTGAACCACGAAACTTTGTAGGCATGTAGGGCCATAGCCGAATTTTCGCACTTCGTCGCTCTTTTTTTAATTTCGATTTAGTTTAGGAGAAACTAAATTTTTAAATTTCACAAAATTCTCTATTTCGCGATGGGATCCATTTTAAAAAACGGATATATGGCAAACTATAAATCATAATGCTTTGCAATTTTTACAGCATAAACTCACAACTATCATTATTCTTTTGAAAAAAAAAAATAAGAAAAAGTCATTTTCTGATTTTTAAGCATTTTTTAAAGATTCAAAGGAAAGGAACGAACTGCTTCCTCTGTCTTCAGCAGTAACTACATGGGAAAGTTCTGGTTCCGTGACCTGCTGCCATGGTGACGCAGCTATTTTTAGCATTCTCTTCTCATTGAGTGAAAGGACTGGCTACAATCAAACTGGTAATAAAGTAATGCTTAATCACGTACCGACGTTTTTAAAGTTCGGTGTTTTCCGCCGGAATAAAATAAAATAAAATAAAATAAAACAAAATAAAATAAAATAAAATAAAATTAAATTAAAAATGGTGGCTGCGGAACATTTCTCTGCTTGAAATTTTCGCGAATTGTTCGGCCCCTTCTACATGACCTGGAGATTTGAAAATTGTCATGTTGATAGGTCTTAAGGTCCGACTACCTAGAAGAGTCCGAAAACAAAAACACACACACACACACACACACACACACACAATCAAAACGGAGGCTTTGGAACAGTCTCTGCTTTAATTTTTCGCGAATTGTTCGACCACTTCTAAATAACCTTGAGATCTGAAAATTGGCATACTGATAGTACTTAAGGTCCGGATAACTAAAAAAGTCTAAAAACCAAACAGTTCGAAAAAGAGGCTGAGCTTTACTGTTCAAAATGCTGATAGGTTTAAAGATAATTTTGCCAGACACGTTGAAATGCGGTAAAAATTCTACGAAATTTCGATTTAAAATTAAGGGGCGCCAAAGCCTGATCCGTTTTACGACAAACCGTATGCATTGAAGTCATGACCCTGTTCTAAATCGTGAAACAGTTACGGATCTTAAATTACTTTTCTTTCTTTTAATTATTTTTCCTTTCTTTAATTTTATGCGTAAAAATTTATAGATTCACCGTTCGGAGAACGGGGATAACTGCTAGCATGCGAAAAAGTATAAAATCATGCTAAAAACGACAACGAAGGGAGAACAGCTGAAAGGAAAGGAGATACTCGGACGAGATTAGAACATGAGATCCTTTTGTCGCGAATATAAAATTTTTCTGGCAGGCGAGAAACAATACAGTAAATGGCGGCAAACGTGTCGCGTAGACTTGAGACGGAAAAAAAAAAGGAAGAGGAAAACACTGCAACCTAACGAAAACGTGCCACGTGGATTAGATGAGGTCCATTTATTAATAGATGGACAGATAAAAAAAGTTTGGCAGGAGACGAAATGCGGATGATGTAATTCCAGAATTGGGTCAAACGTACACATACTTCGCTTCACAACTTTAAATAGCAAGTATGCTGTAACAGTGGAAACAACTCTTAACTCATGTACTTCATCGAAGTATTTCCTTTGACACCGTTCCACATGCAACAGAATCGTAGATGCGGCTTTTGGAACACTGAAAAAGCGCAAGGTGTTTCAATAGGTAGTCCCATCCCGAAGAACCAATTGTTGTTCTCTTTCCACTCTACAGAGAAACACGACGTTTGGTTTATAAGTGACCTTGATCCTTGAGAAATGCGCTGGAGTGATTTTCCTGATAAGGCGATGATTCACTGTGACGTCACTCTACCAGATGGCCGGGCACCCTAATTCAGTCCGGAGGCAATCTGCGTGTTTTACTGTATCGTTGAACGTCTTTCAGGATGGCTGTGTATACCGCTATGGAGCGGGTGTTTATTGTTAAAAGTTATTGGATAACAAAGTCTATAAAGGTAACACAGCGTGAATTCCTGGAGAAGTTTGGGGGAAGAAAAGCACCAGACACAAACGTTGCATCGCGAGGTTAGCAAAGAAATTTGAAACCACGGACAGTGTTTTGAACAAATACAGTAGGGGACGTCCTCCTTTACCGGAAGAAAAAAACGAAGAGGTGAAGCACAGGCTGCTGACATCACAGAAGAAGTCACTACGACGTTTTCCCTAATTCCCGTTTGCCCTAAACACGTTTACCCCAATTGCGTTTCCCCGAAATTGCTTTTACCCGAATTCCCATTTCCCCTAATTTCGTTTGCCCTAATTTCGTTTTTCCTAAATCTCGTTTCCCCTAATTCACGTTTTCCCTAAACACGTTTACCCCAATTGTGTTTCCCCGAAATCGCTTTTACCCGAATTCCCATTTTCCCTAATCTCGAAAATGCAAAATATAAAGTATTTCTGGTCTGATTCGGAGATTTTCAGCGTTTGCAAACTACAACTCTACAAAATTCTGCGGGCTTCTGCTGCCGCAGTAAATCTGTCTGTCGGAAGGAGGGGGGGGGATGCCGAAAACATAAAATATAAAGAATTTCTGTTCCGATCTGGAGATTTTCAGTGTTTACAAACTTCAGCTCAACAAATTATCTGAGGGCACGTGCAAAGACAGGAAACCTGTCGGGGCTGCGCCCCTCCCGCTACAGGTTTCTTGCGTTATCCCATGCTCGGAGAGAATTTGTTGAGCTGTACTGTGTAAACGCCGAAAACCTCCCAATTGGGCTGCAAATACTTTACATTTTATATTTTTGGTATTAACTTCCCCCACCTCTCTAGGTTTCCAGCGTTAGCACATGCCCGCTGATAATTTGTTGACCTGTAGTGTGTAAAGGCCGAAAATCTCCCTATTGCGCTACAAATTATATTTTATATTATTGGTATACCCCTCCGGATATACTTCCTGCGTTTGCAGAGAATATATTGAGCTGTCGATTTTAAACCGTGAAATTCTTCTGTTGAGTTGTAGATTATAAACATTTTTTATAAAGAATTACATTAAATATCGCAGTTAAGAAAATACGACATTACGGAAACTTTATGTAATTCAGATAATCAACCTGTGGGGACGTGGGCACGAAGCGGTTGAAAACGCAGTTTTTATACGACCCCTTAAAATTTTTGTGGCCAGTTCTCCTACACCCAATCAGTGATGATGGTAAGTGGGAAAACATTCAAGCGGGACAGACTGACCTCTACGATTAAGGTGGAACTGAATTAACAAAAGGCATTTCCACGGCTCATGTTTAGTCTTGTACGGAGGGGGGGAGGGGTGGTGTCTGGTACGCTCAGAACTCTTAAAAAGTGGGCCTTCGGCGTTCACAATTCTTGCGAATGCATTGCAATACTATTTCTTGCTGTAATAAAAGTTTAGCGCGATGTAGTACTTTATCTGCGAGGGGGTGGGGGTGACGAATATAATGGCTGCGTTATGGACTATCCGAATAATGGTAACTAGACGAAACCCGTCGGAATCGACGGTAAGTTTTTTTTTTTTTTTTAAATAATAAACTCATATGACAACAAATGTAAACTTTATTTGATTGGCAAATTCATTCAACCACTTCAGTAAAAACAATAGTCCGGGTACATGATTTTTTTTTTTGTGACTGAAGATTTAACGACCACCGTGAGCAACTTAATGGGCTATAAGCGGTCGCCCGTCCCTAATTTAGGGTCACTGGTTCCAGGGAAGGGAGAGAGCCAGTGGCGTAAGACAAACACAACAACCAAGTCTCACCGGGATTCGAACCCGGACCCTTCACAAACGAATGATCATAAGCCAAAGTTTGGGGTATAAGCAGTCGCCCGTCCCTAATTTAGGGTCACTGGGTTCGGTGAAAGGAGAGAGACAGTGCCGTAAGACAAACACAACATCCATGTCTCACCGGTATTCGAACCCGGTAGACGAAACCCGTCGGATTCGACGAACAGTTTTTTTTTTTTAGCGATAAACTCATATGAAAAGTTTATTTACATCTTTACGTAATGGCAAACGTCTTACCTACCCGAATAAACTGGATCGAATGCATGTTAAATTCTATGTAAACATCACACAGTCCAATGGCATAACGTAATCAGGTCTTCGAGTGTTCGCTGTTCCGATAAAAACTTTCAAACAAATTCCTGTTTTGCACAACGGTTTGCTGAGAAGAGAGACTTCGGACTTTGGAATATCCGAGTCCCTCCATACCACCGCCTTCAACAGCGCGTGAGTCAACCGCAGGCGATCGGATGTCAACCGCAGGCGATCGGATGTCAACCGCACGCTTCTCCCATAGAATTTACGTGGGAACTTTGCAGCCCCACAACGCCCGAACCGTTTCCCAAATATCATTTTTCACTTCGACTGACACATTTACATGGTAAGACCTTTGTTTTGATACCTCAACAATATGTTTACGTTTAGTCGTTCTCTCACATCTGGTCTTACAGTAAAAAAACTTTATAGAATAAATATATAGATAACCACGTGCAGGTCTTTACACTTTTGCTGGCACGGTGGTCGACATCATCAACAGGAAGGGAAAGAATAATTCTCTGGAGATATCAAGACCCACCGTTTTATTTCGGTTAACAAAAAAAAAAAAAAAAAAAAAAAAATATTAGGCAAACGCGAAATAAGGCCAACGCAAATTAGGGAAACCTTGATACGGGAAAACGTGATTAGGCGAAACGAGATTAAGGCAAACGAAATGACGGGAGATCGAAATACGGGTAAAAGCGATTTCGGGGAAACGCGATTGGGGTAAACGTGTTTAGGGGAAACGAGATTAGGGCAAACGGGAATTAGGGGAAACGGATTAGGGGAAGTGAGGCCACGCGGCTTAACCACTTTAGGGAGATGGGAAGATGTTATTCCACGGCGATTGCAGCCTGTCTAACTTCAACCTAGTTCACTTTCGTCGAATCCCTCTTATTTCCCTCCCCTTTTCCTTCTACTTTTACTTGCTCTTGAGCTGGGTCGAAATGGAGATGGGGGAACGAAATGCAAACACGGGGAGGGGGGGGGGTATGTTTGCCCGGAAAATCGTTGCCAACGACGTGGGGCAACCAAGAAGCAAAAAAAAAGGAAATGTGCTTAGAACACAAGAATTAGATTTAAGTTAAAAAAATAAATAAATTGGAATACACTTTTCGCTTGAATGTACAGCTTCGCACTGCGAGCGCTGTCACAGTTGCACGGCACAGTGTGGATTTTTTTATTTCCGATATGAGCACGTTGCGCTTGGTTACCTTGCTGATGATGTGAAATGAAGCCTCGTCTGTAAAGACAACTCGTGTGTGAAAGTCCTCTTCGGACTCAATCCGTTCACCCATGTTGCTACAGAATACATGCAGGCGCTTTTGGTCAATGTCTGTTAGTGCACGAAGTTTCTGCAGTTTGTATGGCTTGATGCTCATTCGTTTACATGAAAAACTCCACAAAGTAGGTTTTTGCACATGAAGTTCCACGCTCGCTCGCCTAGTATATTTACGCCGATTTCTCAAGTATGCTTCCGCGCATGTTCCATTTTATCTTCGGAAAGAGATGGCAGACCTTGACCTGATTCATGAAGCGGTATGATAAGCGGGGAATGCCATTTGGTGACAGAAGAACGGGCAGGAAGCTTTTTTTAATATTTTCATTCAGAAAGTCGCAGCATAGCAGTCGCATTGTGTCCTTCGTTGTTCTACAAAACATGTTGCGTGAATGAAGTCAGCCCCATTTTGGATTTTTGACTGCACCAGCGTCATCTGTTTCATATCGTGATACCTAAACTGGATTGTCAAAACAGTTTAGGTTTCTGGTAATGCAATAGCATTTATTTTACATTAATGTTGCATTCATTCCTAAATTGTGATTTAAATCTGCGGCTAATTTCCCACAATTCAAAAAATGAAGCACACTACATACATGAAACCATAACATATCCCACATAACACCAGATGAAAATAGCCAGTATTTTCTGCTATTAGCAGAAAATACTAGACGAACTACGACTGCACCAATTTAGAATACGAAACACAGAACTCAGGTGTAACGAGCCTGAAAGAATTAATTGAATTCCAAAATAATTTCGGTAATAGCATGAGTAAGACATGACGAAGAGAAGAACAGTCAGAACGGGAGGTGGTTACGAAATCATCCAATCAATCAATCAACGCACCTCAATTTCATCAATATCCGAAAAATAAGAATTTTTCCAGTAATGAAAGTAAATAAATTATTACATTTTCATTAATTTTACTGTAAACAATAAATACATAACTAGAGGTTACTGATTTACGCTTCAAACTTTTATATTAATATCCTGAAAGTTCTCTCGCGGTTGTAATTTAAACATTTTCGTCTTTTCATCGCTTTTGTAACTCTCTGAAATTTCTTGGAACATAGAATTTCAGAGGAAACGTGATTTCAGAAATTAATCAGAATATTAAATCAAACACTAATATACATGATACCTCTAAAACTCAAAAAGTGAAATGATAACTTTTGCCTATACTGCGTTTTTGAAGATACTGTATTAGTTATCTTAAATATTACAGGACGCCAGTGTGACCAAATTATTGTGAGCGAAAGAGGATCTCTGACGTCACCAAGATATCCAGCTTCCTTTGGTCCTAATTACCATTGCATCTTTGAAATCCACCGACCAGATCCCACGGTGTGTATGCTGGAGTTGGACTTCGTCTTTTTTGATATGGGGCACCACAACCCAGGTAACTGCGCCAGCGGGGCTTTCTTCGAGCTTCCGGGGAAGAGGAGGATCTGCCATGCCTTTCGAGGACGCAGTAAGTATGTCTCATACTTCAAGAGTGAGTCACTTCCGTTACCCAAACACATCCAGTCTCTCAGTGCCTTCCGAGAAATGTGTAGTAAAGTGGAAGTACTCAACAGCAAGGCCTCTTAATCTTCGCTTTTGAAAACTAACGAAACGGTGGGCTTGAAAAGTTTCAAAATCATTTACTTTCGTGAAAGCTGTGTTTTCCTTTTTCTTTATTTTTTGGTGCACCGTGTTTTGCTGCGTATATTCATATACTAATGTTACCAGTCCGACTTTCTGTAAATATAATATCTTCCTTTCTAGAAACCGGATCCAAAAAAATACTTTTTGCACCCCCAGCGCTAGGATTAATCGACGAATTTGAAATTCGAGACTGGGGGAATGAAAGAAGATTTTCTGTGGCCAAAACCTTTCATAGGGAAATTTTTGGACTTTAAACCTAAGATTGAAAATGGGAAAAAGTACGAGAAATACATAACTGTTGAATTTTTATGGGAAAAAGTACGAGAAAAATATAACTGTTGAATTTTTATGATAAATAATGATTAAAACAGGGGATCGTTTTTCGAAAACTGCAGATGGTTATTTTGTTTTTGTACAGGAAACAGTGGGTATTCATATTTTCACAAATCTTGTGCATGATGAAATGATTCAGAAGTATAGCTGCAAAATTTGTGGCAGACAAAAATAAAAAGATTCATACTTGCATAAAAATTTCGTGGTTCCAATGACTGGCTTTAAAAAACCAAACAAAACAAAACTTTAGCCAGCTACATACACAGACTTCAGGTTTTTTTAAAAAAAGGAAAATAATTGGATTTTTCTGTACATATAAAAGAAAAATTATTTAGAAACAAGTTAGAAAAATCATGCAATGCATTGATTATAATACGCTTTCCAACATACCAGAAATCATTACTCAAGTTATGAGGATGATGGCTGTGGAATAAATATTGGTCCTGTGCCCTAACGTTTGATCCCATTTCGATTATGTTTAACAGAACCGGTTCAGTATACCTCCGAAATAACATGATAAAGTTTTGTCGCAATGGAAGCATTTTTACGTAAGTTATCAGGCATAAGGGCTATGCAATAGATTCCGCTCCTGTGTCCTAACCTTTGACCCCATTTCGCCTGTTTTCAATAGAATTCGTCCCCAGGCAGGCCCCTACAACATACTAACATTTCATCCAAATCGAAGAATTTTTACGTAAGTTATGACGTATAATGGCGATGGAAGTTATTCCGCTCCTATGTCCTGACCTTTAACCCCATTTCGCCCATTTTCAATAGGGTTTGTCCCCAGGTAGTCCCCTACCACATACTAAAAATTAATCAAAATCGAACCTTTTTTACGTTAGTTATGACGCATAAGAGCAGTGGAATGGATTCCACTTTTATGTCCTAACATTTGAACCCATTTCGTTCACTTTCAATAGGGTTCCATCCCAGGTGATCCCCTTCCACATATTAAAAGTTCATCGAAATCGAACGATTTTTACGCGAGTTATCGTGCGGACGGACATACGCACACAACGCATGACGTAATGAGGCAGATGGGAATCGCGTCCATCTCCTCGCAGGAGTGTGACGTCATAAAACTTTAATAGGATCTACAAACAATGCGTGACGTAATGATACAGATGGCGTGACCACGTGCCAACATCTCAGTCGCGAGATTGTGACACAATAAGATCGTTCCCAGGTGGTCCTCTACCACATAATAAAATTTCATGGAAATCGAACCATTTTTACGCACGTTATGATGCATAAAGGCAATGGAATGCATTCCGTTCCTATGTCCTGACCTTTGACCCCACTTCACCCATTTTCAATAGGGTTCGTTCCCAAGTGGTCCCCTGCAATATATTAAAATTTCATCGACATCGAACCATATTTACGCAAGTTATGACGCATAAAGGCAATGGAATGGATCCTGCTCCTATGCCGTGACCTTTGATCCCATTTCATCCATTTTCAATAGGGTTCGTCCCCAGGTAGTCCCCTACCTCATAAAAAAATTTAATTGAAATCGAACCATTTTTACGCGAGTTATCGTGCAGACAGACAGACTCACGGACAAAGCTGGAGCATATATGCTTCTTCAACCTACGGTTGGAAAGCGTAAAAAAGGGAACATTATTGAACTTTCTCTTCATGTATTTATCTATCTATTTTGTTATATGTGCTCTGATATGAGTGTTACACAGCTTCAAATGGGGAGTTGAGAAGATTTTTATGAGAGAGGGAAGGGGTGTGCCTGAAAAAATTTGGCTGGCTGTACATAAATCCGATGACCCAGAATACCACAGCAATTTTCAAGAGCAATTTCCCACTATGTCTTAAAAAAAGTGTTTAATCAATGCATCCTTTCAGTTCCTACGTACGGATCAGAGATATAGACATTAATTAAAAAGGCATACAGAGGCTGTGGACAACTGAAGAAGTATTAAGAGGTGGATACTTGATATAACCAGGAAAGATGAGAAAAACTCATGGATGAGGAAAATGACAAAAGTGGAAGACATCATGATCAGAGTAAAATCCCTGAAACGGCAATAGGTTGGACATATTGCCAGAAGAATGGACCACCGATGGACAACTGAAATCTTAAACTGTATACTAAGGGACAGGAATAGACCCAGAAAAAGGCCGCGCGGGAGATGGGTAGATGAAATTCGAAAGCATAGTGGAACGACACGGAGGAGACATGCCCAAGGCAGACAGTTGTGGCAGAAATTTTGGGAGACCGTCATCCAGCAGTAGATTGATAATGGTTGACGGCTGTGGTGATGATGTGCTTATAGAACAGTATTAATAACACTTCATTCCGGATCAAGTTTATGCAAGAATACCCAAGAATATTAGAGCTTTTCCCATCTTTTTCTGTGCACAGTTTATATTTTATTTCAGTGTAGTTTTGTTTCTAAAGATGGAGTAAAAAATTGATCTGACCAGAGGACATGGCGCCACTCTGCAGAGTTCCAATTTTGATGTCCTAGCACCAGGCGAGGTGATCGATAAACAGTGACACACGAGTATGACGTAGGCTCTCGCAGCCCAAGGTATGCAGCGTGCCCCATACCGTTCGCTCTCTGAGGCTGTTTGGGCCTCCCGCATTTAACCTGGATGTGATGTGCGCCGCCGTTGCCAAGTCGTAGGTCTGTACCAGCCTCGATAGTCTACGTCGACTCCTGTCATCAATGGCGTGTGATCGGCCACTGTTTGCTCTTTGGGCGCTCTCCGTCGTCGATTCCGATAGGTCTGTACAAGAAATGCATTCAGTTTAGGTCTGTACAAGAAATGCATATGTCAACTGCGCAACACCCCTATCTCTAATGTTTTGTCTACTGAGTGTACTGGTTCATTCAGTAACTCTGCAATGCAAATGGGAGGAGTTCGAGTGGGGTGAATGTTCGTACAAAACCGAAAACATTTCATTGTAGTACGAGCTAAGATAAGTGGGAGTGAAACTGCAGCGATCGATGTTGACAGATAATGAGGCAGTAAGGTAACAACTGTTTGTACATCTAATGACAACCGAATAACCGTTGTACATTGCTGAGCCGAGGAAAGTGTACAAATGTGAGTTCGAAATTTTGCAAAACTATGGGTAAGACTCGGCCAAGTAAGGGAGCTGTCAAATGTTGACAACTAACAGAAAACTCGGAATCAAAGAACAAGTAAGGAACAAAGAAAACTTCCTTCCAGACAGTTGGGAAACCAAAAGCTTCCGTGCTTGGGTTTAGGACGTACTACAGAGGTGAAGCACATATCAAGACGGCAAAGTCACAGCGATAAATTCCGTCGGTGTAGCTTAATTGGGAAAGCATTCGGTTCTGGAGTAGAAGGATGCCGGTTCGACATTAGTGGATTTGTGTTTTCACCGTGGCGCCCGATTGTGGAAATGGATCTACTTGCCGTTGGGTTCTTCGAAAAATGTGTGATGTTCCTTCCACACATCGTCTGGAAATGATGAAAGTTCCGTCTTCACTTCGAAAAATGTGTGATGATTCTTCCATACTTCGTCTGGAATCAATCAGAATTCCCTCTTCTACAGTGAGCTACTTCAAGCATGATTTACCGGCTGATCAGGAAATAAATAATTTCGTCCCAGCCCTTTCTCGAAGGGGGGGGATATATGTGACGTACCACAGAAGTGAAGCACATGTCAAGACGGCAAAGTCACCGCGATAAATTCCGTCGGCTAGCTTAATTGGGAAAACATTCGGCTCCGGAGCAGAAAGATGCAGGTTTGAACTGCGTCACCGACTAATCTGTGTTTTCACAGACTCCAAGTTACGGAATCACACGAGAAGCATTGCGTGCTACTCGAGCCCTTAGTTGTTGTTTTTTAGCACGTCTTTTGTAAAAAAAGATCGTGCTTATGTTATCGGTTTGTCCGTCCGTCCGTCTGTACCCACGGTATCTCTGCAACTATTAGTCCGATTTGAAAAATTCTTTTTGCATTGGGAAGCTTGACATATGCAAATCATGATCCTTTATTTCGTTTTTTTTGTACGGTGTACAATTTCGCCGGTAGAGGGCGTAAATGCAGATGATGTCGAATTCAAAAATACGTTTTATTCCACATATTTGCTTCTAAACATCCGATTGAAAAAAATCTTTGATCTTTCGATTTCATTTATGTCGAAGAATATTTTGGACATAGTTTCTTTATCAAATTACGCATAGATTTTCCGCTAGGGGGCGTAAAAGTAAATTGCATTTTTTCCAATAACTCTTCTTCTAAAACTCCGATTTGAAAATTTTTTTTTGCAGCGGATACATCTCTTTAAGCACAATCTTTTACATATAATTTCGAATTTTTGGTAAAGAATACTTTGGCCACCAGGGGGCGTAAGTGTTAATTTTCGCTTCTGATGTATTTGCCATAAAATCTGAGCTTCTAAAATATGGATTGAAAAATTCTTTAGCGGACTAAAGCCACTCACATTGATAAACCTTTACGGAATATTTTATTCCTAAAATATTGCACAGTTTCTCCGCCAGGGGGCGTGGATATATATCTTATGTTTGTCAATATCTCGACTTCTAGAAGTCCGATTTGAAAAATTCCTTCTTTGTTGGATAGTGTATTTCGTGTGACATGTTTTTCATATACTTTCAAAATTTTCAAGTAATTCATATATTTTCCGCTAGGGGCGTAAGGGTAAATTGCGTTTTCCCCTATATCTCTGCTTCTAAATCTCCGATCTGAAAAATTCTTTCTGCACCGGATACAGCTCCTGATGGGAAATTGTTTGCACGTAATTCCAAATTTTTGTAAAAAATTGTTTGGCCACCAGACGGCGTAAGTCTTAATTTACGTTTCTGATGTATTTGCAGCAAAATATGAGCTCCTAAAATCTCGATTGAAAAAAGAGTCTTTTGTGGACCGATACTACTCATGTCGGCAAACATTTTAGGAACATTTTCTCCTTGAAATAATGCATGGTTTTTACGCCAGGGGCGTAGATGTATATCTTATTTTTGTCAATATCTCTACTTCTAAAAGTCCTATTTGAAAAATTCCATCTTTGTTGGATAGTGTTTGGGATGTGAAATGTTTTCCTATAAATTCAAAATTTTCAAGTAAATCATAGTTTCCGCTAGGGCGCACAATGGTAAATTGCGTTTTATGCTCCTAAAACTCCGATTTGAAAAATTCTTCCTGTATCGCATACAAGACCTGACGGAAAATATTTTTCACGTAATTTCTAATGTTTGGTAAAGAATGGTTTGACCACCAGGGGTCATAAGTGTTAATTTCTACTTCTGATGTATTTGTAGCAAAATCTGGGCTCCTGAAAACTCGAATAAAATTCTTTTTCTTGGACCGATACCGCTCATATGGATAAATCTTTTGTGAATACTTTCTTCCCAAAATAATGCATGGTTTTCCCACCAAGGGACGTAAAGTCACATTTTATTTTTGTCAATAACTCTGTTTATAAGAGTTCGTAAGCTCACGATTCCGTTTACAGCAATATCTGAGGGATTAAAAACCCGACTGAAAAACTTCTTTTTTCCGTATTGTTTTCCATACCGGTTCCATTGACTTTGAATAGCTTTGATAAATTTAATTTGCGTCAGAACGGATTCAAAAGACGTGCTTATTACACCCGAAAATTCGGTGTCATCTTTCTTGTTTGTTTACTCTTGCCATACAAATTTCTACATTGCAGCATGTGTCATGAAGTAAGTCATAAAGTGAAATTATATTCAATGTAAATTTTTTCTTATTTTTTCTGACGATTTTGTTGTTGTTCTTTAGAGCTTATCGAAGTTTCGCAATTTAAAGACCCAGTTATATTTTCACTTCGTGAGTGACAAGTACAGCTCCGGAAGGGGATTCAAAATTCTCGTCAGACAGCTTTATAATACGTGCAAAGGAGAAGATAAAGGTAAGTTAACTTCATTTGTATTCAAAGGTATAGAGTTCAAAATTAAGAATTATAATGAATAAGCTTTCTACTGGTTTGTTGTTGTAGTAGTTATAATGAACAAGCTTAACTGCTAGTAATGTTGTAGTAGTAATTATGATGAATAAAGTCTTATGCTGGTTGTTAATAGTAACACTTAATGAAAGAGACCTAACTGCCAGACAGAGGTCTGACAAAACTATGAACTGAGAAAAACGTACTTACTAAGAAAACCTTTTATTAGGGAAACTCCTGGTATTATCCACACATACTTCACAGGTCACACAACTACTCGATATCTGGCTCTCACATATAACGAAGTTCCTCTCACATAAACGAAGCTCTCTTTACACCAAACGAAGATCTCTTTACACATAAAACAAAGCTCTCCCTACGCACATCAACAAAAAGCTCTCTCTACGCACATAAACAAACGCTCTCCTAGGTATCGTTGAACCCGCCTATTTATACTGCCTACCACACGTCATGACTTACACTCATTGCCACATATCATTCAGCGGGAGAAATAACATCTCGTTAAGTAAGAAGATAATTTACATAGGAAAATAAAATAACGAGAGATAGTAAAATCAAAAGGAAACTGAATCTAGAGTATATGTTACAGAATGCCCGAATTCTATATGGGACATGATAAAATAGAGGTAACCTGATAATGTAACTTAACTGTATTGAGTTACAGCTATTATTTATGACAATATCAAGAATAAAAATGTTACAGGTTTTATACCAATCTTACGGTCTGAGCTGTTTTAGTGTCCAGCGAAATTTTAGCATATTAGAATTCAGCTCATTAACACTGTTTTGTTTGTGATTTTCCCGATGATTGCTTTTAATGTCAAGGGCGATATAGAGAGCGATGATTTTTTCACTTTCCATATGGAATAATCACTCACATATGGTAGATTCTGTCCATTATAACATGTGCGAGTCATTTTCTCTCTTTTATACTCACATTGATACAATCAACCTAGTAACTTCTGAAGTGAAATTTTTTCACTTGTTGAGAATTTCATCTGTAGACGTCTTGTTCATCATGCTAGAGAGAGGAACACGTGAGAGCAGGGGGTCTTCATCGGTATTTTTAAAGATTTATGAATAAGCGAAATAATCTTGTAGAGTTTAACCTTTAAATACAGAAGTTTACGTGATTAACTAAGTAGCAAATTAATGTGTGTGAAGAATTACGTTGAACATAAATGCACACTTCTTGAATGATTAGGTAAATACTAAGGCTAAGAAGAACGAATCATCAAAAAGACGTACTATAATGATAACTTCTTTCTTTAAAGTTAATAATATGTTTCACTCACAGGAAGTTCAAAGAGACATCAATATAATCCACGGACACGATATAATCTTAGCTAATAACACATGTCTCAGTCTGATGACAACAATACTTATTCGTCGATATCGTACGGTATTCAAAACAGATTTTAATCTCTTTCGCAATGTCAATGCTTCACAATCTACACTGGCTTCCATAAATTAAGGAGCAAAATGAGAAATCGCGATAAGTTGGCTAATTATCATTAAATATGCACGTAGTTTGCATATGTTACAGACAAAGTACTACAGCATCAGTGAATGGTATGCAAAGAGTGGCACTGGCATAGCTTCATGCAAATTAACAACAGCGTAAAACTATTTTAAATGTTCTTCAGTGAGTCACCAATTCACCTGCAGAGATTGAAGAAAGAATTTCGTGACAGAGATTGTGTTGTAATGACTTCGAGACGTCATTTACCAGTGGAATTTCGCTACAGAGCTATAGGCAGACTCGAAGTAGGACACAGTCAGGCGAACGTAGGCAAATGGCTGAACGAAAGGACAGAATCAACTTCTACGGTACACAGAAGGCCATATGAAGGACGGTTCGATACCAGCAGCTCGTAACATGCGTGCCACTAACCACCCGCCACAGGAGGGAACGTTTGAATTCAAAATCAATGAAGATCTGTACTGTTCACGGACGAGTTGAGGAATGCTTTTCAGAGTGATTCTCGTCGAATTTTCATCTGGAGAGAGCCGGGGACCAGATATCATCCCTCTCATATCCGTGAAAGTGGCACGTATGATGGAGGTAGTGTGCTTGTATGCGGAGGAGTCTCTTTAAGTGGACGTTCCGACCCCTAGGTGCTGCCAGGTGGCAGCTTGAACCCTTGGAGGTATAGAAATTATATCCTGGACCCCTTTGTTCGGTCATACCAGGTGCAATTGGTGACACATTCATACTGCAAGCCAATAATGCTCGTCCGTACACAGCGCTGCTGGTACAGCAATACCTTGAAAAGGAGACTATTGTCCGTATGAAGTGTCCAGCTGACCTTAACCCAATCGAATATGTGTGGAACGCACTAGGTAGGCGTGATGATGTTCTCAACCCTCCTCCGCGAACCCTGCAGGGGCTTCAAACTGCTTTGCTAAAACTATAAATATTGCTACCTACGGATCTCATAGACACCAATATTAACAGCATGGAACCTCGCTGTCGGGTCTTTATTGCTGTTCGAGGTGACTACACTAAATATTCAGACAATTTTTTATTTAATTTTTGGAATACTGATCTATGTTTTTTTCTGTTTTTACAGCAAATACAAAATATAAATACTTTGTAAAAAATGCTCTTGCGATTCTCTGTAACATATAGTGACTATGAAGATTTCCACCAAATTTCATTCAAATTGGCTGCATGTTTTTCGAGTTATAACAACTTTTCAATTTGTTCCTGAATTTATGGAAACCAGTGTACTAGCAATCTATATGCATCTCCAGAAAAATCTCTACCCTCCATGTCTACATTCAATGTCCCTTTTTTACTGCTCTTACACTCTCAGCGTTGCCAAAATGTAAAAGTTGTACAGAAAAGTTCAGTTGGGAAATGTTTAATCAGAATGTAACGAAATTTGCGTAAGAAAACAGAAACTCGAAAAGAACGTTTAAATAGCGGTACAAGTTCTTTTCACAACAACGCAAAGTTTTTGCGATTCCTTGAAGTTAGGTGTTACTGCAGAAAACTGAGAAACCGAACAAGAAAAGCCAGATTTTTTTCCTTTAGATACTGACCAAACTTAAGTAAATATTTAAAAAATAATTGCAAAAGCTTTCCGTTTTGAATATTCTTAGATGCTCTAAAAAGCGTATAGAAATAATTTCGTACTTACTTTCAGAATTTAACAAAACGGTATGTTGTAAAGAAGAAAAATGTCTTATTAGTTTGGTACCTTCACATTTTTCTTTTGTAAGCCTCCTTTGTAAGTTATAAAAAGTGTCAATTCTCCTATTGTTTAGGCGAAAAACAAATTTCATAACATAAAATAAACACTCGCTAAACGAGCTCGTTGACTGAACGCTGACAACATCCGATTTGCTCCGACGTCACGAAACATGCGGGAGATTTTCAGCGGAATTGGATTTTAGCATTATATTGTCATTTTTAATGCATAATAGCTGAATTATTATTGTGCTGTTACTACTGTTGTTATTTTAGCAGGAAAGTTCATTTTTTTAATTGAAAAAAACTTCTTTGATTGATATTTCTTTTTTAATTATTCTGTGAATTACGAAATTATACACAAAGCTTACCCAATGAGGATGTATGCGGATGTATCAGCCGATTCCGTAAAAGAAAATTAAAAACTGAAGATACTTTTCAAGTCGGTGAATACAGAATTAACATTTAAATAATTGAGCTCTCTGTAGTACTGTGGAGACAGTGCACACATGCTTCCTGAAGAGCGTCCTGCAATTCCGTAATATTCGCCGGTGGAGAATTGCTATCATTGACGGTACGTTGATGGCGTTTAAATCCATCAAATGAGGGAGGCCAAGTCAGGATGACAGACTCTGTGGAATGTTTCTCCAGCCATAATCGGGCGACTGTGGACGTGTGCGGTGGCGCATTGTCGTGTGAAAGAGGTCGCACCCGTTGGAGTGGTTGCATGACATGAACGTGTGCAAATGATCCCCAAGAATGGGTACGTAGCCTCCGCTGATCAGAGCGGTCTGCAGACTTATGAGGGGGTTCTATTGCTTGCCAGCTGGAAACACCCCATACCATAAAAGACCCACCACCGTCCTGCACTGTCCCTTGTAGGCATGCGGGATCGATTGCCTCGTGTGGAGTCGCCCATCTGCCCGAAACAGTTGGTACCGCGATTCGTCGGACCAGGTGACACGTTTCCAGTCATCTTGTGTCCAATGGCGGTATTCCTGAGTACACAGTCTTGTGTC
The DNA here is from genome assembly GCA_039090855.1 of Macrothele yani. Classification (NCBI taxonomy): domain Eukaryota; kingdom Metazoa; phylum Arthropoda; class Arachnida; order Araneae; family Macrothelidae; genus Macrothele; species Macrothele yani. The sequence continues at coordinate 110,388,241 of CM077030.1, read as the reverse complement.
GTCGGACCAGGTGGCATGTTTCCAGTCATCTTGTGTCCAATGGCGGTGTTCCTACGTACACAGTCTTGTGTCGTCGGACCAGGTGACACGTTTCCAGTCATCTTGTGTCCAATGGCGGTATTCCTGAGTACACAGTCTTGTGTCGTCGGACCAGGTGGCATGTTTCCAGTCATCTTGTGTCCAATGGCGGTGTTCCTACGTACACAGTCTTGTGTCGTCGGACCAGGTGACACGTTTCCAATCATCTTGTGTCCAATGGCGGTGTTCCCGAGCCCATGCGAGGCGCACAGTCTTGTGTCGTTGGGTCAGCAATGGCGCCAGGGTGGGCCGTCGGCTCCGGAACCCCATAGAACACAGTGAAAGTTGCACTGTCTGAACGCTTATGCTACTACTGGCCCCAGCATTGAATAGCGCTGTGATTTGCAACCATGTTGTACACCGGGCGGATGTTACGATGCGTGCCAGACGACGCTGTCCACGATCGTCCAGGGCTTTTCAACGGCCAGACCGGTCTCGCACTCTGGATGTTTTCCCTCAGTTTATGTAGTCCATGTACACCCTTGAAATTGTTGACCGTGTAAATCCAAATTCCGTGGTAATTTCCGAGATTCAGTGACTCATATCCTGAGAGTCGACTGTCATACTACGTTTGTATTCACTTACATCCTGATAAGCTGCTATCTGAACTGCGAATGCTACTATTTCAGCTTGCAGAGATACCTGCTTCTATATATCCGTCGTTTGCGGGCGATACCATTTACCGTATGGATGTGGCAGCATGTAATGGAAGTGGTAGCGCCTCTCCCATTTTGGGGGGGGGCACCTCAATGTAGTACCTAGAAAGTTGCAAATAACAGAACGAAGCTCACTGAAAAAAAAAGGAGAAAATGTGCTTTCTGTGCGTAGAGAAAAATCACAGAAAAACGTTTATATCAAATAAGGTTTTCAGTGGTTCTGTGAAGTGGTATCTGAGTAGTTTCTGGTATCTGAGTAGTTACTTTTGAGTAGTTTCTGAGAGTTACTTCTCAGTGGTATCTGAGAGCTGCTTTTGAGTAGTTTCTGAGAATTACTTCTCAGTGGTATCTGAGAGCTACTTTTCAGTAGTTTCTGCGAGCTACAGAAATGTCTAATTTTATATCAACTCAAGTTAAAGACTAAAACGCTCAAATTTTTTACCGCAACATTAATATTAGAAAAAAACTAAAGACAAATTATATACTTTTTAAGCAAGATCTCCTTATCTGCATGCTGTTGTGTTTCTCTCTTTTTTATCTTTTTTATGTCACCTAATCGTATCAAAATCGGGAGATTATCGTAATCATATCAAAACTGGAAGACTTTTCTAATTATATCAAGTTCATATGATTCTAATGAAAATTTCTTCACCAAAATGTAGCACAAGTGCAAAGAATTTGTTAGAGCAAAGTTGTAAATTCAACGAAATGTGATGTTTTAGCTTATTAAAAAAGTTGGAAGAACGAAGTCTTACGATGAAACCATCCATTCATGACACTTTGCATAAAAATTTGCTTTACCTTGATTTATTTAGCGATGGTAGTATTAATCTGCCGATTTATGGCTTAGTATTAGCAACACGACAGTTTTGGAAACTTAAGAAAAATTGCAAAAATTAAGTTAATGGAATTTACTATGTCGAAATATTTTTTTACAAAGAATACCACTAGGGCGATCAGTCTTAATATGGAGAACAAGCGATTCCATTTTCCTTTTTTTCTCTCTCATGCGTTTCTGTGAGATACCCGAATTCTGATCTTTCCGATACAGATTATAATAATCAAATCCATTTGTGCATGTATGCGTTACTGACTTTTCAATACCGATTCTGTTATTTATTGAATATTTATTTACGCAAAACGTACTGCAGCGAAATCTAGAAGTTTTGCCCAAAAGAGCTTAAGTTTCAAATAACGTTTCCGCTATTGAATCGAAAACAAATGCCGTCTCCTGCACGATACACTTTAATGATAGAGAACTATGTACAATTAAAATAAATGTGTTTAAGAACTTTCAACGCCACAACGACGTCATCCTCAGAAACAGTGCAGCAGTGAGCAGAGATTGTCATTTTTCATGTAGGACTTCTGTCCACAGGGAGTAGAGTTTTAGGTCCCAGCCACCTACAGCGAGATCGCCTTTTGGGCAGGACACAGAAACGGAAGAAATGAGAGCAAGTCTAGAGACTTTTGACAGAACAGTTTGTAGTGAGATTAGATTACAGTAGATGGCGCCACCGTACAAGTACGATATTGCACATAGATGGGTGAGAGAATTTCAGGGAGGACATAGGAAAGGATACCCATTTAACCAGTGGGTCCAGCCTGGGGGCCGTCACTTTACGTGCTCGTCCGATGCACGGCGGATATTCAGCGATTGTTAGTAAATCACACCATCTCTGAAGGATCAGACCAGGCTAGAACCTGTGGACCCAGCATCGATAGTCTGAAACACTAAGCACTAAGCCATCCGCGGCTTGCAGCAGTGAGCACATAAGTGAGTAGCTTATATACTTTACAAGACACATAGCAGTTAATGCGCATGTGCAATAATCGGCAAAGTCCAAATCAAGTTCAGTGGGTACAAGCATAGTTGGTGGGCGTGACCTGGCCCAAAAGTGTTCTCCAAGGAAGGGGGATAAACAGGTTCATCGTTACAGCATCTTTCACCGTTGACGAATATGTGAATACTTGATGCGTTACTGATTTTTCAAGTAACGCATCAAGCATTTCAAGTAACGCATCAAGTATTTCAAGTAACGCATCATTTTTTAATGTGTGAACCGTCACGGTGTATATTTGGTTCCACTTAAATCTACTAACCCTGCAGAGCTCGATTTATGTTATGTGGGCTCTACCACTCGTAATTTGGGGCGCCGCATTTACAAACATCAGTATAATCTCAGGACGCATTCTGGTGCTACATCTTTGTCGAGACTCTGTTTAAACGGTTCTTATCTACCATGTTGGAATGACACCATTATTTATTCTGGATTCTCCCAGGAACCGTCGAGCAACACTTTTCTGTGAAAGTATTCACATATTCGTCAACGGTGAAACATGCTGTAACGATGAACCCCGTGTTTATCCTCCTTCTTTGTAGAACACTTTTGGGCCAGGTCACGCCCACCAACTATGCTTGTACCCACTGAACTTGATTTGGACTTTGCCGATTATTGCACATGCTCATGAACTACTAGGTGTCTTGTAAAGTATATAGGCTGCTCACTTCTGTACTCACTGCTGCATTGTTTCTGAGGATGACGCCGTTGTGGCGTTGAAAGTTCTTAAACACATTTATTTTAATTGTACATAGTTTTTTTATCATTAAAGTGTATCATGCAGGAGAAGGCATTTATTTTCGATTCAATAGCTTTTGGTGCACGAGTTAATTTCTTCATAACGTTTCCGTTTTGGTAATTTCGCTATTAAAACCCCATCATGATGTACACTGAAGTGCCAGAAAAACTGGTATACCAGTCTAATACTTGGTAGGTCCCCCACGGGAACGCAGGACTGCAGAAATACGACGGGGCATGGACTCCACTAGCTTCTGGAAATATGCTGAAGGCAATGCACACCATACTTCCTGCAGAGCTTTCCACAATTCGGGTGTATTCCGAGGTCTCGGATTCCTGTGTTCGATAGCGCGTTGCTTGGCATCCCAAATGTGTTCTATCACGTTCAGATATGGGGACTTGGGTGGGAATGGCAACACCCCAAACTCAGATGAATGCTCCTCTAACCATAATGTGGCGTCCCGACACTTGTGTTGTCCTGTTGGAACAGGCCCAACCCATCATCAAGAATGCAGGACATGAACGGGTGTACCTCGTTAGAAAGGATGCGCACATAGTGTTGGCCGGTCACAGACATTTGTAGACATACCAGAGGTCCTAGTGAAGTCCAGCTAAACACACCCCATACCATTACGGAACCCCCACCAGCCGGTACAGTTACCTGTTGACAGGCGGGATCCATGGCTTCATGGGGTTTGCGCCACACACGAATCCTTCCGTCTGCCCGATACAGTTGGAAACGCAACTCGTCAGACCATGCCACTTGTTTCCAGTCATCAAGTGTCCAACGGAGGTGTTGCCGTGCCCAAGCAAGGCGCATAGCTCTGTTTCGTGCACCCATCAAGGGGACTCGAGTTGGGCATCGGCTCCTAAAGCCAATATCGTGCAGAGTACGTTGCACAGTGCGGACGCTGATGCTTGTTGAGGCTCCAGCATTGAATTCCGATGATACCTGCGAGAGTGTTGCACGCCTATCGCGTGAAGCGATTCTTGACAGCCGACGATGGACACGCTCACCCAATGTCTTTTTACGACCACACTGGTATCGTAGGTTGGAGGTTTTGCCGGAATTCTTGTAGTCACTTGCGAGGGGTACCCTTGCAATGGTCGTCCGTGAAAATCCGAACTTCGTTTCTAACTCCGAAATACTATGGCCCACATCAGGAGCGCCAACTATGACACCGCGTTGAAAATCGCTTAAATCGTTATTACTTGTCATTCTCATGCCGAAAACAGCTCTGACAGCTGGCAAGGATGGCTATCGCTTTATATACGCACTGGCGGACGCAACTGAGTACGCGCATGGGTGACGTTGCTATGTATTTTGCATAAGCTCGCCTGTACCAGTTTTTCTGGAACTTCAGTGTATACTGTAAAATGCCAAATACTGTAATATGGATTACATCATATTCTATATTACAGTATTTAGCATTTTATGGAAAACTATACGATAACCATCATATTCCATATTACAGTATTTGGCATTTTATGGAAAACTATACGATAACGGCAAGGCCATTTCATGGGACCCAAGAGTTGCAATGCAAAAGAAATTATGCTTCTTTTTTATTAATTACTAATGAGTGGAAGATAAACATTTGGAGGGAAAAAAAGCCTTTTTTTATACTATATACCTCTGGAGAGAGGTTTTGCACGGCTAAGACACTTTGTTGAAGCTTTGAGTATTTCATATTGTAAAGTATCAGATTTTAAAATTGCTTGGGTCTAAATTAAGTGAATTAATCAGCTGAATAATGTGCTTTTATGCGAGTGAGAATTATCCAGTTATGCATGTTTGCTCAAATCTAATTATCATTCCTCTGTTAACAGAATTATTCTGTACAATACTATAATACTGAACACGATCACAGGTGATTTTTTTTTATTGAAGGTTTAACGACCACCGTGAGCAACTCAATGGGCTATCAGCAGTCGGCCGTCTCTAATTTAGGGTCACTGGTTCCAGGGAAGGGAGAAAGCCAGTGCCGTAAGACAAACACAACATCCATGCCTAACCGGGATTCGAACCCGAACCCCTTCACGGACTAATGGTAATAAGCCAGTGCTTAGACCACCGTGCCACCGGGGCGGCCACAGGTGATTAATCAACTACATGGAAGTTCATCTTGCCCCCAAAAAATCAGTCAGTACCAAGTTTAAATGATGTTCATCGGTTAAGAATAAAATTAGAAAGGGATGAACAGCTTAACATCTGTAGATATTTGAATTATTACATAATTAAATGCGACAATAGCAATTCTAAACTATTAAATAGTGTTTTATTTACCCGTCTATACTTTTAAGTGCAAATTTCCTTGCAAATATTAAGATTTAATAAAAGTAGATATTATTTCCTATTTTTCCTCGCACAGTGTCCCATTTATTAAATCAACTTTTAAATTAATTGATTTATAAATATTTAATGGCGATAAATGTACTTATTCTTTCAAGAATGTGGATGGGTGAAGGGGGGGGGGCTCACCTTGTGCTATGCCTTGTTGTTGTTGTTTTTCTGTGTAAATCGCGTTCTGATTGTTACAAACGGCTCTGGAAAGTGATCCGAATAAACTATTTTCCTTTGAACATGGAGAAAACGAAGCATTAGCATTCATTGAGAGTTTATTTTTCTTTGATGAACTAGTGCACTTATTGCTTATTCATTAATTGATTCAGGCGACAAGCTTTCCTTCTATTTATAGAAACCACGTATGAGTAGAAGATAGAAGAGTTATCGCCTGGAAGCAGTTGTTATACAAATAAGGTCTGATGCAAGCCTTGTTGGCAGCAACGGATAAGAAAAGCCAATTAAACGCTTGTGAAACTGTAACGGTCATTTCCTGAGTATGCACCTGGGATTAAGCAGGAGAAAAGCAAACATCAAACAAAACAAGGACTAACTCTGAGACTTCATGTGATTCGGCGGTTCTCTGTAACCAATGCCGCACTAGAATTTAGTAGACTGAAATCGTGTTAAAACACTCTTCAGGAAAATACAAGGCAAATAAACCAGGTAGGTAGAATTATCAAAAAGGGGAGTTAGGCTTATACAGCAGTCTTCGTCAAGGCCGTAGCTAGGTTCCCCACTCATAGGGGTGGGGAGGTCAGGAGTCAGCTGGGAGTGTTGGGTGTTACTCTACAAACTGACCTTTTCGACGAATACAGACGCAAGTTTATATTCGTTTTTTTTTCGCGCCCATTGCTACTTTTTACTTCACTAACGAATAATTTTTCCACGCCAAAAACGTAAAAACAAAAAAATAAAATACAGAATACAAAAAACGAGGATCTGAAAGAAAACTACTCTCATGAAGTTTTATAAAAGTAATATCACATTCTCTGAATTTATTTGATTGTGGTTAAGTTGCAAGTACCTTATTGTTGGATAACTTACACTGCTCAAAATAATTAGGGGATCATCTGACTTCGGCGACATTATGCAAGGCAATCGTGTGATATCTTTCCGAAACGTGGAAAACGCAAGTCTCGCGTGACGTTGGCAGCCGAATCATGGATATCTTTATGCAAAGTAGCGCCTGTGACGTCAGTAGACATAAATCACAGATTGAGATAAAAACGAAGGTTTCTGGGACAGCTCCCTTATTCCTCCGCATTTATCGTGACATTTCGTTCCTTGAAGTCTTCGGTTCGAAAGATGTCTCAGATTTACCCGAATCAACGGTTTGGAGAGCTAATGGCAGGTTGCAAGCAGGCCAGGCAGAACGGGTGGTAGCACAAGCCATTGAAATGCCACGAAGTGTCATTTCCCGTCTGTGGACACGATTTCAGAAAACGAGAAGTGAAGAAGGTAAGGCCAAGGCCATCCACGAACATCTACAGCAAGAGACAACCGTTATCTATTGTTAACAGATTGTCGGTGAAGGAAGCAAAATGGTGCTCAGTTCCAGCGAGAGCTTCTTGTGACAACAGGGCGCAGGTCATCAACTCAAACTATCCGTAATCGCCTTCACCGAGGTTTCCTTTATGCACGTAGACCAATGCTGTGTGTCCCTTTAACCGCACGACACCGTACAGCCCGTAGAATCTGGGCTACGGAACATCATGGGTGTGTTCACGACCAGTGGAGTCAAGTTATCTTCTCCGACGAGTCGAGATTCGGTCTGGAGTCTGACAATTGACAAGTTTTTATCTGGAGGGAACCCGGAACGCTAAATAACCCAGCTTTTGCGCAGAAAACATCACATTTCGGTGGACATGGATTGATTGTTTGGGGAGGCGTAAGTGTCGTACGGACCTGTACGTCATCCGAAACGGCAGTCTGACGGCCCAGCGATAGAGAAACGAGATTCTCATACCTATTGTCATGCCTGCATATGCTGCAGCCGTTAGTGGTTTATTTCTGCTCATGGACGTTAACGCTCGGCTTCATAGAGCTCAGCTAGTGGACAACATGATTCAAGTGGAAGGAATCAAGCGAACGAAGTGGCCAGCATACTTCCCTGGCTTAAATCCAATTGAATATGCCTGGGAAGCACTTACCATACGCATTACAGCTCAGCCGTTACCTCCGTTGACTCTTCGTAGACTGCAGACTGCTCTCCTTAAGGAGTAGCGAAGATATCCCCAAAACCTCATAAATTCCATGCTACGCCATGATTTTAACCTGTTTGAGAGGACCACATACCCTACTTACTAGAGGTCAGTTAACACTTTCAAAACATCACTTCTTCTTGTTTAGATATGCGTGTTGTCGTATAGAATATCACATAATGTTCATTAAATGATAATATTGCATGCAAATTCGCTAATGTGCTCTTACTTATCCATATCCATGTATCTCACATAAAAATAACATTTCACGTTCAACAAAACGTGAGCACCACATGATTTTCCTTACAATATCTCAATATCCTTTTCTTCCCTAGTTCTTTTGAGTGTATTCAATTTTTTAGTTTACTGTTCTGCTCCTTTCTGTGGATCCGCGTAACAACATCGAGGAGTTATTGATGCCGTATTTTGGTGATCCCTTTCTTTGGTTCCATTTTTTTCTCCGTCTTTTATCACGTGTATACTCATTTGCAGGTGCTGTGAAATGGGCTTTTTTTACAGTGGTAAACAGCTAAACCCCCTGTCTCCCCCACTCAGAAACCAAGAGCATTCAGATTCACGACAACAAACCCTTTTTCTCTCTCTCACACACACACGCGCGCATTGTAAAACTGCTCCTACTAAACCCAAAACAATGAATAAGAAGAAATTGAAAGCTTTCTTTCTCTCCCTCTCTGATAAAGATTTTTAGCACTATTTTCTAACACCTAGAGAGATGTATACGTAGGTGAATCAAAAAGTAAAGGCGATTTGAAAATTACGCGGTAACTGCAACGGATAGAAGATGACGTAACAGAACATGTTCGCAATGGCTTATGGGTAGTTCGAATACACACAGCGCAGCACTCTGCCGTTAGTCTAGTTGAGGCCAGGTAAAATAAACATGGTTGTTCTGCTACGGGATTGCACCATTGTTGAACAACGCGCCGTAGTGAGATGGCCTTGGGCAGAGGGACTGAAACCTACTGAAATTCATGAAAGGATGTTGACTCAGTACAGAAGTTAAAACAGTACGACTTAACAAAACATTTATGAACAGGTAGAAAGGTTTAAAGCGGGAAGAACAAGTTTTACCGACGAAGCTCGATCTGGTCGGCCATCAACATTGCGCACACCAGCCCGAATCGACAAGGCGAATGGCTTGATCAGAGAAGATGAACGGATTACATTGTCCGCTGTTTCTGCACAATTGGATATCAGCTATGGATCCGCACGCGCCATGGTGCATGATGATTTGGAATACCGTAAAGTTTGCGCGAGATAAGTACCCAAACAGCTTACTGACCTGCACAAGCAACAGCGCCTGGACGTAGCGACCCAATATCTGAAACGTTATGAAAAAAATCCGAGTGTTTTAGAGCGGATTGTCACCGGCGACGAGACATGGGTTCATCACTGTGAACCGGAAAGCAAGAGACAAAGCATGTAGCGGAAGCACTCATCTTCTCCAGTAAAGAAGAAATTCAAACGACACGTTTCGGGCAAAAAAATCATGCTGATATTTTGGAACGTGAAGTATCTTATCGTGGCGCATTTTCAGGAACACGGACAAACAATGACCACTGCAACGTACTGAGTTATGCTTAAAGAGAAACTGAAACCTGCTATGTTTAAAGAGAAACTAAAAAGATGAATGCTGTCAAAAACAATCTTGATGCACCATGACAAAATTCACGTCCCCATGTAGCGGCCACGACAGTGAAGACAATGCAATAATTGCGATTTGAATGTTTTCCACATCCCTCTTGCAGCCCTGATCTGGAGCCATGTGGTTATCACATCTTCCGTCTACTTAAAGAGTCTCTACGCTGTCGCAAATTCACCTCTGATGATGAAGTTAAGGAAGAGGTGCAGACCTCGATTTGGGAGCAGCCAGAAAGCTTATTTTCCCAAATAATGAAGAAGCTAGTGGAGCAATACAAGAAGTTCATCGACCTGCAGGGCTATTATGTGGAGAAGTGAGATAACCGTTATGTTCATTTGCTCACAGTTACAGGTATTAAAGGGTGTGTATGTTCCCTTTACTCTTTGCTTATCCCTCGTGTTTAGCTTTCACCCACATCCTCTCCCCTTGACATTACTTCTTTGCAGGCAATTAACTACATAGAAGTTCCTTAACAGCAGCTTTGCATCTCACAGTCACTTATCAAGTTGCGAATGGAGTTATACCCGCCGTCCCGGTGGCGCAGTGCTCTAAGCGATGGCTTCTGGTCATTCGTCCGAGATGGGTCCGGATTCGAATCTCGTGAGACATGGATATTGTGTTTGTCTTACGGCACTGGCTCTCTCTCTTCCCTGGAACCAATGACCCTAAATTAGGAACGGGAGACTGCTTATTGCCCATTGAGTTGCTCACGGTGTTCGTTAAACACTTAATAAAAATAAGAGAGACAGATATCCTTCTGAGCAACTACGCATCCGATCCGCTCCGGGTGTGTGTGTGTGTGTGTAGTGGTTACGTTCATCTATATTTTACGTTTCTTCCGAAAAAAGGGGCATTTCTCTCTTTCCTGACCTTTAACACCAACAAGCCATATAATTGTGTATTTGAAAATCATCGGCGCAACTGTTTCTACAGATTCACGTGGAGAAGGGTTTTTTTTTCTTTTTGAGTGATTCATCTTTTGTACTGTATCATTTAGATTATGCATTTAAAGAAAGTTCAATACACGAGTAAAAAGAGTAAAGTATTTATGATTATAATGAAATACAAGAGTCATTTTCATAAACCACCAAAAGCAAAAGTTCAGAAAATTTACAACAACGTCCATCTTCTAGGGACGCTTGCTTGCCTCTCGGTGGGGTGGGGGTGGGATAATGGGATGAACCCCTATAGCCCCCCTGCTTGCTACCCCTGGTGTTAATTATAATGCAATAAACGGTCTTTATACGCCAATTCAGACCGCTGTAGGTGGTGAAAAACAAACAACTTATAAACAAAGATTTGTTGTTGTTGTTGTTGTTGGAGATTCAACGACCACCGTGAGCAACTCAGTGAGTTATCAGCAGTCGCCCGTCCCTAATTTTTGGCCACTGGTTTCAGGAAAGGGAGAGAACCAGTGCTGCAAGACAAACAACGTCCATGCCTCACCGGGATTGAAACAAATCTCAGACGAAGGATCAGAAGTCAGTGCTTAGACTACTACGCCTCTGGGCGGCTTCGTCAAAGATGAAATTAATGCAGTTGGATAAAATTGATGAGAACTAAACAGAAAAAAGAAAACTGTGCTGCAGTTCACTGACATTGACATATGATAAAAGTCTATGCGTAAGTTTCCAATGCTCCACATAGCAGGATGTAAACGCAAAAGAGTTGAATTCGAAAAATTATTTTTTGTGACAGAATGGATTCGGAAGCCATGCTCATTACAACTGAGAATTTGGTGTCATCTTTCTTGTTTCTATCTGATTTCTATATTTAATTTTTCTTCTACACTTTAAACATTTTTTCTTCGAATGTATACTGTGTATTTGTAACATACCCACTATTTGCAATGTTGGACTGAGATAATTTGTTATGTTTTACACCCTATTATTTGACAAAGAATTTATTGTCTGACTTTGTGTTTTTCATTTGAGAAAATTCTGAAACGCACTAGTTTTTTGCCTGTCACTTTGGAGTGGAATTTCAGGATTATGTAATTTTATTTAAGTCGTAAGCATACATTTGCTCAAAGTAAACATTATACTGTATATATTCTATAAAGAAGATACCTAAGCAAAAAAATACATATATAATTTTGACTCACACCTAGTACAACATAGAAAAGGTTATGTATCTACCTGTGTGAGTAAAAGGAGAAAAGATAAAAAAATAAAATAAAACAACTGAATGTAGAAGGTGTCGAGAATACTGAGCCTTGGCTTTATCAAGGACCAGCAAAAACTCTGCATTTTCTCACTTCCACAAAAGACCTAGTTGGAAATGGGTTTCTGCAAGGCCATAGATGCAAGAAACATTCCCACCTAAAATAGTTTAACAAATATATATATGTCATGTCCTCCGTAGAGTTGCATGACCTAGCACTAGTTAACAATTTCGCTTGCATCCATTAACCTTCCTGGCCCGACCCATGCTCTTCATCTGTTACTATTAAACAGAGAGAAGAAGATTAAAGAGAACTCAAGCTGTGAGAGTGACATAATAATTAGAAATGATTTTCAGCCATAACGAAATTCCAAGTTCGTTTGAGAGAGAATTTAAACCTGAAAATCAATGCAAAAGAAATCCAAATTTTTACATTGCAATTAAAAAAGGAAAAATTAATTTTAAACGAACAAATTTTTGAAAGAAAACTTGAGTCTAAAACCCCCTACTCTACAACTTATGACAGCACGAAAACGAGAATAAGTTAAAGATAGTAATTAACTAAAGAAAACTTTGTGAAAGTTATATACCTTAAACAGTTAGTTGCAATATGTACAAAGTATTTCAGCAGTGCTTTAAGTGCATAATTAATTAGTTATTAAGAACTTAACTACTTTGAAAAAACAGCGCATAGACAGCGCATAGAAAAGGAACAAGCTTAGCCATCTTCTGTTCCTAGGTACCCCAAAAGACGCTCAAAGTTACAGAGAAAAGAAAGAGTTAAAACCCGCAAAAATGTTAACAGACAAACCAATGCCTAAAAGCTGAAAAGCTAAAAAACAACAGAGAAAAAGTACATGAAGTACAAACATTGAACTTATAAAACCTAGAACCCAAAAACAAGGAAGAGAGCTTACAACCTTCGTTTTAAATTCTAAAGTTTTTCCTTAGTCTTCAGTTTTGCTCTTAAGTTATACTGTATATATATATATTTATATATACGTATATACAGCAGGGGGATGTAAGGTCAGGTGATGCGTAACATCACAGCCTCTCCTTGACAAATGTCAACCCCGCCTTCTCGTGGTACATCCTGTTCCCACTAAAGCGGCTCTGACGACCGCCAATAGCGGTATAACTATACCATCGGGATTAGAGGAAATGCTATCCCACACTCACCAACCCGCTTGGACAGCGTAGTGAGTTATGGCCAAACCCCTCCAAAATGACTCCACAACTTAATTCTTGGCCCTCAGTCTCCGGCAGCTGGAATGTACCTGGTCAAGGCAGCGGCCAGTGCGACATGAAGGCAGAGGGTGCTAAGAATCCCCGGAGGACCGGACTAGGCTGCCATCTGATGCTGACCTTCGCTACGTACAACGGACGCTCCCTATCTTCTGATTCAAGGCTTCTTGAATTGGAAGAGGAACTACAAAGGATCAAGTGGGACATCGTCGGGCTAAGTGAGGTAAGGAGAAAAGGAGAAGATCTCATTGAACTGAAAAGTGGACATCTCTTCTACTATCGTGGGACAGATACTGGCAGAACTAGTGGTGTTGGATTTATAATAAACAGGAAACAGAAGGATAAAGTTGTAGAAGTTGAAAGTTCCTCTGACAGAGCTGCACGACTCGTTATCCAACTCTCGAGAAGATACCAGGCTCCGATTATTCAAACTTATGCACCCACCACAAGTCATGCTGAAGAAGAAATTGAAGAATTTTATGAGGAAATTCGTGATCTAAATAATAAAGGTAAGCAGCACTTGAAGATAATTATGGGAGATTTCAATGCAAAAATAGGGCAACGGCAACAGAATGAAACTTCAGTAGGTAAATTCGGTCACGGCAACAGAAACCAGCGTGGAAATACTCTCGTAGAGTTTTCAGAGGCAGAAGGGTTTTTCATCTTAAACTCCTTTTTCAAGAAAAAGCCACACAGGAAATGGACATGGAGACATCCAAATGGGACAACAAGTGAAATTGATTTTATTATGTGTAACAAAAAATTCGTCATAGAAGACTGTAGTGTGCTAAACAAGTTCAACACATGCAGTGACCATAGATTGGTGAGATGTAAGATGCACCTCAACACTAAACTCGAACGTAGCAAGCTCATAAGACAAACAAAATGTATTGACATAACCAACCTTAAAAAACACCATAACACCTTCAAGTTGGAACAGAAGAACAGATTCTCTGCTTTAGAAGGCCTAACATCGGAAGAAGTGGATATTTCTGAAGTTAACAGAAAAGTAACCAAAGCTCTTATGGAAACAGCAACAAAATTAGCTGGGTCTAAGAACAAATTGCATGTGAACAAATTATCAGGAAAAACCAAAATGTTGATGCAAAAAAGAAGAGTGATGAGGACAACTAAAGAAGATGTGACTTCCAAAGTGGAATATATAGAGCTATGCAAGACAGTACGAAAAAGTATCACTGAAGACGTAAGGAAATTCAACTGTGAACTGGTAAGGAAAGCAATTGAAAACAACCAAAGCCTAAAGATAGCAAAGGGACATCTCAGTAAGGGGAAAAAACAGATTATGGCACTGAGAAAAGAAGATGGTTCTGTAACAAGAAATAGAGGCGAAATTTTGACAAGATTGAAAGATTTCTACTCCAAATTATATGAAAGGGATGATACATGTACTCCAGACATCATGAAAGGTACCAGTACCAGAGTTCTTCCAGTCCTTCCAGCAGAAGTTGCACATGCAATCAAGAACATGAAGCGGGGAAAAGCTCCAGGAGAAGATGAAATTACTGTAGACATCATACAAGAAGCAAGTGGAGAAATCGAAACAGTACTCGCCCAAATTTTCACTCGATGCCTTAATGAAGGGAAAATTCCTGAGGATTGGAACAACGCTACAATGATCTTGCTACATTAAAAAGGTGACAT